>JAQJVK010000002.1:45829530-47029530 GCA_035578135.1 Flexamia atlantica | reverse complement strand
CATGTCTTTTACACAAAAAAATCAGATCTTATCAACTAACTATTGAAGAATAAACAAAGAATATATTTAATTTAAACAACAAAGGGCCGAATTAACATTTAATGAATGCAAAATTTAACACTGATATGGGCTGAGAATTTAAATCCTGCCTTTCCAAAAATTCCGTATTTGAAGAAATTGCAATGAGCAAGTTAAAGAGGAGCTAGTAAATTCGGATTGTATGTTTTCTTTCCTAAGAATATAGGTTTCCTGTTTCCTTTCACCCAGGGAAAGGTGATTGATGGCTTCATGTTACTGCGGTCACACAGTCAAAAACTACCGCGACTACTGCTAACCATTAATCACTTGTTACGTCCGACCAGGAGCTGAGTATGAAGCTGAACAACGTGCGGGAGCGGCTGATGGACCTGCAGCGCGACGTGACAGTGCTGCGTCGCGCGGCCACTCCGCCGCTGGCCAAGCGACACTCAAGCATCGCGCGCGACTGCGAGCGTCTGGACGACACGCTGCAGCGCTACCACGTCGAGCTGGACCGGCTGCGGAGCGTGTTTGACACTCTGTGGCAGGAGCAACTGTACAGGATCCACGTGGAGCAGGACATCTTCCGCACTCAGGTCAGTTTGTTGTCCAATCGTCAGTTGGTCAGTTGTTCCACCAACTAAAATCAGATAATATAGACTACCTCTTTCAATATTGGTCTCAGTGGTTCAATGCTTACATATTGTATTAAAAACAAATGCATTTCTCATGTGTAAACACGTCAGCTGCGGGGAATGTGTTCACTTATTTATTTAATGAGAGAGACAACCATTAGATTAGTCATTACTCACTGAAAGATAGCTGTTTAAATACCACAAAGGTTGCCTTTGGTCTACCAGTTGTTTTTCTCATTATAAACATTATTGTACAAATTATGATATTGGTATGACTGTATTGGTCACTTACGTTTTATTTATTGGTAAACTGTAAAATGAGTAACATATTTGTAATGCTTTGTACTGCTGAAAATATCACACTCTTATATAAAAAAAAATATATTGTGCAGTTTGTTGTACAAATAATTAATATCAAACGCTTTACCTGGAACATGATTAGCTTTAATCACAAATTGGAAACAAAATAGAACTGACAGCTACTTATGAGGGTAAAGGCGTGCGTATAAGAATGTTTGTAGAAGTTGCAGTCATATTTTGAAGGACAAATTTTACATTGTGATTAACATACAGTCAAACCTCTATTGTTCAACCTTAATACCTAGGCAATCTTTTTAGTTAGTCGACTTGGGCTGACACTTAACAAACATTGTTAAAGTTTTCTTCATGGGATACTTTTTCTTGGTCGGGAAAAACGGCAGGATTTCATACTATGTTATGTGATAGATTGTAATATGGTTGTGTGGTGTCGACCGTCACAGATGGCGGACATTGTCAACCTGCGGACGGAGGTGAAGCAGCTGGCACACGTGGCCCAGCAGCTGGAGCCGTATGTCAAGTCGCTCTCGCAGACCAACCTTGACGACATGGCCAACCTTCAGGCCCTCATCGACCGCATCTCGCTCATGCAGCAGGCTGCCGATCCGCAGTAAGTTTCCTATGAGACAGGCAACCCTGTCATATGTCCTATGTTAAAATGTCATATGTCCTAGGTCTAGCAGCCGTGAAAATTTATAATTCCAGGAAAAGTCGGGAAATTCTTGCTTTGGTCAGGGAAAATAAATACAATTACGTACGGATCAATTGAATTACCTGCAGCAATGCTGAAGTCCATCTAACTTAATTTATAATGAATTTAGAAACCCGAGATTGTATTTATTGGGTAGATATATTTTTTCTTTATAATATAATTGGTTGTAGTTTGTAGGCTATTAAGTTTTTACTTACAAATTGTTATGAGTCTTGGTTTAGATAGGTTTACTAATATTACCCCCCATTTTGGTCAGGTAAAAGTATTGGTGCAGTAAAGAAAAGTCAGGGAATTTCAGTGAGATGATTTACTAGACACTGTGTATGAGATCAAGATAGGTCAGTGTATAAGTTTTAACTTTTTTTCAAGATTAGGAGACCAGTATTATCATTTTTGGCAGAATATATTGTTTGATAACTTGGCCCATGGTTGTTTAGGCCTAGTAATTTTTTTCACCTGCTGAAAAGGAGGAATTTGTTGGAGCTGAAACAAGAAGCAAAAGGGAAGTGGATAATGTAGGAAGAACAGATTTGTCTGAGAGAAACCAAAAGGGGGGAAAATACACTGACCATGATAATTGTGTTTGCATCTTGGGAAGACTGTTCCTCTTACAAACTGTCCCTACCCGTCCTGCTGGCAAGCTCAATCTTTCATGAAAACTGAAACAGTCATTGCAGGGATTCTACACATTCGTCTTTTATCCTCTTTATAAACTTACTTCCAATTGTATCATAGGTTTTTAAATGTCTTATGGATGTGAAAGTTGTTCTGATGTTTCCTGGATGAGGGGCATTGCACACATGGGAATGGTTAGTGTTCTGCCCTCGGATAAATATTAGTGGATCGCGCTCTCAATAGGCAAAAAACGTGCCAGTCCCCGAGGCCGTTGGGTGGCAGGAAGGCAGAAGCTGGCCGCCGCGCAGCGTGACATTACATCAATAAACCATCATTTTATTATGTGCATGTGACTGTATTATGTTAAAACCTAGATTAATTGAAAGATAAGATTCAAAGGAATCGAACTGTATAAATTTTTTCACTTATATAAAATAGGAACACTATTTTGTATTGGAACAAAATCAATTTTCTAATCGAACGATATTAGTTTTGTTTTGAATTTTTTTCCCGACTAATAACGCTGAATCCAAATTAATTTAATTTTACTTGAAACACAAAGATATGATAAAACTAAAAGTGAAGGTGATTTGACATAAATAAAATGAAAAAAAACTTTGATCTCCAATTAAAATTAGAATAAGCGCTGTGCCGATTCACCTGCTGCGCCAGCAGGCGTTATCTCTATTGGATAAGCTGATAAAACTGTTTACTATAACCCAGTTTTTTCTAGATTTACTGTTTTAAATTATTTATCTCATTTCTTAAAATTTAATTTAATTTTATATAAACAGAGATGAGGTTTAGGAAATGGAAATAAGAGTCAAGTACATCAGGTCTCTTTACCTTTTATTCACTAAACATGTTTGAATAAAATCAACTTACTCAATTTCTGGCGTATGCCTGGTGTTTCGTTTTGGGAAGTAGTTTTCCTTTTTGCCAGGTCATGTAGCCGGATTTTCAAAAATTGTAGACTAATAATTTTAATTAATTTAACATTGTGCGGATCTTCGCCGCTCTCCTCAATCGTGGCATGATTAACAAAAGCCTCTCTAGCTACCTTCTTGCAAACTATCAATACAATTTTATTGACAAAGGTGTTTTATTTTTGAGAATTAAGTGTAAGCTATCACCACAGAGAAAGGAGCGGACGTTTCTATTCGTTTCTCTGTGCTATCACTATGTTTTATAATATGATCTAGGTACTTTACAATCACAAGCACATATTTGCTGACTTTCAGAAGTTTTCCCTCAAACTTACTTCAAATATATGGCAAAATCCGTTATGTTTCCCCCAAAAATTTGCAAACCATTCAATTACTTTCATTGAATTTTTGCAAATGTTTTTATATCTTCTGATGTAAAAATGAACCAACCTTTAATAATATTTCAAAATTATCACTTGCCAAATTAACTTTTATAAATAGACAGTTGCACTATAAATTTCCTTAGACATTCAAATAAAATTTAATTACAAAGATTCAAAACATTAAGTTTAAAATGGTGATAATATTTCGTACATTATTGAAACACTGAAGTCATCCAATATCTTATAAATTTGCTGAACGTTTATGTTAATCTCTCATTGAATAGTGAATTAATTACAATCGAAAATAAATAATCATATATAATAAATTAATACACTTAGCTGAAAAAAGATACTTCAGTGTTCTTAAAGCTCTGTTGGTTCAGTTATATGCGGCACAAGACTTGACCATAATTAACTAATAAACGCACAACTGTGAAATACAATAAATCCATCACGAAGAACCGCACAGCATGGTCGATGCTACTCAAATGACATTTAAATAACCCAAACATATTTAGCGGAGATAAGATAAATAAACAAATAAATAAAGATAAATTAATAAATAAACAGATTATTCCTCTGAGTCTAGATAGTGAAGACTATCAGGCTATGGCTTTGATATCTCCAACCTCAGTTCGGTTTTTTGCACGCGCTTCCAGGACACCCGCTCTTTAAATTTATGTACACAGATAACGGACAATCGTACAACAAATTTGAAAAATTAAAAATAATCTTCAGAATGTAATCTCAAACTTTGTCACAGACAGTTTTTTCCTGACCAATAAATAAAAAACTTCCACGCTTACTCCTTTTTTTACCTCATTTTTTAACAGAACTAAAAAAGTTTTGTATTTAAACAATTATAACAATTAAATACATTATTCCTTAGAGTCATAATTATTATTGTTTGAATCACTCATTAATACTGTAAACTGAGATATAAAATTATAGTAGTTATCTTAGTTTTTTGTTTGTGAAGTGGCAGCTTGATTGAAGCGATGTTTTCTCGTCAGGCGTCGGGGTCCCGCCAAATTAGACCTTTTTGCCACCCAACGGTGAGAACGATGGCACGGTTTTCGCCTGACTTTAGCATTGGAAGGCGTGATCCACTTATATTTCATCCGAGGTTTTGCCTGGCAATGAATCTCTAGCATTTTCCCGTTAAAGAAAAAAATTACTTCTATGAACATCCAGCTGTTGGACATTTCATTTTTATCCCTTTTTTAGTTATTTCAAATAATATTTTGATTTTTATGATTTATCATTTTTTATTGATTATTTTATGTTTATGTTACAGAAAGAGTTTTTTGTTGGGAAGAAAGCACCAAGTCCTGAACAAAAATGCATGGTCGTTTGTTACAATTTATGATTTGGTAATTATTTTAATTTCTTTATTCAAATTATTTTTAAGCCGATAATTTTTAAAACCTTTTCTTACCAAAGATTAATTGAAGAAGCAATGGACCACTTTTCCATCTTGGAAATTTGTTATGATTTTAAGTTTGCAAAATATCAAAATTATCATTTTTTATGAGTTTATAAAGCAGGTCTGACCATGGTGTAAAGAAAAAAGAAAGGTATGTGCAGGGTCAGCTGGTATGATGTAGTAGGTCTCGAGAAACTAGTGGATCTAGCAGTTTGACAGCAGAACTAAGACCGTAAACGTAAACATAATATTTTGATTGAGTTGTATTATAGTCGTCTTAAGCGCTAGTTGCATGAGCCCAACTACGTCACACCAGCTGACCCTGCACCTTTCTTTTTTCCTTTCTCTATGGATCTGATGGTTATCTTAATTTAAAAGAACATTTTGAAACTATAGTTTGATTACTGAAGCTTTGTGTGGCGAGAGGGGGGGAAATTTGAGGGGAAATGGCGGGGAAAGGGTGACGTGTAGAATACTTTTTTATGGTCGTCATGACAACAACCAGTTTTACCACTCTGGCTAATGTAAACAATGCTTCTGTCAGATGTTGTTAACTGTCTACATCTCAAACATACATAACCTCATTTCTTGGAAGTTTAAAACGTTGTTGTTTTAATGCGTATTTTTCATATATTTTCACTTATACTGTTTACCTTAAAGCATAGTTTTATGTAATATGAAAAACCAATGCAAAGTTCAAGTACAAAGTGCGCGATAACTGTGGTTATACCTATAGTTGCTTTATGAAACTCCACCCTGCTACGAAAACATCGGAGAAGGACGAGGAGAGGGCAAAAAATGGAATAAGATTGCAACGCACTCACCTATTTTGGGTTATATAATTTGTGGACTATGCTCAAGTGGACAATCGTTCTGCAGAAGTCCTAAAAACTTACCGAAAGACAGCTCCGATGATTTGGGTGGGAAAAAGTTACATTCAAAGTTAACGTCATTAGTTTTGGAATCGTAAACTTATTTTGACCTTATCTGTCAAAATCGGAATAGCGTTGGAAAAGAGATGAATAGACAGGTTCGATAGAAATCACATTATTAGAGTTAATTCTATACTTGTCTAATTGCTTAGGAGAGAAATTAGTGTATTATAGGATTTAGGATAATTGTATTCACTTATCCCAATTTATTTGAGTCGATGCTACGAATTCACCGTAGGCCTGATATTCTACACCACTTAGTAGACTACCGTGCAAAATATTATTTGCAAAAAAATCTGGTCATCCTGATGACAGACACTGAAGATAAAATTAGCGAAGTTATTCAAGCGTTTACGGAAAATCCGAGGGTACATGGGGTCGCTACGGATATATCAGGAGTTGTCAGATTGAGGGAAGAATATAGGGACTATTGCAAAAGTTACAGTATTAAAAGTGAAAGTCAAGATGACGATGATAATTATGTTGAAGATGAATCGCAACATGAAGATGACCCGACACTCTAGAATATGCAATGGAGGACAATTATTAAAAATGTAACAATGGAATAATAATTTACTAATATTTATGTGAATGGAAATATTGTAAAGTACTCAAGAAAGTGACACGATTTTTCTTGTTACGTATATGATAAACGTACTTTTATATTAGGTACTGTATTTGAATACAAAAATATTATTTTTAAATGTATCTCTTCATGTAATGTTTTAAATGAGACTGTTAATCTTGCAAATAAAGCAATTTTAATATTACGCCTATTTAATGCCCTAGAATTTTTAGTTTATTTTAAAATAGGCTTATAACACCAATTTTTATGGAAATATTTTTTTAAGAATGTTAATTTGTTATTAGGTAGTATAATGCCACAAACCTGAAAACAGGTTTATTTTTTACTTTGTTTATTTTGTTCTTTAAGAACGTGTCTTGGAGTAAACCGCTGCACTAAATATATATTACTTTAAGATTTATAAAGTTAAAAATGATATACGCTAAATGCCAGAACTTATACAGAAATCAAAATGTTGTTCCCAAAACTTGAAAATGTAATTTTTATTGACTAATGATTACGCCGATTTTGAATTGTGCGTCGGTTGGATCGGCATTTGAGGGCGTTCAACACGTTGGCAACACTGGTGACAGCCAGATCTGAATCATCAGTTCGGTCGTCTGCATCTGATTTTACCTCCCCTATCGCCGCACAAAGCTTCAGTAATCAAACTATAATTCATGGTACTCATTAATGTTTAAGCAAAGACAAAATACTTGACTGGGAGCTGGGAGGTCAAAAATTATGTCATAAGGTGCACATGTAAAAGCTGTGCAATTTTGAAGGGGCCCCTGGGGGGTTTCAAAAATGGGTTTGTGAGCCCTCAATCTGGGGCTTTCTCCAAGGTGGACAAACTAGAATGTGACTTTTTTGTATTTTCCATAAGAATAACAGTACCTGGTGGACCGAGCCTTGCTCGGTGTTATTTCATGTTTACCAGTTCATCCAGTTACTATAAAATGTATCAATATAAACCTTTTTTATTGCTCCATGGACTCTTCATCCCACCTGCTGTATTTTCCCTTGATAGCTGTAGATTCCAAACAGCTGTTATTATTACTTCATTTGTTGACACTTTCCTTGTTTGTTTTCGTTGCTATCACGGCAACCCATAAGGCCAATGTTAAAATTTTACAACTTTGAAATTCGATTTATTACGTTACTAGATTTTCTCTGGCCAAGTAATCTGCATAAAAGACGTTTTTGAGTCATAAATTACTTATTTCCAGACTTTGAAAGAAATCCTCGGAGCCGTTTTTGAGATAAATGTGCAAGCAAGCAAGCATACAAGCAAGCAAGCAAGCACGCACGATAACATTACTCATATAAGAGTATAGGATGGGGATGAAGTTTGCAGGTTTGTTGCAGCAGATATGAAAAAATTGGGTGGTTATAAGTCAATATCCAATAAACCTCGACTAGAAGAAGCCTTATGCCAAGTTTTATCATTATATGTAAAAAAATAAGGATGATATAGGCTTTTATTTTTTCCCCATAAGAATAACATAGGAAAAATGTGTGCAAGTTCACTGACACGGAAATGCAAAAATGGGGGATTTCAGGCTACTATACAATAGTTCTTAACTAAATTAAGCCACTTATCAAGTTTCATCAAGATATGTTGAGACATAAGCGAAGTATACGATTTTATTTATTTCCCATAAAATTAACATAAGACGACGTTTTGAGTTCATCACCCTCAGTATTTCGGTAACAAAGGAACATAGAGCAATGATTCAACATACCAAATTGTTTGTTTTTTAAGCTGAACTCAACGGTATGAACTAAAATTTGATCACTCAAATTGTTCTACATGAAAATTGCAAAAAAAAAAAACCATTTTTATGGATTATTTTCAAGTTTGTCCACCTTGGACAAAGCCCACAGATTGAGGGCTGAAAAATCCATTTTTGACACCCCCCTGGAAGCCTATTGAAAACGATATAGCTTTTACATGTGCAGCTTATGACGTAATTTTTGACCTCCCAGCTCCCGGTCTGTTCATAAATTTATTTCAAAGTAGAAAGTAGGCAAATTTCTTGCTTGTTTTAAAAATTGTTCATGATGTCAAGTTGGTATTATTTTTTTACCTTTTTAAAAAGCTCAGAATTTTTGTAAATACTTGGTTCACTTGTTCAAAGAAGCCATTTTTCTCCATTGATGTTTGAAAATGGAGACAACATGTTTTGGTTACTTTGCATTTTGTACAGTATTGAGTATGATGACCATGCAAATTGGAATAAAGCAATATTGACATTTTGATGTATTATCCCTACTCCAATCCAGGGCTAGTTTCAGTTATGTGAAATTTAACTGAGTGTAATGTGCGTGGATTTTTATTTATTTCTTTAAAATCCATCACTTCAACTCAGTAGTTAACTACATTTTTAGGTGAATTTTCAACCAATTTACATTGCTAGATTTACTATAAGGATGGTAATACTAACACGGTTTACTGAAAACAAGATAGTTTTTATCTGTTCTTTAAGGATCATAATTCTTTAAAGGTACAGTTTCAGAATGGAATCTTTGCTCAAATCACAAGACTTCAGGGAGCCTCCACAAGTGGTCTCCCCCTCTGCTGAAGAGATGATGTTTTTGAAAGGTAAATCATCTATCAGAAAAATTAATACCTCGTTATGGCTGGGACATAACTTTGGCCACATATTTGAACTAGATTGTGGGATATGGATAAAGTGAAAGCCTTGCTACGACAATGACCAGCCAATTAATTTTTGTCAACATTATTAATGAATAGCCCATCAATGGCAGCTAAGTCCAGATTCAAACCTTCGCAAACAAGATTTTACTTGGGATCGATCTGGAAAATTTTCATTTAAAAAAATGTGAGCATTTTACCTTTGTGCTACTTTTATTTTTGCACATCACATATTTTTATGTGTGATTGTTCACATGACAACTAGTTAAATAATATATTACTTTACTAGCCTGGTAAGTACCGTTTTGCCATGCGAGCATGATAGTTCTCACGCGAGCTGCCAGATGAGGGCGGGATTTTCATGCGAGTACGTTAAAACTTACCTGGCATCTGATGTACGATACTTTACACTGCAATACTTTACGATACTGCTAAAAAAACATATTTTTTAAGCATACCTTATTCCTTGCATAAACTATTACGTTTCTCAATTCTTCAAACCTAGGTAATAATAAACAAACATTTGCTACTGCCACCAGTGCTGTTATTAAATTCCTCTGAAGTAACCAATAAACATGCATTAAACATCGGTTCACTACAATCAGCTGATTGTTTTTATTGTTTACTTAAGTTATTCCGTTTCCTAGTGCACAGTAAATTTACCGTGCAATGATTGGCAAAGATTATCTTTCCAGCCAAGAGCAAGGCACAGAAATCAGGTGTTTCTGGGTACTGTAATGTAAAAATAATTATATAGTAAGGTATCTAATTAGAAAATTTTTAAAATCATGTTTTTTACAACTTTAAAAATCCAAAGTGAAGTTGTAAGTAAATTGAGTCAAGATTACCGCTGATTGTTTTAAAGTAAAAAAAAAAACAATAATTTTTTAATGCTAGCAATGGCATTGATTTGGACCCAACCCAACGTTTTAGTAAGAAAAGAATCAGAAGGGTTTTGAAAACAGAAGGCAATGTGGCAGTCACATAATCAAATCCAAAACTCTCAGAGCTACACAAGCATAAGCTCGATGTACATTTATAATTGAATAAGCTACAGGTGTTTTTTTATGAAGACTCCTCCTACAGTTCTGCACCAATTTTAATAATTTAATTGTCGTTAAAAGAGCTTGATGTGAAGTATAGCTGGAAATAAAATAGATTAATGATGGACTAAAAGGAAAAGTTCTAGGTGTCCTTAAAATTTGGTTTTTTGCCCATAAGATTTAACATTGGAGCAGAAATGTCAAGGAACAAATTATTTCGATAAAAATTTATTTATCAGCAGACCATAAACAAAAACTTCAAAGTTGCTGAGCAGCGTGTGTCCATCAGTAGTACGGAGCATTTTATAGCATACTGAAATTGTAAACTCTATTCAATTTAAGGTTAGGTTCATTTTGAAAAGCTCCAGGCTGTAAAGATCAGGTAAAAAGGAAGGGGATAGACAGCTAGCTTACCTGGTAAAGATGAAAACAGACGAAGCACAGAATAACACTAAAAGAACTAACATTAATTCTTGATATTTTGTCCCTTTAGGACTTCATCAGAAGAAAGAGAATGAGAAAGTTCTGGTAACAGGACAATGGCTGTCCCAGTCCAAATACTAGAAGCCAAACACTTTGACTGTAACAGCCATTGTCCTGTACCAGAACTTCTGATGAAGTCCTAAAGGGATGAAATATCAAGAATTTATGTGTTTTTTTTTTAGTTTTATTTTGTGCTTCACCTGTTTTCATCTTTACCAGGTAAGCTAGCTGTCTATCCCCTTCATTTTTACCTAAACTTTATTCAATTGTAGTAAAGAGGCCGAGGCCTTCTCAGTTGTTGACGGAGGAAGTGGTTGCAGGGGAAGGCAGCAAGATGGAGGTGCCAGTGAGGGACCTGCGCATGCACACCCCGGGAGGCATGATGGACTACCGAGGTATGGAAGGTCGGCCACGCAATGTCATCAGCCAACTCATCGAGAAGGTAACCCGCTACAGTCTAGGATTTGATACAATTTTTCATTTTTGATGTTTATCGAAAAATTTCCCTTGTCCAGCCGTGTCCGAAGACTAAGAAAACATAAGGGGAACAGTTTTGGACATTATTGTCCATATTTTTAACTTCGTATATTTTAAGATACCTATCCAATGGTGCAAAGTTTTACCGGAGCATTTCAAGATTTGAGAAATCATGGGATAATCATGTCAATCATGTTTTAAGAAAAGCAAATTCTGGTTTATATGCAATTAGGAAAATGTCAAAATTATGTAACATTGAAAATTTGCGTACAATATACTTTGCTCTTGTGCACAGCTACATTGCATAAGGGGTTAAGTGTATATGGGGCAACTAAGAAAGGCAATCTGGATGAAATATTAAAAGTTCAAAAAAAAGCAATGAGAACAATTTTAAAACTAAATTATCGAGAATCAACTAGAGAACATTTTAGGAAATTGAAAATAATAACAGTTTATGGCCTCTACATATACGACACTATAGTATATATAAAAAGTTTAGATCAAAGTAATATTATTGTCCCAATTCACAGCTACAACACCCAAAATAAGTTTGAGCCCCTCCCACAACATAGATTAGAAACATTCAAAAAGAAAACTACGTATGCTGGTAAACATTTTATTAAATATATTCCTGACTTTATAAAAAAAGAAACTGATTATAAAAAATTCAATCAATTATTAAAGACATATTTGGTAGACTTGGTTGTATACAACCTTGAGGAATTTGAAAAGGGTTAATATTTATTTAAGCTATAGCAAATAAGTTGAACAATTGTATATTATTTAATAATATTTTGGTTTGTGAAAAATATTTTTATCTGTTGTAAATATAATATTGACCTGTATAATGGAATTGACACTATTCAATGTATACATAGCTGTATTCAATGATGAATAAAGAATATTGAATATGAATATGAATATGAGAGCGAGTCGTGGTTGAGACATAGTAAGGACATAGTAATAGTACAGATGGAGAAGGTCAGAAGGATGGGAAGTGGACGAATTGCTACTTCACACTGCTGGGGTGAAAAATAAATCAACTGTTAAGTATGAAAGTAACACCAACACATTGAATTTCTTTGCTGTTGTTTTTAAGATTACAGTTTGATTTTCATTGGGGAAACTGTGGTAATACTGAAATCTTTCAGTCAGTGATGGCAAATCCAGAAAAATCAAAATCGAGCAACATTGAGGTTTAAAATCAGATTGAAAGATAATTTAATAAATAGGACTCTTTATTCTGTACAAGAACATTTTACCCCTTTTTATTAGGTCTAACCTTTGATTAGGTTTACCTATAAAAGTGTAATTCATTTTCCATTTATGTTAAGGACAATATTACATTGTGCTTTATATATACACAATTGTATTCACATTTTACCACATGTGCATGAAATGAATAAAGATATTTTACTTTGACTATGACTAACACATTCGCTGCAGCACCTAAAATTCCGTCTTCCTGCAACTAAACCGGAACACGCGGCGAATAATTTCAATTCCCACCTTTTAAATAAAAGCTACACTGTTTGTCTTTTTACTGCTACAGAACGAAGTTCCACAAGTCACCGGTAGGTAGCAGCACCTTCATTTAAGCAAATTGGAGGGAAACTGATTGACCAATTGGCGCTTATGAAGCCTCCCTTGGTGGCTAAATCATGGGAAATTTTACTGCTAACTTAAACAGGTTACAAGTACAATGTACACAAAACAAATATTTGCAGACCAAGCGTCATGCGGGGCTCTCAGATTACGGCGAGGTCCCGCCAAGTGCAATAAGGCTCAGCACCAAGCAATTACTTTAAATTTTGTACATTTCACAATGTTTCCATTGCTCTATTTAGGAACCAAAACATCTTTTAGGATTCCATTCTTCCCAATGCACATTCACATTTGGTGCCATACTATTTTATTCATCCACTTCAATTAATTAGAGGTGAATTGAAGGACATTCCTTCCTTCAAATTTTGGATCCTCAATCTTGTAAGCATTGTGAAATATCAAAAAGTTTAAATAAGTGTAAAAGTTTAAGTTTATCAAAAATTTATATACAGTTTTTCAAAGCTTAAATGAATACTGCTGGTTTAGTCCAGCAGTAATCAGGGACTATCCGTCGACCTCTCATGCTCCTGACTCATCCATCTGCATAACTCCCAGCCACCACTCATTCCCAAAACTTGTGATGTGTTTGCAATACTTAACAGAAGTGGGTAGGGACTTAGCGCCCTTGCCTCAGAATAAATTTTTAAAATGTAAGACCTTAAATTATGTTGTCCAAGAAATAAGATAATAAATTATGAGATTCTAAAATTAGTTTAGATTTTAATTTGTGAGTGATTTTGTAAAATATATTTTAGGTGCGCACTAAAGAAGACAGGAAAAAGTCCCCAGACCAAGAAGGAACTCGAACACCATTGCAGCGGGAGAGAAGCAAATCTGAAGGAAGAAACAAAGAAGGCATTCATGGTATAGCTTTTTTCTCAAACATATCGTCATATTTTTGTCTTTTTTAGACATTCGATTGAAATTTTTAATCTTGTTGTTTAACCTGCAACAAAAACAATTTTCTATTCTCTATTTTCCACATATTGAATCTTTAATGCTGTCTTTAAAGTAAACCGTAATATGCAAGTATGTCAAAGTTTACAATCAATAGTGGCAGTGATTGCAGCAGAAGTTTTGTTTGCCAGGCAAGAGCGAGGCGTACCGTGTGAGCAGTGTGGGTCCGGGAGGGGGAAAGGTCGCCTCTCTCTACCACACCATCAGCGGCAAAGTGCTCGGGTCCCGGGACTCCGGGTGTAACGAGGTCGGAGGCATCCCTCCCCCCCCTCCCTCACGCGGGGACTCCACACAGGTACGAGCACCGGCCCATGTATCGTCTATCTGAAAATTACTTATACAGTTTTTTTACGTGTGGAAATTTTTAGGAATGTTTTATACCTTTCCAAAAGCGAGTGACATACAGGAACGATAATGTTACATGTTTTATTGTTGCCCTCATATTATCGTATTGTCAGAGCATAAAATGTTAAAATCCATGACTAATCGGTTAAATTTTCAAAATTATACAGTAAAATCTGATTATTCTAGGATATGTAGCAGAGGAGGAGGCGTGATAATTTTGGCAAAAAATTCCAATTCAAACTCATGCAAACAAGTTTCCTTTCCTGAGGTGGATAATCTACTCTCTCACCAAATATTCGAGTGTTGTATGGTTGAAATTAAAAGTGTTTTAGCTCAGAAACCATACAAGTTACTTGTAGTAGGATTTTATAGGAACCTTATAAAAAAAATGACCATGAATCAATAGATAGAATAAATAGTTTGTTAGAGATAGTCCAGACCAAGTATTGTCAAATAGTAATAGTTGGAGATTTTAACATTGATTTGACAAAAAATTAAAGTAGCTCTAAATCTCTAAACAACATTTTAATATCTCATGGTATGCATTACCTTGTGGGCTTCCCAACAAGAATACAGTAGATGCCCTCTAGTTCGGCCACCTCAGGACCGGACCATCGGCCGGACTACAATATGGCCGGACTATCCGGATGTACTATCAAAATGTAAAATAACCCTTTTAAATTCATTACCTATGCTTAAAAATCAACAAAACACGATATTTAAACATATTTACAACCCTTAATTGCCAAAAAAATATATATTTTGACGTCTCTTATGTTGAACTATCATATTGCATCACTCGTCAATAGGTACGTTTTTATCGTTACCGTACAGCTCGCGCATTATATCTCCAGCTATGACTAGTAAGCTACTAACCGTATCATATGATATTTTAAACATATGATTTTGGTAAACACAGCCACAGCGTTTGAGAAACAGCGGGACTGTAGAATAATGTTTTCAGAAAAGTACCCCCTCTCCCCGCCGCGCCTTGCTACCAGTTGACTCTGTCATAGCCGGAGATATAATGCGCGAACTGTTTGTACTGAGGATCTAAAATGAGCAGAAAAACTCATTATGTACTGTAAAAACACACCAACAATTTATTTGATCAAATTAATTTATACTTATTACTTGAATCATAACCTATAAAACTGAAAGAAACCTGTTATTTTCTTCTGTTATGCAAACGAAATCAAAGATCAAATCTTACTGTAAAGTCCTTATACTGAAAGGATAACAACATCGTTTGTTGTTTTAGGTTAAATGTGTCCATCAAATACAAGCTTGCCCGTAAACTAAACTGACATAAATAATTTAGTTCTTCGGCCGGAAAACAAAAATTCTGGATCAATCCTGTCAAAGGTCATTCCCCTTTGGTGTGGCGTAACGATATGACGGATATGAGTCACCATCCTAGGACCAGCCGGACCATCCGGCGGCCGATCCAACTGAAGCCGAACTAGAGGGCTTCTACTGTAACGGATATTTCAGAAAGTGTAATGTTTTCACCGACATACGTCATAATCAGATCAATGTGATAGGATTAAATACTCAATTATCAGACCATGATGGCCAATTGATCGAAATTGTAACTCCAAGAAAAAATTCTAAAACTAATGTTAAAACACTAACCACTTTAGAATATTCAAGAAAATTTAATAAAACAAATCTAGAAAACTTTTTAAAATCTCTGGACAAGGAATCTTGGCTGGAAGTATATATGTCACCAGTTGATCTGAAATACGATACATTCCACGATATATTAATGCATAATTTAACATAAATTTTCCAAAAACATTGACTAGAAAGCATAACAACAAAAATCCTTGGTTTTCAAAAGATCTTAAAATTGAAAAGCAAAAAATAATTGACTTTAGTAACATTGCACGAGCAACGGGTGACAAATCAATGTTTAAAGAGCTGAGACTTAAGAAAAAAAAAGTATAAAAAGAAGCTAATTGATGAGAAAAAGAAATATTATCATAACAAGGTTAAACGCTCCAACAATGTTATAAAAAGTTCATGGTCAGTAATTAACTCTGAAGTAGGTATAAATACAAATAGGGATGAAAATGTCAAGCTTAAAGTTAACAAAAAGGATTTCTCAAGTCCAAGTGAAGTCTGTAACATATTTAATAACCATTTTTCTAATGTTTTTGTGGAAGAAATAATTCCAAAATTAAAACAACATACACCACAAAGTGGTAACTGTGCCATGAATAATGTAATAAATAGCACCAATAAATTTGTAAAATTTAAACCTTTAGAAGAAATTGAAGTAGGAAAAATAATTGAAAAATTGAAAAATAAATACACATCAGGATATGACGAAATTCCACCAATTCTTATAAAGCAGTCAAAAAATCAACTGTTAAAGCCACTAACACATCTCATTAATTCTTCTTTAATATCCAGTAAATTTCCAGAAAAACTTAAAATCGCAAAAATAAAACCAGTTTTAAAAAAAAGGTGATAAGACCAATATAAATAATTATAGACCAATAGCAATTTTGCCTGCTATATCCAAAATTTATGAAAAAGCTGTTCATAACCAACATGTTGACTTTTTAGAAAACAATAATATCTTGAATGACTACCAACATGGTTTTCGTCAAGGTCGGTCAGTCATTACCGCTGCAACTGATTTTATTGAATCCATATTAGACTCTTTGGATAACCATGAACAAACAGTCGGTCTATTTTTAGATCTCAGCAAGGCTTTTGATTCTTTATCTCATGATTTATTGTTCTTAAGATTGCAAAATTTGGGAATTCAAAAATTACCTCTTAACTGGCTAAAATCATATCTGAGTAATAGGAAGCAGTTTGTTGAAATTTCAAATCACAACCAAACAAATTTTAAACATCAATATAGGTCTGAACTATCAGCAATATTTTATGGAGTCCCCCAGGGATCCATCTTAGGGCCGTTATTATTTGCATGTCACATCACTAACTTGCCAACCCTTAATGCTTCAAACAAACTTTGCCTTTATGCTGATGATACCAATCTAAAAGTTTCCGCACCAACTGGGGAAGAAGTGGAATTACTAGCAAACCAAAGCCTCAATGTTTTACAGGAGTATTTCTCTGAAAGTAAATTACTTTTAAACATGGAAAGACTAAAGTTGTAGTGTTTAGTGCTCACAGGACTAACGGTATATTTAAACCAATATTAAATTGTGAAAACCATCAATTATTAGACGATGATGAGACTAAATTTTTAGGACTAACCATCGATACAAATTTGAGTTGGAACAGTCACGTTGAAATGTTGTGCAAAAAATATCCTCAGGTTTATATGCTTTAAGAAAAATGCAAAAGTTTTGTGACACTAAAACATTAAATAGTATTTACTTTGCATACATTCATTCAAATATAGCTTTCGGAATCTTTTCGTATGGCGCCACATCCAACAATAATCTCAATTCTGTTTTAAAAACCAAAAAAAAAACAATAAGGACCATTCTGAATCTTAAAAATTCAAGTTCGGTTAGAGAACATTTTGTTTCATTAAAAATATTAACAGTTTACGGTTTGTATATTTATGAGACAGTGTTGGGCGTCAAACGGAATTTTAGTAACCTTCAATTATTAGGAGACTTCCATAATTATAACACAAGGTACCGTAACGAGTTGGCTGTTCCCTCTCATAATTTGCAGATTTATACAAAAAAACCTCAATATGCTGGATGTAAATTCTTTAGTCATCTTCCACAAAACATTAAATCAGAACAAAACTTGAGACCCTTTAAAAGAAAACTTAAAGAATACCTTATTAATAAAGCAACAATTTATTCTTTTGACAGTTATTACAGCAGTTAATCGATTATCTGTGTTATTAAAATAAGTCAGCTTTCCTTTTAAGATATTATTGTATTTCTTAGCCTTTTATATTTTATTTTTCCCCTCTAGGTTAAAGATTATTATATAATTTGATTTTCTGTTCTTTGACACTATTCAATGTAATATTTAATTACTTAATGAATAAAGATGTTTGAATTGAATTGAATTAGAAGTTTTTCTGAGACATTCCACATTTCTTTGCCACTGAAGAGGTTGATTTACCCAAACCAGATACACATAATAATTTACAACATTTACAGTACATTTCTTCAGGAAAAGTTGGGTATTCCTCTGCTTAGAAAGTAATATTTCATTTACAGATCTATTCAGCCAGGAAGTCTTATAGGGGTGGAAGTGCGAAAGAGATGGAGAATACCCCCACCACTGTTTTTCTTTCATCGGTTGTGTATAGTCAACTTAAAATCCCACATGGCCTATGACAACATTACAAATATTGTTGCAAACAAAGAATCATATGTTTTGACAGATGAGCTATTTCGAAATTTGACTGTACTGAGACTCGTGGTAGGGGAAATCTTCACTGCGCATGCGCATCCCACCGGACTTCTGGGCTGAACAGATCTGTACAGTAAATTTCATAGACAATAATCTTTCAGGTATTAAACATGGGCTCAAAAACAGACCACACTGCTGCATTAAACAACATTCGTGAACACCTGGAAAACCACTTAAAGCAAAAACTGAAACAGAGCAGTCGAGCTCCGAGCAGAACTCTTCTTTACCAAGGTATCAAATGTTTCTTCATCTTTATCTTCTCAGTTAAAGGTGTAGTTTGAACTCATCCTGAATTATGAGCACTAAACTTATTTTTCATTCATATTCTCTCTATTAGTTTGTTTGTATCCATGAACTGATTGCCATAAAAACCTGATCTCTGCCTGAACTTGTTTGCCTTAAGAAAATGTTGAGTATGTAGTTTAATGTTCACAATATGTGTTTCCCATTATTAGTAGCTGATACATTTCTTAATGTAAATTAAATTACTCTATATATGCAATTGGTATCATTGCAACCACTACAGATTGTGCCCATGTCTTTGTGCATAATAGCCTATTATGTAAATATAATTTTATGAACCTTTTCTTTTTGTAGTTTTGTGTACACCTTTATAGAAATGACCGAAATTTAATAAATAAACGCTTAAAAATCTGTGAAGTTAATCAACAACAATAGTGTTGGCTTCCAGGCATTTCTGCACAGGAATTAGGTTTTTTAATGTGTTCAAATGAGGGATTTTTTTGGTACCTTGAGTTGGTTCTAGGCACCACGGGTTGCTTGGAAAAGAACCAGTAACAAGAACCGATATCAAAATGTCGGTGGTGGTACACATGGTAATCAATGGGAGTAACTACCAATCACACAAGACATGGTGTTTGGCTGCAGGCACTGTGCCGAATGCAAATTTTGCCGTGTATTATTATTATTATTGGAGGTCTATAATAATATTTATAAAATTACTTTTACTCTAAATTTATTTAAAATTTGTTTACCCTTGATTTATTTTTTGACTCTATTTTTCAAAATTATTTGGAATGGGATTACTGTATTGCTTATAGGAATTGTAAAACTTTAATCAAAATAAAGTTAGATTCTGTTATTTTTTCACGTAGTATATTATTATATTATTTTTAAATCTTACCAGTTAAAGAATAATAGTCCAGCAATTTTAGGCATAAAAAAGTCAATTGCCCTAATAAATCCTGAACAAGTTGAAACTTCGCACAGATGTTAAGTAAACCTCCCTAATTAAAATCCTCGGATTAGTCCTCCTCGGATTAATTTATCCTCGGATTAATTAGTCCTCGGAAATCCCTGCTGTGCTCCAGCTGCCAACTTCAAAAAATCAGTTTCCGATCAATGTTTCTGTATACATTTTTTTCAATCAACACGAAAACCATGAGAGATACAAAACAAAAGTAAATGTTTCTGTAGAAGAGGATGAAATTTCCAGTAAAATGAATATCATCAGGTGATTAAAAATAACTGCTGACATTATTAATATAGTAAAATGTTGCAATTCTAATAACTCTACCTCAAGAAAAACATATTACATTTGATGTAAAAATACCCCCGTTGCAGCAGACCTGCATACACAGCGAATTTAAAATGCAAAATAACATATTTCAATCCAAAACAGCGAGATTTTATATGTTTTTGAAAGCTCCATAAGAATAACATGGGGAATGAGTATGCAGGTTTGCTGCTATGGGTATATTAAAACTTGGTGGTTTTAATTAAATATTTAGTAGATCTAAACTAGAAGAAGCCATTTACCAAGTTTTATCAAGATATGTTGAGAAATAAGCAAGATATAGAATTTTTCTTATTCCCCATAAGGTTAACATTGGCACAACGTACTGTGTTTACCACTTTCAATATTTCGGTAACCAATGGACATAGAGCAGTGATTCAAAATACCAAATTGTTTATATTTTTTGAACTGAATTCAATGGTGCCAACAAAAATTCGATTATTTTTATTTTTCATGTAAAAAACTTTAAAAACCCATTTTTGGGGTGTTTACGCTCCTTTACCCCCCCTTCCGGTAGTCCAGTCGGGCTGGTTTTCGAACTCGTCCGAATAATTACTACTTTACATGGCTGTGCCAAATTTCATTCAGATTGGACCATTTTTACGGCCGCTATCGTGCTTAAAGACATATAGACATATACAGGGTGCGGCAAAAGTCAGCGTATCGAAAATGCAGTTAAACTATAGCTAGTATTAACAGAATTATTTTAATGTACCTGTTAGAGAAGCTGCTCACCATCATTGTATATACACTTTTAGCACCTTTTTGACACTGTTTTACAGATTTTGTTGTATAGTTGTGGTGTGAATAAAACATCAAAATGTTTCGTTATAAATTCTTTTAAATGTTCTAAACTTTGAGGTTTCTTGGAAAACACGTGTTCTTTTAACAAACCCCATATACTAAAATCGCACGGAGTTAAGACTGGCGACCTAGCAGGCCAATCAATAGTTCCTCTTCCTCCTATCCATTCATCGAAGTTATCATTTAAAAAGGCTCGAACATTAAGGACGTGGTGCGAACATTAAAACCATTCATAATAGAAGTTAATAAAACAAGCACTACACTCGCCAACTTAACTTGACTGTCACAAGTGGTATACTAACAAAACAAACATTCATCGATAAAGAATAAATGAAGACAAAATAAACCATAACTAGATGATAAGATAAGATAAGGAGTGACAATGTATTAGCGCGACAGATAAACAATGGCGCTCACCGGCCTGCAGCGGTACGCTGACTTTTGCCGCACCCGGTATATATATATATATATATATGTATAAAAATGAACGAATAGGTTTTTTTGCTTCTGGGGGCCCCAAAACGAAAAGTTGTCATGGTCTCGGGCTTAGGTCTTACCATGAGTACTACGGTAACAGCTTCTTCCCTATAGGGAAAATTCGCTAAAACATTGCTAAGGGGCCCAAGCCCTTTGACCTTAATGAATAATAAATTATATTCATAGAATCCTGATAAAAGTCACAGTTATTTAACACCTTAATCATCAAAATGATTCACAATAAAGGCGTGGGCGAGCTCACAAAAAAAGGTATTCCTCAAGGAAAAAGTAAAAAAATTACCATAATGGATCCTTTTCTGTGAGCTTACCCATGCCTTTATTGTGAACTAATTATGATGATTGAGGTGTTAAATAACTGGAATCTCCATGGGGATTCTTCTATGAATATAATTTATTATTCATCAAGATCAATGGGTTTTGCCCCCTTGGCAATGTTTTTACGTCAAATTTAACTTGTATTCCTTATGGCAGGGGTATTAGAACTGCGATATTTTGCAATATTAATAATATCAGCAGTTATTTTTAACACTTCTTGAATATGATTATACTCATTTTATTGGAAATTTTATCCTCTACAAAAACGTTTTCTTCACTTTTTTTCTATCGTTTATGGTTTTTGCGTTGGTTGGAAAAATGTATATAGAAACATAGACCGTAAATGTTTTTTTCAAGATGGTGGCTAGAGCACAGAAGGAATTCCAGAGACTTTTGGGATTTTAATGAGGGAGTTTACATCTGTGAAAAGTTTCTTGACATCTGTGAAAAGTTTCAACCTAGCAGGATTTGTTAGGTTGATTTTCCTAAAATTCCTGGACTAGATGGTTGAAATAAAAAGTGAGATAGTATTTTATGACTCGTACATGAAAAATAAAAACATTTAGATCTAATCTCGTCAAGAACTGGATCCAGTACCAACTTTGAAAAAGTTCTGCCAGTACCGACACATCCCTAGTTCAAATGATTGACATTTTCAAGTGTATAGAGAGTATTAAGATTCACAATACAAGGTAAAAATTAAAATGAGAGCAAGTTTTTCATATATCTATTTCTGTGAGGGAGCAATGAATTAGAAAAAATGTAACAATAAATTTCTTCGTGTAAACAGTGTATTAGACTTCATCCAAAAGCGCTAACTGTTGCTTCAGAGGTAAGTAAAGATAATATTTACCTTGTTACCCTCCCTCACACCTTGCCATGAATCTGAGAGAAATAGAATGAATAATAATACTCATTTGTCATTAAAAATAACTTTTTATTTCGTTGAAAACTGTGTGTAGAGTATGAATAATTAGGTGTTTCTCTGTTTAAATAAACATGTATCATATTGACGTTTTTTCTCAGCAATTTACCTAATATCAAGATGCATTTCAATTTTTTAAAGATAATTTTATGATCTCTATAGGCGTTGTTGGTTCTGGTGTTTACAATTAGGATGTTTTTTAATCTGTTAAGTTATTATCCGTATTTATAATCTGTTAGCTATAGATAAATACATGTTTGTTTTTTTTAAGTTGCATCTTTATTTATTTAAAAACTAAAATTATAGTTCTGGACAGCCTTACTGGTGGGTGGCAAAAATTGTAATCTCCCAAAAAGTCTGCTAAATAAACACATGTTTTAGTAGAACTGTCAAAACTTTGTTTACGTTTCACCTCATTTACACTACAAAAGAATGCCCTGAAATATTTCACCGATAGATTTCTTACGCAATTAAAATTTCTGGAAATATTTGCGCAATGCATCAGCTGGTCTTTTTGTTTTGGCAACCTTTCATCTTAAATGATTTGTTTACATTTAAGAATGTGTTTCCACACTTTAGTCGTCGTACTTCATGAATTGTGTTGAGCTTGCAAGCATTTGACATTAGTTGCACTTGCGGTTGCAGCAAAATATTTTCTTGTGTAAAGTACCTTTACATAAACAAATGACCATGTGATTTATTACCAAAACATTGCAGATATTAAACACTAATTACGACAACAGCGCACTCACTCACCCGCCAGTAAGGCTGTCCAGAGCTTTAATTTCAGTATTCTGTTTGCTGGAAACTGTAAAAATGTGATACTACTAAAAATGGAAAATAAATGTTCTTCCTCCTCCCTCGGAGGTCAATCAATTTGATTCATCTTGTGTAAGGAGTGCGAAGTGGAGGTCTTCGCTTTTTTTATTTATTTTGGCTGGACCAGAGGCACAAAAAGATATCCTAAAGATCTTTAGGAGATCAAAGAGGATGATTGTCTGATAGTGATGTCGATGAATCTCAGGAATACAGCTGATCACTTCTGTTTGTTATAGTAAATTGTAAAATTAATAATTTATACAATTGTAATAATTTGTACAATTAAATTATTTATTAATAATAATTCAGTAAAAATGTGCTGAAATTAAAAAAAAATTGAGGGATGGGGTGAGAGGTGAGTTGATGAGGGTATGAAAGTTTCATTTGAAAAATACTTCCCCCATCGGTGATAAACGTTTGCACAAACTGAACACTAAAATTTACTTTTCGTTTTTAATTAAAGATGCAAGTTAAAAAGAAATACTCTTAATAATAATTGGTTGTGGCCAAATCTAATGAAAAATTCATCAATGGAGAAAACCTTTACTCCTTTTCATGTGCTTTCAATTAAAAGTATTAATGGTTTCCTAGTTTATTTCAATATCTTTAGTCAACTTTGATCCAACTCTTCCATTGTGTGACTGTTGCAGAGGGGGCGGACGAGGACGAGAACCAGTATCAGCGTATAGCGGACGCGACAACCCGCGGGGGCGGTGGTGGGGCGGAGACAGTGACTCAGGCCATGGTCCACCCCCAGCCGCCTTCCCCCTCCCGCCCCTCCCACTCCCACTCCCACTCTCACGGGCAGGCGTCCGCCTCCTACCCCCACTCCGACACTGAGGACTCTGTGTTTTACCCGGACACACCCAGCTCAGGGTGAGTCTTATTGTCTTTAGATCTTAAAATATATCGTTGTAGAACTACAATATAAGTCCCACTTTGTCTTCCCGCACAAAGCCAATTTATGCTTACTTTCAAGTTTCAGTGGTTGAATTTAATGTCTGAATTCTTATAATTTTCAACCTAAATTTTCTCAAGTAAATATGAAAAAGGATCTCCAATCGTAAATGTAGGAGGGTTGTCCAGATAGTAAAGGTGTTGTCACTACATCTAGCCCTCTTGCCCCACCTCCGAGCTTGGGTGTCCAGTTTAATGGTCCACTCCTAGTCGCAACTTGAGGCAATTCTCGTTGCCAACCGATCAGACATTTCATTCTAACCCTGTTTCAAAATGGCGGTATCCGTTGAAATAATTTATAAGCATTATAAAAGGGAAGGTATTGGACACAATGTGCAATTATGTGGCAATTAATTAACAATATCATGGTAAAATCTTTGATTTATTAGCCAAGGAATAAGGGATAATTGAAGTTAATTATGATGATGAAAGAATTTATGGTGCTGCTTCTCAACAAATGAATAAAAGACAACAGAGGAAGGAAATCTCGAAGTTGCATTTTCCCTCTGTCCTGTCATTAATGCCGGTGCTGTGTGCAGACGGAGGTCGTCGATGGACCTGATGGACCGGCGGAAGACTTTGGTCGTGGTCATCGGCTCGGGGAAGAGCAAGTCTCGGCTGATGCAGAAACAGCGGTCGTGGGAGACGTTCCCGCCGAAGAAACGGCAGGACCGCGACCGGGACCACGGCAGCAAGTTCTGCCGCGACCCGGACTCCTTCAGAGGCGGCTTCGACCTGGCCGGCCTGAAGAAAGCCGACAGTTTCGAGGGCCATGAGGAGGCGGTGCGCACTCTGGTGGCGGCCGTGCAGGAAACTCGGACGCTGCGGAAGCCCAAGTCCCCGGCGCCGAGCACTCCGACGTCCGTCTCCGGGAGACAAGTCGAGTAAGGGCGGATGTTGTCATGACTTTAGACTGTCTTTGACAAATCATGTGTTCGCATACTGATGACCGATTGTCATTAGTTAATTTTACTATGAACCTTTGTGAGATATACGTAACCTGGTAAAAAAATGTTCCCCCTTTGGCTGGTTAGCAAAAACTTAGATTTTAAGTTCATATTGTCATGAAAAAAAGAATTTCAGCTTTACACCATCTGTTAAGTCCAGTTCTGCTAAGGATCTTTAGCTGTTTTTGCGTTATAAATGTGTTAACAAATTCTATAATAAGTGAGAAAATGCCGAAGCTTGAGAATGACTGTTTTGAACTGTATTTTGGGGCTTAGGAAATATGTATTATTGTGATTTCAATAATATTTATTGTGAGGAGAAAAATATCAACAAAACAAAAGACATTACTTCCTTAAATTTATGAAAATTCGTTGAATGATGTCATTATTCGTCTTCTTTCCAAACACAAAAATTCAATTAAAACCGCTATTTTTAGAAAATGACTTAGCTTCAACATTTTCCTCACGAGGTTTAATAAATGAATATTGTGGTTAGGATTGTGTCAAATCAAAAGGATCCCATAAACCTTTATCATTAGGAAGACCCAGAAGAGAAGTGGTTTTTGTTGAGAGTTAGTTATTGAAGCAGCTGAGAGACCATCTCTGCACCTGTTGGCAGCTCTCATTAAGAGGAGGCTAAAGGCTATTCAGTGTCACCCACGCAGGGGAGCTATGTACTAACATAACTCCATGCTGAGCATGGAAACAAGTAGCTGACATTTTAAATAGCCTCTTTAAACAGTTTTTTTTTTAAACATTATGCTCATTAAGCACTCTTTTCCACTTTTATTGTCCAAAATATAACTTCAGAGTCCGATAAAATGTCGTAGGTAGCTCATTCATTTCAGTATCCAAACACTGATGAATGTAGTAATGTACATTCGCCGTGGGGTCGGCGATCAGCATGTTTTAAGATTTTTACACTTGCTAGTGATGGCAGTATATTTTAATTTAGAAAAGGTTTATACCATCTTGAAGAAATTCAATACCAGGTTTGTGAAATAATTTTTCTATTTTATTTTTACATTCTGAGTTATGTCTGGCGACCCCGCGTTTGAATATTACGATATTACATTCTAACAACCTCTGAAATTATATTTTATCTTGGACATTAAAATAAAAAAATAAAAAAAACACTTTATGAGCTAGTTAAGACCATAATTCTAGACAAACTGGTTATTTACTATTTTCCATTCTCAGTACAAGCTACTTTTTTCCATTATCAGCGTGGAGTAATTTTAGTAAGTAGATCACCTACAAGAACGACACCGAATTGCTTTCAGCCTCCTCTCAACAGTCAGGCATATCCCAGTGTCCTCTGTCATGTTAGAATCATAGTACAACCAAGATCAACAATAAGAAGCTCACACAGTATTATTTGTAAATCCGTTGGATATCCAGACTGAATAGCACCACTGCACCTTAGTTCTTCCTTGTCTCTTTGAGGTATGTCACTCTTTGATCTTGGACTCCTAGACTAGTTTAAACTATTGGAAAGGTATTGTTAGAGCCTTTATGGGCTGGTAGCCTTCCTTCCTGGGCATGTTTCCAGGTTAAGCTACCAGACTCAAAATGACAGTTGGTCATCTGCCCTTGGCCCTTTGATTTATTGATTACAGTCTAAAACATTACAAAGACTTTTGGGGCCTATTTCATAATGAATTTCCAACTAATAATTTTAGCAACTCAAGATATGATTTAATGGGATTTACTATTATTTATTGTGATTTCAATAATATTTATTGTGAGGAGAAAAAAACAAAAATTTAAGGAAAGTAAAAAATATTAATAATGCATTAATTTATTGAGTTAAATAGATTTTGGAAGCAAAGCTATAAATCTATAAACATTGAATTAATTACATATATGCCAATTGTGAGCATTATATATTTTTCAATGGAAAATTATTATTAATATAAAATAAGTATTATGAAATGGCCCCCTGGTTTTAACCAGTCTTACATTTATACTTTGGCCTCAGTAAAAATGTTAAGACCCACGGGCTCAGTGGAACGTGGATCTTGATTTTACACGTACTTGAAGACACCATCGCTAACTTGTCATGTTGTATTACGTACTTAGTCGTTATGTAGATTGTATTTTAAATCAATGAGCTTAATATGATGAGTCACAAGTTTGTATTGCTTAAATTTGGGAAATATAGGTCAGATCTTGTTCGTTATGTGTGAGTAGTTATGGAAAGGAATAAATCCATATTGTAGCTTCGTAGAATGTGATATCTATACACTCGTTTTAGATTTTAAATCTATATATAAATATAATATATTATAAGACAAGTTTATATATGCATCATGCAAATAAGAGATATTATTAATTTTATAAGTTGGTAAGATTATAAACATTGTTGCTGGTGATTGAGTTGAAAAATAGTTTATACGTCAGTATTTGTTGTATTAACAATTCTTGAAATTCTTTTTCAACAATATTGTATCTTTATAAAACCTCTCTAGTGACTTTTTATTGCCTTCAATAGCAATCGATCTTAAAACCTTAAAATATTTTCTGAAATTTAGTGAGGAAAGGAAGGACTTTGGTAGAGAAATAGTTTATCCGATGATCTGGGTAAGGGAAAGTTGTCAATTATGTTGTGAAATAATTTATGCTTTATAAATAAAACTTTTAATTTAAATATGATTTGTTAAGTAGTGAATCTTCACTGGCCATTTTACACCAGCACAATAGTATTTTAAGTGAACAACTTAGGTGAAGCAACAAAAAAAGCTGATAGTTTTTTATAACCCAAGACAACTTTCAGCCTAATGTGGGATAACTTCTTAGACTAATCTAGGACAACTTCTTAGACTAAGCCTGGGCCGCTTCTTAGGCTGGCCCAA
This sequence comes from Flexamia atlantica, assembly GCA_035578135.1. Lineage (NCBI taxonomy): Eukaryota > Metazoa > Arthropoda > Insecta > Hemiptera > Cicadellidae > Flexamia > Flexamia atlantica. Next base: position 47,001,409 of record JAQJVK010000002.1, on the reverse strand, counting down.
AAGTTAGCCTACGTGCAGGTGCATTACACATAAAACCTGCACAGGGTCTTAGCAGATATGGTGTGGTGTTGAAAGTGTTTGAACAGATTTATAACTCTTGTTTTTGTTTTGGAGGAAGGAGTGTTAATACAATTCAATTTGTAGCTTTTAAGTTAAAATAAAAACGTATCTCCACAGCAATCTATAACAAATTTATATTCTTAAAGATCGCATCACATTGGTCGAGTTAACTCAGCTGAGTCAGCTCGGCCCAGTTGCTAGGATCAGCTGATTCCTATACTTAAGAATAGACAACTCGCCCGCCACTCAACTCACCCATTTGTCACGACCGGTTTACATTGGTCGAGTTGACATTATAGTCGAACTCGCCCGTCTAAATCGCCCTCCTACTCGACCAATGTGACACGGCCTTTAGGATTAAAATTACTAGGAATAGAATCAGTAGTGTTATGTTTCAACATAACCCTTTAAACTTTTTCCATAATTCTTATGCAGTACTTATGCATTACACAAACCAACGCCTTGAACCTGTATAGATTGGATATTCTATCGAATATTGGTTTTTATAGGTTTTAACTGACATTGGCCCCCCTCACTTAAGAAAGGCGTCTTAAATGCCTCACATTCCACATTATCTTCTTTAAAATTGGATGAGAAATTTCATCCCATCCCCCTTGTAACAACACAGACTTAAGATCGAGATGAGTTGTTTTGATTGATTGATTACAACTCATTTCCCTTATTTTTTTTTATAAAAATACAACTTTCTACCTTTTTTTGCATGTTAAAATACAACTTTTTTGTACTATTTATTTATTGATTAGTGGTGAAACAACATCTTATAACTAGCATGCAACCACAGTTAATTTAAATAAATGCAACAAGTGAAATATTACTTCAAAAAATGCAAAAAACAACAATGCAAAGATAACATGCAACAACAACAACAAAGATAACATGCAAAGATAACAACTAAACAATGCAAAGATAACATGAAATAGCAAGGTGTGTTATTTACAAAGTACAAAAAAGTCATGTGCACATTCAATCAAAATATTAACATGACAAGAAATGTTACAAGGTACAAAAAAGTGATATGCAGATTGAATCAGAATATTAACATGACATGAAATGCAATTGACTTAACTATGGTGTAAAAATCTAATATTTATAATAGGGTGAAGGGTGTCTTCCAATCGAATTCTGGAAAAAGTGTGAGACTGAGAATAGATGATAAAGAACTTAATGTTGGAATTTCACACATTGGTTTTGGAATTTCACACATTGATGAGGAAATTCAAATCTAGTAATAAACAATACTAAACTGCTGTTATTGTCGTCATTATAGTAAAATAAACATGGCCGTCAACCTCTCTTGGTCAATTAAAGGCAGGTAAATCTCTCACTCATACTCTGTTGATTCGTGGCCAGAAGATCTTTGATTTATATCACTGTAGTCGGTGTCTCAGTGATATCTAAGTAATTTACACTTTTACAGGTAAATCCCTTAGTGATATTACGGCTGGTAGTAAATAATTTAGATGATAACATTTCACATCCAATCTCGCTCCCAACCCTAGAGTGAAAATTTCTATTGTAAAATTACCCCGTATGACATGTAAAATTAAAGAGGATGACCACAAAAACATTTTGGTGAGATAAAATTTAAATTTGGTTTACATTTCATCAAAATATTTCTTTTTCTTGATTTTCTTTAATTTGATATGTTGCAAAGAGTACTTTTTTACTTAAGACTTTTAAGTTAGGAGTGAGGATTAGAGGGTGATTTTGATGGTAAGATATTGCCATATCAAAAATAAATATAGGTACCATAAGTAAATATACTAATTTACAATACATTGTGCTCAGGTTTTTTTCCGAAGGAGTGACATGCCCATATTTTATATGGTTGGGAGTTTTTTTTCGGTTATCGGGAAACTTGGGGTAAAATTCTAGAATTTAATAAATGAAGTGAAATTTAGTAGACACCCTAGTATATTGCAATGGTTGGTTAATTATGTAACCAATAAAATCCAACTCCTGCATTGTGCATGGTAATTTATTTAAACATTGTTATTTACTTAAAGTAAAAATTAAAAGCAATATATTCTAGGGGTGACTGAAATCATACAAGTCATCTACATGGTTTTAAATCGTAATATACAAAATTAAAATTACGCTCAATTCTTACCTACTTAGCATTTTATTTTGCACACAATTAAACTTATTTTACAATGACTAATGAGTTCATTATAATGTATGGATATTCAAGATAGTAACATTATTAAGGTGTGGCAACACCTTTTCCTATACACCCAAAGTTATTTGTGTTGTAAGACCCGAAGAAACATTGATTTCGTTCTTGTTTTTTTTTTTATCAAAGCTCGTTAACTTTTTTTTAACAATGTAAATCATATATGAATTATGTCACACTTCTAGGGGCAAAACTAAGCCTAATTGAATTTATGAAATAATGACAAGCTATATCTTATATATATCTTATATGAATTTATACCACCTGCATTTCCTTAAAAATCTGGCTTTCTTTTTTTCATATTATCTGTTTGAAAAAATAAAGCACTAACCCTGAAAATAATAATACTACATTCTGTAGCTAAATATTATAACTATTTCATGCCATGTTTAATTTACATATGTTAAAACCATGTCTTTTGGTTTTGTTATAAACAAAGTGAATCAAGTCTGATTCCCTGCCAACAGATAGCACTACCGTTCCAAAAATGCAGCTCTTTACTGTATTCAAGTGATGCTCTTTGTTAAAATGGTGAGATGTATTAGCAAATATATATATATATATGGGATTACCTTCAAATTTACACCTCAAATTTTAAACTCCATCCAGCCATTATCGAGTTATGAATCTGAAAAGTATAACTCTCCCGTATAGTTTCAAGTTTATTGAATTGCTTTATTTCATAAATCAACCAAAGATAAGATTTTATTACTGTATCTTGTGTTCCTCCATAACTAACATTTTCCTATTACGGTATCTGGCTTCTTACTTTCAATTTCAGTGTGAATCATTCTTCTGAATATAAATATTTTATTACTGTAGCATGTGTTCCTCTCCAACTAAAGTTTTCCTATCATAGTATCTGGCTTCTTACTTTCAATTTTAATTAGATTCATTCTTCTGAATTTAATTGGATTCTAACTTCCGAGTTTTAAGTCATGAATCTTTTTAAGCCCAATCTTGCTTCTATCCTCATAAACTCAATGTTTCTGTCTTTATTAAATTTACAAAGGCCTTCGTGAGGGTATTTCAAATGTTATTCATTGTACTTTTTAAAGTTTTACTCATGTTCAGGCACTTGAGTTTGCCATAAATGTACGTAACATTATCACTTAAAACATTTTTATTTTTTAAGTTTCAATGTTTCCACACTTCCACTGTAACCTAATTTGTCACAGTCTAATGTCTAATGTCTCTTAGAATATTGTGTTTATTCTGTTTCCTAGTTTTGCCCCTTGTTATGAAAGCTGTAAACTGCCTAATGATACTTTAAATCCGCTCAATTAGAAGATCTCAATCTAATTATTTTAGTTGATAGATATCATTGTCAATTTATCATAAGAAAGGAGATGGAGCATTGCGAGTTCCAAAACCTCTTTGTAAATTACTATTGATTAAACTAATAAATTTCCAGACCATAAATGGTTTATAAAATGTATTTTTTGTCAATAATGGCTTTCGAGTACGGTACGAGTGGCGAGCGGCAAGGTTTCAGGGAGCAGGGAATTTCAGGGAGCATTTATTTGTCAGCTGGTAATTACCAGCAAAATTTGAAGGCAGTGGCTACCATTGTGCCAATCTGTGAACAGAATTCAGTGGTGTCGCTCAGAGCCAATTTTGCCACCTGGACAGGTTGGAAGATTTTTGGTGCCGCTTGCTGCTCGCCATATGCATTGTTGGAAACAAGGAGGTAGGGTTAGAGTCTATACTGGAGATACCTCAACATAGCTTTCGTTGATGAAGTAGCAGCCCTTTCATTTTGTCAGGTTGGCAATATGAGGGAATGTAATTAGTAATTTATTAATGAAATACCGTTCTTTGAATGGCAATTTCAAACAATTTTAATCTTTACCAGAAATCAGCTGCTTGCCGCCTGCCACTCATATTGTATCTGAGGCCTAATTATTGAGTTTGTATGAGTAATTTCCAAATATACATTGTTGCCTTTCTATAGAGTTTTGATGATTGTTTTTCTCCAGTTGTCAGAAACAACCTTTTAAGCTGTAACTGGAAATCTTAAATTTATTAGGATATTTGAAAGGATGCTTCATTATGAAATTATGAGGCAGAAGATATTAAATGGAAGAATAAAATTGTTTAGTAAGGCCCCTATTGCACTAGGCTGCTGAGTGGTGCCACTGAATCACCTGGGTTGGTTTTTGGGCATTGATTTAAATGGGAGATTATACACTTCGGCAGTTTGGCTGCGCTGCAGAACAACCGCCCCATTTAATTCGATACACTAAAACAAGTCAGGTGATTAAGCGACACCACTGAGCCCTTAATGTGCATTTTAATATTCCACACAATGATCACATGTTGAAATACTGTTATTTGTGATGTTATCAAATTAAATAATAAAGGATTTTTACTGTGTTGTTTTATTTCCATATCTAAACTGTTCAAAATTGCCCAATATTACTACAGTTAAAGTTAGTAAAAATTAAGTTACAGTTGAAATTAGTTATTAGTTAAATGACTTTAGTAAATCTAAATAAATGAAACAGTAATTGATTCATATTCCACTTTATAGTGAACTGAATTTGACTATTTAAGGTTAAATCCATTTTTGATCAAATATAGGTGCTACCAGTCATAATAAGGAAGATTCAAGATTCAAGAATTTATCGACCACTAACCAAATACATACAATAGGTCACGTCAGAAAGAAATCTTGTCTTGTCTTGTTTTATTTACTAATGCCTTTAGTAACCAATCAAATCATTATGGAGGTGAGGAGTATGCAATGATAAAATTAAACTTCTGGGTTTAAGATGGGGTCTAAGATGACATTTAGGTGTCAAGTATACAGATGGATCTGAGAATTGAATTGATGGCTTACAGTCAAGATTGGGTGAAGTGTATTGGTTCAAAACTTTGCACCTCTGGATACCTCAAAAACTTTTTGTAGAATATGGCTACAGTCCCATTTTAAAACATTTTTAAAAGTGGCACCTAAATCGAGAGGCTATGTCCGACTCCTTAGGCTGGTTTAATGAACAAGCCTTTTCATACTTTACAATTAGGAAGCCATTAATAAGAGTGTAAATCAAAAAGCAGGGATGGGTTTAAGGATTTATTAACTCTAATTCCAATTAAGAAATTCCAGGTGTTGATACTCAATCATCTGGTTTCAATACCAATGTCAGGTTGAATTTACAAAAAGAAACTGATTAAGGATACGGTATAACGTTACAAACTGATTATGAAGGATCACTATGGAGCCCAGACACAAAAAGTTAAGAGATCCACGATTCCTTAACACCACTGCTTTAGAAAATCAGAATCAGTACACCAAAAATAAAGGAAAATGTGTTATTCATAAATCACATTGTTGCTTTCATATTTTTAAAGTGACTATTTATCAGTTTGATGACTATTTTTAAATAAAAACAAATTTCTTTAACTGTATCACATCTTTATTACAATTTAAAATTTCTTAATTGGCTAAACATAACTACTCCTTATAAAACTAATTAATATCTTATTCAATATAATTAATATAAATTTTTCATTAATTAATAGCTAACTAATTAATATCTTATTTTCAGTGTTAAGTTTGAGTTCTTTAATTAAAGTTAAAATAAAAACTAGCCTTCAATCTAGAAAAATAATGATTAGCTTTCTTTTATATTGATAGATAGATAAAATAACTAAAGAGGCTTAAACAAAACGTAAGAAAAGGTAAAAATATTCATTCTTAAAGAAAAAGTATTTTCTTAGACAATTGGTTAAGGCTTGGACTAATGGAGGCCCAAAAATAGTAGGATGGAGGCCCAATCCTACTTTGAATCCAATAGGTAATAATCGGATGCTTAATCTATGAAGGACCTATAATTAAACTTACTTCTAAGGACTTAGCATATATTTTGTCAACATTACCCTAATCTTAACTTAAATTATTCTTATTTTTAAGAAATTCAAAAACACTTAGACCTCACTGAAGTCGTAATCGTCTTCAGGAACAGATTCTATCCATTTTCTTGTACTCTCCTAAAAATATGATAATACAACCTGAATTCAAGGATAAAAAATAACAATGTTATACTAATAGCTAAATAGTTACCTGATGCTTCTCCCACAAAACCATAGCAAGGTAAGAGTCCTACAACCCTTCCAAAATAATAAGAGTCCCACAACCATGACACAATGTGGACTTTGACCCTGTTGGGTTTGGGGAATGTTGAGTTTCCTAGAATACACTGGGTGCATTCAGCCCCAGTCACCGGTGGATATGGTGAATAAATCCCAGTTGGTGATGTCCCAGGTTTTTTCCAGTAACCTACCAGTGCGGCTGAACTTAAGTGGTGGATTCATTGGTATACAGGGTGAGTCTTCTAAGCCGTCCACAACAGATTATAGGCGAACGGCTTAACATACAAAGATGAAACAAAACATTCCCCCACTAAATCATACCCAAGTAACAACGTAAAAATATTTTTAACCTTTTTAAAATACAGGGTGTTCTAAAACCAGGGATTCGAATCTCGGAATTTTTAAATGTAAACATGTGTCATATTATACATAATTTTAAAGCTCTAAGCAAGATAAACAATTTGGTGAAATCAGAACTCAATTATCTTTATTATTTTCAAAATGGCGGCCGTTTTTATGAAAAATATTAGTATTTACGGAGTACCCTGTATCTCGAGAACTACTAAAGGTTTTTTCGTTCTGTTTGAAAATTCTTAATCCTTGTAAACTCAGCTTTAATTTGATTAGTAAGATGCCAACATTAGAAGAAAATAAATATTTTTTTAAACATTTATTTTTTGTAAATGTTGGTAGCACTGAAAATTAAAAATTTATATGGCAACATATGTTAAATAGGATATCATTTTAAAGGTCTTACAAAAACCTACAATTTTCCAATTTATACTCCCCGTCTATCGTTGGTAGTTTTTCAGTAATAAAAAAAAACTCTATTTTCTCATATAAAGCCCATGTTAAATTTCCTGTACTCAACGTTAAAGGATGCGAATTTAAGTAGTTTGAGTACTGCACATTTAACATGGGCGTTATATGGAAAAATAGAGTTTTTTGTTTATTATTGAAAAACTACCAAAGATAGAAGGGGAGTATAAATTGGAAAAATGTAGGTTTTTACAAGACCTTTAAAATGATATCATATTTAACATATGTTGCCATTTAAAATTTTTGATTTTCAGTGCTACCAACATTTACAAAAAATAAAATGTTTAAAAAATAAATTATTTTCTTCTAATGTTAGCATATTGCATATCAAATTAAAGCTGAGTTTACAAGGATTAAGAATTTTTAAACAGAACGAAAAAACATTTAGTAGATCTCGAGATACAGGGTATTCCGTAAATACTAATATTTTTCACAAAAACGGCCGCCGTTTTGAAAATAATAAAGATAATTGAGTTCTATTTTCACCAAATTGTTTTTCTTGCTTAGAGCTTTAAAATGATGTATAATATGACACACGTTTACATTTAAAAATTCCGAGATTCGAACCCGTGACCCCTGGTTTTTGGAACACCCTGTATTTTAAAAAGGTTAAAAATATTTTTACGTTGTTCCTTGGGTATGATTTAGTAAGGAAATGTTTTGTTTCATCTTTGTATGTTAAGCCGTTCGCCTATAATCTGTTGTGGACGGCTTAGTAGACTCACCCTGTATACGTAGGTAGGTTACCATTTCAAACAATGTAATGTAACGTATAATCTCAAATTCATCTTGATATAACCTTATACTTCAAAATACTCCCGCATCGGGTCAGTTTGGACTAGTGCTTGATTTTGATTTTGATTTTTCGTTTGGAAGGTAACATTTTTTGTGGTAATATTTTATATTTATCACAGAAAATTTTACCATTGAAATGAAAAAAAAGACAGTGTCTTCAAATAGTATCTCGTGAGTCAAGCATTTTTTAATAATCGTCGCCGTAGCGGTATGTGATCTCTTGGTAGTCGGCCATCTTGTTACAGAGAGATGCATGCAGACGATTCCACCGGTTTGTCCACCAACTTTACTAAGGACTCGAATTCAGGTATGAACTTACTATGAATTCAGATGTTACGGTGACTCCAGTGAGTAAACGGACCGGAAGTTGTCGTTTGTTTAGGGATTCATGGGAATCTGTGGATATGCGTTCACCCGCACCGGTGACTGCGGCTGAAAACGCCCATTGTAGGGGATAAAGAGAACCTATGAAATAGTTTATGATATCAGGAACTAAATTGTTGATATTTAGCTGAATCCATTGGTAAAAACATAAATTTCAATGGTCCTCATTTTGATGGTCCTCCTTCCGATGGACTGATCGGGCTGATTTTCGAAATTGAACAAATAATTAGCACATTACATTTCTGTATCGTTAAGATTGTTCAATTTTTGCGAGGTTTATCATGCCTTACAGACACATATAATAATTTGACTGGTTAGAAACAAAAATTATCACCGTCCCGGGTTTAGATCTTATCATGAGATCTACGAAGCCTCTCCCCGGGGGAAATTCGCTAAAAGTACAGAGGATTTAAAAACTTGTAGAACCAATACCTGTTTTGAATCTCGGCCAGCAAAAATCGGTATGTCGGGTCTAGTTTTGTTTTCTTCGGCTCTCCTGCTGTGTAAGCTGTGAGAGGACCCTGCTGATGACACGGGAGTCGCAAGCCTTGCCCTCTTTGCAGCAACTTGTTCTGTCTCCTGTGCAAACTGTTGGCATACATTGTTAAAAATCTGAAGAGAATGTACACATGTTATTTTTGATAATATTCACCCCTATATGTCTTTATGCTTCAGATATTTTAGACTCAATAATTTTAAATAACATAACTTTCTTGAGTTTATCTAATTTGATGCAATTTGTGTCACTTGCCTTACATTTAGTACACTTAAATCACATGAGAAAAATTCTGGATATTATACATACTAGCATAGATAGGGGTCGCAAGTGCTCATCAGCGTCGTAGCAATTAAAATTATTTCTTGTTTTCACTCAAAAATTGTTATTTCATAGGCTTGGATGTGGCAGTCATAGCTGAGTGGTTAGAGAACTGGCCTACCACACAAGTCCCGGGTTCATTGCCCAATCAAGACACATGACAATGTAATCTCAGACTGCCACCATATTTCGGAAGGCACGTTAAGCCGTTGGACCCAGCTACTGTAGTGGTTGATAGGTCATGTCAGAAGCACTATTGTGACCTGAAAACTCTGTTATCAGACCTTGGTCAGAAAGTTACACGGAATTATTATTATAGGTAAAGAAGCTCTTTTTAACTCTAAAAAATATTTTAGGTATTTTGTTTTTTCCTGGGCACTCATTTGATGGTAATTTTTAATAAAGCTCATTCATCCGTTCGCATACTAACTAATCTAATACATAAGCTTAAGTATTGTTTCTAAAAATACATTTGAACTGATTTGTTGAGTTGTAAACTGTTCGATTATTAGACTGTAAAATTTTGAAGAAATTAAAGCTTAATTTCTTAGTACTTTTTTAATTAATTAAGGGAGCTAGGCACTGCCTTAGGGAAATTCAGCAACTTTCGGGAAAAGGGATTCGCAGGAATGGGAAAGGTAAGGTAAAGAACTGGTAAGGTAAGGTAATAATTGAATGGTCAGTCAGCCTTGCCCCTGAAGGAAGAGAGAACCATTCCCAACCTATATTCAAGCCTCCTCCAGGGTTGACTCACCCTCTCACCTGTTGATCTCCTGGGGCCTTCAGGCAAAGACCAACGAGTGGGAGCCTCACCCAGGACAGTTTGTTTACTAGCCTGGCAGACCTAGGAGCCGGTCCATGTCACAGGGACAAGCCAGGATGACCCATTATTCCATTCAGGGCTCAGACCTACCTGTGTATTCAATCAAGCTCCACTAGGTAATCCAAGTTCCCAGAAGGACAGGGAAGAACCAAGGTAAGAAGTCATACGTGTTTTATGTGGCTTGATTTCGCCACACAGATTCAATTGTGACAACAATTTAAAATTACTTCTGCTTTAGTCGCTGAGTTTGGCAAATAAAAATAGAGAAATTAAGTTACCTGTGGTAAACAATTAACTTTTTTGTGTGAAATTCTATCAATAACATTAACAGTACACCTTTGATTATCTGAATTAACGTGACAGATCTCTGATGCCTTTAGGCGGTAATCTTTACCATAACAAGAGTGCATAGGTCTATTATAAAAATAGCAATCACAGGACTGTTGTCCTTTAAACATCATGATCATGGCAGACGCAAATCTTTGTATAGTACTGTGTGAGACATCTCCCTTAAGAGGCCATCCATAAATTATGTAACGCTAAAATCGGCCTTTTAAACCCCCTCCCCCTTTTGTAATGGACTTGTAGATATGTTATATACATTACTTGAAGTGGCGACCTACCTAGGTAGGTATTTTTAGCCAAGTATGAATGACAGATGAATGAAAGATGATTGTGGCACGATCTTGTTTTCTTGTTACTGAGTAAGGGCGACATGTTCTTAGACAGGACTGTTAATTAATAGCCCAACAGCCAATATCAACTAAGGAACCTACATTAAAACCTAAAAAAGTAACACGGGTACTAACCCCCCTCAAAAATTACGTAACTCTGTGCTATCACCACCCGCCTAAAAAAGTCAAAATCTTTGTTCTTTGAAGATAATTTAACATAATTAATGAAATTAAGGAATTAATCATTGTTACACAACGTTGCGTTGAACCCCCTCCTCCCACCCTTGTAATGGTGCATAGTGCAATTTGTAATTTTGGAATATTATATAATAATACTGGACCTTACTGATAAGTAGTTTTTAAGCCTACTTAGTAAGGCCAAATGCTGTGAAATTTTTTTGTAAAAATCTAAATAAATAAATGCTGCCGAACACCCTCCCCCCTTGGGCCATTACGTAATTTATGGAGGACCCCTTAGGGGAGTCTCTACCATAAAACCTAAAATGGTTATTAAATCTGTTTTTGAGTAAACAACAGTATTTTATACTTTGGTTCAACTGAAAACCAACATTCCATCCAAAAATGTTAAAAGAAAATCTAAAGGGCCAAAAAATCAAGTTTAGTGATTTTTGCAACCCTTTTTCAAAATCTACATTCAATAAATCTATTGAATATATTTTCATTTGAAATGTGTCATTTTCCTCATGATTAAGTTTACTTTGAAATCACATATTTTGAAGAGGGCAAGTTATAATTTACTATCTTTTATGTACTGACAATTTTGTGAAAATGTTTTGTATTTTTTGGTAATTTTTCTAACTAAAAAAACATTGACTATAGCAAGTTTATTAAAATAAATTTTGTGTTACAACTTCTTCTAAATCACTATAAAAAGATTTCAAGGGCAAAGCTTAAGTAGTTCCTTGGAATATCAATTTTTGTATGCTGGAAACAATAAAAATACTTACAGGAATCACGAGTTTTCTGCAGGAAGTGTATTATGTGCTTAGCAACATATACATCGAGTTTTGTACCATCAAAAATTGAAAATTGTTAATTGTTAATATGTTAATTTTGAATGTTTATAAAAAATTAGATGCAAAAAATATTTTTTAATTTTTATAATTTTTGGGCGTTTAAGGAAGAGATTCCCCTTAATGTGGTAAAAAAATCATTGTTATATGATAACAATAAATACAGTATTGTTGTCTTCAAATAGTATTGTATAGTGCACAACACAAAATGGGTCTGTTGGATGATCTCATGGCAGTATTTTGGTAAACGAATCTATCTATCTAGTCTTGCCATCACACAATGTGATGAGATCTGAGATTCAACAATAACATTTTGCACGTTGGACCTTTTCTGAATGTTTGAGTTTGTCACAAAACTTATACACAAGATCATTCACATGCACATCACAGCATTTTATTTGGAAGTGAAATTTAGGTAACACTATACTTGGTAGAGTATTCATATGTTTGCCTTAATTCTACTTTTTACCTCGTCTGCATAACTCAGGACCGGAAAATCTGAGGTGTGCTGTAATTAATACATTTTCTGCTCATTAAATTTCCTTTAATAGCTACCTGAGTCTTTCCAGTGACAGATTGGGCGATATCCTCTCGGGTAACTTTGATTTCATTCATTATTTTCTGCTGACGCTTTTCCATCCTGACTATCTTGTTTCGCTTCTTAAGCTGCAAAAATTAATCCCAAATGACAAGGGTAATTCTTTAATTCTGTATTAATACAATAGGAAGTCCACAAGGGTAGAACTGAAGGCGATGCAATCCGCACACCGGCCTCCTCCCTAGCCACCACTCCATTTATGATGCATTTCCAAAAACATCTACGTTAATCTCACCTACAGTTCCAGCCACAGCATTAGGCGGGTGGTGAAAAATGGAAACTCGAGCTGTAAATGACTTGATGTTAGAGACAGCTCCACTCCTCTACACACTTCAAACATATTCCAACAGATAGAAGCACATTTAACCATCACATTTTTCAATGATCAGCTGATTTTGGAGAACAAACGAAAAGCAAAACTGTACGTAATGTCAGATGAGAATAAACAGTTAATTAAAAAACATATTTTGAAAGCAAGCAGCGCACTCACTCACCCGCCTAATGCTGTGGCCGGAACTTATCATCAACCTTTGATTTTTTGGTTCTAAGGAATCTTAAACTTTAACCAGTGACCTGTAATTTTTAAAATATAGACTTTCCACAGGGGCTTAGCTGTTAGAAATTTCAAGAAGGTAGGAGCTAGGGTAAGAGAGGATAGCAGTGTCTAGTAGCATGGCTAAAACAGCCATTTTTGGGTGGAAGCAGCAAAGCACCTGCAACCCTTAGTCCCACACTCATGAGATCACCACAGTGTATTTCTGTTGGATTAATATAGCTGACTATCACAAGTTTTTTTTGTTTTGGATTCCCATTTAATTGTTAAAAAAAAATATAGTTTTGTTAAGTTATTTATTCAGTAATAAAAAAAGCAACTATACATTTATCAAAAATAAGTATTTACTTACACTTGATCAGGTGCAACAAAGCTGTAGTTGGTTGCAAAAAGGGGCATGGAGAGGCTAGATCAGCCATGTCCTACTGCTGAGTGTAACTTACCTCCTCATTCTTCAATCCTTTCAGTTTTTGGTGGAGCACTCGTAATTCATTTTCCAGTTTAGATTTAACTTCTTCTACTTCTTTTATCTCTGCTTTCAGTGTCTTAGTTGATTCTTCTTGGTCTGATTGTATATTTTTCATTATGGATGAATGTTTTTCCATCTCATTGTCCATTTCCTTAAAACAATTTTCAGAAATACAATAAAAAAGTCTTGCTGGTTTTTAACACAAATATTACAGCTAATCATTTTTAGCGAATTTCCTTAAAGGAATAAGCTATTACCGTCGGTCTCATGGTAAGACCTAAGCCCGAGACCATGTTAACTTTTCATTTTGGGGTCCCCAGAAGCAAAAAACACTATTCGTTCATTTTCATAAATATATATATATATATGTGTGTCTTTAAGCACGATAACTCGCGTAAAAGTGGTCCGATCTTGATGAAATTTGGCATGGACGTGTAAAGTAGTAATTATTCGGACGAGTTCGTAAACCAGCTCGATCGGACTACCGAAAGGGGGGGTAAAGGGGGATGAACCCCCCCAAAAATGAGTTTTTTGAGTTTTTTACATATAAAAATAAAAATGATCAAATTTTTGTTAGCACCATTGAATTGAGCTCACAAAAACAAACAATTTAGTATCTTGAATCACTGCTCTATGTCCGTTGGTTGCCGAGATATTAAAAGTGGTAAACACAGTACGTTGTCCCAATGTTAACTTTATGGGAAACAATTAAAATTCTATATCTTGCTTATTTCTCAACATATCTTGATAAAACTTGGTAAATGGCTTCTACTAGTTCACATCTACTAAATATTGAATTAAAACCACCCAATTTTTATATACCAGTAGCAGTAAACCTCCATACTCATTCTCCATGTTATTCTTATGGAGCTTACAAAAATATGTCAAATCTCGCTATGTTGGATTGAAATATGTTGTTTTGCATTTGAAATTCGCTGAGTATGCAGGTCTGCTGCAACGGGGGTATTTTGATTTTCGATTACAAATGATTCAACTCACAATATATACTGCAACACAGTTCACACAAGTTTCATACTGATCAACAAGAATTATTTGTAACTGGTACCATGTATGGTAGGCAGAATTAACATGTTCGCGGCAGCTGTGTTCCTCGCGCCATCCTGGTACTCTGACTTATAGTTACTGTAACTGCCACACCTATTGTGGCAACAACTGAACAACACTGTCCACTGCACAGAATACAATATACCATTGAGCAGTGCTGTTAAAGTTTCAGATGTCAAGCTCAGATCCTGGTTTTAAAAAATCGTTTATTGTATCGTGTTACAGCTTGGGAGCGATCGCTCCCACCGGGATGGCATTAGGAGCCATCCTGCGGAGCGATTGCTCCCATGTTGCTGCGAACGTGTTTTAAACAACATTGTTGCTTTCAGTAGTTGGGCTTTTGTATCGTCATCAAGTTTGAGTTTTTCATCCATTAGGTCATTTTGGAATCTGGTTATTTTTTCAGTTTTCTTTATTTGTCAGGACTTCAGACTTTTTTGGTGGGTAAGTGGCTCCAAGGCTTCCATTCACGTTCATGTGCTGTATGCTGTGCACAGTCCACAAGATCCATTCTTACAAGAGAAGTATGCCGCACAGCTTCGCTGGACACGGGAATTCCAAATTCAGATTTGTGGAACTGGATGTTTCTCTCACAAGAACACATACTATATGTGTCCCAAAAGACCCTGTACAGTTTAACTGGCGCCTGAATTACAATAAGGGCCAACTTAGGGCCGCAATTTACCAATTTACAATTTACCAAGCCAACTTAGGGCCGCGTGCTGGAGGAAATAAATAAGATCCAGAATGTATTTTCCTAAAGAAAGTCACCTTTTTTAGTGACCCCAGGTGGCATGTTTGGCATTGGTGACCTGCCCAGGGAGGCCACCCAGAAATCTGGGCCTAGGGCCAAGGCGGCCATAAATACGGCTCTGGGTTTAACGTTTGAACTAAATAATAAAGTATAATCTCGATAATCCGACATTTGTTAGTCCGACACGTTTGGTAATCCGACACCGCTGCGGCCACCGTATCTCCCGTGAGTGCGAGAGAGAGCGAGCACTATTGTAACCCGACACCACCATATATCCCGTGTGAGTGCGAGAGAGAGCGAGCGCTAGGTTGTTGAAGAGTGGGGGAAACCTGTCATAACATGAAAGATTATTTGTGCTCGCTGTTAGTTTAGTAAAGGTCGCGCATTATATCTCCAGCTACGACCACTGCCCTACTAACCGTGTCATATGATATTTTTAACATATGACAATGGTAAACACACCATTTCACAGGTAACAGTGTTTTAGAAAATGTTTTCAGAAAAGTACCCCCTCTCCCCCCCGCACCTTACAATCAGCTGACTCAGTCATAGCCGGAGATATAATGTGCGAACTGTAAAGCCGGTATGCCACTAGTGTAAGTTGTTTCGCGAAATACTGTACTGCGTGATTCATATTATGTTTAAAGTGATTGATAGAAAATAAATACATAGATGTTTACATAAAAGCACTTAATAAAAATTAATAAATTAACAAAACCGAAGTTTAGAGTGGTTTTAGATTACTCCACTTATATTTCAACGAATATTTCAGTTTGTTTTTGTACTCCGTCGTACAGATTTCGTCTGCACTAGTGGCATACGACCTTAACGTCACTGAAACCGAATAGTACAGTTGTACAGTATTTGTTTGTGTTTAATTATTTATTTAAAAAAAAACCTATTGAAATACTGTACTGCTTGTATTCAGGTCAGTCTTAAATTTAGTTAAATAAATGTTTGTATGCTGACATAGACTTGTCTTTTAACCCATTTCATTGTACTGTAGTGTCATTTATTGCTGTTTTCAAGGTACCCTCGGTAATCCATAATATTTCATAATCCGACAAGGGTCTGGTCCCATATCTGTCGGATTATCCAGAGTATAAAGGTATTTAGCACATAAGTTCTATTAAAAAATCTTTAATATATATTATTTGGTTTAAAATTTATTAAACCAGTCCGGGCCTTTATTTGGGACACACGGTGTAATTAATTGTGAGCTTAAAAATTATCTTAACATAGTTTCTCTTAGAGGAAAGTGACCAACTGTTTAAGCACCTTTGAATTTGTAATTGTATGATGCTGAGTATACTAAACAATGAAATTAAATTTTAATTAATAATAGGGTTTAAGAATTAGTATTTTACCTGAATTTTAGCTCTGTGGATGTTTTGCAGAGTGTTTATCTTTTTCTCATGATTTTCGGTGAGAAGCTTAATTTCATGTTCCAATGACTCCTTCTTTTCTAACATGATGGCCAGCTCTTTTTGTTTTGGTTTTGCTTCTTGTACAAAATATTCATTTCTTTCCAAATAGTTGGTCAATTCACTGATGTTATCATTGAAGTTTTCTACTAATTTCATCTGCTCTTCTTTTTCAACCAAGATCTAAAAAAATATAAACATTTTTTGGATTCAAGATTTTTGCTGCATGCGCCAAAATAAACAGTACTGAAACAAAAATAAATCACTGGTAGACCACATTGGCCAACTGTTTATTATAACCAAGTTTGAACATTGATTATTGTTTTCTTATTGGAGGGTGGTAAGTGGTGCTGGGTACTGCTGAAGAATGTTTTATGTTAAAGCACCATTTTTGCCTTTATGGAATTTGACAAGCAAGGTGCACCTACTGACTGATTCAATTTTTAGAGTGTTTTCAAGGACATCTTTACACAGAGGTAACAGAGGTAATAATGTTGTAGGGTTAGTTTGATTAAGATATATCAGGTTGTGTTTTGACTCAGCGTTAGACCATTACCCAATGACAAATAAGAGTGTTTAGTAATTTTGCTTCTTCCTAGAGATTCGCTGCAAAATTACAGTAATTTTTACTTGTCAATGAGTGACCTGGATGGTCTTTTCCCCACGGTAGAATCCTTTAAAGCAAGCTTCCCCGTTAACATCCCATCCCTGGTTATATCCCCCTAGGCCATACAGCCTTTGGAAGATTAATGCAAGAGAGATATTAATCTTTGTATTTGCAGAGGAATTAAAAGTAAAAAGGAAAAGGTAGATTCAGGTTCATTCTACATCTACATATACTTCCTATGTCACAACCTAAACTCGCTATTGTCGCGGGTACCAAATAGGGCGGGTGATTAAGTGCGCTGTTGACAAAATTATTGTTTATTATTTTTTGCATAGTTAATCAACTATATAATCATATGTTAAAGTAAACACAAACTTACACATAAAAGGCCCTGAAAACGTAAAAAAAGGTTTTGACAGTTCAACAAGAACATTTCATTTGGTCATATCAGCTGAGGATTAGCAGGCGATTTGGTGTTTTTTCCAGTTTTTACCGCCCGCCCTATTTGGTGCCCGCGACTAGTTATTAAACACATTCTCTTATTTCTATAATCTTCACTCTTACCTTCTCTTCATTAACTCGTACTGTTTCTTTATAGCTATCAATAAGGGTATTAATTTCATCTTCTTCCTTTACAGCATTATCATTGAAGCTATACAGCTCTTCAAGTTTCAAAGTGCATTCTGCTATTTTAGATTCAAGTTCTTCATTTGTCTTGGTCAAAGTTTCATTTCGTTTAAGTCTTTCCTCCCTATGATGGAAAATTTTAAAAATATTGAAAAATGTCATGTTTAAAAGTTGTCTTAAACTTACAATTAATTTTCATGAAAAGTATTTTGGAGATAATGTTCATTGATGTGTTTTCCACATTAACACATTCACTGCGAGTGTCCCGAAATCGGGACATGCACAGTGATTTCCAAATGTGTGTGTCCCGATCTCGGGCACGAGGTCAGCCGACACAAAAGCAGCTGTGTGGAGGCTGGTGAACAACTTGGAGTGTTGCTACTGGCTGTGCCCCCTCTACAGTAACCCCGCCCACCTGTCGCATAATAACATTATTTTTCAAGGAATTGATACAAATATGTAGATTTCCTTTAAAAATTATGTTTTTCATGAGCTCGCCAATACCTTTTTTTAGACCAATTTTTATGATTGAAGTGTTAAATTACTGGAAATTTTGTCCATATTTCCTGAATGCTGTTCATTTTCCTTTAGGTTAGAAAAAGTGTTGCCCCACTGGGCATGTATGTCACCCACAAATTTACATATATTTCTTATGGAAGGGATATTTGTTTAAATATTAATAAAATAAGTGCTTACCTTGTAAATGGTTGGACCAAAGTAGACATATTATTTACTTTTCTTACAGAATTTTCTTTAATTTTTAACTTTTATAGGTAATATTAAAAGTTGATAGTTTTCAAGATATTTCGGAAAAACCAAAAATGGTACCTTCAGACCCCCCCCTCCCTCCCCCCGCTCAAGGGCTAAGGACGGGGACTTTCGATATATTCACCTCCTAACTAGTCCAAACAAAGCTACAAAGTCAAAAATTGGGTTCCATGCAATTTCCTCTATACCTTTTGTTGAGCATTCATTGCCTGGACTAGAAAGGTTAGTCACCTTGTTATTTTAAGTCAAATATCAATCCAGGAGGGAAATCAGGAATAAATTAATAATCCATGGACAAATGCATCATCAGGAATGAAAAAAACACTTATTTGGAAATGCTATTGTGCTGACATTAACAATATACTTTCAGAAACGTGGGTTATTGTTACCACATGCACACATTTTATTAACTTTAGATGAACAAGACCGAATCCGAGAAGTCAATGGTATCGACTAAAAGATCGTGCCACAATCATCCTTCACTCATCTGTCATTCATACTTGGCTTAAAATACCTACCTGGGTAGGTCGCCATTTCAAGTAATGTATCTAATGTGTCATAAAGTTGGCCATTTAAGTTACTCAAATGTCTAAGTAACTTAGTTGGCCAGTTGTTAAGGCTGTTTATGGGTGCAGCCTTTAATCTGAATAATGAATAATGAATAATGACGTTTTATTCCAATAATACAGTACACAGGTTTTACAATATTTCAATTGGAATAATACACTGGTCACTGTATCCAGTTATGTGACCAGGAAAAGTCTTAGGCACATAATAAACATGCAAAAACGTGAGTTCAGTTCACCATTGTAGTGTCTTAATGATGTGATGACGCAGCACTCAGCACTCCGTAGTGGCCTTATCAATATTTGTTTAGGCCTAATGCACATATCTTACTGATAATTAGGTATAATTCTTATTCTAGCTATATATTTACAAATACCCATGTCTTGTTTAAATAAGAACTTTATTTAAGAAATCAATTTCCGTTCTTGAAAATAGCCATGATTTTACCAGTGAGCAGAATGTTTTTATTGAAGAGCTTCGTTTAATTTCTTTTGGCAACTGGTTAAAGTATTTGGGTCCAACATAACTTAGAGACTGCCGAACTATTGATTTCAATACTTTGGGTGTTTTTAAAATTCCTTGGTTCTGGCTTCTAGTAACGTAATCTATATATTAATACGCAAGCGGTTTTCTTTTCACAGTCCAACCGCAATAACGGCTGGACGGATTTTAACGTTTGAGGTATCAAATTAAAGGGATTTTTATGTAGATTTGCCAACAAGTCTCAGAATTTTATAAAAGGGCGTCACTAAAGTACAGTAAAGGGCTGAAGTTTCGGAACAGTGGCGCTATTCATCGCCATTTGAGCAAGCTCAGTTCACTTTGTTTACAACTGAACATATGGTCAAGCTTTGAATAGTTTTACAGGTAAACCTCAGATTGCAGGACTTTTTTAAGAGCAGTTTTTGTTTTTACAGCTGCTTTAGCTTTCAACAAAAAACTTATTATGTAATTCAGGTTATGTTATGAAGCGTTTTTAAAGGTCTTAAACATTTACGATATCTCATAGTGTTTTTCGGAGTTATATTAATCAGAGCCAATCTATTTTTGGATTTGGTGCATTTATAATGCCACCGATAAGAAGAAGACGAACTCTGACCGGTCGGAGGAGTCGGAAAGAACACGATTGCAACTGCTGGCATCCCACTCCCGATGTAACATTTTTGATGCTCCTTCCAACCTCAGACCAATGACCTAAACATTTTTTCATTGTGGTGAGTTGTATTTCAAGAATGAAAAGACTGATAGAGATAAAGCGTCATTTACGCGTTCTTGCCACAAAGGAAAGGTTCCTTATAAAGACAGCCGTTCCCTACAATATCTGTTTTGGCGATAGTTATCAATAAGGTGCAGGGGCAGTCCCTGAACAAAGAAATCATTGCTCACGGCACAAGTGTTTGCTCTCGGTCAGCAAAATGTTGCTGATCTTTTACCGGTGTTAAAATATACATTGGGGTTATTTTCCCCATGTCCTCTTGAATGGGGAAATGTTCCCTAAAAATCGTTTAAGTTTAACCGGAAAACTCCTGCGGTAGATCAAATTAACTTTAAAAGTTTCGGTTGTTAGGCCATAATTTTGTTGATGAATTTAGCCCTTTGATTAAACTTTAAATGAATATAAGTAGGCTGATTATTCTTCATTCTTTTACTATATGATTTTTGCTCGATTTCGAGCTACGTGTTATCTAGTAATAATTATTATCAGTGCCTTTGTTGCCACTTTTAATATAAAATAATCTTAAAACTTTAAACACGTACAAGTGCTGCACTGGCAAAATCATTAAGCTAACAAATAAAGGAAAAGAACTATCTGTTTGAATTTTTCTTAAAATTATTCTAACGTAATAATTCTGTGTTATTCTTAACTTATCTATTAGATATTTAAAAGTGTTACCCCAACAAACCAAACCATACTGAAGCCTAGAATGTATCAATGCATAAAAGTGCTCTTAACAAAGAAGTATCACAAACATTCCTTAAAAAATAAAAAGTTCGAATCGACCTTCTAATTTGACTATGCAAGTTGTTAATATGATATTCCCAGTTCATTTTCTCGTCGATTATTAATCCTAAAAACTCATGTTTGTTTAGATATTTTATTAATCTGTCTCGCATTATTTTTTCAATTATTTTGGAAAACACCGATAGCAAGCTAATCGGTCTTAGATTGTCCAATCTTAAGGATTTTTCTTTTTTAAACAAAGGTATGACTTTACTTAACTTAAGCAATTCCGGAAATATTCCGGTATTAAAACTTAAATTAATTATATGAGCTAGAACTGGAGATATTATTTCATTAATATTTTTGACCAACATAACATTAAAATTATCATACCCCGATGATTTTTTATTCTTTAACCCTTTAATTACATTAGTAACTTCGTACTCGTCTGTAGGAAGTACAAAGAAAGTATGTGGGATTGTCTTATCTCTAAATGACTGATTATCATGACTGCAATCTCCTACATCAATCCCGGCTGTTATATTAACAAAATATTTGTTGATCTCCTCAGAGACACTATGCAAATCCGTCATCAATTCTCCACTATCTAATTCAACTTTTTCTACCCTCTTGTTGTTTACCACCCCAGTTAGGCTATTAATTATCTTCCATTGTTCACCTGGATCACCCTGACAATTATTTAATTTATTTCTATAATAACAGTTCTTCACGGCATCTATTTCGGACTTCAACTCATTACAATAATTTTCAAAATATAACTTAAATCTAAGGTCATATGGTCGTCTCTTATGTATGGAATACAACTTACTTCTGCGTTTTTTTTTCCTAAGTAAATGATAATTAATCCATGGACTTTTTATTTTAGCTTTTTGTAATTTATTTGGGACAGAACTTGCAACATCACAACTACTATTTACAGCTTTTTCCAGTATACATTGAAACATTGAATAACATTCGTTAACATCATCTGACTTAAAACAACCATCCCAAGTTTCAACATTTAACTTACTTTTTACCAAATCATAGTTTATTATTTTTCTTTGTGAGATCGTGATCATCTCGTTATAAGCTTTCCGCTTATTTTTTAACACTAATCCCAGGAGGCAATGATCAGTTAGGTTTATATCAAACACTGCAGCTTTAAAATTATTAATGTTCCGACACTTAACAAATATATGATCCAAGCATGATTTAAGTCTTGTAGGCTCGTTTACCAATGAACAGAAACCATTGTTATTCATTACACCAGTGGTTCCCAAAAGGTGGTCCGCGGACCCCCAGGGGTCCGCGGATGGCTTGCAAGGGGTCCGCGGCGACAGACCTGTACATACTGACTATAAAATAATTCGGTAAATTTTGGTGGGTAAAAGCAAAAAAAACAAATTAATTGTTAAATAAAATGTATTGAATTGAAAGTCTGAGATACCGGAACGCGATTGTATTTGCGCGCGGAGCTACAGCCGACGCGACGCGACGCGACGACGTCTCGGGCGGTATCGTTTGAAGTTGCCACGCGCTTCTGTGAGCCGCACCCGCTGGCGCCGTCAGGCGGGCTGGTCTCCCTGTCGCTGCCCCGTCCCTACCAACTGAACCGCGCCGCTACTGTTCACGCCGCCGACACTGATTGGTCACTTTATATTAGTCTGTAACTATAGTGATGTATTTACTGTATTACACCGCTATAAAATTGGGAATATTTTGGGTCAGAAACGGGCATTATCGTAATAAGAGAGTGGCAACACTGGCTCTCTTATTCACTGGTTCGTTACCTACCTCATATAGGCCTACACGTGCCACCCTATGAGATTTCATAGACGAATTGTGAGCAACCCTAGTTATACGTTTGTTTACCGTTAAATATTCGTGCAGTGATTTTCATCAATACAGGACATTGCAATGGATCGTTGGCTGAACAGTGTTAAGTTAAAAAGGAAAATAACTGATACAGACCAAGAATACCAGGCACCGAATGACATAGCTAGTTCTAGTGGGGCTAGTGACAGTGTAAGTGCAAATGAAGTTCCAAGCCTTCGACAGCCTGGCTTAAGCTTTAGCAACGTGAGTAAGAAATCTAATTTTAATAAAAAAGTTAGAAAGTACAACCATGAGTACTTAGAGTTAGGATTTACTTATGTTGGATCTGAAGAAGAGCCGAGGCCTCAATGTTTACTTTGCCTTGAAGTTTTGTCCAATGAGGGCATGAAGCCGGCTAAATTGCGCCGTCATCTCGAAACGAAACATCCTGAATCCAAAGCTAGGCCCATAGAATTTTTTAAGCTGAAGCTTAGTGAGTTTAAGAAATCTCAAAATGTAATGAAAAACACTAGTCTCAATATGAATAAAAATGCAACATTAGCTTCTTATCAAATTGCTGAGCTTATTGCTAAATCTGGTAAACCACATACCATTGCGGAGAAACTAATTGTTCCAGCTGCAGTACAAATGTGCAAGACGATGCTTGGGGAGTCTGCTGCCAAAACAATTAGCACGATTCCTGTTTCAAATAACACAATTCAAAGGAGAATTTCAGACATGTCAGAAAATATTCAAGAACATTTATTTTTTAAGCTATGCATGAGTGACATGTTTGCTTTACAAATAGATGAAAGTACTGACATATCCAAGAAAGCTGTTATGCTCGTTTTCGTAAGGTTCATTTGAGAATACCAGTTGTATGAAGATTTTTTGTTTTCCTGTGAACTTATGCACACCAAAGGCGAGGACGTTTTCAATGCTATTGATCAGTTTCTTTCCCAACATAGTATTAGCTGGGAAAAATGTGTTGGGATCACAACTGATGGAGCTGGCGCTATGTCCGGCTATAAAACAGGACTTTTGGGTCAGTTGAAAAGTGTTGCACCGAACATCAAATGGACTCATTGCTGTATCCATAGAGAGGCTCTGGCTGTGAAAAAAATGCCAGTAACACTTAAAACTACATTTGATGAAGTCGTAAAAATAATAAACTTCATCAAATCACGCCCCCTCCAATCAAGGCTGTTTGAAGCCTTGTGCAAAGACATGAAGAGTGATCACATGCAGCTTCTATTGCATACTGAGATAAGATGGCTCTCCCGGGGAAAGATTCTTGAGAGATTCTTCGAGCTAAGGGATGAAGTAAGAGTGTTTCTTTTAGAAACTAAATATTCAAATCCACTCATGGATTTTGATTGGCTTTGTATGGTAGCATATTTGGCAGACATTTTTGAGCATTTAAATGTGTTGGATTTGAAACTGCAAGGGCACTATGTAGACGTCTTCAGAGTGGAAGATAAAATTGAGGCAATAATCAACAAGTTCCAAGTCTGGGGGAAACGAGTTGAAAAGGATTCACTGACAAACTTTCCTATTCTGAGACATTTTTTGGAATCAGAGTCTGCAGACCAAAAATTGCCTGACAAAGTGAAAACTGAAATATCAGTGCACCTTGAGACCTTGGCAGTGTCAATGAGAGAGTACTTTCCTGCTCCGGATCCTGGAAACTGCTGGATTAGGAATCCATTTACAAATTCAAAGAAAATAGAAGATCTCAACATGACCGAAATTGAGGAAGATCAATTTATTGATTTAACTAATAGTGGCATGTACAAAAATGTATTTCATGTCGAAACACTAATAGAGTTCTGGCTGACAGTGCAACGAGACCACAAGGAGTTGTCTTTGAGAGCATTGAAACATTTGACGCCATTTTGTACAACCTACACATGTGAACAGGCTTTTTCAACACTGTGCTACATGAAAAACAAATATAGAAATCGCCTGAACATTCACGATGATTTCCGTGTAAATGTTTCCATTTTGCGGCCGAATATTGAAGAGATTTTGGAGAAAAAAGATAGATTTCATGTTTCACACTAAAAAATGGACATTTGTTTTAAGTTGTATGTGCATATAAAACTTTGTGATTTCAAGTGTTTAGAAACAGAGTGCCAGTAACACTGGCACAAATCTACATAATTTTGAATACATTAGCTCGATAATGCGGCGGTGCTCCATCTAGCAATTAAATTACTAATATTTATCAACTAATTGTAGACATACAAGGCATTGTGACCATTCATACTTTGTAAAATAAAATTAGTTAGTTAATAAAACCAGTTTTAAAGTTATTTCCCTTGAGCATTTTTACCTTACATTAGGTGGAGTGGGATGTTACTAATAATGGTGTTTATTAATTATTGAGGTAACTGAGCAAGTTGTTAATCATTAATCAAATATAACTTTAGGCAGGGGTCCCCGTTTGTCTAGTTTGTTTACCTGGGGGTCCGCGACTACCTGTTATTTGGGAACCACTGCATTACACTAAGATAACGCTGGACATGCGGCTGTTGATCTAATAAATTTAAATTGACATCTCCTATAATTATACTATTACACTTAAGTGTAGGGACTATATTTGTAATTTCATTTAAAAAATATTTCTCTGTGAAACTTTGGAGTCTGTAGACACAAAGTAATCTATGTTTGGAGAAATAAGCAAGTTATACAATTTTAACCTATGGGAAAACCTGTGTGGTTTTTAGATTGCAAACATGTGAAGACTTACCTATCATTTTGATGTATTATTTTATCTTCTTTTATTGTACAAGAAAGTTTATGTTCCTTTATTTGTAAATCTTCAAGTTTCCTCTCTAATTCCAACTTGTTTTCTTCAAAGTCACTTAACTTTTTCTCCAATCCTTTTGCTTCTTTTTTTAAACCAAGCAAAATGTTTTCTTTTTTTGCTAAAGTGTCAATGCCCAGTTTAACCTCAGCCTCTAGCAAAGCTATATTTTCCTTGTAACTTCTGTTTTCATTTTCAACATTTTTATATTTTTTCAGTGTATTCACCAAGGAGTGTACCTGATCTTTAAGCACTGGTTTTTTGTTTCTGTAAAGTTCAATTTCCTAAAAACAAAGTAAATAGAAAAAAAAACTTCAATCCAACCACCAAACATATAATATTCATTCAAAAAATTTAATGTTTTGAATTAAATTGTAACAATTAATAATGGGTTTACAATATTGATTCACAAGCCTGTTTATAACTATCCCCTTTACAATACGTGTTATTAGGCAAATGAAACAGTTGCCTCGAATTCCTCCACCACCATACTCATCATTACAATCCTTGCCGGTTTTGGTCTGAGAGACAATCCACATTGGTTTGATGAAACTTACTATCCACCACCACGGACACACAGTATTCCAAACTTGCAACCAGCAACTATAAACACTGAGGACCTTTAGCAATTTAATATACTATTACAGGAAAAAATATTATGGTTGTGTACAACCTCAACTGTGCACTTGTGTCAGTTTTTACAAAACAAACACTGAGCTACTGAGGCAGAGGCACTATGGGGACAGTAGTAGAGTGACTTAGGTACTATTTTGTATCAACTAGTTCTGATCGTTTCCATCAGATTGCCATTGTACTGGGGGGGGAGGGGTGCAAAGGAGATTTATGCCCTCTCAACAGCTCCAAAGTGATGTTGCTCTCATGTTAATTCAACAATAATAATGTAAAAAAAATTGGTTCCTGTGAGTTAAACTCTTATCAATGTACCTCTTTTTCAAGTGTGAAAATTAGCTTGTTTAAGAATAATTTTCTCCTGCTTTCTCTTTACGCCCCAAAACTTTTGCGTGTCAGTGTGAATGACCATTTTAATGAGTAGTAGAATAGTGCCTGATAATTCAAGAATTGTTTTTTCTGGAATTTAGCAAGACTTGGATTCATATATTTTCTTTATACAGGGTGTTTTTTAACACAACTCTTAACTTTATTTTATCAGTGAATCATTCTTTTTGAGAAAGGTACCTCGAGGAGGACGTTACCCTGAATATGATTGAAGGATGAGTGTGATGATAGTGGCGCGATCTTGTAGCCTTGTTACTGACTAAGGCCTGATGTCACCAAACATCAGTTAAGGGTCGGTTAGCAAACCATTTGTTAAAGATAGGAAAATAGTATTAAACAGCTGATAAAATCAAACTAACCGAGCCTTAACGGTGGTTTAAAGATTGGTGAAATCAGGCCTTAGGTTGGCACGTTCCTTAGACAGGACTGTTAATTAATAGCCCAACAACCAATGGCAGCTGGCTCTAGAAACGACCCTTCAAAAAGCTACTAACTTTTCTCGGGATCGATCCGGCTACCTACAAGTTTGTAGGCACCCGCCTAATTCTATAACCACTACGCCAACCAACAATGAAGGATTATTACCCCCGAAGATCCACGGATTTGACGCCACTATATTATTTTCTTTGGGGATACATAAAAAATAAGGCCTACGACAACAATTCACAGGATATTCAGCACCTCAAAACGAACATAACTAATTTAATGCAAGAAATCCAAAGAGGTGCCTTGCCACACGTGTTCTGGAATTTGATTGAGAGAACACAACTTTATACAAATACCAATGGCAGATTTTTTGAACACATAATGTGAACTAAACGTGATCGAACTTAAAAAATAGGTAGTGTAAAATTTAAAGATTACCAAAACAATACTCATTTTCATATTCATATGTGCATTATTCAATCTTAAAAATAGGTTGTGTTTAAAACAAAAAACACCCTGTATACAAGAGTTTATCCTATATATTAAAAGGCAAGCATAATTTTAGTTTTTTTCAGCCTGTGAGCATCATAGGAAAACTCTATGCACACCGTTATTACAGTACTTTCCTGTACTGAAAAAATTGAGTTCCACAATCCCATTACAATTTACTATAGTATTTATTCGGGAATCATAGAAAAATGAACTTTAAATTTTAATAATATTCAAATGGGCTTTCTGAGTTGCCACGTTGGATATGGAATGACAATAAAATGCAAACAAATGCTGTCATATATTTTGTTGAAGCAATGAGAAAAAACTAAACCCAAATATTTAGTGGTTGAATTTTGACCAGTGAGCAACCTCTAGTTAGTTATATCAATACATATTTTAAGACATATACGTATATAATCTTACCTTAACTTTTTTCTCAACACGTTTCTCTATCTCATCAACTGCATCTCTGATCTGATTTGACAAATTTGTTGATTCCTTCAACTTTGTTGTCAAATTATGCATTACTTCTTCCTTTTCTTTCAATTTTGTGTCTAGATTGGTTTTTCTAAAATATATTTTCATCGAATAAGTTGTAAGCACAATAAATATTTTTATTTAATGGTTGGTTAGTATTGCTAACCTATAATATAACAAAACAGAGGTTCTGCACAGGTATTTATTTCTGCTTCTATCTGGTACGATACTCAGAATTGGGACCGACAACTAGAAAGAACCAGCTATGATCCCACCAGGGGACACAAGCTTATTTAGATGACATTTTCTCTTACTAACTCACTTTCCTTCTATGAAGAGGAATTACAGTACACCTCGGATCCGGACCCCACATTATCTGGATCCCGGATTATCCGGACCGGTCCACCCAAGAAATTAAAAAATTAGAATCACAGCAAAAACATTATT
Organism: Flexamia atlantica; assembly: GCA_035578135.1. NCBI lineage: Eukaryota > Metazoa > Arthropoda > Insecta > Hemiptera > Cicadellidae > Flexamia > Flexamia atlantica. The sequence continues at coordinate 46,972,857 of JAQJVK010000002.1, read as the reverse complement.
TTAGTGCGTTTACGGGTGAAATGTGCCTTCTAAAAGTAAAATTCAATGTAATACATTACTGTGCGCATTTGGAATCACAATCGAGGAATCACATTGCCTGAACAGTACATTACAGTATTTTCGTGAACAAAGTTTTCTAGGTTGCTACTTGGGGCGCCAGCAGTAATCAACAAAGGCTTGTTTAAGGAAATTTTGAATTTTGTGAGTTTGTTTATTGCTATCATTTGATGTGTCATGTTATTTCTTACGAAGAGTTACTGTAATCAGTTTTAAATCTCTTTAAGCCTCCTCATGATTACGGTATTTCAAGTTTGAGTTATTTTGAGTTATGATTATTTAATCACAATAAATTAAATATTTTAATCTTTTGAAAGTATTTGTATTATACAAAAATGTTTAACTATTTATTTCAAATTTTGATCATCTAGGCATGTGACATTTGGTTTTTACTCACATATTTCCTTCTATGTTCATCTGCAATTTCAAATGCTGGATACGAGAGGCATTTATTGTCTTTGTTTCATTGAGCTCCTGATACATTTTAGCAATATTTCCATTGAGCTGTAACAAATCCCAAACTGTAAACTGAATTTACTTATTAGAAAAACATATCTTTGAAAGATGGTTTATCATTTTCTCATGGTTCTAACTGGGGGAAGACCTTTGATCTTAATTTGTAATAAGTTATATTTATGGAATCCGGATGGAAATTCCAGTTATTTTACACCTCAATCATCAAAATCGGTCCACAAGAAAGCAAAGGGTAAGCTCACAAAAATGAGTCCTTAAAAATTCCTTAAGGAATACCTTTTTTGTGAGCTCACCCACACCTTTACTGAGAACCAATTTGGATGATTGAGGAGTCAAATAACTGGAATTTTCATCAGGATTCAATGAATGTAATTTTTTTTCATTACATCAAATTTTAAATTCATTCCTTATGGCAAGGGTATTAGAAATACATCATTTTAGAAAATTAATAATATCAGCAGTTATTTTTAAAACTTCTTGTTCCTGTTTATACTTGTTTTATTGGAAATGTTATCATCTACAAATCTCCATTTCTACTTTTTTTGTATAATTTATGGATTTTGTGTAAACTGAAAAAATGTATAGAGAAACATGGTCCGGAAATGGTTTTTTCAAGTTGGCGGCTGGAGCACAGCAGGGTATTAGGGCGTATCCCAACTGCGCGCGGTGGTCAGAAATTTGTCAAAACCGACTGTCCAACTGCGCGCGGTGGTCACTTCGGGTCCCTCGCGGCACATGTCCAACTGCGCGCGGTGGTCAATTTTGGCTCTCACAGCCCTGACCGCTGAGAGTTTGTAATTGATGTTTGAAATTGTTATAAATGTACATAATTTAAAACTGTTCAAAACCACAGTAACTAATAAAATAAAGTTAACCAGTACAAATAAAGAGAATAGTTATTTTTCATTTTGTCTTGAATAATATTCTATTGAAGTGTTGCCAAAAAATAATACCGTTTATCTATATTTCGGCGTGTCTTCAATGAAAATCCTCTTTAGTAAAATTTTTTTGCAGATAAAATGGTTAATGCAAATATAAGTTATGTTGACAAAAACCTAAAAGGTAAACCCAAAACAGGAGATGAAGCTTAAATACCACTATGTAAGAGGTTAAAAAAGTCCATGAGAAAGAGTGACATTATTTTATATGTTCCAAACACTACATACATAATCATTCATATTAGTACTGGGTTTGTGAGCTTGCTTATACACTTTAGTAGCGAGTTCAAAAATGTTAGTTTTGTAAACAACCACACACTGCTATAACAAATTTGCTGTAATCTCTGTTTCATAAAAGAGTTAGCTACACATCTCACATTGGCAAAGATAGGTTTAAATACTTACATGTTTTTATGAATTGCAATACCAAATTAAAAGCATTATAGGAATATTAATAAAACTTCAGACTTTAACATTGACTTCTTATTTAATTAGAACGTACAAGATACTCATAATTCCAGGTCAAGTGAGCCAACATTGGCAATTTTTAACAAAAAAATAATAGTTATAAAATCATATCAATATATATTTACATCAGATTAACCATCGTGAACCTAAACTTCTATTTACAAAATAAAAATCTAAAAAATCTAATAGCGCGCAGTTGGACTATACCCTAAAAGTGACCACCGTGCGCAGTTGGACTGGACTCTTCAAAGGCCATAAAACTATTCCTCATCCAAAATCTGACCACCGCGCGCAGTTGGGCTATCCCCGGGTATTACGGGGAATTTTGGGATTTTGATTAGGGAGGGTTCCTCAACATTTGTGCCAAGTTTCAACTTGGTCAGGATTTGTTAGATCGATTAACTTTTTTATGCTTAAAATTCCTGGACTAATGCAATGATTCAGGATAGTTGTACTCAAATTACTTACCGCTTCGTGGTCCTTGAGGATTGAATTATGTAATTGTGTTAGATTTTCTTTATTTTCATGAGCTTTGGAAATTTCTTTTTGAAGACTATTAATCCTAGTGAGTTTTTCTTCACTTTGAAAAGCCAAAGCTTGGATCTCACTGATCATATTTTCCCTATGCATCATCATAGTATCTCTCAAAGTCTTGCCTGAAAATTCTCATACATTATAGAGGAAAATATTATGCATGAGACTGGTTTATGTGGCAATCAAAAACCAAGACAAATAGTTTTAAAATTATTATTTCGACATTACAAAAATCATATGAGTAACCATCAGATTTCCTAATATTCTATAAGTTGCACTATAGAAAAATTTTAAGACAAAATCATAAAAACAACCATTTTAATTTGCTGAAAACTAACTAATGATTTCAGTTTTACCCTAAGAAAATTTTATAAAATTTCTTATAGTACAGGATAAAATTTAAATCACATCAGTTGTTTATTTAATAAATATTAAATAAATAGCAAAAAATTGTAACCATATGGCCTTATTTTCAGATCAACATTGGAAATTCGGATGTCCCAGTGGGGGAGTAGCACTAGAGGATTTAGGAGAAACTGAAAGTCACTAAAAACTGAAACTTGAGTTGTGGTTCGGCGCTCGGCTTGGGTCGGTCTTAAATAATTTCGACAAGTCCCTCGAAAACGGGAAACGTTTATTTGTGTTTCTCGAAATGTCAGGAATATATGTGGCATTCGCTATTCGTGTATGTGTTGTGTTCGTGTGAACAAAAATTTAACAACTGACAAGAGGACAACAACTACTGATGTCGCTGGAAGCGACGCCGCATAAAAACCTTAAGGTGGGTGATGCCCATAAATAGAACCAAAAAAATATTAGACCCTGCCTACTAGCATGTCTTTTACACAAAAAACTGAAAGGCAGTTGTAACAGCTGCAGCCATAAGAAACCTACCCTGGAAATTTCATGCCTTAACTCCTTGTAGTTTAACCATACAGCAATCCACACACAGACAAGAACTTTGCTTTTCCAGTAAATACGCCAGAAAATTCATGAACTTTTTACTATTCAAAAGTTTAGGTTGATTTATAGATAATGTTGATAGTGTTGGGCTCATAGCATGACAACTTAAGTTTTTTACCTCAGGGTGCCCAGGGCCGGATTTATGCACGTGCCACATGTGCATCTGCACAGGGCGGCAAATTTTGGGGGCCGCAATTTTCAAAACAGTTAATGTCCCGTCTCATCATAGTAACAGTACAAGTCAGGTAAGAATTTGTATCGCTGCTTATCTGTCTCTTCATTAAATAATTTACTCAAATTATTTGTCTATTGCTACAGAAAAAGCAAATTTCCACGACTGGGGAAATCCTAACATTAAACCATACCTAAGCACCTTGTTATATAAATATAAAACGTTGATGTAGATATAGATGACAGTATCATAAGTAGAAGATTTGAAGAAGAACATCTTAAAATTGTTAAGATGATGTTAAACTATTTAGAGGCAGAAGGCATAAAAGCAAAAAAATGAGAAGTGTCAATTCTGTAGAAATTGTGAGTACTATTTGGGTCATAACACTGATCAAACTGGGATCCTCCCAAGAGAGGATAATATACTGGTGTTAAAGGAAGCCAAGACATCTGCCAGTGAAGAAACTGAGAGCATTTTTAGATGCCATAAAACTATTATGAGAAATTCATCCCTCATCTTCACGGACTGTGTTCAAGATTGCACTGACTGGCAAGTCTAAACTTCTGTGGTGTGGATTCGAGAAGAACAGGAGGAATTTGATAGAGCACACGCTTTAATTATAACCTGCCTATAACATTATCATGTGACTCGTCAGATGTAGATGTAGCTGCAATACTTCTCCAGACGTATCCTAATGGCATAGCAAGGCCATTAGCATTTGCTTCATGCACTTTGCAAGAATTGGAAAAACGATATATGTCGATCGATAGAGAAGCACTTGCCTGTGTGTTTAGAGTTGTCAAATTTCACCAATATGGTAGACATTTTCCTTTGACTAGCGACAACAAGTCAAAAAATTTAGAGAGAATTTTCGGGACACACCATGATTTTACCAAGACGATGAACGATAGATTGGTTAGATGGACTATTTTTTGAACAATTATGACTTTGATATTCAACATATTGATGGTAAAAACAATGTGTTGGCTGATGCACTCTCAAGACTGGCCATTGAAAGTTGTCATCCAAAGACAAAGACAAAGACAAAGACAAAATTCTCTTTATTTACATATACTTAGAGTACAGTAATGGCGTCATTTGAGTTTCATTTTGAGGTTGACTTCTTTGCTCCAGGTATTCTTCAATAGAGTAGAACTCCCTCTGCAGCAGCCAGTCAAGTAGAGATTTTTTGAAGGTCCTGTTGTCTATCTGTTGTTTCAGTTCAGGTGGAAGGGTGTTGAAAAGTTTAGCTCCAATGTAGGTAGTTTTTTTTTCGTAGGCAGTTAGGTGATGTGTAGGAAGTCTGTAGTTAATTTTGTTCCTAGTGTTGTATGAATGAGCGTCTGTAAAGTTGGTGAGTCCCTTATTTACTACATGCATTATTACCTCGGCAATGTATAGGTTAGCTACTGTTTGCAATTTAAGCCTTTTGAATACTCCCCGGCAAGAGTCACGAAAACCCAGGTCGGCCATTATTCTGATTGCTTTTTTTTGAAGAAGCAGTATCCTATATAGGTTTCCCTGAGATGAGAACCCCCAAACAATCAGCCCATAGCGCATTTGCGACTCAAATAGTGCAAAATAAGCTGTTCTTGAAGTTTCTGTGTTGCTAATGTGTTTGAGTCGTCTGATAACATACAGGGCAGTGCTAAGTTTATTGCACAGCTGGTCTACATGGGGTTTCCAATTGAGGTTACAGTCAATTGTGATTCCTAGGTATTTAGCCTCGTTAGATGCTGAGATGTCGGGTAATGTGAGAGCATTTTTTCTCTGTAGGCCAAAAAAGAGTTGCTGCGTCTTCTCTTCATTCAGTACCAGGTCATTTTCTTGGCTATATTGTTTGGCCATGCTGGCTGCAATATAGGTATTGACTTCTAACTCCTCAACATTCTTGTGGGATACAACAAGGGCTGTGTCATCAGCGTATAGGAATGCCTCACAGTTGTCCTGTAATACAGAGATAATGTCATTAGTGAACAAGATGAATAGAACAGGACCCAGGACAGATCCCTGTGGAACTCCTCATGCTGTCTGTGCTTGTGAAGATCTGATTTTTTTAGATGTATTGTTTACGACCTGAGTTATCTCGGTAATCTATGTCCTTCCGCTGAGGTAACTCCGAAACCACTGATGCGCTGTTCCTCTTATTCCTAGAGCTTGTAGTTTGTCCAGAAGATGTGTGTGACTCAGGCTGTCAAAAGCTTTACTAAAGTCTAAGAGGATGCCGGTTGTTGTGGCTCCTTCTTCAGTTGCATCAATTATAGTTTCCACCAGGTCTATTACAGCAGTGATGGTTGACTTGCCTTTTCTGAAACCACGCTGACGGCTCGTTAGGAGACTATTGTTTTCAAGGTGTGTAAGCAGCCTTGACAGTACTACTTTTTCATAAACCTTTGAAAGTGTGGAGATGAGTGAAATAGGTCTGTAGTTGCTGGTCAGGAAGGTAGGTCCTTTCTTGTGTTTTGGATAAATTATGGAGTGTTTAAGTGAGGAGGGAAAAATACCCTGCTGAAAAGACTTGTTTATTACATCAACTATTGGAACTAATACAGTCTAAGCAAGAGCTGTCTGTAAAACTAATGGTGCAGGAAAAGATAGATGATATGGCATTGACCTCTGAACAAATGTAAGAAGAGACAAAGAAAGATGATATGCGACAACATATTATGATGTTTATGGAATCGTCATGCCCACAAAAGTTACCTGTTGAGTTTTTATTCCTGCTTCCATTCTATCACAGGTGCAAAGAACTGTCATTTGAAAGGCATTCTTATGTGGAGAAATAGGATAATAATTCATTCTCCAGTCTCCTCAAAAGAAAACCCTTTAGGTTCTACAATCGATGACCGCATCGATAACCGTGCTAGCTCTATACCAGCAATGAGGGTGCTAGCTCTACTGTATGTATGGTGGATAAAAATAGACAGTGATGTAGAGGAATATGTGAAAGCATGTCATGGATGTCAGTCGAACAAACCACGAGAGCCTGAGGTACCCTTACATTCTTTGAATGTCCCTGACGGACCACGGGAACGAGTACACTCGGAGTATGATGGTAGTTGTTGGTTAATCCGCGTAGATAAATTTTCAATGTGGCCAGAGTACAAAAAAAATTACATTTACCTATCATCATCTCAAGAACAGTTAACGTTAGATAGGTAATTTATGATGTGATTTTGTTCAAAATTGAATGTAGATTATTTTTGCAAATAATAATATTTTAAAATAAACTACTGTTTTCAAAATATTCACAAAATATAAAAATATATTACCATTTCCCCTCCTATTAACCCCCCTCCCAATCAAACCCAATGCTCAAATCAGTGTAATTTTTGTTTACCTATTGGGGGAAGTGTATTGAACAATTTGGCGCTGGTTAGAAACTTTTTTTTTATGTGTAGGTTTGCCTCTTGTTTAAGCTAATCACACTGAGTCTGTTTGACGTTTACTGGTTCAAAAACTGTTTGACCGTTTGCCATTAAACTTGGTGTGCATACTTAAATTTACATAAAAATATTTTTAAGCCACCCATTTTGTCCTAACTTTTAGGGCTCTATGCTAGAAGCCTCCAGAATGTTTGACATTTTTTATGTTAATCAAATGGAAGAATTTTTATTATCTTTGGAGGACTATTATCTCCCAATCCATCAAAGCTTCAAAGCTGCAAAAGCCCTTAAAACTGTAGAGAATTTTGTCTTCTTCAAAACTTTAACAAGATTGATTTCTGTAGAATTCTTGGTTGCATGGTATACATATACATATGTGTGTGGAAAATTGAAAAAAGTACCAAAAAATGACACTCTTGTGCGTTGTACCCCTGATATCGAAAACTTGGATTTTATGATATGTGCCAAACACAGAAAAATATCAAAAAACAAAATCTACCCGACCTTTTGATTTACCAGAATGTGTATTGATGGGCTAAATATAGTACATAAATATATTTCGAACGAAGTGAAACGAAGTGAGTTATACTCGACTTGAAAATCACTCTTTGTGAACTAACTCCTCTTTTATTATTTAATGAAAGTTTGTGAAATTTGAACTACATCATATTTATACCCCGAAGATTGTTTTATTCTGTAAATGAGTAGTTAATTATATGTTTAAATATTTATTTTTTAGTTAATAGCCTTCCTTTAATTTTACCGCACGTCGTTCGACCTATACGCGACATAGGGGCGTACTCCTAGTAAGAAAAATTCATGTACATTTATTGGAAATTAGAATTCCTGGGCTTGTTAGGATGCTGGGATGGTCTTTAAACATTCAGAACCCAGAATCTAATCCAAATCACATTAGAACAACCCTACCTATAAAAAACCAAAATAAAAGGTTATTGATTATTAAAAAACATTAATAAATAAATAAATAACTAAAAAGTTGGCTTTACATTTATTTGCCTTCTCCTCCAGTTCAGCTGTAATGGAAACTTTCATTCTTGTCAAATTCTCTCGAGTACATTTTGATTTCTTCTTAATATTTTCAATCTCTGATTCAAATAGCTTTTTGCTTTCTCCAATGCTTTCTCCAACAGCAACACCCATAGCTAGATTCTGCTCATACTTGTTTATGAAATCTTCAACTTGCTTCAACCTAGATATTCAAAAATCATCTTTAATTTTATTTTTAAATGATTAAGCTAGGGCTTGGATAACCAGAAATCTTGAAATGTTAATAATGACAATTAATTTTATAGCTCAGCGGTTCCCAAAGTGTGGGTCGCGGGAGGGCTTTAGCTGGGTCGCGACGAGGATTCAACACTAATAATAATAGTAAAAAAGAAGAACCATGTTTTTTTATAATTTTTAGGAAACTTGGAATCAAAATGGCGATCAGTGGGTACCTATCTAAAACTCCAGCTAATTGAGAAAATTGTTCGGAAATATAACTTTTTTTCATTAAAAGGACACTCTATCCCTTGGGTCGAACTTATGAATAAGGCTAGGTAGAGTAACGAAGTTAATATTGAGGAGGCATCTTACCGCCAATCGGATCCCCTCTTTTACAATAAACAGTCAAGCCTTGAAGTGTGATTCACAGCCGGTCCGTGTCGTTTCTTTGGGTTTTGATAGTAGGTTTCTCTTTAAGACTATTATTCTACACTTTTAAAGGAATTTTGAAGGGGTTTCGTTCACTTTTGATGAGGGCAGAACACCTAACCTGAACATTCGAGGGAAACAAGTAGTTTAAAAATCCGGAGGAAGCATGACATTTTTATGTTTTACCGGCCCCGCGAAATGTCGCGTAGGTTGTTAATCGTGACAGATTTGGGTTTTGTGTAAATTTTGCTATCTTTGTTTTGGATATTCTCTAATCCCAAAACAAACGCAAAGGATAGAGACAGTCCAGTCATTTAATAAAGGGGAATAAGAAATTGGCGCGAGCCTTGAATTACAGCCCGACTCAAATTTTATGATTGATTCTAGTTTTATTTTATGCACTGAACAAGAATATGTGGATGGCAGAGGGGCATTCTTGGGTATATTTGAATATAGAACAAGGCTGTAGCCAATGGGGGGGGTTAGGGGGGTCAGAACCCCCCCGAAATAGTAGAAATAGGAGTAAATGGGGGTGGTTAGGGGGTGAAAACCCCCCCGAAAAAGTCGAAACCCCCCTGAAATAGTGAAAAACCCCACGGGAAAATGCAAAAGGCTCAAAAATGACAATAAAGGGGCCGAAAAGTAAACGTGTGAGTAAAAAAAAAGGTCACCACTTTTTACGAGCTGGAAATTCAGCCGCCTTGGCTACGGCTTTGATATAGAAGATCAAAGTTCACAGGGCCGTATTTATTAATGGTATACAAACGAACATTTTCCATGATATTGATTTGAAACCACGGCCGATTTTTACCACCGCCGGTAAATACTCCATTTTCATCGGGTATTAATTTTCAGCCGCCATATTTGAAATGAAGTCATTTTTAGATAAGAATCTAGGGCTAAGATACTGTTTGAGATTTTCACGCTGATTACAACGCCGCAATCCGTTTTGAAAATATTTTTTTGTTCTCGATAAATATTAAAAAAAAAAATCATTCCCTCTATATTTCTTAAGGGCGTTACCAAATTAAACTGTTTTTTCTTTATACCTCCTGCTCTAATCACAGTATGAAGTTCGTTTTGGTCTTATTCGTCGTTGTTGTATGTGAACCCTCCAGATCCTGAAAGATATATTTTCACAGAAAACATAGTAAATTTTAAGTTGTCCCGATTAATTGATTTTTAGCTTTATTTCAAGAAGTGCTTTTAGAACTTTCTTATGGAGAAGTTACGAAAGTCCCTAGTATGTAAATACCCCGTTGCAGCAGACCTGCATACTCAGCGAATTTCAAATGCAAAACAACATATTTCAATCAAACATAGCAAGATTTGACATGTTTTGGTAAGCTCCATAAGAATAACATGGGGAATGAATATGCAGGTTTGCTGCTACAGGTATATTAAAACTGGGTGGTTTTAATTCAATATTTAGTAGATCTGAACTAGAAGAAGCTATTTACCAAGTTTTAACAAGATATGTTGAGAAATAACCGAGATATAGAATTTTACTTATTTCCCATAAGGTTAACATTGGGACAACGTACTGTGTTTACCACTTTCAATATCTCAGTAACCAGTGGACATAGAGCAGTGATTCAAAATACTAAATTGTTTGTTTTTTTGAGCTAAATTCAATGGTGCCCACAAAAATTCGATACATTTTATTTTTCTGTGTAAAAAACTCAAAAAACCCATTTTTGGGGGGGTTTATTCCCCTTTACCCCCTCTTCCGGTGGTCCGATCGGGCTGGTTCACGAACTCGTCCAATTGATTACCACTTTACATGTCCGTACCAAATTTCATAAAGATCGGACCATTTTTGCGGTCGCTATCGTGCTTACAGACAGATATATAAATATATATATATATATAAATTCGAACGAATAGTGTTTTTTGCTTCTGGGGGCCCCAAAACGAAAAGTTATAGTGGTCCCGAGCTTAGGTCTCACCATGAGACCTATGGTAATAGCTTCTTCCCTATAGGGGAAATTCGCTAAAAGGAAAAAAACATAGGCTACCCCAATAGCACACACCGTTGGCCCAACGTTGGGGAATGGTCGGCATGGTTGGGGACTGGTGGGTGACAATTTTAACGATTTGCCAACATTGGGGCAAATAAAAACATTGTTGGACCTTTGTTGTATTTAAGTATTAAATATAACAACTATATAGTAATATTAAAATATCCAACATTTTTCCCGGTTGGTAAAAGTGTCAACGATATGCCAACATTGGGCCAACATTGTGCCAATGGTGTTTTATGGTCGTCGGCCCAACAAAACTAAGACATTGTTGGGCCTTTGTTTTATTTAAATGTTAAATGTAACGATTTTAATTTAAAATATCCAAATTTTTTTCCGGTCTGTTGGTGAAAATGTTAACGATTTGCCAACGTTGGGCCAACGGTGTTTTATGGTCGTCACCCCAACAAAGTAAGATATCGTTGGGTATTTAGGTGTTAAATATTTTAACTATACAGCATTTTCAAATGTCCGTCATGTTTTCCGGTTAGTGAAAATGTTAACGATTTTCCAACGTTGGGCCGACAGTGTTTTATGGTCGTCCATCAGAAAAGGACATAATTGGGCCTTTTTAGTATTTAGGTGTTAAATAAAAGATCAACATTATTTTAGATACAACAGCAATTATTTAATTACTAAATGCTGCCCATTATAAAATAACCAGAGTGCTGCAACTTAAAAGTTTTGAAACTCTTAAGTACAAAGGTAAAAAGCTCTCCTGATCAATTACACCCTAAGCTACACAATCTCTTCCAAGAAGCAACTTGGCCGTGTGGGTTAGAGCGTGTGGTTAGTAAGGCGTGGGTCCTGGGTTCAAATTCAAATTCAAATTCAAAATTCTTTATTGCCATTAAGTACATAACATACAATAGGCCAGGTCAAATAACTTACAATATATTGTACAATAATGTGCACTTGTCAACTTAAATTCTACTACACGTATTACAACATACACAAGAGGCAAATAAAACTTACTTGGTAACATAAATTGTACAAGAGTTGTTCATAGAGACAGCAGTCATATTATTAAAAAATTGTAAGTTACATGAAATGTTTGGTGACAATGAATTGTGACTAGAACTGGTAATTATAAATAAAACGATAAAAAAAAATAAAAAAATAACATAGATTACATTTTGATTTAAAATACATGAGGCCTACTATCACAGTCATTGAGCTTAAAAATTATACAACAAAATATCTATGACCTTAGCCTATAAAAAATCTTCATGTTTAATTCTATTGAGTAGATAACCTTTTTTTTAAGAAGTCAGTTAATACATGTTTTAAGGACTTAACAGGTAAGTTGCGGACTGTTTCAGGAAGTACATTAAAAAATTTAAGTTGTAAATATTTATAGCTACATTGTGTTGAACTAAGTCTTATTAACGGTAACTCTAAATCATTCCTCGATCTGGTTTCATGATTGTGAGTTGACGAGCGAGTTGAAAACTGTTCAATGTTTGATTTTACAAAGATAATATTCTGCAAAATTTACAGACCAGGTAAAGTAAGAATGCTGTATTCACGGAAAAAAGTCTTACAACTAACTCTATTTTTTATGCCAGCTAAAATACGAATTGCTTTTTTCTGTTGCTTAAAACATTGAATGCCCCACTACTACTGCCCCATAAAATCAACCCATAAGCCAAGTGAGAATGTATGAAAGCGTAATAAACATTTATTAACATAGTGACACTAATATGATTTTTCCTTGAAACAACCTTGAACAAACGGGTTCAATCCTTGGTGGATGCATGATAGTTTTTGTTCAAAAAAACCTGATAAAAACAACTTTTATTTGTTTATTTATCGGTTTTATTAAAAATTTTTAATGATTTTGGCGGTTTTTTTTGCAAAAAATGTCAGTTGGCAAATTGTGGGTTGGCCAACCGTAAGATATACCGTTGGCCCAACGATAAACTGGAATGTTGGTCAACCATAAGACAGAGTGCCAATCCATACCGTTGGCCAACCGTGGATGATAACATTGGGCCAACGATTTGCCAACGGTTTTTGCTATTGGGGTAATGGACCTTTTGGATGCATTGCTGCGCAAATCCATTAAAGATTCCTCTTAACTTTCATTAATTTAATAAAAACTGAACATATAAATCATCTGCAGTAGAAAAGATTGGGATTTTTCTCCTTTAGGATTATTCTTTAGTATCACGTAACTTCATAACAAAATCTCATTACATTATTATTCTTTCTGGCAGGCTATTTAGTTTTTAGAGGATCTTCTTACAGGTTTTATGAAATTAATTTTCATATTTTGCAATAAGAAAGCATAGATGAAAAACTTCAATAGTTAGCTTTTTTGACATACTTAAAACTCAATCCATAATAAACTTGATCGTCAAATCAAGTTTAGACTATAATCTTTTATCATGAGCGAAGCCATGGGAACTGCTAGTAGCTTATAAAGAATCAAACAAAAGTGCATGAAAACAGCTTTTTCAAACAAATTAAATCAAATTGCTATTGAATATAAATAGACCAAGTAATCAGTGGTCAGTAAAAGCAATACAATACAATCAATTTGGAAGGCATCTTAAAAAAAAGATTTTTGTTATTGGTAGGGGAGGGTAAACAGAATGTTACGAATAACCCCCAATGCAAAGGGGCCTGGGTAAATTAAAAAATGTTGTAAGTAAATGTTAGTCTAAACCAGTTTAGTGACATTTTAACTTCAATCAGACTTTTACACTACCGAGAATGTTGAGTCAAACTACGAAAAGTTTGAAGCAAAATATTGGGTTAAATTTTTGCCAGTAATATCCTTTTATAATCCCAAACATTTGAGCAAAGGAAACGGCTGAAGCAGGCTTGTGCAATCTAATAAATAAATCCAACGATCAAATGCAGCTGAAAAAAGTTAGCAAAAATGCATAAGACACTAAATTGTCATGGCTGCCCTGCTTCACTATCTGAATAAAGTAATTTTTTTTCTTCAAATCACCATTAAAGTTTTCTTTCTTTTATTTAAGAAAACTTGGCATTAATAAGTGAAATAAGATAAAATGAGAGTAAAATAAATTGTCATTTTTAAGAGAGAGCAGGGGTGCCCAGAATGGGGGGATATGGTGCTCAGGGCGCCATCAAATAAAATTTTGGGGGGGATTTTTGAACTATAAAAAGTATAGAATTTGGTGATCTTTAAACAATCATTAACTGTGATATCACGCACAGTATTATACTCTATACACTCGAATATCTACTGAATGCAAAAAATACCCCTGTTGCAGCAGACCTGCATACTCAGCGAATTTCAAATGCAAAACAACATATTTCAATCCAACATAGCGACATTTGACATGTTCTGGTAACCTCCATAAGAATAACATGGGGAATGAGTATGCAGGTTTGCTGCTACGGGTAATTAAAACTGGGTGGTTTTAATTCAATATTTAGTAGATCTGAACTAGAAGAAGCCATTTACCAAGTTTTATCAAGATATGTTGAGAAATAAGAGAGATATAGAATTTTTTTTTCCTATAAGGTTAACATTGGGACAACGTACTGTGTTTACCACTTTCAATATCTTGGTAACCAATGGACATAGAGCAGTGATTTAAAATACTAAATTGCTTGATTTTTTGAGCTGAACTCAGTGGTGCTAACAAAAATTGGGTTATTTTTATTTTTCTATGTAAAAAACTAAAAAAACCCATTTTTAAGGGGGTTAACCCCCCTTTACCCCCTCTTCCGGTAGTCCGATTGGGCTGGTTTTCGAACTCGTCCGAATAATTACTACTTTACATGGCTGTGCCAAATTTCATTCAGATTGGGCCATTTTTACGGCCGCTTTCGTGCTTAAAGACACATGGATATATATATATAGATTAATTAAATTTTGTTCATAATTAAATAAACATTTAATTATGAACAAAAAAGGGTACTCTGTTAGTAAAAATGATAATCTCTCTAAATATATATATATATATATATATATGAAAATGAACGAATAATGTTTTTTGCTTCTGGGGGCCCCAAAACGAAAAGTTATCATGGTCTCGGGCTTAGGTCTTACCATGAGTACTACGGTAACAGCTTCTTCCCTATAGGGGAAATTCGCTAACAGAGGAAATAAGCCGTGAAGAGCGACAATCACGCATAATATCGGCCGCAATGGTCGGCTGCAAAATGGTTTGTCCATTGATTCCATCAATAAAAATAATCAGAACTGAATAAATAAGGAAATAGAAATACTTTTATACGTTTTATTGTGATTTTGTTAGCGTAAACTGAAATTTTAAAGATATAATTCATACCTTAAGGTTCAGAAAAATGTATTTTGTGAGGTATTTACTAATATTTAATGATATACAAAGGAAACTATTTAGTGTTTATTGATTAAATTTATGATTGATTCTATTCATTTTCATTCAAGTAAGAACCACAAAAACTATATATTAAAACAATTAATAACACCGTTGCAACATACCTGCATACTCATTACTCAGGTCCAGTTTGTTGCTGATAAAGAAGAGAAGGTGGGTTAGCCAAATTTGGGGGGAGGTATATTTGCTAAATTTGGGGGGAAGTATTTGTTAAATTTGGGGGGGAGGGTGCCATGAGGCTTGGGGGGGATGGGCACCCCTGAGAGAGTGTGTACAAGATGCAGCAGACAAATGTGAGGTACAGTACTCCTCATATTATTCGGACCCCACATTATCCAGATCCTGGATTATCTGGGCCCGTCTATGCGAGAGATTAAAAAATTAAAATCACGGCAAAAACATGATTTTAGCAAGTTTACGGGTGAAATGCGCCTTCTAAAAGTAAAAAGCAAATTTAATACATAACTGTACGCATTTGGAATCACAATAATTGAAGGAATCACATTGGCTCAATAGAACCACGGTCTGAGAAAAATTTACAGCATTTTTGTAAACCTAGTTTTCTAGATTGCTACTTGGGGCGCTAGCAGTAATCAACAGAGGCGTAGCCTATGGCAATTTTGCGAGTTTGTTTATTGCTGTCATTTGATGTATTAAGTTATTTCTTAAGAAGAATTACTGTGTTAAGTTTTGAGTTACTTTAAGTTCATCGTGATTATTTCAAGTTTGAGTTGTTTTAGGTTATATGATTATTTAATCTTAGTAAATTAAATATTTAAATCTGGTGTTTTATTTCAAACCTAAACCATAAATACAGTAAAAGTTAAGATTATATTCGTATAATTATTAACAAAGTTTAATTCTTAAATTTGTTTCAAAATTAATCCCCCATAAAATTTGAAAGACTAACATGTTGAACAGTCTTGACACGGTGTTTGCAGCATTAATTTAGCAGGGGCAGAGGTACGCAATCGATATTCAGGAACCCAGACCTCGTGGTTGTAGGACCGGCATTTCGCCACATTAATCCGGATAATCCGAGGAGTACTGTATAAATAAACAATTTAGTAGGTTACATCATGCATGATCTACTGTCAACTTTTTAGCCATCGAAGCAATATACTAGCTGCTGCAGTATCAAACAATGACAACATATACAGACGTCCGGCAGCCCTAAATCACTTTTGTGACCCTTCAAAAGTTAGCTTAGGTTCTTCAATAAATTAATATATTAAATAAAATTATTCATACTCATTTTTCTCTAAAGTGTCATATCAAATTTTGACAAAACTGCATTGAAGAATCATTAAAGCTATACAGGATTTGCGCCCATTCATGTTTTGTGTTTACTCTTAAGTAATTACTGTTGATCAATTTCAAATAAAAACTATTGTAAATATACTTCGGCCAGTAGTTAACATTGTATTGTAAGTTAAAAGCCGTTGAAGGCATATTTTTTCAGTAAAGGCTCTAGGCCAGGATTTTAATTTTGGGAAAAGAAGGATAGACAGCTAGCTTACCTTTGAAAGAGTTTTTATGGAAACCTGAAGGGGATATTTTCTTTTTTAATATGGTCAAATAAGGTCAGTAGTGTCTCTGATAATAAATAACTAGCCTACATAATGTGTAAAATGGTCATTAGGTGATGTGGGTTTTTTTAATGTTTAATGTCGTACGATTCAACGACTGAGAAATCTGCTGTAAGCCAAAGTTGACACCCAATGCTATCTCTACTAGCCGCACTACTATGATGGTAACGGCTTATTATTGGCTGTATTTTTATTTTATCGGCTGTATTATACATGCGTTTATTGACTTAATATTATCTCTTGTGGGGAGCAGGGGCGGACTGGGAAGAAATTTAGGCCCGGGCAATTACATGGCGTACCGCTCCACAGCATTTCTCGCACGTGTGGTTTTCGGCCTCTTTCTTCTCGTTTCAATACTGTTCAAGTTGCCTCTGCGGCCGGCCCCCCGAGCGGCCCAGCGGCCCCTGGGGGTGGCGGCCCACCGGGCATTTGCCCGGATGCCCTTATGGCCAGTCCGGCCCTGGTGGGGAGGGATATTAGGTGAAAAATATACGCTTACAACAAAATGTTTTCGCATGTGATAACGAATGTTTGGCCTACCTGTCACGGAGGTGATCATATTCATTTAATTGTGACTTTTATAAAGTAACAAAGGGGGCCTGGGCTTCCCCCACCCCCTCCTTCCTATGTACATCGATCACTGGTTTAAACGAACAGTACACCTCGGATTATCCAGATTAATGTGGCGGAGTCCCGATCCGGATAACGAAAAATCCGGATAATCCGAAGTACGATAACAACAGTGCATATTACAGTTTTAAAATAACGATCGCAGAAGTATCGTCCCCGACATTGCCGTCATAACCGTCAGATAGCGGCAGACGACTCTCGTTTTAATATCCCGTGCAGTATCTGCCCTAATGACATAGAAAAATCACATTGTGATATCGTGACAGTATTTACGTCTTTTCATTGTCACAAATTAATAGAATCATCCGAAAAATCATAAAATATTTGCCACAAATTAATCATAACATGTTTGCCGGCCGATCTCGTAGTGCACTTATCGCGGCAGCGGACAGACAGACAAATCTCATCTACGTCGCGCGAAAACGAGTCTCGCCGCCATCACGCGTCGCGTCTAAGCTCGGCAGATTTTACATTCGGCTGTTGATCTTGGAGATCAAACCTTTATCGAGGGTCAAAATTGATTTGCGAAGATCGAACCCGCAAAATTGCTGTGTTGATTACTACTAGTGCTCATAGCCGCAAACCGAAACACACGTCGTACGAAAATGATGTGCATTAATTTATTGTTTTAATGCAGTAGCTTCAATTTGTATGATGCTAAATGCGAATTGCAATACAGTGATGGATTGTAATTGCATCTTACTTTTAGAAGGCATTATTCGCAAGTAAAACTCAGTGAATTCACGTTTTTACCGTGATTTTAATATATTTTTATTTTTCGGTCAGGCCGATCCGGATAATGTGAGGTCCAGATAATCCGAGGTGTACTGTAATGCCTTTTAACTTGAATGAAGAACTGATATAGCGGTATGGTATTGTAAATTTAAGATATTTTATAGTTTATAAACTTTATTACCAGTATATTACACAAATATATATTTATAAGAAAAAATAATAAAATACAATATGGGAACAGTAGCTGCTAATGCCTGATTATCTTCACTTTTGGGTTACATGGGAAAAAAATAGAAAATGAAAGTTTTAATAACTGAATGATAAAAAGTCACAAATAAATTAACATTTTTCAAATAAATTAAGTTATACGAAATTTAGATTGCACGTTTCTATAAAAGATGCAGTACGGTATTTTATGACTTTAGATTTTATGCAAATTTTTGCAACTTCAAAATACAGACTAATGAGGCTACCTAATAGTTTTTTTTTTTGAATTTTCAAGATAGGGTAAGCATATAATTAACTTACATATATACTTACTTTTCAACAACCCTTTTTCTTTCTTTCAGTTCATTTGCGTACTTTGTGCTCCACTCTTCGATGCTCATTTGTAGTTCAATATTTTGCTCAGTTTGTCTTTGGTGGATTTCCAAAAGTTTAGCCTTTTTCTCAATCATCGCTTTTTCTTTATTTATCAGCTTTATACGCTTTTTTTCAAGCTGCTTTAGGCTAAGCTCTACATAACGATTAATTTGGCGATTTTCTTCACAAATTGCTTCGGCCCTTGAAGAAATTGTTTCACCTGCTCTTTGAGGGTCATCTGTTGCTGGTAAATTGTGGACTTGTTCCTCGTTACTTTCTAAATCCTTTTCTACAGGAAAGCCACTTAGGCCTAACTGAGACAACTCACCACCTTGTGAAAAGATGTGGCTGCTTTGATGAGAAGCCATTATTCTTACAAATGACAAATTCCTTATTTTCAGCTGACAAATGTTAACTGAAACAGTTATAAAATTAAGGTGGGGTTAATTTGTGCAATAAAGGCCCCAATTCAATATCAAAACTCCTACAGGCATGCAAATAAGTGTTTCGAAACTTCCTGATGATAGTTAAAAAAGTTCCTAATGTCAAAACAAAAAAGTATAGGTCAAGTCAACTAGATATGTCACAGGGTAAATTTTTAAAAAGAATTTTTAAAAATTATTTTTTTCAAATTTTACAAAATCTGTAACTTTTAAAGTAAATATACTTGGAACCATTAAATTTGGCTTGATGGAATAAATAATACCAGTATTTTGAATTATTAGTCTATGTCAACTGGTCGCGGAGATATTTGACACCGGTATTTATGTTTGGCGGAAAACGAAGTACGTCTAATGTTACGCATATGGCAAATATTAAAATGGAGAATTCGATAACTCCATTAATTTCGATAACATCTTATATATGTATTTGCGGGATGATTGTAAATTTATTTTGTTTTATTGTAGATTGTCTTACTTTAACACGTTCGCTACCGACATGTTAAAAAAACACCATTTCCACAGCCCGACGTCGAGTATAGTTGACGTGCAAAACTTCCCCACAGACCGACGTCAACTATAGTGGACACACGGGTCTATCCCAGTGGACCGACGTCAACTATTGTTGACGTGGACACACTGTTATTATTGCGTTTTTCTTCGTATCGGTCTACGTTTTCGACTTAGTTTTTGTGTGTCGGTCCACAGGAGAGTCCCCAGAATAAAATGAATTTTTTGGTGGAGTTAGCGTTGATCATACTTATTTAGACATCTGTGGAAAAAAGGTATTGTGTTACCTTTGGTCTATGGCGATGTCCGCATGACTGTGTTTGGTCTCTCATGAAAGTCTGTTTATAGAGGTCGGTCAATAGCGATTTGTCTGGCGTCAACTACAGTTGACGCTCGGTAGCGAACGTGTTAAGGGAGAAAGTGTACATGTCATTTTGCTGATACCATTTGTTTCTATTTTTATTTAGCTGATTTACTATGCATTGCGGTTGCAACCTCACTGGCAGTTAAAATCTTATTATCATATAGAAGGCAATGAAATTTCAAAATTTTGAATTTGTGCTGTAGAGCTGCAGATTTAAAAAAATCAATGAAAAAGTAACGTAGGAGCTCAGAGTTCAGTTTGTCTTGTAGTACAACCCTAGACTATATAGAAAACTCAGATTTGATAAAGTTATCACATACAATGTTACTGCAAACCCTTCTAATGTCATCTCACATTCAAACGTATAAGTTTTTAATTTTTGTTATTTTTTGGCAATATACCAAACATCTTTTTTGTCAAAACTAAAAACAAAGACTATATAAACATATAAAGAAACAAGAAATCTGAAAAATGTTTGGCCTACCAAAGGTCTGTAGGAGCTTTGTAAGGCCTTCTGGTGTAAATTTTAAATTGTGTACAGTAACCACAACTTTAATGTACCTTATAAAATCACATTAAGGGAACATTTTGGCGGAGAAACAAATAATTGATTCTCATAAAATGTTAAAATGGTAGGCATTAGAATCTAGTTTAAATGGGATAACATCATTTGGGATTGAACCCACTGTATCTTGTTTCAAACCATTCAAGATGTTACATTGATGATAACAAGTTTAAAATCTTCTTAAAATAAGGTTTTAATTTGGGTACATTAAGAGTCATTGTAACTTATTCACAATAAACCATAGGCCATAGGCCATTAGGTGTTAAAGGACTTGAAGGAAGAAGTTTGGGTGTTTAGAAGCAAAACCGGATGAATTTAGATTTTTAGAGGAGGGGAAAGAAATGATAACAGATTATCGATTGATTCAACAATGAATTCCTTGTGTCAATCATATGCTGTTATGCTGAACAGGGCCGTATTTACCTCAGGGGGCACGGAGCGAGCGCCCGGGGCCTAGGGTGTAAGAGGGCCCCAGACCATGGTTCTGGTAAATATTTTAAACCAAGTATGAATGGGCATGGAGTCTGACTATAAAATAAGAAATTCTTTATTCCAAATTAGTGGAATGGAAGTTGAGGAAGAATCAGTGTAAATACCTACTATAATTACGAATTTATTGCATTTAAATAATCCCACGTTAGTAAAGATAAAAATTTTTACAGAAATTACACTCAATGATTTCAAAATTGTCCAAATGAACACAGCACAGACACAAAAGAAAGCACTCAAAATTCCATCAAGACACGACAAAAATCAAAAGACTAATCGTGTATGTATCATAAAACAGGAAAAGGAAACGAAATATCAAATTGAGACAGCAAGCGGAAAACAAAATTATGAAAGTTTAGTCTATGCATAGAGTAATGTCTATGGTTTAGTTTACCCAGGTTTACCATTGTTACTCCATGACTTTACATATTTACTCTATGATTTTACTTTATATATATATATTTATATTAAAAATACCGTATCTTTTATACTTATTAGTTCTCGTGATAAATATTTATTTAAAATCATATTAACACTAATAATTTAACCATGAATTATATTTTTATGATTTCGAGTGGAATATTTTGGCATTTATCTCGTGCAAAGCACATTTTGTAGTTATTTTATACTTATTTATCACGAAATTTATGTTCAGGAGCACGAATTTTTGGGTTCGTTTTTCATTACTGCTAAATAGAGATTTCATAATTTACAAGTTCGTTATTTTAAATTATTAATAAAAGCTTTCTGAAACGTCCAGGTTAAAAATTAAAAGCTTGGACTAATATAGTCCAGATTTCTTAATGTCCATGCTGGTTATTTAAAATTATTTGTTATGGCTTTTCAAAACCAGTTTATCGTTAGCAATTTCATGTTGCTATGCAAAGAAATAGTGATGATCCAATTTGTCCTGTAACGTAAAAATGTATTGATATATTTGTTCAATTTTTTTCTTTTTCAACACTTATCGCAGACCTTTACTAGAAAAATAATACCAGAAAGAGAAGGGGATTTTTTTAGGTGGCAATTTATTAGGAAAGGTGGTATGGAGTAACATTGAATATGGACATATACTGGGATTTTTAGTTTCTTTGCCTGGGAGATTATTTTCCGTCAAGTCGAAACACTGGATTCAACGATTCACCAGGCTTAACAACCATCTACTCCACGGACTCAATTTTGTTAGTTGGCTTGGGGGTTAAGTTTTTATTGTATTATTGTTTTTAAAGTGGAAATTTATCGTAAATTTTAATTTATTTCTTGAATGTAAATACAAATTTGGGTTTACTGCTTTCCTTCCAAAATCCTTTTCAATGTTTACTTTTACCGCCAGTAGTAAGACCTTGAATGAATTAAGACGGCGTTCAAGACAATGAACACTGAACATTCACTTCACACTCTCATCACCTCCGGTAAGTTAATGCTGTAAACTTTATCAAAGAATTAAAAAATAGGGGGCCTATCTGAAGTTCTAAATTTTTATAAAAACGTGTCCATTGGCATGTATAAGTTAGACTAATCAACCCTAGCCTAGTCTATTAAGTCACTCCCAGGCTATTTCTTAAAAAAGGCAATTCCTTTGTAAACACATGCATGTATTTTGAATATTTTGGAATTGGCCAACATAATTTAAATGAATTAGGATTTGATTAGAATTTGAGGAGATTTTGATTGCTTCTAGGCTACATCCAGGCCTACTGGCAGTTATATGTTTAACCTTCCATCGGGGGATGTAGTTCCGTAGGAGGTGCACACTTTGCCCCACTATCTAAGAGACTTGGTGGGAACCGGGGTTATTGGGTCGGGAGGTATCGATACTCAAACACCTCATACGAACGAAAGGCGTAAATTGATATTCGCAACTGATATTCCACTGTATTACTATCTAGGGGATTCGGTGGTAAAGCCGTAGCCAGGAAAATTTTTTTTGGGGGGGGGTTTGGGCTCCGCTGTTAAAATAAGTGTAAAAAATAACTTTCTAACCTTTCATTTAAACGCAATTTCAACATTTTCGGGGGGGTGTTTTGGCCCCTTGACCTCTCCCCCCCATTGGCTACAGCCTTGTTCGGTGGGAACCGAGTTTGTTGGGTGGGGATCAATCGATAGTCAACCACTTCATACAAACGATATGTCAATATTCAGTCAATGATAGAATTTATATACCACCTCATATGAATTCGCCATCGATTACCATCAGTTCCAAGTATATTTATTTGATTGAAATTCCAAGTATATTTACTGATATTCGCCATCGATATACCATCAGTTTGCTTCGCATTAGTGGGATTTAGTGGGAACTGGGGTTGTTGGGTGGGGAATAGTCGATACCCTACTACCTCATACGATCTATACATCAACAACGGGGTTTTGTCTGGCTGCAAATTTCCCGCATTGGAATTTGGCCAGACTGCAAATTTCCTTTCTCTAAAAGCATTGCGCTGCTGTTGAAGCCGTGGCGCTGAAGGCGCTTCAAAAGGTTGTAGCAGGTAGCCACTGGTGTCGCCCACGTTGCCACTCAGAGCTAGCGGGTACATCCTGTTTCCCGAATTTTGTTTGCGTTTTAAATCTATTAATTTTTTTACCTTATTAATTTCAATTTCAAGGCTAGTGATTTTCTCCTTTGTTTTCATATGTTGTGGGTGTTTAAGCAGTTACGGTGGAGGCAAGAACGCGCTATGCATGACAGAACCATCACAGTGTCACCCAGTAGGCCTACCTGTTCGAATCGATTTATCAGTATCTACATAAGTTAGAATCGTCAATATATCAAACCAGTTTGATTGCCTGCTTTTGATACATGTAGTTACTTCCTCACCTAACAACCCCAGTCCCCACCATGGCTCCGTGATAGACAGGGTGCACCTTCTGCGGAACTCGTAGCCAATTTTTTGCAACACGGAGGTTACAGTTCGTCCGTCTTATCTTGAACTATAGGCTACTCTGTTGCCGGAGCTGTAGACCACGTAACTACATTATTTACTCTCAATTATCAGGGACAATAAACAATGTAAAATTGAATTTCAATAAACATCAACTGAGTTTGTTTTCAAATTTCAGTAAAGATGTAAACAGATAGTCCAGCTGATAGAAAATGTTAACATGTCAGTGTAGTGTATGTAGGGTTCTCAATCCCGGGATTCGGGATCCCGGGATCCCGGTCCCTTTTGAATACCTGATAATTCCGGGGTCAGAGTCTCTCAATCCCGGGATTGACAAGGTTGCAAAAGAATCATTGTTTCTGAATTTTTGCGTGATTTTAATGTTTTAACTATTGCAAAAGTCGTCTTTTCAAACATATAAACATAAAAACTTTTTAGGAAATTAATATTCCACTAGGCTACTAATAATTAATAGCAAAGTTTTTTTTAATTTTTTTAACTCACGCCCCTTTAGACTGTAACTTACAAGGCCTATTCCCAAAGTTCACTTTGTCCAAAATCAAAATTCAATTCAACATTAACCTTATTCCTGGAATATAATGGGACAGTACTCAATAGTTTCCTTATCGCTGCTCCGAACTTCCTTTGCAGTTAATCGATGTATCCTAAAGGCCACGCCCACACAGGGGACTTAATTTTGTTATTTTTTATCCTACTGAATTTTTATATCTATCTGATCACCAAAACTTTCAGTTGCTATCGGGGTTTCGTTTAGCGAACATCTGAGCGGTCGGGACGATTTTGTGTAGTGAGTAGGCCTAGTGAGTTTCATCAATAATTGTTATTTTAGTAATAACCTAACGTGATCTATGAATCTATGAACGTTATCTATGAATTATTTGGGAATAGAGAGACCAAAAAATGTTTCTTGTGGCCCATAAGAAAGATTGTGATGTTTCATTTGTTTGTTATCATCGTCTTACACAAAAGGACGGAAAAACAGCGCAATGTAAGATTTACAAATTTGTTTAAAAAACATTAGGCGGCTCACACTTATTTGTCGAGGGACAACACACTTATTTGTCAAGCACGCACAATATAAAAGCCATTGAACAATTTGGAACAACAGGTAATCAGCCATCAACAAGCTCATAATCAACGAGTTTGTAAGATAGAATTATTGGTAGTTAAAAAAAAAAATGCCATAAGCCTTGTTCTCACACAGCAATATATTCTAGATAGGCCTATATAGAAAACGGGAATTCCGGGACTGATCCCGGGATTGGCTTTTGTCAATCCCGAAATCCCGGGATTGGAATTTAGGTCCGGGATTGAGACCCCTAAGGGTATGGCTTCAAGATCGGCTGTGATATTCTGTTGCCTTTCACTCCACTCCAACTGCTTCATGTGTTAATGTGTATATTTTTCTTTATTTTTTTAAAAAAAGGGTGGCTGCCTCTTTTTCACCTTGCCTTTGCCCCGTCCACATAGACTATTGATCTGTGCGTGGACGTTACCAAGCAAAGGCAAGGAGTGAGCCAGTACAGTACAAGGATAAACAGTACTGCTAAAAGTATGCGACATGCCTAAGTATGAGTCTTGAATGTGCGACGCTTTGAGGCCACAGTTCCGAGGCTGAGTGCGCTACCATCTGCGCCACTGACTCACTAATATTGAAATAAATACCCCTGTTGCAGCAGATCTGCATACTCAGCAAATTTCAAATGCAAAACAACATATTTCAATCCAACATAGCGACATTTGACATGTTCTGGTAACCTCCATAAGAATAACATGAGGAATGAGTATGCAGGTTTGCTGCTACGGGTATATTAAAACTGGGTGGTTTTAATTCAATATTTAGTAGATCTGAACTAGAAGAAGCCATTTACCAAGTTTTACCAAGATATGTTGAGAAATAAGCGAGATATAGAATTTTTCTTATTCCCCATAAGGTTAACATTGGGACAACCAAGGCCACACTACACTACAGGCCGGAGTCCTTTTGTGGTGACGTCACATTATCAGACGGAATCGCAGACGATTTTATAATGTACTCTTATGGCAATTCACTGTCACACTCTTAAAACGATCGTGCCCTAAGTAATTCGTTGAAGTTTTCGTTTAGAAACCATTATTTTTTGAATCTGCATTAATTATTGAATAACTTAATGCGGTCGAAAATAATTTTAAAGAAAACAAGACTTTATTTCATAAACTTAAAAACCAGTAAACATTTCAGGCAAGTAATTTGTTTACTTTTCATCAGATGATTTATTGGAAATTTGACAGTTTTGTTTCTAATTGTTTTCATTTTGATGTTCTAATGTCATAATTTGTTGGTAAATGTTTACGATTTTCATATGATTTTAGTTGTTATTTCTAACACAGCGCTAGGAGTTCGGCCGGTGTTGTGACGTGGCATCAGGGAGGAGGGGGGGGAGACTCCGGCCTGTAGTGTAGTGTGGCCTTGGGACAACGTACTGCATTTACCACTTTCGGTATCTCGGTAACCAATGGACATAGAGCAGTGATTCAAAATAGTAAATTGTTTATTTTTTTGAGCTGAATTCAATGATGCCAACCAAAATTCGATTATTTTTATTTTTCTATGTAAAAAACTTAAAAACCCATATTTTTGGAGGGGTTTACCCCCCCTTCTGGTTGTCCGATCGGGCTAGTTTTCGATCTCTTCCGAATAATTACTACTTTACATGGCTGTGCCAAATTTTATTCAGATTGGACCATTTTTACGGCCGCTATCGTGCTTAAAGACACACACACACACACACACATATATATATATATATATATATATATATATATATGAAAATGAACGATTAGGTTTTTTTGCTTCTGGGGGCCCCAAAATGAAAAGTTATCATGGTCTCGGGCTTAGGTCTTGCCATGAGTACAACGGTAACAGCTTCTGCCCTCTAGGGGAAATTCACTAAGAATAACATGAGGAATGAGTATGCAGGTTTGCTGCTACGGGTATATTAAAACTGGGTGGTTTTAATTCAATATTTAGTAGATCTAAACTAGAAGAAGCCATTTAATTCAGCTTGAAAAAATAAATAATTTAGTATTTTTACCTTTTTTAGGCCCATGGCCGAAACAGGCCCCCGCGGCAAAAACTATGTTCAAGGCCGTAATAGGCACTTGTCCACTTTTACCCATTTACTGGCTGGTCATGTTTTTGGCGATGAAGTAAATAAGTTTATTTAACCACATCGTTTATTTTTCCAGATGAGATAATGCAGTTCTAGTGGGAGGATTTTTCCTTTGAAACAAAAAATGACCATTCACAACCTGTACATTTTCAACAGAAATGGAACTCTTTTGTATTATTGTGAGTGGAATCGACTTAAGCAATCTGGTATAACAAGAGAAGAGGTGAGTTACCAGATAATGTGACAGGCTCATAAACATTGTTCAGTTGCAGTAGTGTAATCATAGTTTAATCTAGTTTTAGGAAATGGCTTAGTTTGTCCTTAATTGTATTCAAGGATTTTTTTTTTAATTTTTATGCTCATTAATTAAGAATTAATTTAGGGTAGGGGGATACCCCTATGGCACATTTTCCGTCATGCTCCAGAGGGAGGATGCTATGGTAGCTGATAAAGTAGGTGTAGCCCTGTATTACCTAACTGTAATTAGTTGCCAAACAAGACAGTAAATTAGGCCTAATTAATTTATTGTCAAATTTATTTTTCTCTTCATACAATATAACACTTGGTATTTTATTTATTATAATGCAAGCTCTTGGCAGAAGACTACTATTGCAAATGAGTTTCATAGGTATGTCCCAGTGATCCTCAGTTACATTGTACGTTTATATACACAGTTAAATTCAAGAAGCAAAAAACATGTTTTGTAAATTGACACCATCACTGTTCTTGATGAATATTGCATGTTAATAAAAAAGTATTAGTTCATTGTCCACTGTCTATTACAACTATTTACAATACCTTTAATATGTTTATATACACAGTTAAATTCAAGAAGCAAAAAACATGTTTTGTAAATTGACACCATCACTGTTCTTGATGAATATTGCATGTTAATAAAAAAGTATTAGTTCATTTTCCACTGTCTATTACAACTATTTACAATACCTTTAACCCATTGGAGAATTTTCATGAGACTGACTCGTGATAGGGTTATGTGGCCCAAAAGCCCTATCACAAGCCTAGCTCGTGATGATGCAGATGTTCAGATAAACACTCTGAATGTGCTTCAGTTGTTCTGATCTGGATTGAATTTGGTTTTCTTCACAGAAACAGCAGGCGCTTAGCTTCACTCCACCGTCTGGTTATAAAGATTCTGCTCTGTAAGGGAGTAAAAATCGGTGAAGTTTTCATTTCGCCGCGATTGCCATGATTGCTGTCTGCGTTCAGCTTCATTAATGTTGGTTTTATTTTTATTAGTAATAAAATGCATATTTGTTTGTTGTGAAACAACAGTTTATAGTGATTGTATTTTTTTGTCACCTGTTTTCGTGTTTTAGTCATAAATGTTAGTGTCTGTGAAGTAAAACTTTATAAATTGGCCCGTTTTAATAGGGTTCTTCTGGTACTGCCAGTGAATTAAATACTCAGTATCCAACGGGTTAATGGATTAATAAGTAAAGTGCCCTAGTTACAAATAGTTTCCTGTTTTATAAGTAAGCTGTTTTTTTTCTGTTTGCCAAAATTTTCCTTCGCATTTTCAGTTTTCCGTTGCTAAGATCAGCCTCTACTTTCTTGCTTCCGGCTATATGTTAAACCAGTCATATAGGTACCAGAAAATTTTTTTATGTTTATATTTTGATTACATTATCAACATTTTTTAACAATAAAAATATTATAGTTTTATTTTAACAACTAAATTTATTGCAAACAAGACTTAAACCAATGACTTTACATTCAGACGATCAATACTTTAACTTGTGAATAAAAGATAGATAACTGTAAACTTCCTTACATTCAGACGATCAATACTTTAACTTGTGAAAAACAAGATAGATCACTGTAAACTTCCTTTTGAAAATTGCCTTGCAAGATGAGAACTCTTATCCCACACATGTTGATGTGACCCTTGTTATATTTTCAATATGTGCCACCAATTAATTTTGTGATAATTTTGTTTGACTTGACTTGAAGCAAGCACAACTTGTGCATATTACCAATTAGTATTTGGTTGATCTTATATGATTTTATTCATAAAAATGTCTGATTTAAAATATAAAAATGGTATTTTAGAACTTAATGCAATTGACAATAACTTATTCAGGGGCAAAAATCAGTTTTTCTCATGTTTCATAATAAACTAGAAGAACCCGTGGCTTCGCTCACGATTAAAATTGTACATACACTATCACCCATGAATTATATAGTTTTGCTTTCCCATTTATTTTTCTTATTGTAAAATCTAATGTATGTAATGTATCTACTTCTTTGAACATATCAAATGTACTTCCATAAAGCAAAAGTTTTTAGAAATTCGCTCTTAGTACGAAGGTCTGCTACGACGGGGGTATTATATTCCTGCATAAACTGCCTGTACATCAAAAAATGTGACCATATCCAACGCCCCACCGACAAAGCCTCAAATGGTGTTGCTGCCCTGGGTAGGCTCATGCCCAATATCGGTGGTCCTTCCTCTTGCAAGTGCGTTTTGCTTGTGTCGGCTGTCCAGTCGATCGTGCTATCATGTGAAGAGGATTGCGCTCACACACTCAAGAGGCCAATTTACAGAGACGAACGCCGAGAAGCATTTAATGGTCGTTTCCACCGTACCTGTGCTTGCCCTGATGATGATCATGGGGCACAATTTAAGGAACGGCACCCTTGGCTTTTTCGACGGCACTTTGAATCTGCTAGCATATGTTACCCTTAATTAAAACTTTATTATGCACCCCCGTCGCAGCAGACCTGCGTATTAGAAATCCTATTTATTTCCTTCATGAAGGCATACGTGTTAGAGGAATCAAAGAAGTTAGCTTGAAATTTTATTCACTGTAAAAGATCATTTTTAGGTCTACCTTGAACAAAAAATTACAATGCCACTCCAGCAATTATTAAAAAGTGCTGTCTTACGTTTTTAGACTCTATATTGAGCAAAACGTTTGAATGAGCCGTCCCGGCAATTTTTTTAAAGTGTTGTAGGTAAAATTAATTCTTTACAGTAGCACACTCTTCCTCTTTAAATAGCAGTTAGTTGTCATAAAAAAAGTCCTTCAAGTATAAGTGATCAGTGATCACTGGAGTCCTTCAGTAATCAGTTATTTATTTTATGTTATACTACATATTATCAGCATTTTATATAGTGTATTGCACTTTGAAAAAATGCAAAAGTCTAATTCATTGACCACTTGGCACCAAGTAACAAATCTTCATTTTAACAAAAATACAGTTAAATAGCAGAAAGAAATAACATTATAATTTACATCACCTGTTTTAAATTTTATTTTCATATGTTTTGTTAGTAAACAAATCTAACTCAAATTATTTCAAAATCCCTGACATGGGTACCTTTAAGACGGTCCCAGGGCTAAGCCCTGAAAGTTATCACGAAATTGAAGGTGTATAAACCTACTCCATGAAATTCTACATGTATGTACCAAGTTTTGTGGCCATCGGTCCAGCGGTTTCTGTGTTTATCCCTGCCAACTAAATATATATATATATATATATATATATATATATATATATATATACCAACATCCTCTTTTATACTTATAGATACCCAAAACACCCAAGTTTTTATGGATTTTTTTTATAAATATTTTTCGGTGCAATTAATTAAAGTACTTACCCCAACTTTCAAATATTACATCGCTAAACACAAGTATTTATTTATTCCAATATGACTAAAGCTCTGCTAAGAGAAGAAAGAACCAAGATGAACAGAAGCTGATAATTTAGGAAAGCCAAACAGGCAGTAACTCAATATGACAATGTCGACTTGTGTATAAGAGGATGCCAGTCTTTGGTAGCCATTTCAGTTTTTATGGGCTGTTGCCTTTCTATACCATTACACTGTGCTAAAAAATCTTTCGTTTGTGAATCAAAGGAGTTAATTTTTTAATACTAATTATTTTAAGTTGTAAGTTAATATTCTGTTTTTTGATTGTAGGAAGCTAAACTGATGTATGGAATGCTGTTTTCCATTAAGTCATTTGTTACTAAAATTTCACCTCTTGATACTAATAAAGGTTTTCTTTGCTACAAAACCAGTAAATACGCATTGCATTATTTCGAAACACCTACTGGCTTGAAATTTGTCTTAAACACTGATGTCAATGCTCAGAATATTCGAGATCTGTTAAAGGAGATGTACATACAGGTATGATGTTTTCATTTACCTAAATTTATGAAGTATTGAAATGAGAATAAATTACTTGTACTGTAAAACTCACAAAATTCAAACTTCAAAGAACCGATAAAGAAATATGAATTAAGGTGAGGTGGGTTAAGAGAATAATTGGCGGCTCTGTACCCCTTACTATTTGCTCTGCAGTAGCGGGGATTTGTATCAAAACCGTCCATTTTTATTATATTTGATGTAAATAATTGTAAAATTATACTTCCATGAAATGTATTTCAGTTTATGGCATTTTTTTAACCATGTAATTTTTATTAAAAGGTAGAGAGTGTAAACATGTTTTCAAACTATTTTATTAATTGGTCTAATTATAAGGATGGTCTTATGGATAAACGTAGTATTCAGAAGTCGTGACATTATCCCCTCCAGGGAATAATGCATCCATAAGCAATCACTTACAACATCCACAATTCGTGACCTCCAAGAAGTTTGGATTACAGGACATGCCATATGGATAATAGGGGCGTAACTAGGCTCTTACTTTGTGTGGCAGGTTTGCTGCCACACAAATGTAAAAATTAGGGATTTTGGTCTAAAATGCAATAGATTTTAATTAGATGAAGATACATACAAATTTTTATAAAGACATGTTGGGAAATAAGAAAGATAAATAATTTTATTTATTTCCCTTAAGGATAACGCAGGGGCAATGTACCTACTGTGATTGTCGCTTTCAATATCTCGGCGGCTACCAACTGAGGAACCACCAGTTAGTAGACCTAGGGCAATGATTCAAAGTTCTTTATTTATTGTTTGTATTTTTGAGCCAGCAACCTTTTGGTTATTTCAAGTTTGCTGTGTAAAAATCCAAAAAAAACTCATCAACTATTTATATACTCCAAAGAACTGAAATTACAGTAGAGTCCCACAAACCAGGACTAATGTGGACCGAACGGTGACCGGGTTTGTGAAATTTCCGAGATTGGTAAATGAGTAAAAAAAAAGAAAAATAAGAATAGTTTCTGTTCAATCAGTCAATCAATAATATTCTTTATTAACATTTTCTTAGAGAAAAGCAATAGAGTCATATTTTTACAATGCAGGTCAGAATACACAGCATGCTGGCAGATAATGGTTTATGGAGTTGCTGTTATTCAGGTGCTGTTCTCCCAATCCAGAAATTCCCTCATGGAATAGAATGACTGTTGCAGAAGCCAGTTAGTCGTTGCTGTCTTCAATCTTCTTGCTGGTAGGCTCTTCAGGTGGTTTGGAAGCATGTTAAACAAAGTTGCACCTTTGTATGAAGGTTTTTTTTCATACCGTACAGGAAGATGTTCCAGAAGAAAATTGTGCCCATTTCTAGTGTTGTAGTGGTGCTGGTCTGCAAGTCTTGTTTGATTTGATGTGACAGCGTACATGATGGTCTCAAATATATACAGCGACACTACTGTCAAGATCTTCTGCTCTCTAAAGGCTTTTTTACAGCACTCCTGACAGTTCAAGAGTTATTTCTATAAGAAATCATTTATTTCTTGTATAGTAAAAAATACAAAAACTACATTATCAGTTACAAAAAAACTTAAAGAAAAATCAAAACTGTTTTATATGTGTCACACCATGCTCTGGCCTTGAATCTCAGTGCACTTTATTGCTCTGGCAGGCTTTCCGAGTTATCCAGAATTCCGGGTTATCGAATTCCGGGTTTGCGGGACTCTACTGTACCAAGTAACTGGAGTATCTCTTCTATGGATGGATACTCCATTACGAAAAAACAAAAAAAAAACAACTGCTTAAGAAACAAGACTAAAACTAAGCTGCAAAAACACACAAAATTGGACTGGTGTGAGTGCCGAGGGTATGCAGCTCTACAGTATTTGAGTGCAAGCTGCTTTAGATTTTGATAATGGAATTGTATAATTGAAGTGTATAATGGAATTGACACTATTCAGTGTTTACATTGCTGTATTCAATGGTGGATAAAGAATATTAAATCTGAATCTGATATAGTAGGCCTAATGGAATTTGGGGTGATCGGTCGCAAGGTAATCATGGAATCTATTGATGGTTTAATGTAGACTGGGTGCGAAATTGGTTGGTGTAACTGTGACGATACGGGACTTTCCGTCTGTTACATAACTGTCTTTTGAAAATATACTTTTCAAAATGGATTTCAGAAGATGTTTAATTCTTGACTTCGGGTTGGACGGCGTCGTATCGTCGAAGATTTCCGCCGACGTTTCAGAGACTTTGCAGCACTTCATCTTCAGGGCGAATAACGAAGTCGCGCACAACACCAACTACTTTATTACTTTATTTATTTTTTCGGTCCAACCCAGAAGTCAAGAATTTAACATCTTATGGAAACGACCATGGAAGCCTACACTCTTCTTTGAAGCAACTCTATTGGGAGGAAACAGCTAAGCTAGTACGGCTCTTCGACCATCTGTTTTTTCTGTCCAACCCAGAAGTCAAGAATTTAACTTCTTGTGAAAACGACCATGGAAGCCTACACTCTTCTTTGGATTTCAGAATGTAAATTTTACATATTTTCTTGGGATTACTAGTCCATCAACCCCTGATATTCTCTACTTTTAAAATAACAATGCAAACTATCCAAGTTTTATTCCAATCATCAAAATTTCTCAGCGTTTTTAACGTATTCGATTCAATTCTAGAGACTGAAAAAATATTAGAATTAAAGAATATTTTGAATTACCAGGTTTAAAAAGACATTTGAATTAACCAGGTTTTACTGTATTTATTCTATGTTGGACTAGGCTCTTACTTGACCTGTTTTACTCTGATTGTTGGTAAATAAAACTGTTTAAAGTAAATAATTTACTTAATTTATATTTTATCCTATTAAATTAAACTATTTCAACTATTTTTATTTGTTTTAATTCAACTTTTTAATTACGTCCATGACACTTGTAAATTTTAAAAAATTTAGAATTATCTTGACTGTGTTTATGCTTTTAAACAGTGCGGACAATAAATCATTTATTTCATTTCATTTAAACTATTCAATTGTCTATACCTTTCAATAGAACCTCCTGAGACCTGCTTACAGGAGGAGAAGTCATTTGGGATATGATAAACTTATTTTTCGAGTCAGATGCTTTAAGTTTTTACTGTATTTTTAATCCAAAACAAGATTTTAAAATGTGGAATACTAACTCTGCATACATTTAAATACCAAAGTTTAAACATTAATTTTATAATATAATTATGTTTAATCAATTGTGATTCCCGCAGGTATATGTTGAATACATTGTGAAAAACCCAGTTGTCAACCTGAATGAACCTATTACAAGTGACCTTTTCAAGCAAAAACTCGACAATTTCATCAAACAGTCTCCAGCATTTACTGCCAACAAATTAGCAAATTACTAATCATCTGATATGATGGGGGAAGAAGTAAACCAGATAGAACAGACTGAGATAGAGAGTCCTCAGGCCTTGCCTGTCGACCACATTTACGAGGATGAGGAGGGAAACGTGTGTGCAGTGATACTAGACTCTTCAGACGTGACGTACATGCCGATGGTGCCTGTCGAGGCCACAGAGGAAGTCGTGTTGTACGACGGGATACAACAAGAAGTCAAGATCGAGGTGGACGACGGCTACACAGTCGTTTATCCAGATGTAATAACACCTGTCGAAACAAAACCACCAAGGAAACCTGCCCGACGAGGACAACATAAGTGTAAAGTCTGCAACAAAACTTTTTCACAGGTAAATCATTAAGATTTTGGTGATGTGAGGGTCGTCCAGAGTAAAGAATGTTATGACTGGCGCTGTTACATGACTCGGTTGGTATTGGAACTTTTTACGCACACTCAGTTGCTGAAGTGGGGGCCACAGCGCTAGACATGGCAACAAAACCATCTTTGCTTTGTGGACAACCCTCATACATTAGTAAAAGTTATTTGGGTTTCAATTGTTGTACATTTTAAATATTGAACAAGAAAATCAGCTGAAACTGTTTTTTGCTTTCATTCATTAATTAATTGTTTTCAGCTTGTTATTTTCCCTACCTGGAACATTAATATATTCACACTAATGTTGACCAAACCCAGAAATTTACAATCTTGGAACAAAAATTACAAAAATCCAATATTGAATCCCAAGTTTTGAACCCTTAGTCGTGAGAATGATGAGTTAAAAAGTCAGTTATTGTTACTCTTCAAGATATAACAAGTAATAGTACCTATAACTTAATAGTAACAAGTAATAGTATCTATAACTTAATAGTAACAAGTAATATAAGTTATAATAATAAGTACTATAACTTACTAGTGGCTCATTTTGTTAGGCTACTATTTAGTTTTTATCACTATCAGCGAGGTTGTCATACTTAATAATATAGTCATTTGACAATAATAATTTCATCTCGACATTAAACCTGGAGTAATTATTGATACATCGTCTCTCGGTAAACCCATCTCATTTTCCTTCTACAGTCAGTAGGCCTATAACGTTTTTGATCCACAGCCAACAAAGATCATTGTCTTTCAGCGGCTGCTGAAAATCTTAGTTGTTTGTTGGTCAAAGAAAATCGCCGTGGTGCCACAGCCCACAAACATCTTCATCTTTCAGCGGCCGATGAATATCGTCATCTTTCTGCAGCCAACTAAAATTGGTTTCTTGCGAGCCAAAAATTGCTGATTAATCTCCACCACAGATGGCTTGTAGTTCATACCCAAATAGACTCCCATTTTGTATTGAATTATGTAAAACACATATTCACAACACGAAGTGTAAGATAAAATAGAAAGTGTTCAGTAGTGATAAATGTTTTTTTATTGGTTTCCACATGAAAACTACACCTACAAAATGTACACTATTATTACTTCAATTAGCAAATTAATTCAATTACTATTATTAATTCAAATTAACAATGTGGATAATAATGCAAAATAGTCATTTAGTTAGATGTGAGAACTCAGTGGTCCCCAATTGGCGGACCGCGGTTCAGATACGAATTGCCACATGATTTCTTCCGAGTTTTCACATGGTTTTCAGAAACCATGGTTTGGTTGCGCCAAACCGATATGCCCCCTCTATCGGTGACCAAGAGAAGCATACGGTACAAATAAAACCTTTGATCTGACCAACGACAGTAAGTGCCTACTTAATAGTCCAGTAAAAATACTGTTTAACCTAGAACAAATTGCAACACGAGCGTTTTTGACGGTATTCTGCTCAAAAAAATGTGCATATTAACATATCCAAAATCGGACAAAATCGGACCATGGGAAACCCCTTAAAATCACGTTTCAAAATGGCGGCTTTTTTTAACATTGGAAAGTTTTTGGAAAAAGCCACTCGGTTGCATTTTTCATCTACATTTAACAAGATATTGTTAAATGTAGTTGTTACAATAACAAGATATTGTTATTGTAGTTGGGACCACCGCCAATAATTTTTGAGTGGCTAGTCGTGCATTTTGACAGGGTGAAAATTTTTGGCCGCCATCTTGGATCCGCCATATTGGATTTATAATATTTTTTTCAAATGTAAAGGTGGTCGTGTGACACATAATTTAGAACTAGATTTTTACGCTGATTTTAATGCTGAAGTCCGTTTTCAAAAATATCGATTTGTTTTTAAGATATGCTCAAAATAAAATTCCTCCCTGTACATTTCTTATGGGGGCTAAATAAATAATAAAACTTTTCCGATTATTTCTCTTATATCGCAGGAACCAAGCAAGGCTTTTAGTTCGTTTTTATCTTAAAATGATGAGTGATTGTTTAGCTATTATTTGGGATATTGATCACTAAAATCGAACAAGTGTGAAACGAGCTATAAAGCTAAATGCTACATGAAAATTGGTTTTTTTAAAATTTGTTTTTTGTTAAAGATTTATATCTCAGGTTTGAAATGGGTTAAAAAGTTCCTTCTGGTGTCAAATTACTCGGTAAAGTATAAGCTTTCATATGAACTATAACTAATCGAAATCTGACTAATATAAATGGAGTTATGATCCATAATTCAACTTAAATTCTTCTAACTTTCGAAATTTGTCACCACTTAAAGACTTATATCTCCTTTAGCTGAGACTCAGGCCTAATTAAGGTCTTAATTAACTCAGTACATTACTGGCTTTAATTTAAGGTCTTAACCAGTTAAATGGGTTGAGTTAGACGCGAGTTATGGACCTTTAATTAAAAATAAAAATATTTTTTTCAGAATTTTTAATTTAGTTAAGGACGGGTATCTCCAGTTTTGTTTAAGGAATATATGTTTGAATGGTTTCAAAACACTCACTAAGCTATCAGCTTTCATTTGAGCCATTGATCATCAAAATCGGACAAGTTTGGAGTGAGTTATATTGTTTTTATTAATTTTTGTAACTGTTTTTTGTGTCACATTTAAAGCTTACAGATATCAATGAAACCAGCCATTTACTTATTTTAAAGGGGAAACTGTGTAATTCAGAAATGCTAAACATAATTGTCCTCCACTAACTCAGATATGTAGAATTCATTGAAAATGTGTTCATCGCGATTTATCTACAGGGTGTTCCTCAAATTAAGGCCAAGGTAAAAATATCACAATATTGTTAAGTAAACCTATACCACGATTTATATCATTTTACAGGTCCTGCTGAACGGGACATTTTGAGGAAAACTGAACTAAATTATCTCTAGCCGTTTCAAAATTGCGGCAATTTTAGAGACATTTTCCAATATTTACGGAAAACATTGGATTTTTTTAAACCACTACAAGTATTTTAGTTCTGTTTAGAAATTCTTAATCCTTGTCAACTCAGTTTTGCTATGGTAACTGCTATGACCACCTACTTATTATATAAAATCAACTATAGTTCCTATGGAAACCAAATAAAACTACAAACATTATTCAAAACACTAGTGAGAAATAATGCATACGGGGTGAAACTTAAAGGGATATTAAGGACCTGGGTTGACCCATGTTTTGCCTGGGTAGATGATATACCTTTGGTGCGAAATTTCAGCCTATTCCCCTCGGAAGTTTTTGCATTTACCTGAAACAACTTACACAAAAACAAAACCGAAACGACCTTTATTTCATTTCATATTATATAAATAAATAAATAAATACACACATAAATAAATAAATTATATATATATAAATATATATATACCGGGTGTCCCATAATAATAGCCCCCCCGCAAACTTTTTCCTATATTTTTTCAAATATAAATTTTACTCCACCCCCAAACATTATTGGATAGTTAATACTTCATTTTGAGAGGGTACTCAATTTTGGCCGCCATCTTGGATTCTCCATATTGGATCCAAAGTAATTTTTCCAAATGTAAAAGTGGTGTTGTGACCCATCATTTCAAATTAGATTTTTTCACTGATTACAATGCAGCAATCCGTTTTTTAGTATCTCAATTAGTTCTCAAGATATGGGTAGTTTTAATTAATTTATTTTCAACCAATTTAAACATTACAAATTGATAAAATAAGCCCATAACCACAAAATAATGCTAGATAGTGACGAATAACCACCACCAGTCATTGTTGAGCGCTTTACACTTAACTTTCACCGATGTAAATGTTTTGGCCGCCATATTGGATCCGCCATTTTCAAATATGAAGTTGGTATTGTGACCCATCATTTTAAACTAGCTTTTTACGCCGGATTCAATGCCGCAACCCATTTTTAGCTATACAGCTTAGTTTTTGAAAAATTCATGTTTTTTGAGATATTTATTAGAAACATGTCAATATCTTGAAAACTAAACACTATAATAAAAAACGGGTTGTGGCATTGAATTGGGTGTAAAATTTTAGTTTGAATTAATAATGGGTCACAATACCAACTTCATATTTGAAATAACTTGCCTAATTTCAAAATGGCGGATCCAAGATGGCGGCCAAAACATTTACATCGGTGAAAATTAAGTGTAAATCGCTCAACAATGACTGATGGTGGTTATTCGCCACTATCTAGCATTATTTTGTGATTATGGGCCTATTTTATAAATTTGTAGTGTTTAAATTGGTTGAAAATAAATAAATTAAAAGTACCCATATCTTGAGAACTAATTGAGATATTAAAAAACGGATTGTGGCATTGTAATCAGTGAAAAAATCTAATTTGAAATGATGGGTCACAACACCACTTTTACATTTGGAAAAATTATTTTGGATCCAACATGGCGTTTCCAAGATGGCGGCCAAAAATTTTACCTCGACAAAATGCACGACTATCCACTCAAAAGTTATTAGCGGTGGTCCCAACTCAATATCTTGTTAAATGTAGATAAAAAAATGCAGCCGAGTGGCTTTTTTCAAAAACTCCCCAATGTTAAAAAAAACCGCCATTTTGAAACGTGATTTTTGGGGGTTTCCCGTAGACCGATTTTGTTAGATTTTGGATATGTTTGAATAAGTATTTTTTGGTTATATTTTCATGAAAAAAGGTTGTGTTGCAGTTTGGTCTAAGTTGGTGAGCATTTTAACAAATTAAAAAAAATTTAAAAAATACATTTGTTATATCTTTAAAACAAAAACAGATTTTTGAAAACGGATTTCAGCATTGTAATCAGCGTAAAAATCTAGTTCTAAATGATGTGTCACATGACCACCTTTGTATTTGAAAAAAAATTATTGAATCCAATATGGCGGATCCAAGATGGCGGCCAAAATTTAAAATCCTATGAAAATGAAGTATTACCCCCCTAACAGTTTTCTGTAGCATTCCTAATTTTATATCTCTAGAGGTGTGGTTGAAAACTAAGAGTAAAACTTAATTTTAAATTTTTCCATTGTAATCCGCCATTTTGAAACGTAATTTTAGGGAGTTTCCCATGGACCGATTTTGTCCGATTTTGGATATGATAAAAAGCACATTTTTTGGACAGATTTCCACCAAAAACGCTCGTGTTGCAATTTGTTCTAGGTTAAGGGTGTTTTTTACGTAGATTTACTGGACTATAATGCAATTTTAACTTATGTTCACGTAATAGATTTATCCACATTAAATGTAAACTTAAATACTCTGAATATGACATATTAAGCTAATTTGATTGGTTTCGTTTTAAAAATTAAGCAGCTCTTTTTTTGTGCATTCAGGATTTTATTCGGCTGCTCTAAACGTAGTAATTCATCCAGGTACACCAAACTTAAATAATACTAATAATATAGCTTGGATAAAAGAAATCATCCATTACAGTAGTAATAAACTAAAGGATATGGCAGTACTACTATAAAAACAAAATATTTTTACTAAAAAAATAATTAAAATAATTACAAAAACAATTTTTCTTTCAAATTAAATCGTGTAAAGAGCACTTTAATAAAATCTCCTATTGGTCTACATTTCTCTTTAACAATTTTTTCTATATTTAATCTCCCGCAACAAGCTCATGGAGATTACAAATGGATCGACCTCCATTAAAAGTAATTGAGGACCTAACAATACCCCCAAGAAACCCAGCTCAAAGCGGATAGCACAAGTATTAATTCTACACACTTGTAATATTTTCTCAGGTAGGCTTAAATCATTTTGATTCAGGTGATACGCAAGCATGAAGAATGAAGTAGCAACATCTGGTTGCACTGTTCAACCTTGTAATCTGATGGTGTGTTCCAGACGGTCAATCTGATCACCCATGAGAGGATCCACACGGGAGAGAAGCCGTTTGTGTGCAGCGTCTGTTTGAAGTCGTTCTCGCAGCAGCCGAACCTGTGGAAACACATGAGGACACACACGGGCGAACGACCCTACCAGTGTGTGACTTGCAAGAAACGCTTCACCCAGCAGGCCAACCTGGCCAAGCACATACGCATACATACTGGTAAGCGCACTCACAACCAACCAGCTCAGTGGCCCTGCTGTGAGTGCCAACGTTAAAAATAAAATGATTTAGTTCATGCTGCTTTTCATAAGTCCTTTAATTCATGAAAAATTTGAATAAGTTAATATATACATCCTGGGGCCAATTGGGAAATAAATTAAATCATCTTTAGGGGTATGTTAAGTGTTAAATTCTTGTAATGTGTAGTTTGGCTACTGTTTATATAAGTGTAGAGGTAGTTTCACTTTTGAAAATGTTTTTCATTCCTTCCAAACATTGTTATTTGCGATTTAGTCCAATTAATCTTGTCTTGGCTTTAATTTTTCACTCATAACCTAGTTTTAAAAATTAATTTGTTATTGTTGAAAATATTTTTGAGTGAAAATATTTTCTATTGTATTCATGGGCCCATTATTACACTTACTCCCAAACTGCCAAACTAAAGAAGTTTATTTAATGTAAACCAAATAAATTGAACTCTTACATTCAAGACAATAAAAGACTGTACCATTTCCAGGAGAGAGACCATACAGCTGCGACTACTGCGGGAAGCGCTTCACGCAGCAGGCCAATCTGACCAAGCACGTCCGCCTGCACACAGGGGAGCGGCCCTACCAGTGTCACTACTGCGCCAAGACATTCGTGCAACAATCCAACCTCGAGCGCCACGAGAGAATACACACGGGAGTGAAGCCTTTCAAGTGCCAGATCTGCTGTGACAGCTTCGCACAGAACGCGCACCTTCACAAGCATCTGCGCACTGTGCACAAGGCGGTGCCTGGCAGCACGGTCAACACTTACATTGTGAAAATGAACTGTCAAAACGCGGCAGACACGGCGGAGGCAGTGGACACGATAAGTGACGGTGTGATAGGGAGCGAGGTAAACGTGATCGAGGAACAGTGTGTGACTGAATCACCCAAGAAAATAGGTGTTCCAGTATTGTTCTGTACAAAAACTGGTAGAATTATAAAAAGAGTCGATTAAATGCATGTGTGATCATTTTGTGCTTTTTAAGGCCTGAACTGCAAGTTATTGATTGATGTGAGTCTCTTACTGTTAAGCAGACTGAGGTGCGGCATAATAGTTAAGACAGCAAGACTTTTCAAAAAAGAGGTGTCACGTAGCCTTGATGTGAGTGGAATACTTATTGTAGCAAAATGTTCATGCTAT
Organism: Flexamia atlantica; assembly: GCA_035578135.1. Lineage (NCBI taxonomy): Eukaryota > Metazoa > Arthropoda > Insecta > Hemiptera > Cicadellidae > Flexamia > Flexamia atlantica. Next base: position 46,930,781 of record JAQJVK010000002.1, on the reverse strand, counting down.
CCTGCTTACCCCTTTCCTAGGTTGGTTTTATCCCTGCAGTAGATTTGTGCAGGCACTAAAGCCCTCCTTCTTCACATGATGATTATACTTGCTTAAATTTGTTGATCTAAAAGTTAAAATTTGGTCTATTTAAATAAAAATCAATAATTGTATATTTTTTTCTTCTAGCTATCAAAAAGATTATAGATATGTTTTAATTTATCTATGAAATGAAATATATCCTTTATCAACTAGTGTAAAATATGTTTTTAGTTTCCTGTAAAACTTCTAAGACTTTCTCTTCTTTCAACAAAAGGCAAGATAAAGCGCTTTGTACATCTGACGTCATAAATACTTAACATTGTTAATACAGAACCTATCATTGGTCTAGGTTCTTAACTCTTTAGCTCCTGACTGCTGTTCTGGCGGGTGGCAAAAAATGGAAACCCTACAAATTGTCTACTGTAACTAATAATTGTGCTGAATTGTCAAAACGTTGCTTATGTTTTTCATCATACTGACAGAAACATCAGATATGACAGAAGGGTCAAAATCTGAAAAGGGTACAATCACTGTCCCTTCATAAAAAAATAATGTAGCCTACTATAATTATTGCTAAAAATGTTTTATTTTGGAAGTTTAGGTCTTAATCTTATTGTCTATACTGTTTAAATCATGAATTAAGAAAAGGTTGGGGCAAAATATTGAGAAAAAACTGGCCAAAGTAGTGACGGTCACGTGTCCCCAATCCCAGTTTTACCGCTAAAGATACGTTTTAAACAAGTTCACCCATCAAATAAGTGAATATAAAACCCACGTTTATATTGTCGGATACAGGGAGATAATCAAATAGCGCTTATTACGGATGAAACTATATTATTACGACGCCGAGCTCGGTTTAAAGTCGTGTCCCCACCTTAAGCAGTAGCGTCGGTAGTGTAGTCTGTTTCTCATCGTACAGCGACACTAGCGCTAGTAGCAGCCGACAAAGAGTTTAATTCAGGAGTGTCATGGCGGCGAGCAACGACGGATGTCGGAGTTCGTCGTGTGAAATGAATTTGGACGTGGAGGAAAATAGTTTTGTTCATTAAAATTGCCGTGTCTCATTTTTTGATGTAGCATCGGTACATGATTTATTCTTAATCAAAAGTAAATCGCTATCCATCGTAATAGTTTAATTCGTGCGTAATACGGCCCGGTTCCAAATGCCGATTCGTCACAAGCGATAGCGTTCGCCATTTTGAGGTTAGCAGACACAACAAGCGAAATTGTAGCGTCGGTCTGGGAAGCAACGGTCGCGAATTTTGGTTAATTTAACGTGAGATCTGCTACATTTTGTGACCGGTTTTTCCATTTGACTGATATACCTTATATTCTTAATGGTGATGTATTTTTTTTTATTACGGCCGATTTTAATACTTAATAAGAGTAAAATGAATTAGTAAACAATGTGTTAATTATGAAAATAATGATGCAGGGTTGCCACCAACAGGGAAAATCAAATTGTGCGGGCATTTTTAGTTCCAGAAGCAATTTTTTACAACTGTTATACATTCTTTTATTTAATCTGAAAATGAAATTAGCTGATAGAAATTCTTTACATTCTTTTCATAGCTTATTCTTTTTAGGAGTATTTGCCCTTGTTTCTGTTTTTACGGTATAAAATTTTAAAATAATGATAAAGTTATTTTAATTTATATTTAAAATCAAATTTGGGTGAAAGTTTTTGATTGATTGTTTTTAAGTTTGTATTAGGCCTATATGCTTTAGATTATATTAAGTCCATAGCTTTTTTGACGTTTGTTACCTACAGTAACCTTTGTTTGAAATGTTTGATACATAAAAAATGTAACATGTCCAATATTGAAACAAAATGTTTTTTAAATGCTCCTAAACATTTTTTAATTAAGTTACTTACTTAATTAATTAAAATACAGTATGTCTTAATAATATTTTTTGAAATTTATTTTGTAAGTAGCATTTTTTAATTATGACAAATAATTTTTTAATGAAAAGATTTTTAATTCCGTTTGGTCATCTGTTTTTGCTGCAGTTTAAAAAGCAATTTAGTACATTTTGAAAAATATAATGATTTTAATGTGTTTGAACTTACTCTAAGAATAGCTGAATGAGTTTTCTTTCTTTTTTAATTTTATTTTTATGCTCTAAACTAACTTATTCAGGCCTAAGCCTATTTTTAGAAATTTGTAATGAAGCCCTCATTTAATCGTTGAAACGTTTTGATCACAACCACATTAAACACCGTGATCATTTAAATGTAATTTTGAAGAATTTCAAAATAATTTTTCATGACCAAGTAATAACAATGAATGATTTTGGAAATAGAACATCCTATACATCACTAGTCATTAAAAATACCTATTAGCGAATTTCCCCTATAGGGAAGAAGCTATTACCGTAGGTCTCATGGTAAGACCTAAGCGCGGGACCATCATAACTTTTCGTTTTGGTGCCCCCAGATACCAAAAACACCATTCGTTCAAATTTGTATATATATATATATCTATATATATATATCTATATATATATCTATATATATATATCTATATATATATCTATATATATATATCTATATATATATATATATATATGTGTGTGTCTGTAAGCACGATAGCGCTCGCAAAAATGGTCCGATCGGAATGAAATTTGGCATAGGCGTGTAAAGTAGTAATTATTCGGATGAGTTCGAAAACCAGCCCGATCGGACCACCGGAAGGGGGGGTAAAGGGGGATAAACCCCCCCAAAAATGGTTTTTTTGGAGTTTTTCACATAGAAAAATAAAATTTATCAAATTTTTGTTGGCACCATTGGATTCAGCTCAGAAAAACAAACAATTTTGTAATTTGAATCACTGCTCTATGTCCATTGGTTACCGAGATATTGAAAGTGGTAAACACAGTACGTTGTCTCAATGTTAACCTTATGGGAAATAAGTAAAATTCTATATTTCGCTTATTTCTCAACATATCTTGATAAAACTTGGTAAATGGCTTCTTCTAGTTCAGATCTACTAATTATTGAATTAAAACCAACCAATTTAAACATACCTGTAGCAGCAAACCTGCATACTCATTCCCCATGTTATTCTTATGGAGCTTACAAAAACATGTCAGATCTTGCTATGTTGGATTGAAATATGTTCTTTTGCACTTGAAATTCGCTGAGTATGCAGGTCTGCTGCAACGGGGGTATTTTGTATTATGCACCTAATGATTCAGTTAAGGTTATTTTAACACTATTGTATTGATCTTGTAATTACTGACAAGGCCTATATTAGAAATCAAATTCTTCCTATTTCAGACTATGAAAGGAACAAATAAAGATTTTACATTTAAAAAAAATTAAACAACAAACATGTAATGGAAGTCATATCCGTGAAACTGAGGTCACGCATTCTAGCAGAATTTCACATTTTAAATTTTTTATTTAAACATATGTATGGTCAAAAAATATATAAATGGTTATATTTTTTCAATTAAGTACAGTTTCAAGTTGGTACACAATAATTTTCATGACAATGGAATGGAGTAAACACATTGTGAGGTTAAAAAACCTGACCAAAACTTGTATTTGTATGTGAATTACATCTTTTCTAAGCTATTATTAAGGTATAGGTCAATCAAAAGTAAGAGGACTGTAATATATTTAAAAACAGTATATGTGAGCAACAAAATATATGAAATACAATGGGTTTTCCCTTTTATTTCATTATGTAATGTTGATTTATCTGGGTGTGACCTCTATTACGAAAAATGGGAGTTTCCGATTTAAAACTGCCTCTCCCATTGACATACATGGGTAATGGTGCTTTCTTTATATTTTATCATATTCTATAGGGTTCAAAGTATTAAAAAATGTAACTATCATTTAGATACCAAGTAATAACTTTTTAGTTTTTTCCTACTTTGCAATTGTACCCTTTCCAGATTTTGACCCAGAAACATCTTTTTTCTGTTCTTTTTTGATGGCTTGAAAGTGACCCATTGCCGATATTAGTCCAGAAAACTTTCAAGCCTAGGCCGAAAAGTTTTCCAGACTACGATTAAGGAAACGGAAATGAACAATCAGCTGATTTGCTGCAAATCAATGTTTAATGTACTTTATAGGTTTTACTTTTTAGAGGAATGTAGTGGCAACACTGGCAGCAGTAGCATGTTTGTTTATTGTAGGTTAGGTTGGAAGAATTAAGAAACGTATGTACAGTATTGGATTATGGAAGGAATGCGTTATTTTTTTCTGAGAAGTTTGATGAAAAGTGTTGTATTGTTACTCAGCTAGTAAGTTTTACCGTACTTGCATGAAAATCCCACACTCGCCTCTGGCTAGCGTGGAAATGATCATGGTAGTCCAGGAAAACAGTACTTTCCAGCCTAGTAAACGTAATATACTATTAAGGCCCATTAACACTAAAGAATTTGTGCTGCAATACTACACCGAAAGTTAAAGCAATACTACCACTGTAGGGTTTTTGTTGGTTGAACTGTATGGTCAGCATAGAAAATGGGAAAACCCGCTCCGGGAATCGTGGTACTTGACTGTTTTTTTTAATAAGCAAGCGCAATCGTATATTTCATAAGTTATTAGTAATTATTTTCATATTTTAACCTCCATTGTTGTGGATAGAAGTTTGTGCGTGAGGTCTCGTTTGGTTCCGTAGGAGCCCCTTGTAATTGAACCGCTTTGTCAAGGAATGAACTCAGTATTTTAGAATAGATTTTTAGAGTTTTATTTCTTCATTAAATTGCAATTTGCTTAATTTATGCCTCAAAATAGAGAATTTGTTTTTGTAAATATGATTAAAGTGGGGAATTATTGGGAATTTGTTGTGTATTTCCCTGTGTAGGGAAATGTGGGGAATTTTCAGAAGCACCAGTGGGGAATTAGTGAAAATCTATCTGAAAATTATAGTTAATATCTATCTTATATAATAAACTTTAAAATTACTGTACATAATAAATTATATTTCTTTGAATAACCTTTCTCTAATAGAGCTTGTACGATGTCGTGTGTAGTGAAATATCCAGGAAGTGTGGAAGTACGAAAAAATGTCGTTAGTTTCGTTGGAGGTTATTGGGGGGGGGGGGGGGGGGGGGGAGAATGAGTCTACGAATAGTGCGAATAGGGGCACACGGGGAGTACTTGCATTGGGGCGCAGTCAGACTAGTTACGCCACTGCTTGCAATTGATGGCTCAATCACTTCAAAATCGACTCCGAGGATTTCCTTCGGTCTGGAAATGACCAATTTCTGACTCAAAAAAATGTTCTTGGCTTAAAAAAAATCTAATAAGGTAAATTAATTTTAAAATCGAAAAAAGGTAACATTGGGTTATATGGAGTCTTATGGGTTGCCATGTTAGTAACAAAATAAACTACGAATAATCATAACAGATGTTTGAAAACTCAGCCATCAGTAATGAGAACAGAGATTGAAGGAAAGCATGGAGTATGAAACATTAAGCAAGGTTCAGTCCACCAGGTACTTCATAGATTAACTGAAAATGGATTGTTTTTTACTTTAATTACCAAGGTTAAACTCTACAATTGAACAAGAGATATCTAAGAAAATCAGGTTACAATGAAAACAACCAAATATTGTCATATCTCTTTAATCCCAATTGCTACAATCTGTCGCAGTAACTTGAGAAAAAAAAAACACTAAAATACAATCGATAAAAATAATTGTAAAATACACAATATATACAAAAGGATATTAAGGTAAAAAAGCACGCAGCTTATGTTAGGAGTGGAAAGCGGGGAGTGGCTATGTCGGGTGCGGCACAACGACCCAGCCGTCGCTCCAAGAGTCGTCGGGCCGCTGGGACGTCGACGTCCCGTCGCCCCGCTGCTGTTTTAACAGCTCCAGCTGGATCTTCAGGTTCCGGTGGAGCTGCAGGAGATTCTCCTGGAAAAACGTTATCGTTGAATTTCAAAGAGCTAGATGGAAAATTGGCCTGCCAGGTTTGGTTATCATGATTATGAAATGGGAATCAAAGGTTCAACATTCAACAATTCACAAATTCAATATTTTTATTTGAAAAATTGGTTGTAAAGATTAATTCAACTTAATGTTTACAGATTTTTTTGTTTAACTGATGGGACTTGACCCTGTGACCATGATAACTATTGCTCTGACATCCTCACATACCACATTTCAATGTTTTTGCGTACCATTAAAAAGAGCCTCCCCCCCACCACTGAGGGATCCTCTTCAACAATGATCATAGTTTATCCTTCAATGGATTTGTTAATACCAGGTAATGTATTTTATTTTACTTGTAATTAAAATTTTTAGATTGATTTTTTATCATAAGGCACTTTAACAAGCATATCGTGTTTACCCCAGCACTGCTCAACAATATTAAAGCCACTAAGACAAAATAAGCATGTTAAATTTGAATCTGAATCTTGCTAATGTGAAGACATTTTTAGGTAGATGAGAGAATAATTAAATTCCATTTAAGCAAACGGTAACATTGTCATGTTAATGATATCAAAAACTGAACACAATTCTCAATAGATATCCAAACTTTAACATTTTTAACCCATATAAAGTGAATGACACACTACTCATTCAGCATGATTATTTACCATGGTGGTAGACCTGGCAGCATTCCTGCTTGAAGTAACCATTTTGTTTTTGAGTTACAGAGCTTAATAAAGCCGTATCAACCTCCACCATGTGCAGACTCCTAATGAGTGTACCAACCCCATGCCAATGGCCAAATGCCTCTACCCAAACCCTTCCCTTGACTATTCAAAAACAGCCCTTTTTTAAAAAACACACCTCGTATATTATTGTTATGAAACCAATAGAAGCACAAACGAGTTGGACACCCGTTATATATCTGATACAAAACGTTTTTTGGTTACATTCAGTAAATGTGACAGAAATCATTCTTATCAAGGAGATATTTTTGATTAACAACTGAAAGGAAGGCCAAGAGCGTAGACTGTAAAGACTTTGGAGGAATGAAAGCCCCAGCATTGCCAGCTAGGCACGTCTCCCAAGGGATATTGTGCAGCCTACGGAAGGAAGGGGTTGCCAGGATGGAAAAGGTATGATATGGTCAGTCAGCCTCGCCCCTGAAGGAAGAGGGATAGATTTCCAACCCATCCTCCAGGCTTTTCCTAGAAGATTCACCCTCTAACCTGAAAGCATCCCCAGACACGGACTGCCACCTGGGAGCTCTCCTTGTGAAAAGTCTCACCCAGGTTGGTTTGCCCTCCAGACTAGCGGACGCCTAGAAGTTTGTTGGATAAGGGTCCCTTCTCAGCTCAGACCTGGCTGGGTATCCAAGCTCAGCTGGGAATCAAAGTTCCCAGAGAGACCAGGAGGAACCAAGGTAAACAGGAAGCTGGTCAATCCGGACAGCCAATAGACTTACCCGAACAATGACAGCTTCTAATTACTGTAGCCATTGTCGACCTCTGTATTGGTATAGACCAGTCAGAAAGCCATCTATGACCATCCAAGAGCGTGAGTTTACCTTCTCGTTCTCGAGCTTGCGTATCTCCTCCTCCTCCTGCTGCTGCTCTGCGGTCAGAGACAGCCGCTCCGCTAGCTCCTTCATGTGCTGCTGCAGGTAGGCCATCTCCGTCTGCACCTCCAGGAACTCGTGTGCCAGCTGTCGACGCAAACTTTCATATCAGCACAGGGGATTTGTCAGTAGACTAATTATTTTTTATATAACATCTCTTAAAGTATTCATCTATCAATTTATTATGTGCACAAAGCAGTTAAGTAGTTCTACAACATTTTATGAATAATATTTTGAGTTTTACATATATTTTAGAAAATCCGACATATGATTCCCAGAAACAAAAATATTTTAAAAATTTACCTTCTATTTTTCTACATAATGTGTTCTGTATGTACTTCAGTAAATTAAGTGTTTGTTTTTTTTCTGAAAGTTTAATAATTAGTCTCATGTGAAGAGTGCCTAAGTTTAAAATACTATGAAATAAAAAGATATTTTAGCATGAAAAACACATTCTAACTTTTAGGACCGCTGTAAAATTTAAACAACATAAATTTAATTCTGCTATAAAGGGTTGTGTTGAACTGTAACCGAACCTACTGTATGAAACTTTTTTATACAAGTATAAAGACAAACCTCTAGACTTAAAAAATTATGCAGAGTTAGCCGTGACATTATCACAAATTTAATCCAGATTAGGGGGCTGCTGCAGGGGGGGGGGTTACCTGTTTGTGCTGCTCGAAGATCTGCACAGACTGGTGGCAGGAGGCGTCGGGCGGGATCGGATGCAGCTGCGGGTCCAACATGAGGTACACGTTGTCCACCTCCTGGGGTGGCTGGGGGCAGCTCTTACCTGCGCACAACAATAAAGAAGTCGTTTATTTCCTGGTGCTTTAATAAGTACGTAAACTAAACTGCTGAAAAACGTAAATACACATATTTAAAGCAGATTGAAGTCACAACATAAACGATTCCCTTACGAATAAGTAAAGACCCAGTTTAGATTTAGAGTTTGGACTCATTTCTCATCTGTGCCGGTCTGCAGATTGTTAATTTATGTTTCTGTCCAAAATTGTAATACATTTCTTGTGCATGAACGTTAGTGTATTTGTCTAAAAAAAATTTTTATCAAGATTACCATAGGTTGAGTGACAACGTTCCTCCTATTAGCCTGAAGCTGGAGCTTTGAGCCCAGCAACTCTGCCTAATATTACTATTAGAATCACATGATGAACTAGTGTGTATAGGCCCTTTCTTTAAAATTAATATAAATTCAATATCAAAATATAAATAAAATGAAAAGAAAAATAGTTCATTTCCAGTAATGTTAACAAAAACAACAAATCTTACATCAATTGCAGGGGTCCCCGGTAAAACGTTCTAAACGACAAAAACCTAGTTTTGAGTAATCAAGGGTTGAAAGTTGAATTCTAAAATTTACGGTTTTTTTTAAGGTTAGAACTTATAATCATGTATAATCTTTTAACACCCTATTTATAACATCATAATGTAGCATTATATTGAATTTGTACTTGCCATCAAGCATTTTAAAACATTTTACGTGTTTTTTTAGGGGTTATAACGTTCTAAATGACTGGCGCTTGGAACGTTTTCTGACGGACTGCTTTTCTACTTTGGAAGAAAACATGAGGGAGATTAGGAATACCAACAGAAACAAAAATAAAACTGAATATAAAACAATTTTATTGATGTAAAAGTATAAAAACGTAATGTTGTTAATAAAACGTGATACGTCATTTTGCTAAAAGTTATCCACATGTGGTGCTTAAAACGTTATTCTACCCACCTCTTTTGGGGGCAATTTCCAGGCCTTGGCTTCTTATTTTTTGAAATATAGGGTAATCCAACTTTTTTATATCTTATCCTTCCACTTACCAATATTTACTTCACGTCTTTTATTTTTATTTACGCGATTTTGGTCCTTGGGTGACAGCGAAACGACCGGCGGGGATTCCATCTTTCGGCGAATAGAACGTTATTACCCAGAAAGTCCGTGCAGTCTCGCGAAGCACGCAAACTTTGAGAGACGAAATCAGGGCTACCAACTCAAATATCTTCAAAACAAAATATACCACGGTGTAGCTCATGTCCTGGAGAACCTTTTTCACTGAATATCTTCAATTTTTAAATTTTGTCGCTTAGAACGTTTTACGGGGGACCCCTTCAATTCTTATTATAATAGCTGGTAATTACAAAGATAAATATAAACTAAATAGTATGATTAGGCTAAATTTTAATTACAAAACATTGTCCATGAAAGATGGTTCACAAAAAATTATTATTGTTATTATTATATTTTTAAATATGGATGATAAGATATTCATTTAAAAGTTCATTGATCACCTTTTTTTATAACAAAGGGAATACTTTTTGTTACCAAGGACAGTTTTCTGATATGGAAAAAATGAATTCTGACACATAGATAAACAAATCTGAGATAGTATTTAGCTAAAAATAATTTTCTTGCATTGCTACACAGAGTATTGAAAAAATTCATAACATTCATATAAATTTTTGCTTAATTTTTAACAAATTAATGACTTTATTTTCCTTCCATTTGAAATAATAAATGGTTATGATTAAAATATTATGGGAGAATGTCCCACATAATATGTGAGTTGTTTCTTTGCAAAAAAATAAATAAAAGTTAGCCACAAATAAGAAACAAGGAACATGTGGTTTAACTCAATTACATGTTAAGAATCAAGAGTTTTAGAATAAACTAGTTTAAACACAGTCAATAAAATTAATCTGAATAAAAAACAAAAACACGAAAGAGAGGCAGGAAGGAGAGTAACTTACGTTGTTCAAGAATCAACCCGCCACACATCACTGCAGGGAGAGCACTAAATCTGGTGGCTGACTCACCACACTTAAATAGAAGTCCCTCCTCGCTCATACGCACACACGCACGCACACACACACACACACACACACACACACACACACACACACAAAACCCAGTATGTGCACAAATACACATGCTAAACGCAGACAAACGCACTAATGATTGTAATTATATTACAATGATGTAAACATACTTTTATATCAAACTATTTAAAGGTAATGAAAAGAATTAAATAATATTGAATGAAATGTATTGCTTCAGTCAGTATACTGAAATGTAAAAAGTATGATTTTTGCCTGTTTGAAATGAGGTTGTTCAGGTTGCTGCCAATGAACCTTACTATTAATTCGACCAAATAAAATATACTACTAGTTTGTAAAATTTATATATGGAATGAGAAAGTAATTAATATAAGGAAAAATGATAATATAGTAGGCCTAACAAGAGGGAGTGTCTCTTCTTCTTTAATGTAACGGACGGACCCTTATTGTCACATTAAGCAGCTGAGTTAGTTAATGAGTTAATGCCACAAAAAATATTTCCCTATTATAATATTGATTTTGACAGGTAATAAAATTGCAATTTCTTGTCAGCCATAATCCAAAACAAAACAGGTTAATTAAGGTTAACAACTCAACAATGACTATATCAGAGCATTTAAAAATGCCCCTGTTGCAGCAGACCTGCATACTCGGCGAATTTCAAATGCAAAACAATATATTTTTATCTAACATAGCGAGATTTGACATGTTTTTGTAAGCTCCATAAGATTAACATGGGGAATGAGTATGCAGGTTTGCTGCTACAGGTATGTTTAAACTGGTTGGTTTTAATTCAATATTTAGTAGATCTGAACTAGAAGAAGCCATTTACCAAGTTTTATCAAGATATGTTGAGAAATAAACGAGATATAGAATTTTACTTATTTCCCATAAGGTTAACATTGGGACAACGTACTGCGTTTACCACTTTCAATATCTCGGTAACCAATACAGCAGAGCAGCATAGAGCAGATGATAAAAAAGCAGAGCCCCGTCAGCAGAGCAAAGCTGCCCGTCAGCTGCAGAGCGGGGCTGCTCTGCTCTGCCCCGAGCAAAGCTCTCGGTCAGCATAGAGCAGTGATTCAAAATACTAAATTGTTTGTTTTTTTGAGCTGAATTCAATGGTGGTAACAAAAATTGGATTATTTTTATTTTTCTATATAAAAAACTCAAAAAACCCATTTTTGGGGGGTTTACCCCCTTTACCCTCCCTTCTGGCAGTCCGATCGGGCTGGTTTTCGAATTCGTCCGAATAATTACTACTTTACATGGCTGTGCCAAATTTCATTCAGATTGGACCATTTTTCAAAAGTTATCATGGTCTGGGGCTTAGGTCTTACCATGAGACCTAAGGTAATAGCTTCTTCCCTATAGGGGAAATTCGCTAATTACCGAAATATGAGCCATACTTGAAAGTAACTACTTAGTTTTTTTAATGAAAAATATTTGTGATATGCAACAGTAATTAAAATAATTTATTATGCAACAGTAATTAAAATAATGTGTTAATCTTTTTACTAAACCTTCAATTGAACTATTGAAGCACAAAAAGACACTAAACAAAAAACAATTAAAAAAGTTGTTGCAAAGATAGTATCTTTCAAGCTATGAAAGCTCTTCTTTAAAATAAGTTAGACATACGGTTATCAGGTAGATAGGAATAGAACTTTTATATACATTGCTAAATTCATAGAGAGTTGCACATGTCATCAGCTATTTCACCAAATTTACTAACCGTAAACAGTTTTAGCGAATTTCCCCTATAGGGAAGAAGCTATTACCGTAGGTCTCATGGTAAGACCTAAGCTCGGGACCACTATAACTTTTCGTTTTGGGGCCCCCAGAAGCAAAAAACACTATTCGTTCGAATTTTTATATATATATATATATCTATGTGTCTGTTAGCACGATAGCGGCCGCAAAAATGGTCCGATCTTTATGAAATTTGGTACGGACATGTAAAGTGGTAATCAATTGGACGAGTTCGTGAACCAGCCCGATCGGACCACTGGAAGGGGGGGTAAAGGGGGATAAACCCCCCCAAAAATGGGTTTTTTGAGTTTTTTACATAGAAAAATAAAATTTATCAAATTTTTGTGGGCACCATTGAATTTAGCTCAAAAAAACAAATAATTTAGTATTTTGAATCACTGCTCTATGCCCATTGGTTACCGAGATATTGAAAGTGGTAAACACAGTACGTTGTCCCAATGTTAACCTTATGGGAAATAAGTAAAATTCTATATCTCGCTTATTTCTCAACATATCTTGATAAAACTTGGTAAATGGCTTCTTCTAGTTCAGATCTACTAAATATTGAATTAAAACCATCCAGTTTTAATATACCTGTAGCAGCAAACCTGCATACTCATTTCCCATGTTATTCTTATGGAGCTTAACAAAACATGTCAAATCTTGCTATGTTTGCTTGAAATACGTTGTTTTGCATTTGAAATTCGCTGAGTATGCAGGTCTGCTGCAACGGGGGTATTTCTAGTTTAAAATGTTGAGTATGTATCAATATGGTCAAAGTCAAATAATCTTCTTTTATACAATGTACATATCTGTACAAGAAATAGCGTCATGAATCAACTAATAAATAATTACAAAAATTAATTGATTATAAAATACTAATTCTACTTAAAAAGTTCATCTATTGAGTACATATCAAATCAAATAAAAAAAAACTTTATTCCTGAAAATTTACAGTGTTGTTTACAAGAAATAATGAAACAGGATTTAAATAATTCCCAAAAAGACTCTTCGTCTGTGCATGGGAATGAGTCGCTATCACATTATTTTAAATACATAATCAAATTACAATTAAATATAAAACATCAGAAATTAAGTAACAATATATGAATATGAAAACGAAAACATCAGGAACTCAGGAACATAAAATAGCTTTTTCAAGCAAGAATGCCTTAAGCAATGTTCTAAATTTATCTAAATCATCTTTTTCTTTTATTTTTTTCGGAATTGGCCTTTAGAAATTTTAACCCAGCGTAAGAAGTATTTTTGGTAAAACAATCTAATTTATGTTGAAGTAATCTTTTTTCTTTTTTGTTGTTTGTTGTCAACTGAATAAAAAAATTAAGAAAACAAATAGACTCAACAGGATAAGAATTGTTGGTTTAAAGGAATGACACTGCCTGAAATCACAAAGGGGATGTACAAGGAGTTAGATAACCAAAAGAAGACTGAAAACAAAACCCACTTTCAAAGAATACTAATACTTTCATCATTCACTCTCACTTTCCTTTGAAATGACTTATTTGTAAGAATCATGTTTTTAACCTTGGAAGCAAATCTAATTGATCTTTGGACAGTTGAAAATCTTGCTAATTTTAAAGTTGATGAATTAATTGAAATCCAGTCTTTTACAAAACACTTGGCATCATTGATACACGTTGCAAAAGACTAACTTTAATTATAAACTATACATAAGGATCTACATCTACATCAGATCTATATAAGGCCGAGGGATCGAGCTCGGTCCTACAATATGTGAAAGAAAAAATACCTAATGGTCTTCTTTCATATTTTGTGTATTGACAAGTTGTTGAGACAAACAAATCAGGAAAGACGTCGGTTCACGAATCAATTAGGCTACCAGTACTCAAAAAGTATATTTATGGCGAGTATGGGTAGAAACTCGGCTTCCAACAAGTGTTTACGGTCAAGCAAGAGGTAAGCCGATGACAGGTTTATTTGCGTTTAGCTAATGCAGGATCCGTGCTCGGTACGGAGATAAAGGATGATTGTTGATGTGCCGGGTTTATATCTGCCGGTGACTCACACTGCACGTCTGGCCTGCTGCCATCCCCTCCCCTCTTTCCCCTCCCAACGAACCACGCCGATCTACTTCATTTCAACATTTTTCACAGCAATTAATTCGTAACTACCAATTTTTTCAGTTCTGCATTTTTCAAACCACGAAATAGCTGGGGAGATGAAAGTGAGCTGAGGCTAATACGAAGTCAATGATGTAATATTAGGTTATAAAGTAATGTTTTTAAACATCTTGTTCATTATTGCAGAAATAATTTGGGGATAGTTTATTAAGACTTTTTTGTGATGACAACTGAGTTCTACCCTTTAACATTTTGTGCATTATATCTTGAGATATGACCTGCTCCAATGCTGGAGTCAAGAAGAAAAACCGATATTCTGGGACAATAAACAATGAGTAGAGAAATTTTAAAAATACTATGTATTCTTACAAATGTCAACAATATTTTGGATTGACAGCTGATATAATCAATGTGTACTGTATGTTGTATGCTGTAACAATTAAGTAGATTAACATTGGATGTCCCTACTTAAAGGGTTTGTATACATTGATATAGTATGTTATCTATCACGTCAGGTTGGCCACACAGCTACGACTTCAGTTTCAACTGTGGTGTTCTCATTGCTTTTCACTCCACCCAACTGCTTTAGGTGTCTCGAGAGATAATGCACCAACTATATTGCACTATTATTTGTCATTTGATTTAGTTAATTAACACGTATTTTTTGTTATTAAAAGGTTATGTGAAGAGAGTAGTGAACCCTTGTTTAAACACCTTGATAGAATATCAACAACAAGCAATGAAAGTCCAAATAATGAAACTGAACTGCTTGTCTATCAAACTAAAATGCTAAAATTAAATTGTTATTAAAAGGTTATTTGAAGAGAGTATTGGGCCCCTTATTTAAACACCTTAATAGAATATTAACAATAAGGAATCCAAGTCCAAATAATGAAACTGAAAAATTACATACCTAGCTGCCTGCCTATAAAATTAAAATGCATTTAGACAAGACAAACAAAAAGACAAGACAAAATTTTCTTTATTTAAATATACATAGGGCGCGTGGGTTTTTTCTTTTTTTTTTGATAATGGCGTCATTTTGAAAGTAATGAAATTACCATTTATTCTATTCATAAGAGCACATGCATTGAGATAAGATACATTTTCTATGATGGAGATTTTAGATATTAGGGACCTCGACAAATGTAAGTTTAATGGTATTTTAGATCCTACAATGCTGACTACATAACTGGCTTCTAGGCATGATTCGTTAGTTAACAAGAAATTCCGATATTAGTTTTGAGCAATAGATTTTTTAAGTTTAAAAACTTGACACTACACTACTAACCGTATCATATGATATTTTAAATATATGATTTTGGTAAACACTGTGTTTGACACACAGCGGGGCTGTGGAACAATGTTTTCAGAAAAGTACCCCCTCTCCCCCCCCCCGCGCCTTGCAACCAGCTGGCTCTGTCATAGCCGGAGGTATAATGCACGAACTGTAGAACTGAGATAATACAATTGAGTACAGATTGCTCAAGGGGTATATTCAAATATGTCATTTAAAAAATCCAAACAGGCAAACAACTGTGTTTTTGGTTGTTTAGAAATAATGACACAGTGACAACATGCATTTTTTACATAAAGGTGTTTTGATGTTTAAATTTAATTTATGTTTTAAAAATTTTTAAATATGATTCATGTAACAGAGATAAGCAAATTCCTTCAAACCAAGATTATTTAAGGCTGCCAAGTCAAAAAAACTTTGCATTATTCAACTCAATCCACCGGTTTTTTGCTGCAAAATTTATATGCTTAGAAAATTAATTTTCTATTATTTGTGAAGTAATATCATATAATTAGAATTTTCTATGAGGTTGTAATCAATTGACGAATGGCAGTGTCGAGCAATATGAACACACCAACGTGCGTCAAACACTTGGTCACTGAAACGAGCAATGAAAGCATCGATTAGAAAAACAAAGACCAAAAAAATTGAATTGAACAACATGGAAACCTCAGTAGACCAAACCACAAAGTTAATTGTCTTTGTGGAGAGCAATATGAACTTGTATGTTTGAAAATATTACTGTTTTCACCCGAGCGAAGATGGTTCCCCAGATATTAACATTAAGCATGTACAAACCCAAAAAAAATTGTTTTAAGCTGAAAGATGTCTTTAGTAAGTAGTATAGTCTTACTAAAGGTAATTTTCTGTTCTTGACAGTGATTCTACTTCAACGAATTCCTTTACTATCTTAATTTAATATAGTTAAAGTGAAAAATTGATTCTAGTTCATTGAAGAAAAATAATACAATTATTCCAAAGTAGACTTGTGATAGTTTGACACTCAATACACCTGCTAACACAAAAAAAACTTTTTTTTGGGACCAATTTAATGATAAAATTTTAATAAAACTTCCGTGAAATTGTTTACTTAATATTTTATATAATAAATTTATGAGATGTACAGGTACAACCTACATGTTTAATGCTTCTAATGATGTAAAATCCCTTATAGTCCTTATAGTTAAGACATTTTGATACTTGGACACCGTCCATGAAATCAGGACCTATCAATAGTCTACTAAATCAATATTTAGCTTTTAAATTTTAAAAGAAAAAAAGAAAACATGAAATTTTATTTCTTTTAAAGTTAGTCGACTGTCGAATTTGGTACCACTCCATAAATTATTTTAGGGATTTTTTCACTTCTTTTTCGTCAGGTGCGTCAATTTGCCTTCCGACTGACGACCGTCGGCAGTGACGATGAGAAGCTTGGCAGCTCCCGTCAATACAGTCCCGGCTGAGTGAAAGAGTGTTTGCTTAATATAGAACACCGGTCTAATGTTTTCCTCATACAGAACCATTTCAAAGGCTCTGCTTTCTTTTGCTGTAAATAATGACTCGCGTCCAAATTCCTGTCACCCTGAAACCTTTGGCTTTGAATCAAGACGCCATGAAGATTATAGGAAACTTTCATTGTACTCTTTAAATATTTTTCTAAACTTAAAATTTATCCTAGATTTCAATTCACTTTTTTTGAGGTAATCAATGATCAGTATATGAAATTGAACACATGCCTATCTCTGTCAATTTTCTCTTTACCATTATGCATTACTTTCATTAAATTTTGAGAAGTCATAGCGAACCCCCAATAATGTATCCCATAAAATAAAAATTATTTCATCAACTCAAACATAGAAGGCAAATGACATATATGTACATACTGCTAATATCTTTTGACATCAGATGATAAAAATTATCTGCTTACTATAATTTTGAATGTTAGCGCAGCCCTTTGTAACTTCTATTAAGTCCAATAGAACTGGCTAGCCAAGGTCAAGTTTTACAGCAGACCAGCTGATTGTAAGCTCATTTGACATAATGCCTAAAAATCAGCTGGCATGTTTAAAAACTTAACCCTGGCCTACCAATTCTGGACTTCATATTAATCATATTTCTCTTGTCTTGCTCTTGATGTAACTGAATCTTTCTTGAATTTATTGTTATTGCTGAATTTAAACAAAAGTCTTATAACACTAATAGTAATCATAATGCTATCCTATATTCACAAACAAAAAAGTCTATAAAAAAGGATGGTAAGTGACGATAAATTTTGATCAGTCAGCATGATCATTAACAGACCCAAACATAAACTAATTATCAGTCATACAATCAAAATACACCCGTTGCAGCAGACCTGCATACTCAGCGAATTTCAAATGCAAAACAACGTATTTCAATCCAACATAGCGAGATTTGACATGTTTTGGTAAGCTCCATAAGAATAACATGGGGAATGAGTATGCAGGTCTGCTGCTACAGGTATATTAAAACTGGATGGTTTTAATTCAATATTTAGTAGATCTGAACTAAAAGAAGCTATTTACCAAGTTTTATCAAGATATGTTGAGAAATAACCGAGATATAGAATTTTACTTATTTCCCATAAGGTTAACATTGGGACAACGTACTGTGTTTACCACTTTCAATATCTCGGTAACCAATGAACATAGAGCAGTGATTCAAGATACTAAATTATTTGTTTTTTTGAGCTGAATTCAATGGTGCCAACAAAAAGTCGATAAATTTTATTTTTCTATGTAAAAAACTCAAAAAACCCATTTTTTGGGGGGTTTATCCCCCTTTACCCCCCCTTCTGGTGGTCCGATCGGGCTGGTTCACGAACTCGTCCGAATAATTACTACTTTACACGCCTGTGCCAAATTTCATTCCGATCGGACCATTTTTGCGAGCGCTATCGTGCTTACAGACACATATATATATCTAGAAATTTGAACGAATGGTGTTTTTTGCTTCTGGGGGCCCCAAAACGAAAAGTTATCATGGTCTCGGGCTTAGGTCTTACCATGAGACCTACGGTAATAGCTTCTTCCCTATAGGGGAAATTCGCTAAAAATGTAGGTAATTGGAGAATACTACCAATTCTAGCTTTGCCCAAGAAATTTGAAGTATGGCAATCGGTGGTTAACCTTTAGAACTATTTCAAATCGTGTCCTTATGTTTATTTGTAAAACAGAGTGAATAGAATGGTACGTAATTTCGGCAGATAGCACCACTGTCCTGAAAATTCAGCCCTTTACTGTTGTACTTAAGATGAGCTGTCCTTTCTTAAGATTCTGAGTTGTACTGGTGTATTTAGGAAAAAAATACCTAAATTTCATATCTTGAAACAATAAAATCCATCCAGTAATTATATTGTGATATGAATGTGAAGAAAAAACCCTTAGAGTAGAGTGCACAAAATAGGGCGGAAGGCAAAAACTGTAAACTCATCAATTTTCTGCTAAACCTCAGCTGAAATAACTAAATTATGTTTTAGTTGACCTGACAAAACTTTGTTTACATTTTTCAGGGTCTTTTGTGGGACAAATGAGAAACAATAATAACGCCAGTAGCCCATTCACTCACCCGCCATATTTGGTGCCCGCGTTTATAGTATCAAGTTTTAGGATTTTTTTGTAAGATAAAGTTTAAGAATTTTGTGACCACCACCAACAACTACAAGTAAATATCCACATTTTGTCATCTATAAGTAGCTGGATTGCAGGACACGCCACTGTCCTAACAGACATCAGTTTTTTTTGGTTTTCTTTTTAATTGTGAGGGCAAGATGTAAGCCTCTCCTGGCACTATTTTTTCTTTTGTTTTATAGTGTGGTAAAAGGATGATTGTTTATAAGTTTCGACTTGTAAATAAAAAAAACACTATTTTTAGTTTGTTTTGGAGTAGTAAGTTAATAATAATCTTTGTTTCCTGTAAAAATTAACCATTTTACATTTTTTTTACTACTAAACCTATGGCTTTGGGTTTCAAATTAATTAAAAATCATCAAAAAATTCCATACCTACTTTCTCATGATTTACCCTTTCAAAACAACTGGTTACTAACTCTTTTATATTCAATAAATATAGGTTTTCCCACTAAAAAACCTTACAAAGAAAATCCTTCAAGGAACTATTCCACTGTAAAGGGGCCCAACACTATTAGAACATAAATTAACACTATTAGAACACAAATTTGTACATCACTTTTAAATAACACAAGAAACTATTAAAATTAGAATCCTACTGTAGCCTATGTTTCGTTCATAGCAGAAAGTTTATGAAACTACAGATAATATTTTTCTTGTTATAACAGGAGCATTTCAGACTCATTATGGATTGGAAAAAAATAGTTACTAAGGAGTCTTGTTATTTTAAAAAATTATTTGAAATAATAATTGAGAAAGAAAATTATTTATTCAATCTAGAACAATAAAACAAATCTTTTGCTATAACGGTACCATATTGAAAACAGAGGTTTTCTTTACAATAATTGCGGCGCTAAAGAAGATTTCCCATCCTGGGGAGGAAAAGAATCAGCTGATGTCTGATGGCAATTCTCTAGATCTACATAACGAAAGGATATAACATACTGCTGGAATACTAGGCTTTAGCATTGTCCATTTTAAAGTATTTTGGTTAAAAATAACATCTGAATTTATAGGTAAAAGACAATATATTATGAAAAAACATTTTTTCGAGACGATTTGGTTTTTTTATAGTTCCATAGTCAACTCAAATTTTAAAGATTTAAAGTTTGGTTTTATTTTAACTCGTTTCTTTAACAAATGTAAACTAAAAGTTGTTGTCTCATAAAAATAAAAAATAAATTTATCCCAGGAGGAATTAATTTTGAAGCTATCAAAAGACTCTGTTACATTACCTATTGTGACGACAGTTTCCATAAAAAGCATTAAACCCGCCAAGAAGGATTTACTGCAGAAACAAACGGAGCGTCGAAGGCGATTTGGGCGAGTTGGTCTCGGACCGCAGACACGGGGACACTGCCTAGAGCAGTTGACAGAGCACTGTTCCTCAGAGAGTGTGCTAACATTACCTCGGCCGCGTGAGTCACCGACACACACACACACACACAGACAGACACCAGCACGCGCCCGACACACCACAACAGCTGGGCAGAAATAAGCCCATTCAAAATACAACTGCGGCGACAATGACACACGACCGTTGTGCTCACCGAGTTAAATACTCCTGGCATTTGAATAGAACATGTTCAACAATCACCTTTCACCGATATCGTTTTACATTAGTGTTGTTTGTAACTATTGCGATATCGAAATGACTTTTACACCATGTATATGTTTTCCGTGTCTTTAGTAATTTCCCGCATTTCATTATTAATTTCTGGCTGTGATCCAGAATAGTGAGTAACACTGGTTCTTTTGTAGAACGATAGCGGCTTGACAATTATACAATGGGATTAAATGATAAGGTTAAATTGAACATAAACTGAGCCAAATAAGTATGAAGGCTAATTTCTGGAAGTCATTCCAAAACATTACCCAAGCTATTCAATATTCAATAAAAAGTAAATGCATAAATTAAGAGTGACAGGTAAATTTTTAATGTTTAACACAGTAGATTAAAGATGGCAAACATAAAGTTAAATTTCATTAAGATTTTCAAAAAGATTGAGTTTTTATGAAATGGTGTTATTTTTCAATATTAAATTAATTTCGAAAAACTACTAGAGCCAACAAATGTAAATATACACCATCCGTTCAAATTGTATATATATATATTTTAGGGATGTGACGGTACTACCATTTTCAAAGTCGGTAGCGGTATCGGTTATTGACAAGATCGGTTCTCGGTTCTCAGTACCGGTACCATCGGTACCAAGTGTTAGTCAAAACGTGTTATATAATGTAACGAACCCTCAAACCTACAGACAATCTGTTGTATGTTACTGTTTTAAAAATGTTTTAATTTTCTAGTGTAAGTTTCACCAAGACATAAAATACTATCTCAGTCATTAATTTAATTGTTTATCCTTCTGTTAACACGTGTTATAAAAAATATACTATGTAACAAAAGAACAAATTCCAAGGTGAAAAATAACAGCTTCCAAATTTGTTTCCATTGATAATCTTACAATTCCCAAAGAAAATAACCCCATTCCCATTAACAGGGGTGCCGATCCCCCCCAAGAGCTATGACGCCAATCCCCCCCAAAAATTTCCAGAATCTATCAAATATCCCCCCTCCACACAACATATATTTATGACATCCTATTTAAGCAGAGGACATTAAAAATAATCTGGGTTAATTTAAGTTACAACACTTTCAAATTTTAAACATTTTCCTAACTAAAAGTTAATAATATTAATTAATTTAAAAAATTATTATTTTTATTAAACTTCGATTTTATTAGTCGTCAGTTATTTCCGGAACATCGTCTGGAGGAAGAAGACAAGTGTAGCCTTTTACCGTTCTTGAGCCTTGGCCCGAAACTCGAGGCATTTCGTCTTACCACAAATACTAAAATACGGAAACGAGGACATTAGGTAGCTACCTACAAAAAGACAATATTTCCTTCTATCATAAGCTTCACTCCAACCGTTCACTAAACCACTGTCCCAATACACGACTGACGCTCTCATTTGTACTACAAGGCCATGATCTAACCCTTAATCATAAACACCCATCACATGTAGGCCTATACAGCAGGCAACTTGACAACATGTCAACTTAGCAACACCCACAACAACTGACCCTGCCACTATCCACTATCCCAAGTTTTTCCAACTTACAAAAAGCACTAAAATTCTGAATTTTTGTGAGTTCATTCCACATTACGTATCTGGTCGATAATTTAGTGGAATAAATTAAGAATGATTTCATCCTTTTGTTGGCGAAAATATGTCATTCTGTCATGAAGCTGTTGCTGTTATTTCTGCATTTTGAAATTGAAGTTTTAAAATGTTTACAATCCCCTGCTCCTAAATATTTAAAAACGTTTTAACACCCTCTTCGCTCCTAGAAATAATCTTTAAAACGTCAACGCGATATTGGGGGGAACAATTAGTTTTGCTAATGGATGACCGATTAAAATTTTGCTTTATCACCATTTTTACTTTTCCCCCCTAAAATGTGATAGTTCTTTTCAAAGTCCCCCTCTAAAATAACCTGTGAAACGTCAAGGGGAAGGGGGGATAATTCGTTTTGCTATTAGTTGACTGATTGAAGTTTTAGTTGTATTGCCATTTTTTAATTTCCTTCATAAAAAGGACCTGTTCATTTAAACACACCCATCCCCCCCAAAAATAATCTTTATAACGTCAAAGCTATATTGAGGGGGAATCATTAATGTTTACTATTAGGTGACCAATTGAAGACTTTGTTGTGTTACCAGTTTACAATTTCCCCGCTAAAAAGTAACTGTCCATTTCGACGCAACCTTCCCCCCCCTAAAAATAATCCTTAAAACGTCAATGCTGCATTGGGGGGAATCGTTCATTTTGCTATTATAGATGACTGAATGAAGATTTTGTTGTGTTGCCACTTTTACATTTCCCCGGTAAAAATTATTTACAGTATACATTTCAATGCACCCTCCCTCCTCAAAATAAGTTTTAAATCGTCAAGGCTATATTGGGGGGAATTATTAATTTTACTTTTTCAAGTGTACCAAAGCAAATTTGCATTTCCCCCCTAGAAGTAGTTGAGTAATTTATCGATAGGAAATAGGACAGGTTGAAAGAATTAATTTGTTTGTGTTTGTTTGGAGGAGTCTCGTGGATTGAGCCAGTTCGGCTGCTTGCGTGCCGCGGCCGCCACGGAAGAAACAAAAGTGCGTACAGGAACGCTGACGGTATACACTGGACAGTCGTGCCGTGCGGGCATGTCCATGTTGTGTATTCCTATTTCGTACATTGAAAATAATAATTTTAATTTATATGCAAATTTAAATAGTTTAGCAATTAATTTATTTTTGACGATTTATTGGTAAAAATTAGCAGTAGTACGTTTTACCTGTACAGTAAACAAAAAAATCCCCCCCCTAAAAATTCTATGACGCCATTGGCGTCATAATCCCCCCGTGTAGGCACCCCTGCCCATTAATTTTAAGTATTAAGAGTAAAAAATCAATCAAGAGTCAAAAAATTTAAGATAAATTTCAAATCAAAATTTATTTTAGAAACATTATTGTCCTTCAATAATAGTACGCAGTGGCATTTACCATCGGCGCAACGCCCGGTGCGATCAATTCTCTTTTGTAACTGGTAGTTACTCCCGCCGATTACCATAAGTACCGAGGTACCGGTACCGACATTTTGACGTCGGTTCTCGGTACCGGTTCTTTTGCCAAGAACCGGTGGTACCGAGAACCGGCTTCATGTACCAATACATCCCTAATATACATATATATCATTTACTTAATAAAATAAGGGTTTTCTCTTATATCCCTTTTTCGGCCGACCTACTTAGCCCATTTTTACTGACAACCAATGGATATAGAGCATTGATCCAAAATACTAAATTGTTTGTTTTTTTTAGCTGCATTCAATGGTGGTAAAAAAATCTGATTATTTTTATCTGTCTATGTAATAAACTCAAAAACCATTTTTGGAGGGTTTACCCCCCTTAGCCCCCCCCCCTTATTTATTTAATATTGCTTAGTTATGGCCTTGTCAAGTTTTACAAAACCTGGCAACAAGGTCCATTTGTAAATCAGAAAAACGTACTTGCATTTAAACTTTTTTGTTTGTGTAAAAATTTAATTACTTCTTACTAGACTAACCCCATGCAGCGCAAAACACCGCGAAGTAATTATTGTTAATAGTAATATTATTTTCCATGATATAGTCATTGGTACAATATAACAGCTAGAATATTATATAGTTATTTGTTGCGTACTTTGAAAACACAATTACGTTTTATCACCACTAACCTACTTAAATTAAGTATATTACAACATAAACCAAGGATGTTAGACGCAACCTAATACTGAAGGTAACCTGAAAAAGTATTTTCACGGCCCTCTGATTTTGTCAGATTGGTAATATGAAAGGGAGTAATTTTGTTCTTTGCATTACCAACCCGAAATCCAACAACTCAGTAATAGGAGTCAAACCGTTTAATTGTTCGAATATAAAGAAGGTTTTCAAAGATTCAAATATTGTATAAGACTTTATTACTTACAGTGTAACCATCAAGACAGCTAAAAATTAATACACTGGTAATACACGGTTACACCGTAAGTAATAGTCTTACAATATTTTAATCGAACAGCTCAGGGGCTGAAAAACTGTATAGTAAAGATTAGAATATCGATTTTCTAACATTCAAAAACATTAAATTCGTTTAATTGTTTTCCCATAAAAACACAGTTTATAAAAACACACGCTAGTTTATAAAAACACAAACAATTATAGAGATGGATTAATCTCTAAATTAGCATTTATGAAATATTTTAAGAACTGTATTGAATCTTCCATCAATCTTCTAAGACTTGAATCATTATACATTATCATTCAAAGAACATTATTTGATTCCTAAGTTACTGATTCCTCCAACTCATAATTATCCTCCTGATGAAATGAAATACTGCTTTTTCAACAACTAAAGCACAGAGTGGTACCTCCACTATAGACTCTATCCTCCTTGACATTAACAAAGATTGTTATGTTAATAAAACATGTCAGCTAATCTGTGCTATTATATGTATAATAAGCTAATCAGTAAAACAATATTGATGAATAAAAAATATTTAAAATTACATTATTACTTTCTCCCCCCTATATATAGTATTTTGAAAAACTATTGTTTTCGTAAACATTTTTGAATTTGAGTTGTTGGTGGAAATATTTTTTTAGTTCTAGTTTTTTAGTGTTCCCTGAATCCAAAAAGTGGTTTTCAGATTGGTGTCTGTCCATCCGTGTGGATGTTGGTCTTTAGAGCTTACGTGTAAAGCCGTGATATCTCCAGGCGTTTTTTTTCAATTTTTTGAATTTTTGATTTTTAAGGGTATTTTTTTATAACATCCTTAAAAACGACAGAAATCCATAAAAACTGTTCTAACGTTTTTTATACATATTTCATGTTTTTACGAGCATTGAATCAATATATATATATATATATATATATATAAAAAGAGAGTTGTGTGTTGGTATATTTAGTGCTACAGCCAAAACTACACGTCGTAAACCCTTGATCTTGGTATCAAATTAAAGCTTGGAATCTCATGATGTGCACTATGGTGGTTGGGTTTCGATATCTTATAGGGTTTAGGCACAGGATCGTCCTAAAGGGACCTATGTCAAGGATTTGGTGAGTACTTTAGATTTTATTAGCCAATTTCCCCTATAGGGAAGAAGCTGTTACCGTAGTACTCATGGTAAGACCTAAGCCCGAGACCATGATAACTTTTTGTTTTGGGGCCCCCAGAAGCAAAAAACACTATTCATTCATTTTCATAAATATATATATATATATCTATATATATATCTATATATCTATGTGTCTTTAAGCACGATAACTCGTGTACAAATGGTCCAATCTTAATGAAATTTGGTATGGATGTGTAAAGAAGTAATTATTCGGACGAGTTCGTAATCCAGCCCAATCCGACTACCGGAAGGGGGGGTAAAGGGGGGTAAACCCCCCCAAAAATGGGTTTTTTGAGGTTTTTACATAGAAAAATAAAAATAATCCAATTTTTGTTGGCACCATTGAATTCAGCTCAAAAAAACAAACAATTTAGTATCTTGAATCACTGCTCTATGTCCATTGGTTACCGAGATATTGAAAGTGGTAAACACAGTACGTTGTCCCAATGTTAACCTTATGGGAAATAAGTAAAATTCTATATCTCGCTTATTTCTCAACACATCTTGATAATACCCATTTTATTATCAGGTGACAACACATTCTTTATCAGGTATTACAAAATCAATTAAAATATCAAGACGTATAAATAAAACTTTACCACATTATGAAAAATCAAAAAGTCCAGAACTATTTCTTAGTTCAAACAAACAACCTCGTGAACATACACTGAAATGTAGGACTATAAAGTCGAACAGACCTGAAACTACCGATTCCTCACCCATTGAAAACAATTTTGATAACTTATCCAATTATAATCCTACTAAACATGAGATTTCAGTATTAAATAAAGGTCTAACGTTTTCTCCGACTCCACCAACCTTCAACCAAATCAACTTTGTTGCCGACGCTATAAATTTTGCAAGAAACTTAAGGATCAAACACCATTTTAGCTTACATGAAAATGCCTCAGAAAGTAAACTAAACCTCCCTATCTCCCTCAAAAAGTTTAATCCTAAATCAGGGTGGCAACCTGATCCACTCCCCTCTGATCACCCCCTAGAACAATTCATCAACCTCATTTTGGCTAATGTGTCTAGTACTTCGTTTCCAGAAACCCTCCCTAAAGAAAAAAACATCTCTAAAGAAGAAAGAATGGCAATTAAGTCTTTAAAATCCAATGAAGAAATAATTATCCTGCCTTCTGATAAAAGCAACACAATAGTTATTTTAAATAAAAATGACTATATTCGAGAATGTGAAAAGCAACTTAGCGATAAATTAACGTATAAATTAGTTAATGAAGAACTAACTATTGACTTTCAGAAGAGAGTAAAAGACTTCCTAAATAAAGAAGGGCCTAAAGAAGGTTTAAATAAAGAAGCCCTAGCTCTTCTCGCACCTCCATCTCCTCGCACACCGGTGTTCTATATACTACCGAAGACACACAAACCTCAAAGACCTCCTCCTGGACGACCAATTGTATCAAGCTACGGATCTCCTACAGAGCGAATTTCTGCCCTGGTGGATGAAAACCTGCAACCGATGGTGAAACAATTACCATCCTACTTGAAAGACAGCCAACATCTACTGTCAAGACTGCAGGAAATCCCACAACCTTTACATTCAGAAACGCTCCTGGTGACTATTGATGTAGAATCACTCTATACCAATATACCGCATCAAGGTGGTCTAGATGCTGCCAAACACTTCCTTGACACCAGACCACCCCAAACAAAACCTTCTTCAAAATTTTTGTCCACCCTTATCCAAATGGTACTCACCATGAACAATTTTAAGTTTTTGGGGAACAATTATTTACAATGTAAAGGAACAGCGATGGGTACCCGTATGGCACCATCATACGCCAATCTTTTTATGGGTCTGGTAGAGCAAAATTTTCTCTCAAACCAAAATTTACAACCAGCAGCCTGGTTCCGTTTCATTGACGATATATTTGTCGTTTGGCAGCATGGCATGGATTCACTTCAAAAGTTTTTGGCTGATCTTAACAATTGTTCATGTCTAAATTTCACATGGACGGTTTCTTCAAAAACAGTGACGTATTTGGATTTAGATATTTTCTTAGAAGGTGGCAAAATAAAAACAAAAATCCATGTCAAAAAAACAAACAAAATGCAATATTTGCATTACAGCAGTTGTCACCCTGCTCACGTTAAAAAGTCCATTCCTAAAAGCCTTTCAGTCAAAGCTAAAGCTTTATGTACTGATCCTAAAGACTATAATGCTTATCTGAACAAATTAAACAATGCTTTCTCTCAAAGAGGTTATCCAAAAAAAGTAATAAAAAGACAATTCAAAAAACAAAAGAACCCCACTAAACCTAATGATTTCAAAGATGACCCAAAATTCATAACCTCTTACTTCCCCGGCCTTCATAAAATGAATTCTATAATGAAAACAGGATTTGAACTACTTAAGAACTCTCCCCTTACAGAAAATATTTTTTCTAGACCACCTAGAATGGTTTTCAAAAAACCGCAAAATTTGAAAAACATGCTTGTAAGGCCCAAGCTCGAAAATAACACGGATACAAGTCTCAGTTCCAACCATGGATGTGAACCATGTAAAAAACCGCGTTGCGGAATCTGTAAGATCATGTGCGAGACAGACCAATTTCGCAGTAACGTCACTGACAAAGTTTACCCGATCGTTGGTCACATGGATTGTTCATCAAACCATGCGATTTACCAGCTATCATGTAAACATTGCCCAAAACAATACATTGGTCAAACCTCAAACTCTTTAAGAGTGCGCATGACAGGACATCGGTTCTCAGTTAACCATAAAGAGACGAAAAAGCCTGTGGCCTTACACGCTGTCCAGCATGATGCTGAGTTTGAAGATTGTTTTGATCTTAAAGCTGTCCACAAAATTAATAATACTGAGAGCAAAGATCTCAATGAATTAAATTTAAGAACATATGAATTGGCTCATCAGCTAGTTTTAAGGTCAAAACAACCTCATGGACTCAACATCCGCTGAATTGTAAATAATTATCACTTCTTTATATGTAATACTTAAATAAATAGTTTGATTCCTCATCAACTGTCCTAAACCAACGTGACCAGCAAAACAAATTGTCTTCAGCTGTTAATTTATGATTATGTTTGTTATTTAGCTTGAAAAAGGTAAAACCGAAATATTGCTAAGTAAAAATGTTTTAATTATTTCGAAGTATATATATATATAGATAGATAGATAGATAGATAGATAGATATATAAATACCCCCGTTGCAGCAGACCTGCATACTCAGCGAATTTCAGATGCAGCACAACAAATGGTATTTCAATCCAACTTAGCGAGATTTTACATGTTTTGTAATCTCCATTAGAATAACATGGGGAATGATTATGCAGGTTTGCTGCAACAGGTATGTCAAAACTGGTTGGTTTCAATTCATTATTTAGTAGATCTTAACTAGAAGAAGCCATATACCAAGTTTTGTCAAGAAATGTTAAAAAATAAGTAAGATATAGAATTTTTTTATTTCTCATAAGGATAACATGGGGAATGATTATGCAGGTTTGCTGCCACTAAAAATTGAAATTTCGGGGATTTTAGACTAAAATACATTAGATCTCATCTAGATGAAGCCACAAACCAAGTTTTATCCAGATATGTTGAGAAATAAGCGAGATATAGAATTTTACTTATTCCCCATAAGGTTAACATTGGGACAACGTACTGTGTTTACCACTTTCAATATCTCGGTAACCAATGGACATAGAGCAATGATTCAAAACACCAAATTGTTTGTTTTTTTGAGCTGAATTCAATGGTGCCAACAAAGATTCGATAAATTTTATTTTTATATGTAAAAAACCCAAAAAACCCATTTTTGGGGGTGTTTATCCCCCCTTACCCCCCCTTCCGGTGGTCCGATCGGGCTGGTTCACGAACTCGTCCATTCGATTACCACTTTACATGTCTGTTCCAAATTTCATTAAGATCGGATCATATTTACGGCCGCTATCGTGCTGACAGACACATATATATATATATATATATAGATAGATAGATAGATAGATAGATAAAAATTCGAACGAATGGTGTTTTTTGCTTCTGGTGGCCCTAAAACGAAAAGTTATCATGGTCTCGGGCTTAGGTCTTACCATGAGACCTACGGTAATAGCTTCTTCCCTATAGGGGAAATTCGCTAAAATTCGAACGAATGGTGTTTTTTGCTTCTGGTGGCCCTAAAACGAAAAGTTATCTTGGTCTCGGGCTTAGGTCTTACCATGAGACCTACGGTAATAGCTTCTTCCCTATAGGGGAAATTCACTAAAACTTGGTAAGTGGCTTCTTCTAGTTCAGATCTACTAAATATTGAATTAAAACCACCCAGTTTTAATATACCCGTAGCAGCAAACCTGCATACTCATTCCCCACGTTATTCTTAAGGAGCTTTCAAAAACCTGTAAAATCTCGCTATGTTGGATTGAAATATGTTGTTTTTTACAGGAAATTCACTGAGTATGCAGGTCTGCTGCAACGGGGGTATTTGTTTATGTCAATACAAATGGTTTAATTTGAAATGGTCACCGTGGTTAGAGTGAGTGGTTGCCAACAGGATGCAGCACCTATAATTGTTTTTGTACAACAGGTGAATGCAGTCTTATTTAGCAAATGTGTTATTATTTACGTTTTCAATTATTTTGTAAATTTTTACTGTAAGGTTATGTTATTACAAACATAAAGTGCACTAAAATTTAGAGTTACATATTTTTTTGTTTTAAAATTCAAAGTCGGTAGTAAAAATCATATGAGAAAATGTCAAATCATAGGAGAAAATGTTTGCAATTCCGTATATTATCACACAGACGATAGATTTCACGGAAAAATGAAACAACGAAGAAAAAGAAACACATCTAAGGGTATAACGGAAAAATTCACAACGAGATCGAAAAACACTATCGTAACAGATTGGAACAGAAAGGATCGGGGGGAAAGGGAGACAGACGCACAAGGTGATGAGATAAATAATCAGAACAGAGATAACGGAGAACCTTTGAAAAAGGGATCAAATAGAGAATCTCTTTGGAAAAGGACAGGAAACTATGATTTGGACCATGAAGGACACATTATTTCAATCAAATATAGATTTTATTGAATACCCGAATATAGTAATTTGCAAGAAGGATAACATTTGTAGTTATTGCATAGCAAAGACATTAATTCAAACCAACAGCAAATTAACTAATGGGTTACCAACAGCGAAAATTATGCGCTGTTTGAAAGGGCAAATAAGATTGCTACCATCAAACATGCCACCCCCGGCTTTCTCAAATAATTGACGAACGTTAGAGAGTCTTATTCTCAACTCAAGAATCACTTATGTAGTTTAACTCCTCTTTTATTATTAGATTAAAAATTATGAAACTTAAACGGCATCAATTTTATATCTTGAGGAATGATCTAATCGATGAGTAGGTTGTTAATTTTTTGATTCAATATTTTATTTTTTAGTTTACAATATTTATTTGGTTGCTGATTTGAACTTTTGACTTCGGCAGTCGTCGTCACCCGTCAAAAAGTCTGGCTTGTTGAGCTGTCAAATGTCAAAATAATGTCGTTTGTCTGGCATTTGTAGTTGTGGTTGTAGGTTGTGTTAACTTTGTTTTATGGCGTACTAACCATTGTCCAAGCTATTTAATTTATGGTGTTAAATATATCTGTTACAAGTTATCTATTTATCACGAATTGAATTACAACAGTGTCTGCATAGCATGAAAATCTGCATTTAATTTGCTACATTTCATTTACTGCTGTGCTGCGATAGCGCTTGTGAATGCTAAAGCTAAAGCGAAAGTTAAAGAATAAAAGGATAAAAATAAAGAATACTCCTAGAGATATTGTTTTTGATTTATGATCAGACTGCTGTTGAATTGCACATTTGACGGTCTCTGGAATTAAGTTATTTCGATTGGTACCGTGATTTCGTGAAGACCCTCAAGACGCCAAGTCAGGACCGTAACAAGTTTATAATATCAATGTCGGACTTACAAAGTAGGCATTGTAAGCAGAAATAATTGTTATACAGCCCAGTTGATGGAATATACAATACAAGTAACCAAATTAGGTAAGTTTATCCTGTAGTAATAAGGTTACCCAACTCTCAAGATGATAGTTTAGGTTTTTACACTTACCTACGTGTTTGAAATCCAGAATTTCCTTACACATTTAAGGTATGCACAGTTTTCCTTTTAAGTGTGAATATATTTTATAATAATGTTATCTTCATAAGATGGTGTGAGGAACTTATATGTAGACTTTGTCCCTGTACAGGTTATGTTGGTGGTTGGATAAAGTGTCTTAGCTGGAATTTTGTAATAAACGGTATTCTCATCATGATTTAACTTGGCAAAGATAGGCCTATATTTTGCAAATAATGAAGATCAGATTGTAAACCCAATATCTATATTCTCATGATAACTGAAAATAGTAACGCCGAAGAAATATCAACAATATATCGATTTTGATTCACCTTTGATATATTTTTAGATTTCCCCACCCCCCCCCACTGGGCTGTAGAATGGACAAGGATATTATAATTTATCCATGGGCCATAAGATTAATTATTGGGCGAGGATCAGATCTAAAACTCATACCAAAATCTTTAAGCCTATGTTTATACAGATGTAATTGTACCCTCAAAACCAAAACTTCAATAACCCGGGATTCTAGATAGCTCAGAAAGACTGTCTGAGCAATTAAGTGCACTTTTATCTATTTAGAGTAGGCTACAAAAGTTTTTGGTTTTCTTTGTTTGTTTTAACAGATGAGGTTTAAGTTTTTAGTTTTGCATGACGTAAATTAGCCAATTACACAGCGAATAATTAATTTCTACAGGAATAATGCAGACTTATCGTAAACTAATTTTTATTTTTACTCCTTTCCTGATAACGAATAACGATAACAAACCTTGACACTTTGACACTGTTCAGTACACATTAGTCCGGATTCGCAGGGCTCTACTGTAATCTTAAGCTTTCATGTTTGTTGCAGTTTGACTTAAACTTATTTAAGGACATTTTGTAGTCCGGGTTTGCAGGACTCATTTGCATCCTTGAGGTTAGAGTAAAACCAAAAATGTGGTCTAGCTGATGGTACAAGTTTTTATCTGCCTCATATTAGTAAGCTGAGCTTAGAGATAACAAGTAGGCCCTATAAACTGTGTAAAAGGTTAATACACATTTTCTAATATTGTTTGTACTTCTCTCAGATAAGGTCTAAGCTATAATTTTTTTTTAAATTTAGTAATTTTTGCTCTAATTTGGGTTTGGGATTTAAGGATTTTTTGTTAGCTCTGGCTGAAAAACCAGAAACTGTAATAAAATGTTGTCTTGGAAGTTGGTCCTTAAGACCTGATGTATATTAAAGGATGTACGGCTTAAAAATCTTTTGAAATCAAGGTGAAATTTCAATAATACCTTATTTAAGGTTAGGTTTTGATATTTGAGTCCAGGGCTTAATTTATAAAGAAAAAAGTACCGGAGCTATGGCACACCGGGTGGCTGGGAGGGTATGGAATACCCTCCAGCAGGATGGGGGGTCCGAGGGGCCTCCCCTGGAACATTTGTATAAATTGCAATTAAAATTGGTATTTTTTTACGTTTATGACAACTGTATAATGCTTAGGCCTTGTATACTTTCGCACCTTCTGTTAAGGTGCGCATAGCTATGTAAAGGAAAATAGGACTGTAAAGTTGACTTAGGTAATTCCCAAATTTGGAAAGAGTTGTACACTTTATCAAAAATCATTTTCTGAACAGTATTAAAAGATGGCGTGGCCAGAAAAGACGGTCCGGAGCCGCACCGGTGAATTGTGATGTACCGAACTTGCGCTCTGGTATGCTCCGGTGAGCTCCGGCTGAAATTAACCCCTGTTTGAGTCATATTATGATAGTTAAGGTTAGGGTAAGGCCTAGCTATATATGTATTTACTAAGGCGATATCGCAGAGGTAAAGCGTTTGCCCGAAATATTGTTAAATGTCTCTGGTTCAATCCCAGTGGTGGACGACTCCCAGTCCCAGTACTAACTTACTTCTTCCATCAAGAGCGGTCACCTCTGGCTGGCCTATGTGACTATTGCCTCTAAGGTACCTCGCAGTCATCACACAGGCTTATTGGCTTGGCAGTTAAGGTTTTCGTTTATAAAAAATAAGTTTTATAGCCTATATATATAAAACTTAAGATAGGCATATATATAATTTATTTTAGCTTTCTTTTGAAGAGCCGACAAAAAATGGGTATGCCATCATTTTTTTAATCAGCGCAAAATTATTACTTATTTTTTAAATAATTTTTTTAAAGTTGATAACAATAACTTTTGGGAAAACATAAAATTAACATTTAAACTAGACCTAGCCTATACCTATTTATTTCAATTCAAACATATCTCTACAATTATAGTGTGGTTCTCTTTTGAGGACAAGATCTACTAAATGTCATCGGTAGCCTACTTTTCCTAGGATAATATTCATGATAATAATGTACCAGTAAATTTTTGTTGGTAGCCTATTTACATTAGTATATTGCGTTTTAGAAACTTAATGTCATTTATTAAGATTGCTTTAGGAAGAATAAGTTTAATAATGGTAAACAGTTTTTTTAAGAATAACCTAGCTATAAATAGATTTCTTAACTTTGGAAATTTATGAATCTCAACTGTACTCTGTTTACATTGTGTCTGCATTTCCAACAACAGCAATCGATTAATTGACAGCATTCTACGAGATCATCGATTAGCCTTGTTGTTTGACTAAAATTATTTGACACAATAAAATGAAGGATTGAATAGTTTTGGGCACTGCTACATTACCTCTTAGTTAGGCCTGCAATATTTTCAAGCGGTCAATCCGGGACAACTAACCAAGATGCTCCAGTGTGTGACACACCGGGGGGTTTGGGGGGCATGGAAGGTGAGCCTCCCCCGGAAATTTTTGGAAATTTTAGAGGAAAAGGGTTAATTATAGTTAATTTTTGCAGCAAAAATTAACCTCAAGCAGGCCTATTTTGTGTCCAGATTATTGAGTCAAACTAATAAGTTTTTAGGTTGGCCTAAATATAGGTAGGCTACTGAGGTAAAATTTACTTTTGAAAAACTTATAATCTGGTAAAAATTTATAAAAGTTTTAGAGTAAAATTGTGAATTTTAATGATTTGAAAAAAATTATTATTATATTTTGTGTTGTGACGATGCAATTTTTTCGATGGTAAAGTGTAATAATAATTCATTACATGAAACAAAACTTACAATTAATTTATTTTACTTCAATGAGAAATACCAATGTTTTTTTTATGCGAATGAAATACAACTTAAAAACAAAAGTACATATATTATATAAGAATTGTTTCTTCTTTCTTCGTTTGCCGCAGCAAACTTGTTAAATTACAGGTTTAGTTCATTATTTAATAACATATTACACAATTTAAAAACTGACCAGGACATCAGGAAAACTGGACGGGACACCGGGACAAGAGCAAAATACCGGGACTGTCCCGGTCAAACCGGGGCGTATGGCAGCCCTACTCTTAGTTTAATAAGATAGGAGATACATCAGCCTTATCAAATCTTACTCCATTTAATAGGCTATGAAACTATCCCCAATAGTGCATTTTAACCCAGATATTAAGCAATAAAATTAAGCAAAGTGTATCATATTAAACCTTTGACATAATATTGAAAAAGGGTGTTTTGTAAGTTCATAAATAAAGTATTCGATGTTGATTCCCTGTTATAACATAAATTGATGTTGTTTTGTTTTAGGAGCATACCTTACTTAAACTTAGTAAATTCCGAATAACGACATGTTTTTATGGCCACCTTCTGCAAGTAAATGGAAGCACCAGATTCAACGTCAATTCATTTAATTTCATTGGCACCAGCACTCACCTCAACATACCATTACGGTAGGTCCATTGATCAATTGCTACTAATTTAGTTCTCTTATTAATTTAAACTTTGCTCCTACACAGTGGAAGAAGGTGCAAGGTTTCATTTTTCTCATTAGACATGTTTAGCCTGACTTATTTCACCGTAGGGAAACAATGCAATTTTTTGAAATTATCAAAAGTACAACAGAGAAAACACATATCTAAGGAAAAAATAAAACTGTTTTAACTGGTTATTTTAAAGAAAAACTTGACTCAGACAAAATATTTGTGCACCACTGGTTGCCACGGTGTGTCTTAATTAACTTCAACTAGCCTACAAACATTTAGTGAAGATAACTCAGCAAAACTCCGAATGAACTTTAGAAAGGCATAAAATAAATTAGAGACACCTCATGTTGTTACATATCGGTGTTGATTCAAAGTGCATGGTTGTATAATATGATCCCATTCGCTCCTTGGTACTGTGAAAAGTACAACAGTGGCAGTTGCCGCGCAACCATGACAGCTACTGACCTCATGTGTATAGGCCCTAAATTGTAGATTGGGTTTTTGCTAAATGTTGCTGTTATGTATTTTTAATTATTTTTATTCTTGTTTTTTGCTATTATTTTTTCCCAGGGTCAAACCCTGAGAAACTTTCAAAGACACTGCCGAGAACTCATAAGTTTAGGCAATTTATAGTCATAACTACATACTGTTGGACCCCAGATATCTGATCTGATTTAAACTTATCCATAGGCATGCGCAGACCTCCAACATTCGGAGTGCCAGCAGGTTGGATTTGACAAAATACCCTAACACAATGAAGCATTCTTGGCAAATTTGACCTATAAAATGTAAGTATATCATATTTATGACTTTAAAACTAAATAATATTATTAGTAAATAGATTTATACGAGCCGATGCTTTAAAGCGGCGTTTTTGTAACCAGTACCAAAAAATAATGGGTTGTTACTGACCGAAATACAATACAGGCCTACATAGCCTATATTTAAATTTGCAAAATAATAGATTCTCAAAGGTCTAAATTGGCAAAATAATAGATTCTCAAAGGTCTGTAATGTAATGCTAAGTAACAGAAATTAAAATCAATCAGTAAAAATTCATTGTTTTGTTTCCTATTCTGAAAATACAACGTTTTAAACATATAAAATTTGGAAAAGCGATTAAGGGTAGCAAGAACTCACTGGGTAGCTATGACCTGTTCTTCTGTCTACTCTTCTTGCTTGTAGAAGTACAAGGAGCACCCAACCATTCATCCGACTTTAACCTTCCGTGTTAGAATATGACAGTGGTATATATATAGGATTAATTTTTGAGATGGGTCCATCTCAAAAATAGGGTCCGAGTAAACTGAACCGGGTTTTATGAGGGTATATCAAACCTCGGAGAGTATATCTGGGTATCCCAGAAAATTTGGATATTTTGAAGCAAAACGGGTCGTTTTAGACAATCTTAGTAGTTTAATTTTAACTTCAAGCAGATGTTCAATGCGCCGAGAATGTTGGGTCAAACTAAAGTGTTTAAATATTTGTAATAAAATTATAAATTTTCAAACGGACCTATTATTTGGCGGGGCAAATAATAAAAAGTTTGATGCAAAATGCATCCATTTTTGTTTAAGTTTAGTTATTCGAACTACTAATGTAATTGCTGTTGATCAACTGTTCTTTATTTCAGCCAGTGTTTAACATCTTGTCATAAGTTTATAAATTTCATGTATAGTTAGCCTTTTAATGTGTGTTTAAGGAGGATATTTTCTTTTAATATGGCTAAAGGCTAGCAGGGTGACTGAAAACAAAATAACTTGCCTCATTTTGTTTAAAATGACCTTGTGGTCATGGTATACAATCAGGTGCTGTGAGTTTTTTAAAAGTTGTAATGTTGCAAGGAAATAAAGATTCAACAACTGATTGTGATCTGCTATAAGCCGAAGGCGATGCCCAATGCCTATACTGGCCGCACTACTATATTGGTGATGATAACTTAACTTGGCATATCGGCTACATCGGTCACTGTGTATGCACATATCGACTTGAAATCAAGATCCCTCATGTAGGGAGATCAGGTGAAATTTGTTAAGTAACTTATAAGATTTTAAAACAAAATGTTTACATGCGGGAGGACAGATGTCCGGTACTCTGCCTGCCACAGATATGACCTTAGGCATGAGTTATTAAAATAATTCTCACCATATAAAACTGGCGTAAGGCTACGGTACTTGACGATTACACCGAACAGAAAGTGAAGTTAAATGTGTACTATGTCAATAGAAGGCTTAAGGTTAGGCATGCCATGGCACTGATGGCATGCCTGCTGCGCACGCCTATAGGCTGATCCCTGTCAGGATTTTTTAAAATATGAATTACAGTAGAGTCCCACAAACCCGGACTAATGTGGACCGAACGGTGTCCAGGTTTGTGAAATTTCCGAGTTATCGAAAAATGAATAAAAATAAGAAAAAATAAGAATAGTTTCTGTTACTTCTATGAGAAATCATTTATTTATTGCATAGTAAAAAATACAAAAACTACATTAAAAGTTACAAAAAAAATGAAAGAAAAGCCAAAACTGTTTTATATGTGTCACACCATGCTCTGGCCTTTAATCTCAGTGCACTTTATTGCTCTGGTAGGCTTGCCGAGTTATCCAGAATTCCGGGTTTGCGGGACTCTACTGTATCTGCAAATGTTAGAAGGCCTAAAACGCTCTTTCAAAATTTGATTTGAAATAAACTTTGATTTCGTCATTACTCTAGGTATACCGAGTTTTGCTCTAGGATAAAATATAGGCAACCTAAATATATCAATCAGTTGTTTTGGTTAAAAATGGCCATAACGATAACATGGGTACTTTGTTGACGGGCTGTAGGATGGAAACCGGATTTCCCCCCATCTTGTGGCCAGCTTCAATCGATTTCTCATGGCCGCAAAATCTATATAAAATTAAAAAAGTATTTTTCCCTTGGATGAATAAAGTATTTTGCCCTTGAATGAAAAAAGTATTTTGCCCTTGGATGAAAGAAGTATTTTGCCCGTACTAACAGAGCATAGTAATAATTTTTTTTTCAATAGTATATTTTGCAACAAGGGCATAAACTGAGGTTTTGCAGGCTCGAGATTGTATTTCAAATTTAAGATGAAGTCGAGAATTTGAAACAATCAAGAGCTGCAAAACACTTTTGGCCGAGGTGCGAACCGCATTTTTCACCACAGTACACAATGAAATGTACCCTATACAACATTAAAAATCTGATTTTTATTTGGCATACTTGAAAACAAAACTTTGAGTTTATTAGCAATGGACTTCTTTGGCATGGTTTAAACAAACACAGCTACGAAAATCATATGATCGCAACTATTCTGTCTTTGTAACCTATTGAATGCTGTATGACAGCACGAGATGCCATATCTTTGTGTGTGCTGTGTCTTGTATGCGCGAGATGTGATGTCCTCGCGTTCTTTGAAGCAAATATAGCTGACTTTCGGCCCTAGGGACGAAAGTTTTCGATTCTCTGGCTGAAAAGAGTTAGTTTCAGCCACCACCAGCTGATGTTTGTAAAAACCAGTGATTACATATTAGTGTGTTGAAAATTTTTTTTATTATTGGAAAATTCTTTACTTGTAGTTATTAATTTTTATTTCTTTGTACCTGTATGTGAGATTATATTTGGAGCCAAATAATAAACTGCATATAGAAAAAAGAGCTATTTACAATTTTAATTTAAACCATATAGATAGGCTAATATATTTTATCGTAAAAATATTAAAGTTGTTAGTTGTTATGAATTAAACTAAAATAATGAATGTGTATATGAACTAACCACAAATTAAGTACGTACTTCCCGATAGGTGAGTTTCATTTATCCCCCACCGTTTGTTGTTTACCGCTCCAAGGTTGGTTATGCCCACTTTGATTCATATCACAATATAGTTCACCAAGCTGATGGCATGTCAAGTTCCCAAATTACTTAGGTAGGACACATCATATTTTACATAGTTTGTTTTTGAGCTTGAAGAGAAAATCCTATATGATGCCTAAATTCAATCTCCTTTTTTAATTTCTTTATTAATGATATGAGGAGCCAAGTCCCAAACAATTTGGTATGTATACAATTACACAATTATAATATTTTTTATTTTTTATTGTTATATTTTTATAATCTACTATATATTTGTCAAATACCAGTGACCTATTATCGCACAGCCCAAACTATACGACCTAGGACCTTGACATTTTGCGTGGACGTTCCTTTCAGGGCGTAGGCATCCGCTAAGAACAGATTTTTCTAAATTCAAAGTTTTAAGGGGTTTTTAGCGAGGTCAAAGTTTTAAATTTTTTCCATATAAAAGTATGTTGGGCCATTTTTGTTTACATTTTCAATGTTCATTCAATCAGTCAGCTGGTAGTTACCTTTACAAATGTAGGTATGACGATATTATAGCTGCTAACAATTTAATTTCTTTCATAATGGTTTTGGTTTTTATAGTTTTTTGTTGATTTATTTTAAGTACATAATTATGTGCTATATAAAGGTTACATTTCGTTTAGTTTAAGTATCTCATCTGTTTAAGAATAAAATCTGTATATGAGACACCCAGCGACCAAATAATAGTATTAATAATATTATTCTTTCGTCGCTGATGGCACCATCTTTATCTCGGCAGCTGGAGTTATCGTTTTTCTTTCCTATACCGTACATTTGTCAAATACAACTGACCCCGAACAGCCCGAAACTATTGGAGTACAGCCCGAACTATTGGACTTCGAACCTTAAAAATTTGCACAGACGTTCCTTTTATGGTGAAGGTATCCCCTAAGTAAGTTATATATTTCCAAAATTCAAAGTTGTAAGTTGGTGGAGAAGAGGCTTTAAAACGTTCCCATATAAATGTGATTGTCGATCTTTTGTTTACATTTCCAATTTCATTCAAGCAAGCAGAGGGTAATTAGCTTGACAAACGGATACGTTGTTACGGCTGTTTAATAATTTAATTCTTTCATCATGGTTGTTTGGATTTTTTTAGGTTATACGTAGTGTATAAAAGTTACCTTTTCTTAGTTTATATTTAATCCATAAATTAGTTTTTCTACCTTATCTATTTAATCATGAACAAACTATGAGGCGCCATCTTCATTTAGGCAGCGGGAGTTATAGTTTTTTCTCTCATGGCGTCCTCAATGTATTACAATCATGCCCTAAAACAATTTGGCGAATTCCTTTTTCATCTATCGATGTATAAACATCCGATTCGATGGTGTGTCCCGGCTTTGCACAGAAAAAATAAGTGCTGCAATCTGTGGTTAACCTTTAAAATTATTAATAACCGCCCATATATTACGTTGTAAACAAAGTGAAGCAAGTTTGAAACACCGCCAATTGATAGTGCTACTGTTTCGAACTTTCATCACTTTATCGTACTTAATTGATACTCTATTTGATAATTCTGAGACGTATTGGCAAATTTTCGACCAATTACCGTAAAATTGACACTTTTAACGTTAAAATTGAAATAAAGTACACCTAAACCAGGAAGATAAACTGAGAAAACCTTAAGACTTGGTTATTGGAATACTTTTAATAATACATTTTTAAATTACAATAGAAACCCACTTTTCTTTAAACATTATAAATCAATAATAATTATGTAAACAAAGTATCATCTGTTTTTAAATGTAATATTAAAAACAGTCTTGTAGAATTGATCTTCAACACTCCCCCGCAATTCTATGATTCAAATGAAACAAATTCAATCAAAATAATTTCACCATTTATAAAAGTCCCAGTTCATTTCTAAACCTATTAAATTTTTCAACTGGAAGTCCTTTTGTGAATAAGTCACCAACTTGATTTTCTGTTGCAATGTATTTTATTTCAATAGTCTTCTTTTCAACTAATTCCTTGATATAGTGGAATCTTACATCTATGTGTTTCGACCTCTTCGTTTCCAGAGTTTTAGCCATCTTGATACATGACTGGTTATCTTCATGGATCAACACTGGAGAAACGTAACGACCTAGAATTTCTGTCATCAAGCGGGAGAGGAAGACAGATTCGGTAGCACATGTTGCAAGAGCGATGTACTCTGCTTCACATGTAGACAGAGCAACAACAGGTTGTTTCTTTGTTTTCCATGCAACGGTATTACCGAAAACCTTGAATATATAACCACTAATACTTTTCCTATCTTCTAAATCGTTGGCGAAATCAGAGTCACAGTGGCATTCTATTTCTCTTCCTGTTAAGTTTCTTTTGGTGTACATGAGAGATAAATTCTTTGTACCAATTAAACATCTCACAATACTTTTTAAGTGTTTCCAGTGTGTAATATCATAACAATTTTGAAAAGTACTAAAGTATGTTACCGAAAAACATAAGTCAGGTCTAGTTCCCAGCATAAGGTAGATTAAGCTTCCTAGAAGTTGTTTATATGGCAAATTCTGGCAACATTCGTTACTTTTTGATAACTGAAGTTTTGGTATTATTGGCAAAGATACAGGTTTTGCATCTTCCATTCCGAATTTTTGTATTATTTTATCAATTAACTTTGTTTGTTTAAGTTTAAGTCCCTCATCGCATTTTTCAATAGAAATACCTAGGAACTCTAGATGATTTTCGTTAGTTAAATCTTTCATTTCAAAATTGGAGATCAGCTTAGATTTTACATCAAACAAATCTTTCTTTTCTTTAGCAAGAATAATCATATCATCAACATATATTACAATAAAAACACTGTCAGTGAAATAAAAACATGGATCCGAAGTAGATCTCTTAAAACCAATTTCAACTAGGAAATCATTCAATCGAGTATACCAACATTTAGGAGCTTCCTTCAAACCATACAAAGATTTTTTTAAGTTTACAAACAACTCCATCTTTAGTTTCTACTCCTTTAGGTGGTTTCATATATACTGGACTACTTAATGTACCGTTCAAAAAGGCACATTTAACATCTAACTGACAGAATAATAAACTATTTACAACCAAAATTGATAGTAAAGTTCTTATAGTTACAATGAACATGTTTTTATTGAGAAACCAGATGTGCTGAACTATCAGGCTCCTTGCCTTGATGTCTTGTTCCATGAAGGTCGACCGTAACCCTTCTTCTTCAGGAATATCATCGGTTACCGCATTCAGTACTTTGTTTTGTTCTAATATCAATTCCAATCTGTATAGCCAATTACTAAAATTGCGCCCATCAAAAGGTTTCAGAACAAATATTTGAGTTCCCATAGCCATTTTCCTTATTTCCACCAAGTCAACCTTATTCCCAATTAACAGTTACCCATAACCTGAAATAAAGTACACCTAAACCAGGAAGATAAACTGAGAAAACCTTAAGACTTGGTTATTGGAATACTTTTAATAATACATTTTTAAATTACAATAGAAACCCACTTTTCTTTAAACATTATAAATCAATAATAATTATGTAAACAAAGTATCATCTGTTTTGAAATGTAATATTAAAAACAGTCTTGTAGAATTGATCTTCAACAAAAATCGGTCCAGCCGTTCTCGAGTTATGACTTTGAAAAGAAACCCGACATAATCCACTGTGACTGTCCACAGTGTGACATAAATGTTTTTAAGACCTACACTATGCCATAACAGCGTTATATTTTATATAAACAGACCTATTTATTTAAACAGCTATTCATATAAACACGTTACATATTCTTTGATAAAACTATTTTTTAATTCAGGCCCTTCAGATTCGAGCTATTAAGGTTGAACTCTAATTTTTATCGTGAGCGAAGCCACGGGAACTGTTAGTATAATAATATTTTGAAAATTGTAATTCTTTTTATATTCCTCCAGAAACGTTTTTTCATAGGAATTGTTTCATCCTTTCATTTGTGTATAATGTGTTGTAAATATTTGAATGTTTTTCACTAATTTCATAAGGTCTATTTTCAATTTACAATATTTTATTTATATTAATACACTTTTGTTCTTTCAGAAAGATATTCTCTTCAATTGCCAATGTGCATTGAACTTCAACCATTGGGTTCTGGTCGTGGGTGTCTCTCTGGTCTGTGCTGCCATTATGTTCAAATTGTCATCACACATGCTGTATTCGTTGCGGATCAAATGTTTTTTATTATTTATGTTTTTGATATTGTTGTATGTTGATGTTTTACATTATATATTAAAATATAAAATTGTGCATTATTTTACTCATTTTTACTCCACCAAATTTGTTATATATTTCTTAACAAGATTAAAAAGAGGGATTTGCGTATTTGAGACCTTTGGTTTGGTATAAAGTGCAAGATTTTTTGAACACTTCATATGGTCGAGCATATGCCAACCAATTTCATTAAAAACGTATTGAACGAGACTTTTCTCCTTAGTATGTTGAAATCAGCTGTATAATTTACTTTATGTATAAAATAAAACTAAAAAAGGGTTTATAGAAAATATTATTTTTCTGAAATAAACAATGGTTATTAAAGAACGGTTTTGCAGGTGACAAACACATAACAAAAACAGATAATTTTTTGTAGAGTAATGAAAATAATTTTTGTTTCATATCTGAGGCCTACGCGATTTTTGACTTCCAGTTGAATCGGGTTTTTTTTAAAACGGCGTAAGTCCATTTATTTTATTTTCAGGGTTTGGTGGTTTTGTACTCTTTAACTAGATACATCGATTTGCTTTGAAAGGGCTTACCTATAATGAATGGTTGTGGATGAAATCAGCATAGCATTTCTGTGATTTGTTTTAAAAGGGCGTATGTCAACAAAGCGTTATATGGCGTTTTGGACTTACACCCTTTTGAAAATAAACAGTTTTTTCTTGTTTTCCGAAAGTTTGCTTTTTAGGACTTACGCCCTTTAAAAAAAACCGATTCAGTTAGTTTCCTTTAAAAAAAACTGATTCAGTTACTTTACGTAAGTTTTTTTCAGAATGTATTTCAGTTAAAATTATTGTGAAATAGACATTGCTTCCAACTTTGTAAAATGTGTTGTAATGGCAATACAATGAATTTG
Source organism: Flexamia atlantica (assembly GCA_035578135.1). Taxonomy (NCBI): domain Eukaryota; kingdom Metazoa; phylum Arthropoda; class Insecta; order Hemiptera; family Cicadellidae; genus Flexamia; species Flexamia atlantica. The sequence goes on along the minus strand of JAQJVK010000002.1, from coordinate 46,886,024 downwards.
ATTTTATTTGTCGCATGGCAGAATGATCATCCGACACTAAGTCGAAGAGTGTGAAATTGCCCATTTGATCATGTATGTTGTACTACTAAAATTAATCCAGAAGGTTTCAATCCGGTATCAGACAAACCAATGGTATTATCAGACTGCTGCTGGTTGTCGCATCAACAGTCATTGTCATATAATATGAAAGGCTTAATATATTTCTTGGCTTCACTGAAACTTATTTTCTGTGAGGACAAAATAAATTGCATTTTGTGAAAACCATTTTGTTTCTTTAGACTTCTTCCATTTCACTTTAAATACATCTTAAATATTTTACCATAACCTATGTTAAGAACCATTCTTAACATTTGAGGTCAGATCTACAACTATCCTTCAAGTAGCTTTTGTTATACCGTACGGTAAAACATTTGATCACTTTTAACATTCAAAATTATTTTTTATTTGTAACTGTATGAATGTTGTTTTGTTTCCTTTGAGTATTAAAAATGATAGGTTTAATGTCACCACCATGGTAAATTGCGAATACGTTCGTCCTCATACGCGACATCGGAGCGTACTCCTAGTATAAGTATGGATAAACATCTAGAAATGTTGAATTTTTATATACTACATTAGACGTTATAATGCTTGCTTCCAAATTACGTTTTTTGGAGCTACTATTTAGGCCTTCATAAGAGTTTTCAACCCAGCGAAGCGAGTTACCAACAGCTAGTTACAAATAAAATAACAAAAACCGCATGTCCTGTAACTGTTTTCAAATTTATGTGAATTTCAGTGTTAGAATAAAAAAATTTCAAATCTATTTAAACATATAATAATTGATAAAAATATTCTTGGCATCATTCAATTTGGCTTGAAAAAATAAAAAATAATCCAGTATCTTGAATTATTGATTTACATTAACTGGTTGAGGAGATAATTAATGGTTAAACATTTGGCAGTAAACACAGTACATTGTCTAGTGTTATTCTTAAGGCAAATATTTGAAAACCGATTCCCTGTTTACCGATTTTGATAAAATTTGTTATGATTTTGTAATATAATTAAAAATTTGATTAATTTTATTGAAGGTTTTCTTGCTTCATCTAAATAGTTTTATGGGAGAAAGTATGTGTCAGTTTGCTGTTACCGTTTATTAGAATATTAAATAAAGGAGTATTGATCTTCAGGCACACACAACCCGCATGTAAATCGTTCCAATAGAACTACAGATCTCCCCCCCCCCCCCCACTCGCAATAGACTTACATTACCCTATGTTAAATTGCCATAGAAGGTGTTACATAGTTTTCTTATAGTATTCTTTCATAAATATTTGATATAATTATGTTCAGTCTAATGACTCTAATTTTGACAATCAGCTGATTATTTTGTTATTACTTTGTATGTTTTCATCTAAATGAAAGAAATAGAAATTATGATTTAAACTGATATTTTATTTTATTAATTTACTAACATTTATTGGTGCCGAAACCCTAGAAATTATTTAATATGTCAAATAAATCTTTTTCACCAATCAAAACTAGATCCTGTACCAAAAAGGCACAGGAAATTAAAGAAATTGATAATCCCAAACTAGACCTAGATGTTTCCACAATAGGTGGTGGTTCAAATCCTAGGTCTGAAACAAACAGAAGTAAAAAGAGTGATGTTTGTGAAATTATGAATGAACTTATCAAAATACAAGAAGAGGAAACAGCTATGGAAATCTCTGCGGCAAAAATTGCCAGAGCAAAGGCAGAAGCAGAAATTGCCGGGGCAAAAGCTATGGCAGAAATTGCTAAAGAAGAAGCCAAGAGAAAGGAATTAGAATTGAAGAAGAGATTGATGGAAGAGAGGCTATCAAATATTAGCTCTAAAATGTCCTCAAGAATTAGTACACCCTCTAGAAAATCCGTCTCGTCTATTCAGCGACCTTTGCCCACAAACGAAGCTGTTACAATTTGGATGCAAGAAGCCGGTAAAGCGACTCAAGATGATCAGTTACAGCCTTGGGTCGACAAATCCATGAGTCATCCGAATAATGAGCCGACTGATGTCGTTCAAGATGATCAGATAAAGCCTTGGACCAACCAGTCGATGAATATGATAGCCAAATCTTTTGACGACGCTCAAGATGAACAGATTAAGCCTTGGGTTGTCAATGCGGTTAATAATTTGAAAAGTAGGCATCGAGAAACGTGTTTTCCGAATCAGTATGAGCAGTTTAGTCCAGGTCATCGAGATGTTAGATGTGAAAAGCCTCGAGAAAAGAAGACCTTGGCTTCCCTGCCCACTGTAGGAGGAAAATATTCACAACCACGTCACAATTGCCAGAAAACTTGTGCTAGAGTTTTATCAAGTCTTCCTGATTTCAACGGAGACTTTGATCAGTGGCCGGCTTGGATTGCTGAGTTCAGACGTTCAACTGAATTCAATGACAACACTGATCTTGAAAATCTTCAAAGATTGCAGAAATCCTTGTCTGGTAAAGCAAAAGATATTGTGTCGGCACTTTTAATATATCCTGAAAACGTGCCTGAAATCATCAATCTGCTGAAGCGACGTTTTGGACGCCCAGAAGTAATAATTAAAAGTCTCATTGCCAGTGTGAGGAGCAGACCACCTACAAAAGATTACAAGCCAGAAACATTAGTGACATTCAGTGACATGGTGAGGAACCTTGTGGTAACTGTAAAATCTCTTAAACAGGAACATTATTTGTTCAATCCACAACTTTTGGAGGAGCTCACAGAAAAACTGTCCACAAATATGAAGCTTAATTGGGGAATGTTCGTTACATCGCAACAATCTGAAGTAAGTAACCAATAGGTCTCGATAGTTTTTCTAAGTGGCTGTCGTCAGTGGCGGAAGCAGCAACAGTGTGTGTACCTAGTCATGCCCCCTATCAATGGAAGTAATTATAAAAGTTCAACAAGGAACGAGTCAGGCCAAAGGAACTTTGTATTACTCCATGAAGATGGTCGGGAAGTGTCAACAGTGAAACAGTGTCTTTGTTGCAAAAAAGATGGACATAGTTTGGCAGATTGTAAATATTTCCAGAAAATTGATATCCAGAAGCGATGGGAACTCGTAACAAAGTCTAAAGTTTGTTTTAAATGTTTAAAATTAGGACACCGAGCAACACAGTGCAGGAAAAAGGTAGCTTGTGGAGTGAACGGTTGTTCTTATCATCACCACAGACTGCTACATAAGACTAATAAGCAAAAGAATGAAAGAAGTGAATATAGTCAGCCAACACAAAATTCACCTGAAACTGAACATATTGGATATCAAGATGAGTCCCTAGACAGAGTGCTTTTAAGAGTCCTTCCAGTAACGTTAGTTGGAAATAAAGGAAAGAAAGTCAACACTTCTGCATTGATTGATGATGGCTCTACTATATCTGTCATAGAAAAAAGTTTGGCTGATGAACTTAATCTTAATGGACCGACAATACCCATTTCGTATTCTTGGACTGATGGGTCAACTTGCACAGAAATTGAGTCGAAAACAATTTCTATTACAGTTGTAAATGATGAGGGAGAGCAGCTTGTTCTTGACAATGTGAAAACCTTAAAAGAACTACACTTACCAACCCAGTCGATGAGCATAAATAAAATGAAGACAAAATAGCCTCATCTACAAGAATTGCCTGAAAAAGCTTTCAGTCGTGGTCGCCCTCGCCTCTTGATTGGTCATGAACACATTCACTTCACTGTTCCCACTAAAGTTGTGATAGGACCTGGAAATGCTCCCATAGCACTTAAATCAAAGCTTGGCTGGACAATAGATGGTCCTACCAGAAAGGAGCAATATCGGGAACGAGTTGACCAGGAATTCATTATGTTTAAAAGTGAAATGGAAGATCTGAACTCAATGGTTAAGAAAAGCTTTGAAAGAGATTTTATCGACTGCCCAAGCGACATAGGTGCCGGTTTGAAAAGCGAGGAAGAGATAAGAGCAGAAACCATAATGGAAAACACATGCCTCCAAACACAAGATGGACGTTGGGAGATTGGTTTACTGTGGAATGAAGATAACCCTCATTTACCAGAAAGTCGTTCTGTGGTGTGGCGTCGTATGAACTTTGTGACAAAGAACCTAGAGGAATGTGGTCAAAAGGGATTATAGAAGCCACTTATCCAGGTAAAGACGGCAAAGTTCGAGTTGTTGATGTCCGAACAACTGCTGGGGTATTCAGAAGACCTACAGCTAAACTTGTGAAACTTAATAAGTGAATTTTTGTGGCCCCGGAGAAATGTTACATAGTTTTCTTATAGTATTCTTTCATAAATATTTGATATAATTATGTTCAGTCTAATGACTCTAATTTTGACAATCAGCTGATTATTTTGTTATTACTTTGTATGTTTTCATCTAAATAAAAGAAATAGAAATTATGATATTTTATTTTATTAATTTACTAACAGAAGGTTTTACTTTCCGTTTTTGGAAAATTTAGTGGGGCAATAGCTGAAATTGAAGCAAAATGGACAAATATAGATAAAATTATCTTTTATTTGTTACCAGCCGTGTGTAAATCGGCCCAATAGGTCAGGCTCGCTGTTTTAAGTTTAATTTTTTCCCCTATGTTAAGTCTCCATGAGACAAGTTATTTTCCTTTTAACCCAATTAACATAAGAATTTTAAAATACAGCATTCATCGTAGGTCTCAAAATGACATTTATTAGTGTAAACCATTAAAACCGACATTTTACAATTTGCCATCTATATATTAATACGCAAGTGGTTTTCTTTTCACAGTCAAACCTCAATAACGGCTGGACGGATTTTGTTTGAGGTGTCAAATTAAAGGGATTTTTTGGTAGGTTTGTCAATACGTCTCAGATTTTAAAAAAAAGGACGTCACTAAAGTACAGTAAAGGGCTAAAGTTTCAGAACAGTGGCTCTATCCATCAACGTTTGACAAAGTTCAATTTACTATATTTACAACTGCTTTGCTAATAATCATGCTAATGATCATGCTTTGAAATAATTTGACAGCTAAATCATAGATTGCAGCACTGTATTTTTCAAAAAGATCTATTTTAATTTTTATAGCTGCTTTGGCTACTCTGGGACGTGACAAAAAATTGTTTTCAACAGTTTGTTTTTTTCAGGTAATATTGTTCATGACAGTGGCCTTTGTACATAATATAGTGTTGTTTTAATTATTTATAAAAATTATTTGACAATAAAAAAATAAATTTTTCAAAAATTCCTTATAACTTTTCAACGGATTAATATTTTTTTAACGGATCCTTACTAAAGGGGATCTTGTCCTTATTACTCTATATTGATCTGACTTGGTCCAGAGTCAATATCTTTAGAAATGTAGAAAAAAGTAGAGAGGTAACTCATTTAAAACTCACTCTGTATATAGATATTCTAGCTGTTCCCACGATTGAAATGATAGGGCGATAGTAACCAACATCTACTCCAGAGTGAAACCACAAAGCTGTATAATTAATACATGACGAATTTTCTTTTATTGTAATTATGGCTGGACGAATTTTAATGTATCATATGTAAATTTAAAAGTATTACTGTGTAGATTTGCCAATACCTCTCAAAATTATAATGAAAGTTTTAACATAAGTACAGTGACGGAGTGAAGGTTTTAAACTGTGGTGCTATCCGTCGCAGACATTTGATGAGACTCCATACACATTGGTTACACTTTCCTTTGTAGGTGCCATCTAATCTGAGTTGTTTTTCTAATTAATTCCATTATCTACTTTAGAGTGAAATCACAAATTTGTATATTAATATGTGAGGAATTTTCTTTTGTTGTCATAATTTGTTCACGATAGGCGGGACGAATTTTAATGTATCATAAGGAAATTAATATAAAGGCATTTCTGTGTAATTTGCCAGTACCTCTCAACATTATAATACAAGTTTTAACTTAAGTTCAGAGTAGGGGTGAAGGTTTCAAATGTTGGTGCCATCCGTCGGTGTTGTAGACAATGGATCAGACTATACACTTTGTTTGTACTTGTTTACTTTGCGGGAGCCAATCTAATATGGGTTATTTTTCTATTTAATTAACATAATATATTTAACAATGGGACTGTTTTCAATAATTTATCATTCGGGGTTTCCCCTAAGAACATGAAGTAGACATTGGTTACTCTCTCACTATTATTTTACTCTTTCCCCATGTTATCCTTATAGGAAACAAAACAAATTCTATATTTTCATTATTTCTCAAAGTATCTTGATAAAACTTGGTATATGGCTTCTTCTAGTTCAGATCTACTGAATTAAAACAACCCAGTTTTAACATACCTGTTGCAGCAAACCTGCATACTCATTCTCCATTTTATTCCTATGGAGATTACAAAGACATATCATGTATTGGATAGAAATATATTTTTTGCATTTGAAATTCACTGAGTATGCAAGTCTGGTGCAACAGGGGTATTTGTAGTTTTTCATAGAAGGGTCGGTTCATTCTAATTTGAGATAAGCAAAAATTTGACTATTTTAATAAACGATTTCTGAGAGGAATATTGTAACAAATGGTCATCAAAATATGTATTTCTTTCATACAATTCAAATTTTTTGGGGTCCACAGTTCAAATTTCTTTTGCTCCTATATTGTTTAACTGAAAAACATCTTTTGATCTCATTTTTCTCCAATATAGAGTGTACTTTGTAGTTGGGTTATGTTGGGTTGGGTTACAATAATATACATGAGTGAATTCAATAATGTTCTTAGAAACATGTATATTTTATTCTATTCTAGTTTTGTAGCTCTATCAGGTAGCAAACTAAAGGGCCGCTCTAAGGTCCAAATTCTCTTTACTTTCTGATGAGTAATTTCTTGATTTCTGATGAGCTCCACTGTAAGCTGGTATATGTCTTCTTGTCTTGGACTTGTTTTTAACCATGCAAATTTTCATTAGCCAAAACAATTCATGATCAAAAAAGATTTCTGTTTCCAAGGAAATAAACCACGGTAAGTTTATTAGTTCTGTATACATTACAATAACATCCAACAAATTTCAAAATCTTCTCGTCCAATGACAGGGACAGGCCAGCAGTTCCCTAATGAAGTGTTGTACGTGGCCCTGGCTCTTCTGGTCGTGGTGGCGGTTCTGGCATTTGTATTCCTGGGGATGAAGGAAGTCAGAAGGAGAAGCTCTCTGGGTCTGCAGCGAATGCATGTCACTCCTTCCTCCATCAACACCCATCAGACCGGGAATGTCGACGTAAGAGCACGGCGGCGGTCCATCCGACCGAACACTCCCCGTCCCAATCTCAATTTAGATTAAACTTAGAATAAATTAATTGGAGAATTTCTATGCTTTGCTTTTCTCTAAAATAAAAATTAGAGATTCAACTTCATCATGTGGTAAAAGTTTTGATTTTGCAATTCCTGGTAAGATACTAAAGCAATTTTTATCAGACAGAATGATGGATGAATAAATTGATAAATCCTTGGTTACGCACTTTACAGAAGAAAATTAACCAAGAAATATTTGAATACTTTTTTGCGATTGTGTTAAAAGATGTTTATGAGTTATTAGTGAACATTTTAGTTTCTGATTTCATCCCTTCCTTATGGTGTGTAATTAAGCCTAATAGCAGTTATAGCAGGCCTAACTGTGAGTGAGTGTAAGCATGTTCTCCTTAAATTTTGCCCTAAAATAGACATATATTTTACAAATTTTATAACAAATCTGGAATTCAGCAATGTGGAATCAAGATGAAAATAATTAACGTTTTTTGTGATATATGTATACACTAACTGTGATTCCTAGGTGATGTTGCACTTTCACTGAATGTTCTCACTTTTCTTAACTACTTGCTTCAGCTGTGAATCTAGGGCAAGGGCCTAGTGTTATGAGTTACCCATCGTCATAAAACTCCACAAAGGATTGTAGTGTACTTCACACCCTCCTTGTGACCCACAAAGTCCCTCTAATTGTCCCTGGAGCGTGTTGCTGCAGAGTTGCGATTGTAAATCATATACTTTCTCATCTAAAACATAAGCTGTCTCTTTCCTTATTGAGCAAAAAAAAACATACAATTATGAAAAAAGAACAGTCAATGCCTTCTTGACACGTTAAAGAGATAACTAACTGTTTTGTATGTTTGATATTAAAGTTTGCTAACCTTAGTTTGTAAACATTCTTCAATAAATAGTAGAGATGTGCGAGTACAGGTGTTTCAGGTCGAGTTGAGTAATTGTCAAAAGATTTGAATCTCGAGTTCGAGTCGAGTATAAACTAAAAAAAATGTAGCCTAAGTTATAGTAATACGTTAGAACATTTAAAAAGGTTTACTTGTTAAAGTGACAATAAATAATGTTTCCATTATAAATTGAAAAGTATCAAAATATGCACTTCTATTAAATATTATTTATTTAAAATAACAACAGTAAGGGACTGAACATTAATTAATATCTGCCTCTGATAAAAAAAGGTACGTATTTTACATGTATTGAGAAGAAAAATTACACTAACCCCCATTAACTACAAATATTGCATGATACTTGGCTAAAAACATTTTTGATACTTGTACCTGTTGGATATTAAGGTTGCAATATGTTGTTTAATAAACTGATTTGTTTTCAGACTTAAAATATTATTTCCTACCTTCATTTTTATTTTTAGTTTATAATTTTATTGGGTATCATTCTTTGTGGTGTGATTTGTGTAGCAGTTGATATTTTCCTCAATAGTAAAATAATGCTATAACCAATAGGAAAGTAAAATTGTTCAATTTATGACCTTCTGTAAAAACAATACGTTATTACAGCACCACTAAAAAGATTTAACACTAACATCTCTGAAAATTACTGAGTACTTATTTATACAAGCCTAAAGTAGGCCTATTTTTCAAAAAAGAATTTAAATACAGGCAAACTGTTAATTGAAAATAAACATTTCAAGTGGAGATGTTTTGTTTTGAAATAATTTCACTTTCTAAAATCAATGGCAGAAAACCCATGAAGACACAGATAAACCAAATATTAATGTGTCAATTAATTCTATCAGTCTAAGAAAAAAAAACATAAATGCAACACAGACAATAGTCTGTGTTGCATTTATGTTTTTAAGAAGACAAATCATCACACTAAACAACAACTTAAAAGGAACGACAAACTATTAATCCTATCTTTGGCACCCCGGTAGACGACACAATGTAAGTTTAACTCACTCTCCCTATCGGTTGTGAGGGGGGGGGGGTGGAGTTTGTTTACCCATCAACACTGCTCACCCGTTCCATAGTTATTGTCTGAGGGCGTGCCTGCGTGCATCTGGTGAGATAATTAGGAGATAAAGAGATCCTACTACAAAAGAGGGCAAAAATAAAAAATACTTGTCATAAAACTACAAATGATGGCTCATATTTTATTATTTTATTTTATAAATCAAATGAGACAAAAATAAAACTTGTACAATTAATTTGGTATACAGATAAACCATGATTTAACTACAGACTTTTATGCCGTATTTTGCTGGTATTTCGTGGTTCTCCAAGGTCAACTAAATATAGCTGAAACCCCGATTCCTGACAACACGCGATAATATTTCTTGCAACCTAACGTCCTTTCCTTATCACTTGAGGGAATAACATTTGTGTTACTAAGTAAGGGATAAATAAAACTATCATTATATATTTTATTTCCAAACATTTTACTCCTTGGTGAATTGGAACTGGATTTCTTCTTTGGATGCAATTACACCGATTCTGACATAATGTGGCAGTGTCGACACCAACAGTCACAAACACTGCTGTGATCTGTCGTGACAGCTGTAAGAAAGGTTAGGTCACCTACATTTTGCATATTTGTACAGCACGACAAAATTAAACAGCCTTTTGTGATAAAAATTATATTTTAAACAAAAATTACAGTTTTTGCAATTTGAACTCAAACTCGGCTCGAAATTGCCGAGTTTGAAAAAAAGCTAGAGTTTCAAGGCCAAACTTAACTCGAATTCGAAATCTCGAGTACTCGCACATCTCTAATAAATAGGTAAGTCAAGTATCGCTGACAAAGCAACTATTTTAGAACTTTCATAAATACCAATCTTTTACTTCAACGCTCTGTTGAATTGAAACATGTTTTTATGCATTTGAAATTCGCTGAGTATGCAGGTCTGCTGAAAAGGGGGTATTTGAAATGTACTGTCGCTCATTATTAATGCATCTGAACTTTAAGGGGAAACAGTGGTTGTCAGAAAAGGTGTGTTTAGCTCCCGATACTCTGTCAGGACAAGCCCATATACAGGAAAATGATACCTTCCTAAGTAATTCTGTCATGGGTGCTGAAGGACATTTAAGTAATTCGGGAAACGACAAAGTACAGATTATACAGAAGCCTCACTGATAACCGAAGATCTACCTACAGAACATATTATTTACCAAGCAAAGGACACTATAATTGAAAAGGCCAAGACTTTTTCTTTTAGCCTATTTCATTTTAATATAAGGTCATTGAGACACAAGGTCCATGAACTTGAGGTTTTACTTTCAGCTAATAACATGAAACCTGATTTTATATGCCTTAATGAACATTGGCTTGTGAAAGACGAGATGCAACTTCATTTACCTCAAGATTATATTTAGCCAGCTATTTTTGCAGATCTGAAATTGGTCATGGGGGTGTTGCTATACAAGTGAAACAGGATTTTCCTTATTCCTTCAAGGTTCTTGACCTAGAAAATTTGTGTGTGGAAAAATATCTGGAAGTGACTGCAATCAATATTCCAGACATAAACTTGGTTGTCGTCTCAGTGTATCGCACTCCAGATACTTGTGCAAAACTTTGTTCTGACATGCTTATTGACCTTGTGCTATACTTGGGTAGACTGCCTAAGATAGACACTAGAATTTTTAACATATGTGGAGATTTTAATATAAATATCTTGGACGATGAGCCTAGAACTCATTACTTTTTAAATTCTTTGAGGTCAATAGACTTTTTTTGCCTTAATATCAAGCCTACAAGAGGGCAGTCTGGTCTAGGCAACATTCTTTCAAACTCCAGGAGTATACAGGCTTCGGGTGAAGTGGTTGCAACAGTTATTTCGGATCATGATGGGCTAATACTAACAGCTGAATTGCCTTCTATTATGAACAGTGAGCAATGTACCTACGAGACCTTCAGGCTACTTAATGACTCTCGTTTGCATAGTTTTAAGCTTAATCTCTCTCAGGTAGAATGGCAGGCATTACTTAATCAATTTAATCAGGTTGAATTGGCAACTGAATATTTTCTTAGTTCTGTTACTGGTTTTTTCAATGATTTGTTCAATGATTGATCCCTCCTCTAGCCTACCTTTTTAATAGAATGTGTGATGAGGGAGTCTCTCCTCAGTGTTTGAAATTATCTGTGATAGTGCCTATTTTTAAGAAGGGTGATGAATCTTGCCCAAGCAGTTACCGTCCTATAGCACTTGTGCCTCTCTTTTCAAAGATTTTTGAGGGTTTAATTAAGGTCCAGCTTGATAAGCATTTTGCAATTAATAATCTTTTAAATTCTGCCCAATATGGTTTTAGGCAGGGATGTTCCACTGTAAAAGCTGTTGAGGAAGTAGTTAATTTTGTACTTGATGCAAAAAAACTTTTTTTTTTTAAGATAAAAAACAGGTCTGTGCATTACTTTTAGATTTAAGTAAAGCATTCGATATGGTTTAACATGTAATATTGGTTGAGAAATTAAGATTTTATGGCATATTAGGAACTGAATTATCTTTGCTGCAGTCTTACCTATCTGGTAGAAAACAATTAGTTAAGTTTGGGGCTGTAGGTAAAACATCTGATTTGTTAGAGGTACATAGCGGAGTTCCACAAGGTTCGGTTTTGGGACCGTTCCTTTTCACAGTGTATGTAAACGATTTGCCTAGCTTTGTTAATACTAAGAGTGTTCTCTATGCCGATAACACAACCTTTCTTCTGGCTGACAGAAATCATTTTGTTATCGATGACCTAAAACAGGATATTTTGGAAAGATCTAATGTGTGGTTCAATACAAATAAGCTTACTGTAAACAATGAAAAAACCGAAGAAATAATTTTTAGTTTAAACAAACACGAAAATGTATCAGTAAAACTATTAGGTATCATCTTAGACAATAAATTAACTTGGGAAAACCATACCAATCAGTTATGTAGTAGGCTTGCCAGAGTGGTTTATCTAATAGTGTAGAAAGCTGAAGACCTGTACATCATTTAATCTAGTTCTGAATGCTTACTATGCTTTTTTTCACATTCACTTGTTGTATGGAATGTCCCTCTGGGGTAATTCAGCTGGTGCTAAGAAAGTCTTTCTATGGCAAAAAAAGGTGTTGAGAGTAATGGTAGGAATAAACAGCAGAGAGTCATGTAAAGATTTTTTTTATTAGATTAAGCATTTTACCCTTGCCCTGTGTTTTTATATTACATGTTTTGTTGTATGCAGAGAGCCATTTTAATGAATTTAATTTAAGATCTGATATTCATAGTTATGACACAAGAAATAAGGAACTAATTGAATGTAAATACTTAAGGCTGGGAAAAACCCAAAAGAGCTTGATATATATTGGGATTAGATATTTTAATCTATTGCCCTTACATTACAGGGATATGCCCCCCTGCTTATCTTTAAAATGTTTTTAAAAATAAAATAGAAGCTTATTTAAAAAGTAAAGCCTATTGCTCTGTTGAAGAGTTTGAAAAAGATTGCCATAATGTAAATGTAGGCCTAATTTAATTTAATTTAAGTTGAGAAATTGTATCTTTGTAATCTCAACTTAGGCGTACAGTGTGAATTGTCACCTATAGGCTTTTGTAATATTGTAATATTTTGACTATGTCTATTACACTAATTATTGTGTTTAATGACAATAAAGATACTGATTACTGATTACTGATTATTGCTCCCCATAAAACTTAACACAAAATACAACTGATATCCACAGGTTTAACTTTCTTGATAACACACTTCTCATTCACCATGATAATTTACCGTCGAGGCAGAGCTGGCGGAACTGCAGCTTGAGGCTGCCATTTTGTTTCTGAGTTACAGAGCTTAATTCAGCCCTATCAACCTCCAACACATACTGTCAGACTCCTAGTAAGTCTATCTACACACAAGGAGCCTATCTACTTGTCAATGCCCCTACCCCTGTCCCTTTCTTCTCTATTCAAAAATGATAATTACTTAAAAAACATGCTTTGGAAATAGTTTAAAGGATGTTGATTTCAAAGTCATATCATGTCATATAGCTAGAAACGCACTGAGCTGCAGTTGTGCACGCTGATATGTTGATGACGGGACTATTTCCACTACTTCCGGAGCTACGCTGATCGGCAGTTACTTTCTTGATAACCCATGTATTTTCTATTCTCTTTTTTTTTCTGCCACATTCGAATCCCTCATAACCAGCCACCATGGGATTGAGCCTTGGCCACATAACGACTTAGCCATATAAACCAACCTTTAATGTGACCTCTAATAAATAATATACATAGTTGATAAACAAAGTCCTAAGAAGAGGTCTTCATGACTGTTTTAGCGAATTTCCCCTATAGGGAAGAAGCTATTACCGTAGGTCTCATGGTAAGACCTAAGCCCGAGACCATGATAACTTTTCGTTTTGGGGCCCCCAGAAGCAAAAAACACCATTCGTTCAAATTTGTATATATATATATAGATCGCACTATCATTGTGGCGACTTTACACAACACCTACAGTATGACAACCGCCTCGAGGAGTTATGTATATTTAGATTGTTATATAGAAATACTCTAACTTACACTCAAGAAACAACATTATCAACTCACAATTCAAGTTTTTTTGTTACCTGTATGGAAACCACAGAGACATCATTGTGACGACTTTACATGCAACAAACAAAATGGCATCCAGTAATATACATTACATTAAACTATCGTTGTGAACCCCATTCAAAATATTTACCATCACTGTGGCGACATACAGCGTTGCCAGTTTTCACTCTAGCCTTTATACATGAATAAATTGTTCACTGAGGCAAAATGACGACCTGCCATTCCACTATCACTGAGGCATTCTGTTTTTTTTCTAATTCAGTAAAAGGGAATAGGATTATTTTGCTTATTCTCCACAAATTCCTATTAAACGTTAGCCTTGAAATCTTTAGTACTAAATTGTTTATTTCATCACGCGTCATGCAAGTGACCTATTCTGGGGCAAAATGACGGAGTTTAACATGGAAACAGTAAATCTCAAGGCCCGAAATGGGACTTTGGTGACGAATAGAGACCAAATGCCAAACTGGAATAGCTGAAGCTTTGCTACAATTAAAGGTTTTGAGGTTATGTGAAGCAATCTTATTAAGGAGTAAGAAGCACCCAACTAAAATTCCGAACTGTTGACCGCAAACTTTACGAGATAAACTCATTGTTCTAGGAGAAAAACTTAAAAGAAAATCGATAAAAATTAAATTTGAAAAATAAAAATATTTAGAATTGATCATCTTTGAAAGTTTTATTCTGCATTAAGTTCTAGAGATTAAATTTCCCTTACTTTCTTGTAAGTTCGTACCATTTCTGTGGTCGCTCTCCACAGTACGGGGCCCAAAGTGCGCAGCCCAGCTAAAGTCAACCTTGCAGAGCTTCATGGTGATTCAATGATTAGGCTATATGAGATATTCTACGATTACATTAAAATTACAAACTGATTAAAAGTATAAATAAATTGCAATTTAAAAGTAAATTCCATTATTAAGATTTCTCATTGCCTTGCTCCCTCACAATTTTTTTCACCCGCCTCAATAGTGTACCCAGCTAAGGCCTGTCCTAGAAGGTTAAATAAGAAAATATCATATGCTTCTAAGCATTAAAGGAATTTGAAATTAATAGAGAGGCCTCGTATGTCAGGCTTGAGTAATTTCATGAAAGCTGAGTTTCTCGGCACATGATCCCAACACGGTTAAGATGGATCAGAAACTAACGATGAAATTTGGTTTATAACTAACATAGTGGCAGATTTAGGAGGGGGGGGGCTATGGGGGCTGCAGCCCAGATCAACAAATTTTCAGAGGCGGCATATAAAAAAAATTAACAGCAACAATTAATTCATAATACATTGTTACAAAAAAAATCACTTGGAAAACAAACTTGTGGTACAGGAGGATTAGCTTACAATGCCATCCTCCTGTTAAAATGGTGAACGGGCTGTTAAAATGGTGTTTATGCCTGAAGTAGAACGGCAGCAACGGTAATCACTGATCGCACCGCGCCCGCCGTCCTCCGTCCTGTCCCGAGGACGACGCGACTCGATCCGGCCAAGGCGGCAGGCACGAATTAACCAAGTCCAATAATACAAATAAAAATTCTTTATAAGACATTTTTTTATTAGAATTTCATCATAAACTATTTTTTGATTAAATGTAATCGTAATACAGTAATTCTTTATATTATGTAGCCTAGAAATTATATTTTTAAATTTATTCAATCGGTATTATTTTACATCGTATTCCATTTTTCTATGATTGACTAGAGTTTATGTTTAAAAGCTAGGCTTAAGTCAAGATACAACAAAGAAATAATGTATGGTATTTCGTTTTGTCAATTTAGGCGACGATGGCGATCTGTGATCGCGTTACAAAACTGGAATGTGTTGAGGAAGGGTTTACAATTTCTCTTTATTTCATTTCTACATAGCCTATTACGCAGCTACTTTTAACATATTATTCAAATCTTTGTTTGTCTTTAGTATCACACGATCTCGATCTTGCCGGAAGTCCGTACGGAAGTCCGGACGGCAAATTTCCAAATCCACCCCTGGTTACACAAATACATATCATTGCAAGCTTCGATACAACTCAAACATCTGGCCACTTCCATTTAGGAAAGTGAAAAGTCGTTTAAGTAGCGTTGAAGCTTGCAAGGGTATGGATTGACAGAGAATGGATGAAAAATGTACCAAAAGTATGTTCAAATATAAATCTAAGGTTTTATTCATAATCTCTTACAAAATTCTGGTCATCTTACTCTCGAGGGTAACTATGAGAATAATAATAGATGATACACGGCAGATTTTCAGTGTATTTGGCAAAATTTAAAAAGTATCTGGTTACTGAGGGAACACTCTTGATAGCTCCCAATGAAACTTGTGTATATTCAGTTTTTCTACAGGAGCGTTAGTCGAATTATAATTTACTAAAGTTTAAACACGCATTATTAATGGGCTTAAAAGTGTACCAAGTGTCTGAAAATGAGTGATGTAATTCATTCCGAACATTATTCCGAAGATAAGAAAAAAATGTAGCTATTTTCTTTATTATTTTACTTGCCATCATACCATTGCAAGCTTCAATTACTTAAACATCAGTTCACTTTCCTGTATTTAAAAAAAATACCAGCTCTTTAAGTTATATGTTGAAGCTTGCAACTATACGAATTTCTGTATATCAGCCAAATTGAAGAAGATTCGAATATCAAAATCACTGATTCTTCTTACCTTTGTAGGGAACATTGTCCAAAGAAACTATCAGATTTTAACGAAGGTCTGGCGGTCATGGCTGTTGGATTAAAACATTCATCGCTATAATTATAATTTATTTGGTACTTCACTCAATATTAAATCATTTATACGTGATCTGGGCATTGTCTTCAATTTGAAATGTAAGTTCAAGGTAATTATAGATTCCATCTGTAAGAGTAACGTTCTGGTTTTTTATTAGGCGATCAGGAAATTGTGTAAAAAATATAAATTCAATAAAACCTTTTAATGTTTTAGTAATACAATATAGGCTAGAGGCTGCTTCGGTGATGGTATTTCCATCGTAAGTAACAAATTAAAAATAGTGAAACTGTTCAAAAACTCAGGTCCCGGTCCCACAAGCTGTTCATCCCCCAATTTTCTCGTACTGACGTTGGTGTCAAAACTTCTCTCAATACGTAAAACTTGATCACAGATAGCTGTGTTGAAATTGTATAATAGACTTTCATTAATTGATAATTTAGATATTTTTTGTTCATCTGTCAAGACTTTCCGTTCAGTTGCAAAAGAATAAGTAAACTCTGTAATGTAATAATTCCTCGTTAATGTTCTGTTTGGAAAAGATATCAAATTAAAAAGTATTATTAATGTTTTTGTTGAACTTATATAATTATTGTAAATTATACTTGATTTACCTTGACATAAATTGTTGTTAGCATTTCTTAGGTAGTGTTTTCTTGGATTAGTTAAGCATGTTTAAGATTGCAAGAAACGTTGTAAGACTAGAACCCCATCGGTTTAGTCTCGTTTAAGTCAGACCCATCCCCCTCTCACCTCATTTAGCCAACACTCAGAAAGAAAACCTATAATATTTAAAAGCGTATTAAATGAATGTAAATTAACCAGCATATTATTAAAGTTACTTATTTCTATATTACTATAACATATTAAGCTATCGGTAGAATTAGTATTTCCCAAACCAAAAAAGACGAATATTGTTCATCAGCATTTAGCTCAATATGTTGACTCTGAGAATGATATTGACGTCGCAGTTTCCAAAACAATCACCGTCCTCCATGTACGTACTGAATACTGCCCGGTAGAAAAAATCTAAATCACAATAACTTCAACTGAAACCAATTTATTTTTCAACTTATTTTATAACTTTCTGTTATATATTTTATAACTTTCTGTTATTTATTTTATAACTTTCTTTTATATATTTTATAAATTTGTGTTATTAAAATGACGTTTTAACCAAATAATTTACTGCTTTCAAAAGTTATGCATTTTAATGTTTAACACTCCCCGCTATGTTCCCCTCCCTTCGTTTTCGACCACCCGGAAAATAGGCGAAATAACTTCTTTAGTATCACCACAGTCCACTTTACAATAATCAGCAAAAATACCGCGTAATACTCTCATGCATGCTCAAAACCCTCAGCTCCTAGAACCGAGGGATATACGCGTCCGGGAGAACCAGTGTTGCCAAGTTTTCCGGTCGCAGTATTACACCAAATGCCGTATATTGAAATATACACTCAGCGACACTAGCGCACCCACGGTCATTACATGAACTATTAATATACGTTTTAGGCGCAATATGACGACCAAAATAAAATTCCTAAGTCATCCCCATACGTATCTGCAGGTCAAAAGGAGATGAAATAACCCAAGTGTGCATATGACGACCATATTCGGTCGTCATAAGCACCGGTCGCCACTTTGCATACACTTTTCCTTATGTACGGTTGCCACAATGATAGTTGGGTGAACATATATATATATATATATATATATATATATATATATATATATATATATATAGGATCAAATTTGTATATATATGTGTCTGTCAGCACGATAACGCTCGCAAAAATGGTCCGATCGGAATTAAATTTGGCAAAGGGGTGTAACGTAGTAATTATTCGGATGAGTTCGAAAACCAGCCCGATCGGACCACTGGAAGGGGGGGTAAAGGGGGATAAACCCCCCAAAAATGGGTTTTTTGGGGTTTTCACATAGAAAAATAAAAATAATCAAATTTTGGTTAGCACCATTGAATTCAGCTCGAAAAAACAAACAATTTAGTATTTTGAATCATTGCTCTATGCCCATTGGTTACCGAGATACTGAAAGTGGTAAACACAGTACGTTGCTGTCCCAATGTTAACCTTATGGAGAATAAGTAAAATTCTATATCTTGCTTATTTCTCAACATATCTTAATAAAACTTGGTTTGTGGCTTCATCTAGATGAGGTTTAATGTATTTTAGTCTAAAATCACCGCAATTTCTATTTTTGTGGGGCAAACCTGCATACTCATTCCCCATGTTATCCTTATGGGCAATAAAAAAATCCATATCTTCATTATTTCTGAAAATATCTTGATAATACTTGGTATATGGCTTCTTCTAGATAAGATATACTAAATATTGAAATTAAACCATCTAGTTTTAACATGTCTGTAGCAGCAAACCTGCATACTCTTTCCCCATGTTATTCTTATGGAGATTACGAAAACATGTCATTATCTCACTACATTGGATGGAAGTATTTTTTTGACACTTGAAATTCGCTGAGTATGCAGGTCTGCTGCAACGGGGGGTATTTAGGGTTGTTATAAAAAAAACATGTTTGTAGACTATAAAACACAACATGTGAAGACTTAGCTGGTTTTGTCAACTGATGACTGTGTTTATTAAAATTAGCCTGTTTAAGGTTACTAGACAGTTGTGAGCACAGTGCAAAATAAACGAACAGAGAGATAATAAACATTAACAAACAACGAGCTACTAAAAGAGGCAATCAGAGAGACTAGGTCTCTGTATAATCCAGGGGAAATATGTTTGATTTTGGTTTTTGAGAAGTAGTCGATAAACTGAGGACCAGTAAATCCGAGGCAGAATAAGAGGGGTTCTACTGTACTTATTTCCATGAATGAGTAAGTAAAGAATTTATTTAATTCAATATATTCCAGTTTGCCTGGGCCTGTTTTGTATTTCATCGATTTCCAACTGAAGACGAGGCCAGTTTACAGTTCCCAAAATGTCATGTAACTCGTTTTATTTGTAAAGAGTGGTAATTTAGCTATCCTTACAATTACCTGACGATTTGACTAACTTAGACATATGTAAAACTTAAGAATAATAAACAAATAAAACTCACATATAGCTGGCCTCACAGGATGGTTGGTTTGTTGAAATGGCAAAGCACCCTTTCCCTGGACTGAAGGCTCAAAATCAACATCTTCATAGCCAAGACCATTCTGAGTGTAGTATTCAGATGCTTCCTAAAACAATTTTATTGCATTCATTACAATTAATTCAATGACTTGATCTATTAATTTAAATAACTCAAGTTAAATATAAGAAACATTTCTTAATTATTGCCATCAGTAAAAGAAATCTTTAAATTTAAACTGAAGCGTTGTAGTTACAAAATGCCTTAATTTCTTGTCATTGTAGAGTGTTTTACAAAAACAAATTACCAAAAATAGTAGAACATGGTATAGATATTACAATAGGGCATTAGGTAAATTAGTTATGTTCTGGGTAGGTAACTAGACATTAAAAAGCCCTGGCAATGGTGATAGCGTACATTTCAATAAGGTTTTAGTTAGATTGTTTGAATTAATACAATATTACTTTTTGGAAATTACCTGGTGGATGAAAAACAAAAATAGCCAACCATTTGACAGCCTGTAGCCTACCCAGCTATACGCTGTTTCAATGTCAAAGTAAAAAAAACTGTATTTAAGCAAATAGTATTCTTGAATATTTGAAAAGTGCAAACGCATTAAGGGCTATATTTCCCAATAGGCCCAGGAAGCCCGGGCCTAGAGGCACAAGCTGCCTGGGAGGTGCACTTCAAAACTAAAATAAAAAGTTAAAAAACACCGAGTCATTTAGTTTTTTATGCTTATACCCAGTGCCGGCGCCCATGAAGAACATGGGGAGGAATTGACGCTAACAGGGAAAGAACACCGCCAAAGCTGACGGCGTAACATCCGCAGTGGCGCCCAATGAGCCCTTTCAAATGGTTCAAAGAGGCAAACATGTTTTGGAGGAGTGTACCGGCGCCTGGGGAGCCTTTTAAAGTTTTTCCACTTGCAACATGTGAGTTTTGGTGGCGTTTGCCGGCACTCATGGAACCTTTTCAAAGTGTTTAAATGGAAACAAAATATTTATTTTGGCGGTGTTTGCCCGTGCTCGGAAACCCTTTTAAAATTGCTCCAAGAGCAAAGTGTGTGTTTTGGTGGCATTTTCCGGCACTCAAGGAACCATTTCAAGTTGTTCAAAGTGCTAACCGGGTGTTTTTTTGACGTTTACAGGATTGTTTAAGTGGATCATTTTCAAAATGTCCAAAGTGCAATAAGTGTGTTTTGGTAGCAAATTGTCGGCACCCGGGAAACTTTTAGAATTATAAAAAATTTGAGTGTACCTATTTGTTTTCCTGACAAGTGACATATAACGTTATTCCTTAATATGAAGGATTTCCGGACCACCCCCCTCAAAACCTAAGGGCCCAAAAATATACAAGGCCCAGGGGCGCCCAAACTTTAAATCTGGCCCTGACAAAATATTCTTAAACTGAATAATGGTTTATACACTTAGTTACTATTTATAGACTGTAATGTTTATCTGACGAATGAATTGTTTGTTAACCAGATATTATTTTATTTTCATTTTGGAATAAATGTTTATTTTGTTTTTTTCTTTGATTACTGAAATTTTTTTTCCTACATACAATAGTTTTATTGCTTAAAATTAAAGTCTATGATCAATAGCTATGATTTCATTTTTTTCTGTACGGATGACACAAAACATATGTTGAAACCTAGGTTGTAATAAAAAAGGCTAAACAATGGACTGAGACGGTAAAATTTAAAACCATATACAATCCCACCAGTCCAGGGGCAAAAATCCAAAAATAATTTTATCAATAAGGTATAAAAAAACACATAAAATCAATAACTAACAAACTGAACGGTTCCAATTTTGCAGCACACATCAGTAACACTGTCATTCGTACAGTCCTATCAAAGAAAGTTTAGAAAGTTTCCATATTGGCATAAAAGTCCAAAGGCTCGACAACAAAATTTTGTAGTTTTTGTAAAATTGTCAGTGAAAATCACATTACTTAAGTTACCCATCAAGATTTCTCAACACAAATTACTCTAAAGTATTAAGTACTGACCTGATCTACATTGATGACTAGAGGGGTGGAGAACCTGGAATCAAAAGTTTGCTGAGCAGGGACGGACCCATTCACTTTGTTGCTCCCTGCAACCAAAAACTTATTAAAGTCTTCTTTGACTAATAGGTTTAAAACTTGTAAACTTATAAGTAACCTACAAAACATCAGGTAGTACTCAGAGGAGCAGTAGGATGAAGTGAGGGAGTTTAAAGAGGGCAAGTCTAATTTTACTTCTATTTAACCTTACCAATGATGAACTTGATCAAGTACAGTATTAACAAAATTATTCTCTGTTCAATGAAACTGACTGGATAGCCGAGTGGATAAAGTGTTCACCTCATAACCTGAGGGTCGCTGGTTCAATCCTGACCAGGATCGAGACATGGGCCATAAAAATTGAAAATAGGGGATCAAGGAAGAGATTGTTAACCATCCCCCCTCCACCATCACACCAAGCCGATTAACTGATTCAATCAAATTGTGTGTTAAATGCCAGTTTTTGTTTGCATTATAGCTTTGTTGGTTATTATTTTTATTGCATTTTTTTGCAAACTTTCTTTGAGCTTACTTACAAGAATGACAGCTATGATGATGAAATAGCCAAGAAAATAGGCGGGTAGGGAAGGTGAGGCTAAGATATGTTGTTGTTTGTTCGCCCATTTTTATTGACCAAAGAATAAATATATATTATGACTAGTAGATAGACTACATACAACTTAATAGCGACTCTTCTCAAGTGACTCTTCCTGCTAAAACTATGTAGCGTCTGAATGGTTTTTAACACTTTTCAAAGAGTGGAGATTCAATATTGTTACTACAGTTGTATCATAGAGTGATTCATATTTCTCACCATAAGTCCTTAACATATGGAAGAAACAATTATGCCTGTTTGCAATAAATTATAATTTGTAACTGGTCTACTTCACCTGATGGAATAATTTTTAAATGTTTTCTGTTAACAAAATACTCTAACACAGTGCTTGATTTCTGGCGAAACGGTGTTCTGAAACCTCTTTCTGACAAAAAAGACGGTCGTGCATAGAGGGTGCACGAATGCAAAAGACAAACAATTGGCCAAAATAAATTTTTTGTGAGGCGACTGCACATGGTGAGCAAAGATAAATTTTCACAAATTATTGTGATTTTATTATCTTGAGCACCAATTACTTAATAAAGCACAGTGTAAAAATGGCAGTCCAGGATTTACCAAAAATGACAAAGTGTGGGAAATTATATGCCAAGTTTTGGCACAAAAGTTAAGTCCTCATGCCCTCTACATGCTCTTTATTGTTAAGTCTCAAGCTAAGCCGAATGTTGGAATGCTCAAATATCCGAATACTCACACATGAATAGTCATGGAAAATATCTAAATCTATTTTTAAATTACTTCTTTAATCTCAAGTGATGCTTTGTTGATTGTCATCTTGTTCTTAAAAAGTTCAAATTGAATAAAATGTGACTTTTAAAAAATAAATAAATATTCACACGTATAAATAATTTTTTTAGAGGGATATATGGAGAGTTAAGGAAAGGATCATGTACATTTAGGTAAATTACTGTAGCACCCATTAGGGAACGCCGACTATCAGAATTAATTTGGGACTGGGGTTGTTTCGGATAACCGAAAATTCGGATGATCGGACATATAGACTGGTAATAAAGAAAACAAAAAACATAGAATAAACTTTATTTTGTAATAAACTTTGTGTTTAATAAACACAGAGTAGAGCTGATAAATTGATCTGAAACTCAAAAACAAATATTGAGCTAAGTACAATAAAAAATACATTAAAGAAAAGTTCTACAGTAACGATCACTTGAACATCTCAATCAGAGTAAGTTGCCTGGACATGTTCTTTTAAGCTCAAAAAATTTGGCGGTATACACTTTGCAAAACACTTTGCGCTCAAAACACTGTCATGAGGGTGGCAACTCAATCACTACACCACCACGCTGAGATTACAGAACGTCGACATTGTAGCACGGCAATTGTCACTTGTATTCACAGCATTTTAGTATTCTTGCGTCCTCACAAAACTTGTTTTTACTCAACATTTACTTGGTTTTAATTTATCATATTATGCTTAGGGCCGATTCGGATAACTGGCAATTCGGATGATTGGCAACTAATAAGAACAATCAAGAAAGTTTAACTAGACCCACATAATGTCTGGTGGTGGGCTCTAGGCCTGAATTGTAAGGTGTTAGGGTTGAATAGGGAAATTAGCAGGTTTACCTGGTTCCATAAAATTGTTGAACAGCATAACTTACAAATATACAAAAACATATGAGTTTTCAGAGCCAGGGTTCCTTCTTCGGATCATGAGGAGTTAATTTATACCTACCTTCATAATTTAAACAATAAATTGTTCTGATGTAAAGAAGGACACAGTGGCTCTGAAAATTCATTTTGTTTGTGATTTTGTGTTTTTTTTTGTGTGCTGCTAAACGATCTTTTACCACCAGGCCGGTTTACTGATTATCCAGAATACACCGTACGCGGAGCTGGATCAATTAGTGGAAAATTGCACTGACAAAAATATCACTAACAAATCCAAGGATTCTCCAGCATACATTTTTACATACATTTGTTTCTTGACATATATTGATGTTAAACTTACTCAGGCTTTCCATATATGAATCTGAGATGCTTTGAGACTCAATAGTGTTTTCAGTCTCATATTCTTCCTCTCCTTCTTCATCTGGAACACATTGCAATTTTAAATGTTTTTTGTCAATAAATTATTATCTATATTATTAATACGCTACATGAAAACTTTGTTCAGGATAAGGCTTTTTTATTTTAAGACTTACCCCCACATATTAAACATCAAAACATGTGTCTCTGTTTGCAGATTTGTCTAACGTCTTTAGATTTTTAATTTAGGCAATATAACTCGAAAAAAGTGCAAAAAACTTAATTGAAAATAAAAATTGTTATGACAGAAGCGAAAATATAAACAAATAAACATCTGATCAGTTGTGTGGGATCCAAGCAAAGGTAACAGAATAGCTATCTCCATATGGTCTGTACTGAAAGGTGAATGTGGGATTGAGTATAGATTTCAAATTAGTTTCAAGCTCAGCCCAACTGTTTTTTTTTGTTTTTTTTTTTAAGGAACAAGATGACAAAAATTTGTTGTGATCGGGCACTTTATATTCTTTCAAACATGCTAAGAGAACGAGACGACAAAGAAGTGTTTATAGCGGTCGGACACAGCTGGGCAATGTACGGCAAGGTGTGCGTGTGCAAGCAGAGACTTCGTACGCGGAGCTGGATCAATTAGTGGAAAATTGCACTGACAAAAATATCACTAACAAATCCAAGGATTCTCCAGCATTCACTTGGCAGGATGGCATTACCATGTCAGAAATGTGGCGTGCTACATTTTCAATGAGAAAAAAGAGGAAGAGGCTAAAGATTTTCATACTGCTGCCATAAGGGAAAGTGAATCTACTTACATACCGACAAAGCAATAACATTCAAAGCCTTATTAATGGTACCGATGGTCTGAACAGAAACTATAAAGAAAACATTAGTTCCTACAAATCTGTGGTCACAACGGCAAGCAAAAGAACTATTAAATTGAAGAAAACAATGGCGGAGGGTTTTTCATGTATAAAGTGTACGCAACAATTTATCACTCTATTATAGCACCTTACAACCGTGAGGAAAGCATTCGTTATATGCTCAAATTTGTATCTATGACGGACGTCGAAACTGGTGATCAAGAAAGAATGCTAAACAAAGCCAACGGCTATTGCAGCAATAAACTCATGAACAGCTTGACTGAACACTTTGTTAAAGATAATCCCTAAGCGCAAGATTTCAACGTGATGATTTGCGTTCTGAAAAATACTCCAGATGAGCAGCATACACAACTCGGA
Organism: Flexamia atlantica; assembly: GCA_035578135.1. NCBI lineage: Eukaryota > Metazoa > Arthropoda > Insecta > Hemiptera > Cicadellidae > Flexamia > Flexamia atlantica. The sequence goes on along the minus strand of JAQJVK010000002.1, from coordinate 46,860,529 downwards.
ATACACATTGTCTGACATCGAAAAGAATATTAGCGTCGATACAACGACTTAATGATGTTGCTATTACCACAGATGAAGAACTATACAGATTGGCAACCTAATGCACTTTGGGCGTGCCCGTTTTTTCGCTCGGCGTCAAGTTTGTTGGGTCGTTTTGCCGCACATATTGCACTGATATCAAAGTTATTAATGGCTATATTTGTTCTTTGGGACCTGAAGATTTGATATTGACGAAATTATACTTGATACCAATGCAATATGTGCGGCAAAAAGACTTAACAAACTTGACGCCGCAGGGGAAAAACGGGCAAGCAAAAGTGCATTGGGTTGCCAATCTGTATAGTTCTTCATCTGTGCTATTACTTTTAGAGCAAACGATAGCAAACCACCAAGTGCACTTGATGATTCACCCAAAAGATCAACCTCATAGAAGAGTACATATTCTCCAATTACAATACAGTACAATATATTACTAATTTTGCCTCGACCCAGTGGCTGACCCGTTGCTTTTTCCATGAGGACATGAGGGTTGACATACAGATTTAAAAAAAACTCGTAATGAGTACACAAGTGCACAACGAACATCGCTTAAAATGCTGCAATACGCATCCTATTGATTGGCTATCAGAGACATTTTCAGCACGCTGCTACATTCCAAAAACCTATTTTTAAAATAGATTGTCGACATATTATGTGCGCATAGAAGACAGACGATCATTTATAATTTAATAATCGTGCGAATTCACACGGGTTCAGCTAGTATTCTTCAAAAGAGATTTCACGATTGGCTGATCGCTTTCACCCTCTCTATCCTACTATTTACTATCCTTACCTACCCGTAACCCAAGCAAAAGTCCCAGAGGGATGATTTTTTTACAGGCATCAAGCCTGACCTCCCCGAATGGGAAACTGACTTTCACTGAAATTCAGCTACAACGTTAGCTACAATCATAACAATTTCCATTCCTGTAGTCAAGTTACATTCCTGTACTGGGTGAAAGTTCAGTTGATACTCTATTTAAATTAAGATACTACCTCTTGGTAAAATGGTAGCTAAAATAAACAGATCAAAATGGAATCAGCAACAACATAAAATAAAACTAGCATAAAAATAGTATCCAAACTTATTTTTTAAGCTTCACAAACAATCCCAACAAATAATTAATTCAGAACATTAGATGTAACAGACCTGTATAAAAGCTGCACATGTCGTCATCAAACTGCAGAGGCTGGTCGTAACCGCTGACAAACGTGTAGATGACGGACATTATTCTCACCACCTCATCCATGCTGGGTCGCAGAGACGCATCCTTGTCCCAGCACCTGCGACAGCCAACCAACAGTCAGCGGCTACGCATCAAATACCACTTGAAATTCTTCTCATATCACTAAATAATAGTTTCAACACTTATAGTAGGGTCATTGACTTTAAATCAGGAGGAGACTTCTCATTGCTATTATAAAAAGTATACCAACTTTTATGTGAGCTAGGATTTGAAAGAGGACTTAGTCACAGCATTCTCTAATAGAGTATACCACAGTCAACTATTAATTGCACTATCAAAAGGGACTATTTTGACAATGTGGTGTGCAGAGTGCATAAGATTAGCCCCTTAAGCGCGGAGTAATTTGCTCCCCGTGTGATCATTAGCGCGCAGTTTTATTACACGATCAACATCGACACGCGGGGTTTTCGTCTCCTATACGCAACGAACGCGATACTGCAGAACTCGTGGCGTGGACATAGTTCTGGAAAAATCCACTGGAGTGCAGTACCAAACGGTCTGCAACTCATCAGGGTCAACTGTACAGTCATAGAAATAAAAAACCTAGCAGAACAGTTGTACCAACAAAATAACAAAATAAATCAGCTGAGAACGTCAAATCCGAGTAAACTCGGGTGTCGCGCGGAGGGCACTTGGATGTTCCACGAGATATCTTGTGCGTCGCGCTTAAGTGCACAGAATACTACCACGAGCTATCTCGTGTGTCGCAGTTAAGGGGTTAAGAACTCTTATTTTCTAGCATGTTAAGTTTTAAAAATTGAAAAACCGAAAACTGAAATAATCATTTTGTGATAAAAAAAAACACTCTCTTAACCTTACCTTCACATAAATAAATAAAAGTTTCCCCCCTCTTTAAGAATATTTTGTAAAATGTTCTCAATGCAGCCAGAGTTGTTTGTGCGCAGTGGGAAGAGTGGCAGAATTGCAAGTAAGAACTTTATTTAATTGACACCCCGAGAAGCAATCGTGGATCTTTCATTGTGAAATTTGATGAGACTGATTGCACTTCTTAAACCAAATATCTCAACTGTTGATACACAAGCCTGTTATAAAAATATTGACTTTGTTACTGATTGTGTTTCAATGCCTAATGACGAGGGAATGTAAATATATAAATAAAACTCAATATATTGATTAAACTGACATGTATTTGCCCTACAGCTCTACGATTCTATTTTAATCTGTTTTTGTAAAGTCATTCTGATAGGCAATTCGTTGGTAACGACATTAAATTGGAAGCTTGTACAATTATGGTGGTAACCAGTTCTGTAGCTATGGATAATTAAATACAAGTTGTTTCAGCAATTGATTCTTCGATGTTATATGTTTTACATGAATTTAACCATTGTGATTCCAGATCTTATAGGCGTTTGGTGAATTTTCTATAATCTATTTTTATTTATTTTAGGCTCTAACGGTCGGCATAATACACATTATGTTCTGGCCAGAACTAGTACGGCAAAACCCTCTATGCTACACCTCAGAGGCTTCAATATTTTTATTATAACTTTTTTTTATTTTGGAGTGTCTTATAAGCCTCTGCCCTAACTTTGGGGACTAAATGTAGTATTAAGTTATTTTAGAACAACAGGATTTATTTGGGGACAATTATTTACCACACTGCTCGACCAAATGCACTCCTAGAGCCTGTACAGATATTAAATTTTTGTTATTACAAACACTTAAAGATCAGCTATTTTTTATTTTAACCACAACAGCAAAATGTCATATAATTGTTGCAAACTTGACTTTAAAAATTTCCCTGGATGTTACTTTGATGGCTACACTAGTCTGGTTTTATTTACTATTTCAAATTATAATTCAGCCAGTTTCTACTTATATTTAATACCAATTAACTCTTCAATATTGTTCTTTATTAAATCAATTCTACTGTGACATGAATCAAGCCCAATGTGACTTTAAATGTTTCTTCAATAAAAAATATTCAGAAAATGCAGTAGCTGAGCTGTGTAATTTTTATACAATATAACCTTTTTCTTAATTAAATATGACTGAAGGATTTAATCTGTTCGAATAAAGCCAGAAGAGCTACAATAGTGAAACATTTTAAATTATTGCAAGTGCCGAAAAGGCAAAAAAAAAAAACATATATTATTGATAAGACTTATGTCATATACAACATTATATCAATAAATAGAAGGTTGGTCGCTAGAAGACTAAAAACTACATAACAATAATATAATTTAAACAGTTAAACACTTACCACATACACTCACACATACACGACTGAACAGGTACAAAGACACGTGGCCACGATTAATTTCTACAACAAGAATAAATTATTTTAATTTGCCCACGCGGCGCGGCTTGGGGTGTCAGCGTTCATTTTTGAATTTGCTTTGAATTAATTTAGATTTTAAATTCAATTGTGAGACTAGTTGCGAATCAGAGTTTGCGCGGCTACCGACGCGGTTCAAACACGTTTGGAAATCGTTCAATTACGTTATTTTCTTATTTAATTTCTTATTTCGCCGGTCAATAAAATGGCATTTGATCAAATTAATCACGCTACTTATTTGCCCAGCGTTTTCCTCCCGACGGAGCTCACTCGCAAAATTTCTAAATTCGTTCCCCAAGACACTAGGGTGGGCCGAAAAAAGTAAATTTTATCCGATCAAAAACATGTATATCTTAAAAGTTGTGTAGTAACCCTAGTATGAACAGCATAAAATATTAAGCCTGAGAGATTATATCTTTAGACTGCGCAAATCGTGTAAAGTTTTTATGTTTTGTAAAAAAACTGAAATTTTGCGAAATTTTTAAAATATATTTAATTTTGTCCTATCGTAAACATGTATGTCCCAAAAGTACTATCAAAGAGTCACAATGCCTACTGTAAATCAATAGCCCCAAGCAAAAATATCTTTAGACTGCGCAATCAGCTTAAAAATTCAGTTATTTTGCGAAAAAATCAAATATACTCAAAATACAAATATAGTTATTTTATCGTTATGTTTGAGCAATAATAAGCTAAAATGGTCAAAATAATGCTCTGGACCTTGTTAAAAGGTTGTATTTCCACCTCAAAATTTTTTATGCATATTTTAAAACATTTATTGACAGCTCGAATACTATAAATATAAAATTTTAAATAACTTCCTTTTATTCAAAAAAAATTGGGATTAATTTTTTCACTATGATTTGTTTTATGCTGTTTTCTTATTTTCTGTCTTTTCATGCTATATCGTGCGTCTCTCCGCTATTTACGTATAGAACTACCCAGAACTCACTACCTAAACTGATTTTTGAGATCTTGGACTTCCTAACACCAGCATTTTCTGTACACAACTTATTTTGAGCTGCAATGATTTGCTTGATGGCAAGCTGGTGGATGTTATTTCTGCTGTCTGTAAACATTAAAACTAAGACGTTTTCGGGTTGGCAAAGTAGCCACTGACCAGTCCTGTAAAAGGTTTAGTATTACTTTCTTGTGTTCATCTTTCGTGTAACTCGAGAATTGGATCATTTTCCACAAATTGATCGTCCCATCTTGTAGTTTCGAGATATATTTTATCATGAACGAGCTTAATGTATAATGCATACGATCCTACAACTTATGTAGCCGGTTCTTTCAATATCTCATTTGTGATCCAGAACAAATAAATATACAGACGCGTAATTCAGTTGGCAGTCGTAACCTAACTAATGTTGTTTATCGTTCCTGGAACTCCATCTCCGAATCCAGTGGGGTTGTCGCCTATGGAACCCACCTTACGTAACTTATATCAAACGAGTTTTCTAATTAGTGCGGAAGTCTTTTCTTTGCACTCTAATCATTGCAGGTCGAAATAAGTCAAGTAATGTACATAAAATACTGTTATTAATAGTTCTAGATTCCAAATATAATTTTTACTACGGCAGACATCATTGATTTAATCACGACGCAGCCTCTAAAAGTAACAGAACCACCGATAAAAATGTATTTCTCGTAAGCATCTATGCCAAATCCTGGAGCAAGACAATGATGTATCTGACCACAGAAAGAGTTTCTTTGAAGCTACTAACTTGTACACAAGCTATAGGGGAGGTCTGTCAAGGAAGTAACAAGCATGCAAGTATGCAATCAAGAAAGAAAGTGGTGTGATAAGAGCCCGAATACAGGACGTAAGAGCACAAATTAAGTCCAAAAAAGTTTGTAAGGTTTATTGCAAAAAAAGTACTGGCGGTAACGTGCTCTCATGGTTGGGTGGTAGGGAGAGCTCGCCGGCGGATCGGACTCAACGAATCGACATTCAACGACCTCATCTTGGTGAATTCTGGGTAGTTCTACATGAACTAGCGAAGAGGTGCTTGGTATGGCACTGTAAAGCAGACAGAAAACAACAACACCGCAAAATATAAATTATAGTGAAACAATGAATTCCGATTTATTCGAATAAAAGGAGAGTTGTTGGAAAGGTATATTCATAATATTCGAGCAGTCTATACATGTTTTAAATTATAAATAAAAAAGTTTTGAGGTGGGAATACAACCTTTTAACAAGATCCAGAGTATTAGTTTGACCATTTTAGCTTAGTATTGCTTAAACATTACCATAAAATAATTGCGTTTGTATTTTGAGGATATTTGATTTTTTCGCAAAATAACTGAATTTTTAAGCTGATTGCGCAGTCTAAATATATTATAGCTTGGGGCTATTACTTTACAATAGGCATTTTGACTCTTCGGTGGTACTTTTGGGACATACATGTTTACGATAGGACAAAATTAAATATATTTAAAAAATTTCGCAAAATTTCAGTTTTTTTACAAAACATTAAAACTTTAAACGATTTGCGCAGTCTAAAGATATTATCTCTCAGGCTTAATATTTTATGCTGTTCATACTAGGCCTACTACACAACTTTTAAGACATACATGTTTTTGATCGGATAAAATTTACTTTTTTCGGCCCACCCTACCGAGACACCCTAGCATCAAACGCACACTGGTCTACAATCGAGAAGGGAGTGAGGCAGAGTTCACCCCCTCCGCTTCCCACCAGAACATTCTTATCTTTCGAATCTTGAAAAACCATTGGTGGTCAGACTTTGACATCATCACACATCCCCTTGCTGAGAAAATTGACGCCGCGAGCTCAAACGCCGCTTTGCCCAACATCCTAATTTACCTATCTCGGGGTCAATATTTCATTCATACAAAGACACAAAATCATATACATAAGACACAACATAAAACACATTTACATGAAATGGCTAGAATTCTAAATTATATTTCATCTTTTTGTTATTTACAATTTTTTTTATCAACTTTTTGCTTAGTTTTTTTTTGTAATCAAAGATTACATAGTACCTTAAATAAAGACAGATGAAGTCCATTTTCTTCTCAAACACATGTGAGCCATTAAGTTTACTGCTTATTAATACTATATACATACTTTTTGTATTTTCTTATTTGCTAGGATGTTATTTATTGTTTTGGTTGGCGTGCTACAGCGGAGTGCATTTTGTTTACATGAGTGTAATAATACTGCCGACTGATTTTGTCAGGAAGTGCAGGCAGGGATAATCGCGCACAATTATCCAGTATGGCTCCATCATGCAGACGTCACTCAGCATACCGTGTAACTTGCAGCGTTGTCAGTCAGCATCACCCACAGGACCCGGTGTTCAGTCGTCATCAGTGGCAGAGGTAGCAGCAGGGCGCGGGGCAGAGCGAGGGGGGAGCGGTGAGGTGGGTGAAGGTCGTTGGCCGGCCACGGCATCGCAGATAAGGAACATCAGATTATTCAACCCAAGGCTCGACATATGAATGAGGTCCGGTTTTCCGTGCTTGTGTTTGAAAACGTAATAATGTTCGTCTTGCATGTTGAATGGTTTGAAATGTTTATTTAAATAAATCACATTCACGTTGACCGAGGTATTGAAAGATTGAATCAAACTGTTTATATAGCACGAATTGTTTCTTGCACTTCAATTGATTTATGTAAAGTTGGAGGTAAAGTTGATATTAAAACATTTAAGTTCATCTTCACTAAATATTTTACAATTGATTTGATGTTTGATTTGATCCTTTCAACCGGAATATTTTGTAGAATGTCATTTATTCCGATGAGCACAAAACACGTTTGATTGAACACGGAATAACGCCTGGAGATGATTGTCTTTAATTGATCTGTAGTTAATTCCCCTAATGCGAAAGAGTCTGTAGAAATATTCACCGAATCCCACACTTCATGTAGCCTTCGCACTTGACTGTCTCCCAGCAGCGTCACCCTCATTGTAGCACCACCAGCCAGTTACACTTTACCTAGCACAAGATTTTTTTTACCTTTTTTTACATTTTTTATACTATATTTTTTTACACCAGCTGAGACACTTTTTACTTTATTCATCTCTACTGTAAAATCTTTTCAGTTGAGCAACGTGGACCACTTTTACTTCCTTTTCATTTTCCGACAATTTAATTTTCACATTTACCCCATTTAAAACTTGAATTATGATCCACGGACCCTTCGATCCCTGCGACAACTTGTTGCTAACCTTTTAGCGAATTTCCCCTATAGGGAAGAAGCTATTACCGTACGTCTCATGGTAAGACCTAAGCCCGAGACTATGATAACTTTTCGTTTTGGGGCCATCAGAAGCAAAAAACACTATTCGTTCGAATTTATATATATATTTGTCTGTTAGCACGATAGCGGCCGTAAAAATGGTCCAATCTTAATGAAAATTGGTACATACGTGTAAAGTGCGAATCACTCGGACGAGTTCGTGAACCAGCCCGATCGGACCACCGGAAGGGGGGGTAAAGGGGGATAAACCCCCCAAAAATGGGAAAAAGAAATATAAAATTTATCGAATTTTTGTTGGCACCATTGAATTCAGCTCAAAAAACAAACAATTTTGTATTTTGAATCACTGCTCTATGTCCATTGGTTACCGAGATATTGAAAGTGGTAAACACATTATGTTGTCCCAATGTTAACCTTATGGGAAATAAGTAAAATTCTATATCTCAATTATTTCTCAACATATCTTGATAATATTTGGTAAATAGCTTCTTCTAGTTCAGATCTACTAAATAATAAATTAAAACCACCCAGTTTGAATATACCTGTAGCAGCAAACCTGCATACTCATTCCCCATGTTATTCTTATGGAGCTTACCAAAATATGTCAAATCTCGCTATGTTGGATTGAAATATGTTGTTTTGCATTTGAAATTCGCTGAGTATGCAGGTCTGCTGCAACGGGGGTATTTAGCCTTATCACTGGGGATGTATACCTTGTACAAAATGAGATCGCCTACTTTAAAAGGTGATGGCCGCCTAGATTTGTCATACTGCGCTTTCATTTTCTGATGCGCGGAGTTGAGATTTTTTACGATTTCTTTCACCCTATCTTCGGTGTTCAGCGGCGGATCTACTTCCTCTACAACAGTGTTTCTCAACCTTTTGGTGCTTGCGTACCACCTACCACATTTACACATTTACAATATTTTTGCGAACCATCGCAAGGACCCCCTCCTCCCACCACTGAGGGATACCCTGCAACAATACTCATGCAGGTGCAACAATACCTTTGGTGCTTTTTTTGCCTGCTAAATTTATTCTATTTTACTTGTCAATGTACGTTTTCAGATCTTGTTTTGATTATAAAGACATGTTGGCAAATGATATGTTCGCCTCAGCTCTGCTCATTAATTTTATAGTAAGTTTGGCGAAAAACAGTTTGGATTTGAATATAGATTTTGTTAATGTAAAAAAAGTCTAGGTACACGGGGAAAAATAATCTCTGCCTCTTATTTGGAACTTTACATGTTTCTTATGCTTTATATTAAAAAAAAAAACATGAATAAACAATCAAAGTTCTTCTAAGTACAGTAGAACCTCGATTAACCATCACTCTTTTATCCGTCACTCTCTGTTATCCATTACTGCTTCCGGGCTCGCAATATGTTGTAAATTGGCGTCGCGCAAAGCACGGAAGAAAGTGCAAGCGCCATTGTGATCGAACGCGACTGTCCGCGGCTAATGACCTTGAGTTTACGTCGAAAATCACCACTCCTACGCAAGAAGTGGTATGGGGTGAGCGAGTTATTTATTACTCATTGGCATGTTGATTTTTTTGGTTATACGGCACGCCTCGTAGTTCAGCGTTACATGGTGTTTGCTGTTACACAGTGTGTAGCTAGATACGTACTGTTTATCAACTGAAGTACAGCAACTGTTGATTGTTAATGATGGCTGAAAAACGAAAACGAGTCGTATTAGGGCAGGACCAAAAAATCGAAATTATTAAACGTTTGGGGAAGGGCGAAACAGCTACAAGTATCGAGCTGATTTATGGTGTTGGCGGACTCATGTATAAATGTAAATATAGTCCGTCATTTTTATAAAAGATGACGGACTATCTTTTAATGTGAGGTTATTTAATTCACTTACGAACTCTGAATGATCTCAACATACAGTTTAGTAATGACTTTTAAAGACTTTTTAATGTAAAATACCTTTATTTTTACAACATAACAGAGTAGAACAAAACAACAAGAATAATGTGTCTTATAAATAAACAACTATAAAACACATGTTTACAGACAGTGACATAGAGACATTAAATTGCAATCTCAACACCCCTCCTCAGTTTAATGTTTTCATAATTTAATGTCACCGAAATTATGATAACCCCAACCGGCTTCTTAATGTGATGAACCTGGGAGCTGGCAGGCCTTTGGTGAGAATGTCCGCAATCTGGTCCTCTGAACACACATGTTCGGCAGTGATAATTTTTCGATGGTGAAGTTGACGCACAAAGTTATATTTCACATTGACGTGCCGCAAACGACGATGTTCCCACTTCTGGAGTAGTCGTATACAGGACTGATTATCTTCTAGTATACGAATTGGTAATCTCAGTGAAATTTTTAGATCATCCATCAAGTATTTCAGCCAGAGTACTTCAGCAACAGCTGTAGCGAGAGCCACATACTCTGCTTCCGTAGAAGACAAAGCAACACTGGTCTGTTTCTTAGTTGCCCAACACACAGTGTTTCCATAAACTTGGAGAAGATAACCCGAAGTAGATCTTGAATCTTCTCTTCTGTTCCAGTTTGCATCAGCATAAGCCAGAAGAACATCTTGATTCTTTTTCCGATAACATAGCTTCAGATCTAACCTTCCTTTTACATACCTCAAAACTCTCTTCAAACATACCCAGAGTTCCTCTGATGGATTGTTTTGATATCTGCTTAGCCAATTAACTACTACACTTAGATCTGGTCTTGTCCCTATCATTGCGTACATCAAGCATCCGATTAGTTCTCTGCATGGCTTATTCGTCCCTTTTTCCGCATTTATTTCCAACTTGACTTCCATCGGTGTCTTGACTGGGTTGCAATCCTGCATGTTAAATCGTTTTAACAAACTCTTCAGATAAGCTGATTGACTTAGATACATTTCTCCTTCATTCGTCCTTGAAATCTCAATCCCTAAAAACATTTTTGGTTCTCCTAATTCCTTGATTTTAAACTTTTGCTTCAATTTGGATTTCAATTCCTCAATCTTCTCTTTATTATTCCCTGCAATAAGAATATCATCGACATAGAGCACAAGATAAATGACAATACTGTTTGAAATCAGAACATGAAGGCAATTATCAGCTTCCGACTGAGTGAATCCAATAGAAATGAAAAAAGAATCAATAGCTTGATTCCATGCTAGTGGTGCCTGTTTCAAACCATATAGAGCTTTTTGCAGTTTGCAAACCGAACCAGGTACGCCTTCCACTCCTTCAGGAATAGACATGTAGATTTCCTCCTTGAGTAGAACAAAACAAAAAGAATAATGTGTCTTATAAATAAACAACTATAAAACACATGTTTACAGACAGTGACATAGAGACATTAAATTGCAATCTCAACATTTAGAAGGTCTGTAATTACCATTTTATGAATGTAATTTAAATATAAATATGTATTATCCACTTATATAGGTGGAGGGGTTGAGTTAAGAAGAGAGAATGAAGTATTCGAAGGACCATCCTTTTTTGTCATGAAAGGAATTTTATAACTTGTTAGATTTAAAAGAAAATAAAGTGATAAAATATGGCAAAAATACTAGTGACAAAAGAGTTTCAATTTATTGAAATGAATATTCAAAAAAACATAGGGAGAAAAAGATGAAGACATAATGTTTCATTACAATAATTATTACAACTTCAACAATTTCCACTTAATTAAAGTCATAAATATGTTTTTCTTTATCACTTGAATAGTTCATAAGGAAGAAAAATTATTCATCTTATCGTCGTTCATCTTGTTCAAATTGGGAGTTTTACCGTCATATTAAGTTTCCTGTTTTAGTTCATGATCTGTTACGTTCACTGTCTTGATGCACTTATTAACATGACCTTTAATTAATGTTAATTGAAACATTATGTGTGAGGGGCTTTAATAATGATATTTAAGATTGATCAATGAAGTTACATCAAAATTATATAGTCTTTGGGAAAGGGAAAAACCAAGAAAAAATATGAGAAATTGAAAGAAAGGATATCCTACATTTTTTTGGTAAAAACAATATTATTGTATCAATAATAATCAAAGAAAAAATATCACATGTTTATAAATTAGAAGTTTTGAAAGAAATGCATGGATTAAAAATAAAACTTAAAATACAAACAGTCAGTTAGGAAATGAAGAAATATAAATGTAAAGTCAACCATCTCTTTCTCTCTTTCTCTTTCGGGACTGTCTCTTTTTCTTACGAAATTGTAGTAAACACTGAACAACAGGGTTTAATTTCTTCCGAAATATTTTAAATCTACGTATTGAACAGGTTTATAGTTAATTTCTGTTATCCGTCTATTCTCTTAACCGTCATAGTCCCGGTCTCGAGAGTGACGGTTAATCGAGGTTCTACTGTATAATGTATTTTCACCAGTGATCTTACATTCAAGCATATTACAACAATTTATACAACGGTTGGACATAACTAAACTGTTTGTTCAAAATAAAAAATACGTTTGGTGAGTGAATTGTACAACAATAGTAGTACCACCGAATTAACACTATAAAACTGGTAGTATTTTTTTAATGGAAAGAATATTTTTTTATGCCAAAATGTTTTGTAAAAAGAATTATACTCTTAAATTGAAAGAGTAACAATATTTTGTGAAATATGGTGCGAAATTAACATATTATGGCAAAAAAAATATTGAAAAGTTAAGGCATTAAGTGCGACTTTAGTGTTCGACGGGATAGCGTTCATTCGAAACCTAGTATTTTATTTAGTACCACTTCTTCAATCTCTAGTGTACCACCTGAAATGTCATCACGTACCACCAGTGGTACGCGTACCACCGGTTGAGAAACACTGCTCTACAAGGTTCCACGCCAATTTCAATGGATTGTTCAACTCGCGCCCCATTAAGTGCCATAGCCGGAGTCATGCCAATACTTTCATGGTGGGCAGAATTTATGCCTATCATTCAGGGTTTAAGCTGGGAAAAAATTTCTTTGAGCAAAAATGCTACAAGCTCTTTGAGACTTGTAGCAAAATTATTTTCCTTTTAGCATTTTTATCGCATGTCATTAAGTTATGGCAGGGGCGTACCCAGGGGGGGATATCGGGATATATCCCATCCACCCGAAATTTTTGGGGATTTTGGAAATTTTTTGGGAAGAATAATATCTTGTTCATAATGAAGTGGTGGTAAACTTGCCGTAAAACAGAGAACACTCTACAAGAATTACTCACTAAACTTTTATAAGGTTTTTAAATAGTTAAAGTCTTTTATTTTAAAGATAATTGATTGGGATGGGGATTGAATATTGGGTTATTAGAGTTTTTTTACCTATTGCGGTTATCGTAAGTAATTGGCGGGAGTAGGCCTACGGCAAGCAAGCAAAAACTCCTGATAACAACAGTAGTAATTAATGGTGTCCGCTATCTTGCCGCCATCGTCATCGTCGTCACATGTGGTAAAAGACTCATCATACGTAAAACACTGCACATACGTATTACGTGAAATATTCATGGTAAAAAATCACGATGTTAAAATGAGGCATACAAACATTGTCGTCTTCTAAAGGCCGTGTACTTAACACTACTCGTCTGTCGGACAATCTCGTAGCAGTATCGCGGCAGGCAGACGAATCTCGTCTGCCTACGTCGCGTGAAAACCACACAAGTCTCGCCTTCAGATCTAGGCACAATTGTGATAAGTTTACAAAGCTTACGAGAACTTACGATTATAGCTTTGCGTTTGCATTCTGGGACTTGAGAAACACTGCACAAGTGAGAAAGCATTTTCTGTTCATCAACCTCGGTCGGATAAAGTAGGATCCGCATACTTCAGGTCCGGAAGGTCGGAGGTGTGCAATATGTGAGATATAGTTTTTACTTTAAAATTAACGGAAAAAAATTCTTTTTTACCAAAATTAACAATGTATAATTATTGTACTTTCTCATTTGTCCTTTAGTGTTAGGCCTACTTCATAAATATGCTAATTTTTATTTTGAAAAAAAGATTTTTCTAGAATTCCTATGTGATCTAAAATTTTCAGAATCTAATCTGCGAGCAGCCTCAAATTAATTCAAATTTCGGGAGTTATTCTGTTTGTTGTTATGCCTCTAGATTGCCTAAAAACGCGAATTTTCAGATGTAATTAATTCAAATTTCCCGGGGGAGGTCCCCCGGCCCACCGGTGTATCCCTCCCCCCCCCCCTCGAAAATAAATCCTGCGTACGCCACTGAGTTATGGCACATGCCATCAAACCAAAACAACTTAATCGAACAACATAACCTCAAACTATACTTCGCATCACCGTTTTCGAGAAGTCTATTTTCGCCAGTGTTCCCAGACTGGCCATGAGATTTACCCACCGTGAGTTTCAAAAATCCCCGGTTTAACATGGTAGTATCATAAAAAATCCCCGCATAATCCACAGCAACGTTTCTTGACCCTTAAATAGGGTATTCATGATTCGAAACTAAAATTATCAAATGACTATATTGATTATTCGACTCCATATCACTTCAAGCGGTGGCGAACTAGCCCTCCACATTTTCGCATTCGCCACCGCTTGGCGCCGGCGACTCGGCCACTACAGAGTGCGCCCCAACTGTTCTTTAGCACAGAGAACGTATAGAACATCTATACGTTCTCTGTGTCTATCTATAGTCTTCTTTTTTGACTGTCGATCTTAATGACACGGCATCTAATCGAGCATCTGTTACGTCGAAGACTACATTATATCATTAACTCTAATTTTATTTTAAAGTAATAAAAAGTAATTTGTGGAAGTAAATAGACTTTTATTGAGATTTGTATTGGTTAAAGCCAGATTTTCTGCAATACAGTTAAATAATTTCCACTCTTTACTTTGTAGCAAAAAGGCGACAGCCTGTCCGAATATTGTCGCATTTTCGTGGAGCATGTCACATTTTGCGACAAATGCGACCGCAGCTTAAACCCTGCTATCATTAAATAAATAAAATTTTCATCCCACCTCTGCTGTGTCCGACTGAGAACAATTTTCAAGGCGTATTTCAGATTTCTGTTTTCCCGTTCTGATTTCCCTGAGGACGTGCGACACTGGTTGTGATTTGTTTCATGCCTAATCCAAACAAAAAGGATCGGAAGTTGCTTGAAGTGAACTGCGACCCGTTATCACTCACTATGATTTCCGGAACGCCGTTCTGCGCGAAAACTCGCTCGAGCAGAGCCCTTTTTACTGTGTCTGATGTCGCCTTCTTAACGGTATGAACCACAAGAATTTTGAAAAGCTGCAAATACACACGAGTATGTACTGGTTTTGGTTTTTTGAACGAACTAAGGGACCAAATATATCTATGTGCATACCACGTTCCAGTACAGACGAGTTCATCAAACCTACTTTTGTGTTTTGCGACGTTTTGTGCAACTGACATGCTTCGCACGATCTTACATAATTTTTTATGTCTTCGAACATATTTTTCCAAGCAAAATCTTTCGCTATTTTCGCTGTTGTTTTTTTGATACCCCAGTGAGCAGAGATCGATATATCGTGGTTGAATATCAGAATCATTTGTTTCAAAGAATCAGGAACGCAAATTTTTGGAGCGCAGTTCTTGTTTTTTTGATATTTTAAAACCCCATTCCTTAACAGATAATTTTGAACTTTGTTGCCCTTTTCTAATTTTGAAATGATTTCTTTTAAATTTTGATCTTCTCTTTGTTTCTGCCCTATATCCTCAAATACTTCCGGGAAATTTTACAAAAAATTGACTGTTTGATTCGTTGTTTTTGCATCGGTTAGCACATTTGCCCCAATTTCCGGTTCGAAGAACCTCGAAGTGCATCAGCTGGGATGTTCAAAGTTGAGCGCGCGTGTTCGATTTCACAAGGAAATTCAGATAAACGCAATTTCCACCTAGCTAGCTGACCGGTTGTTTTGTCTGACTTCCATAGATACGTTATGGCCTGGTTGTCCGTGCGAAGTCTACGATCGAGAAAGGAGTGAGGCGGAGTTCACCCCCTCCGCTTCCCACCAGAACGTTCTTATCTTTCGAATCTTGAAAAACCGTTGGTGGTCAGACTTTGACATCATCACAATTTACATCAGCACTATCTATCTGAGATTTAGTCGAACAACATCCACTTCAAATTCTGGCTCACACAAAAACAGGCACAGCTGGCCCATGAGGATGGTTAGTCTCCTCCTGATTGAAAGTCAATGGTAGGGTCCTACTCAAATTGCCTCCTTGAGTAAAAAAAAATTCATTGAGTGATGTTAACTCCAGCTATTCTGTATAAAAGTAACGAAAAATAACTTGAGTTTTTTTACATTAAAATCAGCTACACACAGTTGTGAAGTGGGGCTAGAGTGGTATGGAGATGTGCTTTGCTGCGGCTTTCTAAAACATCAGTCTAAAAATACCAGGGCTAAAAAGTGTAATCATGCATAACAATGGTAATTTACCTGGTGTAGAGGCTCTCCAGCGGCTTGGGGCAGCCGTCTATGAGCGGCGGCCGGTCGCCCTTGTGCACGGCCCACATGATGCGGTACGCCGAGCCGCCGATGTCACTGAAAGGCCGCTGCCGACTCAGCACCTCCCACAGTATCACACCCCAGCTGAACACGTCACACTTCTCCGTGTAGTTGGAACCTGTGACAGTGCCGATGCTGAAGTAGATATTAGTTTTTGAAGGATTGAGAGCCCCATTACAGTAGACGCCCTCTAGTTCGGCCACCTCGGGACCGGACCCCTGGCCGGACTACAAAATGGCCGGACCACCCGGATGTACTATCAAAATGTAAAATAACCCTATTAAATCCCAAAACCTATGTTTAAAAATCAACAAAACACGCTATTTAAACATATTTACAGTGTTTAATTGCCAAAGAAAATATTTTGACGTCTCTTATGTTGAACTGTCATATTGCGTCACTGGTTTTACCGATACTGTACTGAGGATATAAAGTGAGCAGAAAAACTCTTTATTTACTGTAAAAACACACTAGAAATTTATTTGCCGAATTAAGTTACACGTATTACTTGAATCATAACCTATAAAAATATTAAGAAACATGTTATTTTCTTTTGTTGTATACAAGTGAAATCCAAGATCAAATCTCACTGTAAAGTCCTCATATTGAAAGAATAACATCTTTTGTTAGTTGAGGTCAAGTGTGTCCATAAATTACAAGCTTGTCCATAATCTAAACTGACATAAATAGTTTACTTCTTCGGCCGGAAACTAAAGATTCAGAATAAATACTGTCGAAGGTCATTCCCTCGCGGTGCGGCGTGGTGATATAACGGATATGATTCACCATCCTAGGACCGGCCGGACCATCCGGCGGCCGATCCAACCGAAGCCGAACTAGAGGGCGCCTACTGTATTGCTGTCTAGGCATGCTCCTTTGGGGTATTGTGCAGTTTAGAGAAGGAGGGTATTTGTGGGGATTTGCATTCCCAATCTATCCTCCAGGTCCATAGAGTCGCTCTGAGGAGATTGGGGATCTGGGGCAACAATTTTTTAATTAGAATTATTACAGGCCTCGAATGTAATTAGGGTGATTTTAAGTATTAAGTAAGTGGGGTTACAGCCACTCTGGAATAAGCCCCAACCCCACTGGTGAAAGGGGGTCAGGGAGTAATGTTTTAGAGTTTAAAAACATTATATCAGCAAATTTGTGTTTTTAGGCAATAGCAGTTACGTACATAAACATGTCATAGAACTTAGAAAATCCCAACTAACTGAGGTTGACCCCTAATCAGGGTAACTTGACAAAATTTAATTGTTTATATAATTTGAGTTTGATTCTCTTGAAATGGGTGTTTCCAACACGCAATTTTTGCCTGCCGCATCAGTACCAAGTAGGAGAAAAACTTGCTTTGTTGGAGCCATATGCCAAATGATTGATCTTTATTTCTAAATAGTTTCAAACTCCCACAATAAATGAGCAGTTGTACCTGGTTGGGGTAACTCTGTATGTTAGACATGTTTTGTTAAGATTTATGGGTTGAGTCCATTTATTTGCTGTAAATGGATTTCAGTTTTGTTGCATTATTTGTAAAGTTGCATACTATGTACCTATATTATGGTGTATACACTATACCTACAATAAAATCATTAATTTTATTTACTGGCATTTACCTGTACAAAGTAGATACAAAACACAATAGCCTACAATTTTATGATGAGAACTTACTTTCGAAGACCTCAGGAGCCATCCATGCTGCACTCCCTTTGTTGTTGGTCATATATGTTTTCCTCTCGCACGCAGTTCCAAAATCACAGATCTTTAAAATCGTTCCATCTTTTATTAGTAATAGGTTGGGAGATTTCAGATCCCTGAAACAAAACTGCTAGATTAGTGAGGTGAAAAAATACTAAGCCTGAAAATGTACTGAGAGGGACTGAGACAAGAGAAAAAAGGTAGGCGTACATTATGGTATCATATTGACTGTAATCATCGTAAGGACACATTGTGCAAAGTAAAACTGAAACTCATTGACAAAATTATAATTTCTTGAATATTACAACAAAATATAAAATTTAAATAGCAATCGGATAAGACACAACAAATGTTTAGAGTGGTCTGACATACCTGTGGATCACAGCTTTTGGCTTCATATTGTGAAGATACGCTACACCCCTTGCACACTGCAAGGCCCAGCTAATAGCATGGCCAGCGTTGTACGTAGGCTTGGGAGGGCAATGCAGCACTGCAAACATCCAATCACTATGACAAGGTATGATGACAAGTAATAAATCGTCATTAGGTAATAAAGCCATTCAATTACATCCTCTTAAGCTGCTTAAGAATCTAAAAAAATTAATAGCTTGAATAAATATCAAATTTTTAAAACCTAACTAATAGAGCGTGTCTAGTAATGTTACATAACACCAGGACGATTCCGGCATGTAATGAATTTCTGCCTTGATATTCTACCCTATTTGAAGTATGAAATGTAGCCTGTGCACAGCATGTACTTACCCATTAAAAAGTCCCTCAAAATCATAAGGAATCTTTAGAAATGTAACATTTTATTAGCAGATAAAAATGCCTTTAACAGATGCCTTTAACAGATAGGTTGCTAAAGTTCAAAGTAAAATTATTTTTATTTCACTTGAATAAACCTTTAATTATGGAATAGCAAAGTTTCAGATGTCAAAAATGAAACCATAGGTTTCATAGGGCAAGCATGATATAAGGCCTAGTCCCACGCGGGCTGGAGGCAAGTGGTAGATCATTGTACCATACTCATCCGCTTTTGTATGGTAATTTCCTTTTCAATCTCAGGGTACAGTCTGTACTTTTGTTGTTCAAAGGTAGCCAATCTTGGGGATCTTCAAGCAAAAAGACTCTAGATAAAATCTTAAAAAAGTTACAAAAAAAGTAATTAGATGCATTGCCAAGCAGTCACCCAGAACTTCTTGTGCGCCTTTTTTTCAAAGATTATAACGAAATTACAATAGGCTTACCCTCTATTACCATCTACGAAACAGTTTTATATTTTAAAAGTCAGAACATTTTTCATCCGCCTTCACATAGTTCTTCAGCTTTAGAAATAACTTTGCGATAGTCCATAGACTGTATCTTACGGAAAACGAACCGGAATACATGGGACAGAAGTTTTATCATGGCCTACCTGAAGACATCAAGAAAATTGACATGACCTGTCAACTCAGTACATTAGTTCAAGTTTCCAGCCCTAGTGGAAGGAGCATGACTCGCAAAATGCTCCACAAGAGTCTAGATGTGGTTCAAGAGGAGGTAAAGGTAAAGGTCATTTGGTATTTTGTAAATGATAGGCTTACTGGCTAGAAAAAGCTTCTGGCTTTTTGGAGATAAATTAGTCATACGAGCTGAGATTTTTTTCTGAACATTCCTTAATTTTGAGGTAAAAAATCAGTGAAACCATCATTTTCCTGGGAATGAGCACTTTGCCGAAGTAACATAACGTTATAAATAATAGGCTACTTAAATATATACATTTTTTTACAACGTAGTTTATATAATAATATATTTACCATTATAAAGAGAGCCTCCTTCGGCGAATTCCATGACGAGGCAGAATGGATCGACCGTGCAGGCACCATGCAGCTTGACAATGTTAGCATGACAGACTCGTGACAATTGCCGCAGCTCAATTGCAAAAGCCTTCCTCTCGGCTTCAGACTCAATATGCTTTACAGCTACATATTGTCCTCTCCATTGTCCTTTGCAGACGACCCCAAAAGATCCTTTTCCAACTGTCTTCAAACAAATTCCAAACTCTAATATGAAATCAAGAAGAAAGCTAATATGCCAATTTCATTAGGCCTACGGTATATATTTTTATAGAGGTATCCATTAATTTTTTCATTATCTTTTATAAACCAGGCCCACTTTATTAGACATTTAATTAATGATTTATCCTGTAAGGAAGTACTACCAACTTATTATAGGGGCTATTTAATAAATCACTCTCATTTATATTGTACCTAATAGGCCTATTGTCATATTTTTATAATGTTTGGGATGGCAACACTGATATTTATTTGCAACTTAGGTTAGATATTTCTGTGATTACTGTACTGTAATTAATTAAGGTTATGTATACGTCATTCTAAGACATGATGATGACATGTGATTCTACAACTTGTTATGAGCTAACCGGGAGCATGAAGTGGGCAGCAAAAACTGTAACCTCATCAATTTTACTGGGCTGCAGTTCCGTAAGCGGTCTACATTTTAATGATTGAAAATATCAAACTGAAAAAATCGATACATGAATAACCGAAAATAAGAATAAGATTATTCAATTGCATCAAGAACAAACCAAAACACAACAAAACATTAGTATCTAATAACTTAAATATGATAAAACGATATAACTAGAACTGAATGTTAAAAAACTAAACTTTAATAAAACTAAAAAAGTGTTTTAAACTCTCGTTATTAAATTAAAACATTACCAACATAACATAACTCAACAACACGCACCTTTAGTTCACATCGTCCACCATTTTGAATTAGTTTTGATTTTTGGTTTTCGATTGACATGACACTGACACAAAATGA
This sequence comes from Flexamia atlantica, assembly GCA_035578135.1. Lineage (NCBI taxonomy): Eukaryota > Metazoa > Arthropoda > Insecta > Hemiptera > Cicadellidae > Flexamia > Flexamia atlantica. Next base: position 46,839,720 of record JAQJVK010000002.1, on the reverse strand, counting down.
CAAGCTCTGTGAAGTCGATGGTTTGGTTATGGGTAAGTTAGTTATCATAGTATTGGAAGTTAAATTATTACTGTACTAACTTATTGTTAGATTAGTTTTCAGTTATGATAAGTTGAACATTTTAATGACAAACTTAATCAAACCAAACATTAAACAGTAAAACACGGAATATCATTATTGTAAATTTAGTTAAAATGGAACTAAATCCGATTGTTTCATTGCTAACAAGCCGATTCGATATAGTATGAAAAGATAGGAATAGTTCGATATATTTTTAATCGATATATTGGTAAGAGTTAGATATTTTCAATCGTTAAAATGTAGACCGCTTACGGAACTGCAGCATTTTACTGTTAGAACTCAGCTGAAAACAAATAAAGTTAATGTTTTCGTTGAACTTTCAAAACTTTGCTTGTGTTTTTCACTGCTTTTTACAGTCTTAACATTTGTTTAAAGAAAAATATTGGTCACTTAGTTGGTTAACGGGGCACACCCACATACAACTTTTAGTACCAATTTTCCTGTTAGTAGGCCCTAAATCTAGTTTCAATGCTCTCCAATATAGACTAGCAAGTTATTATTTTTAAATTTCCTCTTCGGATTAATGGGCCTAGTTAGCAACACATAGCCTAAAATTTGTATTTTGTAACAAAATTAGGTCTAAAGGACAATAGGTTTGATAGAATCGAAGGTGAGAACATATTATGGGGTACAATTAAATAAACTAGGCCCAACCAAGTAAGTTGGGCTGTGATGACATACAGTACCTAATGTTTTTTTAATGTTCAATAAAAGACCATTGAAGATCAGGAAGCAATTTAAAGATTTCAACAATACATTTTAGTTTAATGTGAGCCTTTTTCAACTAAGAATAGCTCCCTTATAATGTGGGCAATAAGCTAAGTGATTTTGTAATTCCCACACAAATGCATGAACACTAACATCTGACATTGAAAGTTGTTAAGTTATAAATTATTTCTAGGCAAATAAAGGCATTTACCTCCAAAATTTGTATTTCATTGTAATCAATTTCTTCAACATCAACTGGTTTTGGGAATGGAACTCTTTCTTTACTCGCCATCAGAATTTCACGGTTATTTACATTTTAAATATAAGACAAAACTTAACAATCTTTTAATCACAATACGTGTTATTGTGGTAACCTACTAGGACCAAACGATAAGTTTCAAGCTAACATATAAAGAGTGTAATATCCAACTCAAATTATTAAATGAATTGAATTCTTTATAACCTGAACTAAACTACACCAAAATCAACTTCGATCAGTTTGATCTGCATATCTGCATTTCTGCAATCTCAGCTGTTTGCTGTTTGCTAAAGCTATTGGTCTTTTTTGTTTTACTTTGCCAGTTTCAAGCTGGTAACTTTCTAAATATAAATTATAAACATCATTGAATCACAGACCAAAGCCAAGTTCATTATTACCATTACCTTAGACTAGGGACTTATTACTCTATAGCCAAGGCCCCACTGAAAATACGTGTCGCCTAGCCAAAGCACATACAATAATTTCTAATTGAAGATACTATGATTAATTTTGTTAATACAAGTGAAAACTTTCAAAGGTTTGAATAACGTTTTAACCGTTTAAATCGTATACAATGGCATTTCCTTGTTCCAAAAATAGTTATTCGAATTCGCCAAGGTTTAATAGCAATAAATTTTATTGGCAATAATCTCATTTCATCCATATTTCATAACGTCAAAATCGGATTCAATGATTAGAGAGACGAAGAAGAAAGTTTAATTACTGCTGCAAAAATATGAGAAGCATTATTAGAAGAAAACAAAATAATAAAGGGAAAAAATTTTATACTTACAACCAAACTACTCAGCATGGAAGCCAAAATCGAAGATTTCGAACAAAGTGAAGAAATGTATCTTTCCAGAATAGAAAATCTACAACAACAAAATACTGAATTACAAGCACAAAATTCGAAGCAAAAAGATTCCACATCTTCTCGATATGGAAAACATTTTCGAAGAGCATGATGGAAAGCAGGAACGGCTTCTATATCTGACTACAAAACTAAGATCTGCAACCTAGAGAAAAAAATTACATTGCTACAAAGATTATCCTTCAAGGAAGACAACTCAAACCAAGAAACGTCACTTCTAAAGAGTATTGAAACACAAACAGAGCAGACAACCATAATAAAAAACCCAACTTCGCTTCAAGTAGAAACGGCACTTCTGAGGAAAGAAAGGCCTTGATATACTAGAAGAAAGACTCAAAAACGTTGAAACAATACTCAAAAATCTGACTGATAAAAATATAACAGAATCTTATCAAGACATGAAACACATCAAAATGCGCAAGAAGAGAAATTTTTTCTGTGACAAACCTTCTGATAAAAAATCCCCGAATAAGAAAGTACAAAACCAATACAGCGTCTCACTAAGAGTTAACACATTTAAAATCACTGAACATCATAGGATCACTGAACTAGAGGATCAAGCAAATAAGAATGAAAACAATAAATCACAAACTGTAATATTACTGATACCTGAAAACTAAAAAATTAACAAATATAATTCTCCCCCCAATAGCAAAAACCGTTGGCAAATCGTTGGCCCAACGTTATCATCCACGGTTGGCCACCGGTATGGATTGGCACTCTGTCTTTAACCGCAGACAAACCTCACCAACGGAATAATGAGGTGGTTGACCAACATTCCAGTTTATCGTTGGGCCAACGGTATATCTTACGGTTGGCCAACCCACCATTTGCCAACTGACATTGTTTACAAAAAAACCGTCAAAATTATCAAAAAATTTTAATAAAACTGATAAATAAACAAATAAAAGTTGTTTTTATCAGGTTTTCATGAACAAAAAATAGCATGCATCCATCAAGGATTGAACCCGGGACCCTCGCCTTACTAACCACATTCTTTAACCCATACGGCCAAGTTGCTTCTAGGAAGAGATTGTGTAGCTTAGGGTGTAATTGATCAGGAGCGCTTTTTACCTTTGTACTTAGAGTTTCAAAACATTTAAGTTGCAGCACTCTGGTTATTTTATAGTGGGCAGCATTTAATAGTCTAATTAAATAATTGCTGTTCTCTAAAATAACTTTGATCTTTTATTTAACACTTAAATACTAAAAAAGGCCCAATTATGTCCTTTTCTGATGGACGACCATAAAACACTGTTGGCCCAACGTTGGAAAATCGTTAACATTTTTACTAACCGGAAAACACGACGGATATATTTTAAAATGCTGTATAGTTAATATATTTAACACTTAAATACCCAACTATATCTTACTTTGTTGGGCTGACGACCATAAAACACCGTTGGCCCAACGTTGGCAAATCGTTAACCTTTTCACCAACATACCGGAAAACAATTCGGATATTTTAAATAACTTTGTTACATTTAACATTTAAATGAAACAAAGGCCCAACAATGTCGTAGTTTTGTTGGGCCGACGATCATAAAACACCGTTGGCCCAATGTTGGCATATCGTTGACACTTTTACCAACCGGAAAACATGTTGGATATTTTAATATTACTATATAGCTGTTATATTTAATACTTAAATACAACAAAGACCCAATAATGTTTTACTTTGTTGGCCCAACGTTGGCAAATCGATAAAATTGTCACCCACCATTCCCCAACAATGCCGACCATTCCCCAACGTTGGGCCAACGGTGTGTGCTATTGGGAGGCCACCTGTATCAGCCAAACTTCGTGAAGAAAATGAAAGCATAGAGGATTTTTTTAACAAAAACTTTAAGAAAGCAAAAACTGGGAGAGCCTGTCAAACTCCGGCTAAAAAACAGTTGAGCACAACAGCAACTGAAACTGGGAGAGTCTGTCAACTCCGGCTAAAAAACAGTCGATCACAACAACAACTGGATCTGGGCAAGGCCACACTACATATACAGGCCATGCTGCAGGATTTATGACGTCAAACAAGTAGGCGGTCTGAAAGTAAGTCTGGCTCAGGACTCACAGCTATGCTGCTCATCAGATACTTTGAAATCAAAACAAGAAAACGTAAACAAACAAGTAAGTTTTGACGTTTAGTGATGAACAGAAAAAACGTAAAAAACAAGGGATATTTGACATTTAGCAATAAAGTGTAAACATAGGATGTTAGTTCTCTTCCTACTTGTGTGACGTGGCGCAGCACTGGGATCGCTGCAGCATGGCCTGTATATTCAGTGGGGCCTTGATCTGGGAGAGTCTGTAAAACTCCGGTAACAAAATAGTTAGACACAACAGCAACTGGAACTGGGAGAGTCTGTCAAACTCCTGCTAAAAAACAATTAGGCACAACAACAACTGAACCTGGGAGAGTCTGTCAAACTCCTGCTAAAAAACAGTCAGACACAACAACAACTGAAACTGGGAAAGTCTGACAAACTCCTGCTAAAAAACAGTCAGGCTCAACAACAACGGACCAGATGCTAGGAAAGACTCAGAACCAAAAAAAACACTAACTCACAGAACGAAACTGGAGGTGATTTGACATTAACATTCATAGTAAAACCTCTTTTTCACCAACTTGAAGATGGGTCCTTCGCAGACCATAACATTGATGATATAAATGCCACTAATACAGAGCCAACACAAGAAAATCAAGGCACAATGGTTCATGGGAAAATCCCAGTCTCATACGCTGATAAGGTCTCCGGAAAAAACACCAACATGCCCTACCACAGAAAACTCACCTCAATGACCAATCCCACCAGGACAATTTTTAGTCCATATCAACAAGAGGAACACAAAATACAAAACGAGGTACTTCTTAAACTCAACTCCAATAAAAGAAACTCGGCTAATCAATCAACTAAAAAACTAAAAATATTTCACCAAAATGTTGACCGCCTATCAAATAAACAAGATATCATAAATGATTCATTAAAGATCAACAACCCAGATGACGTCATCCTAACTGAACATGGTTTGTCAGAACCTAACCTACTAAACACAGTAGTAACTGGATACACCCTGATTGACTATTTTTGCAGAAAAAAACCATATTAAAGGAGGAGTTGCAATTTATGTCAAGCAAAATCTAGAAAACAAGGCAGTTTCAGTTAACGGTGCAAGATACAGTAAGGAACTTGAATGTGAGCTGTCAATTGTAAAGATATCAATACAAAAAAACCATGTCTACCTTATTGGAATTTACAGACCTGATCACACATTTGACATTGCCCTGGAGTCCTTAAGTGACCTGCTTGAAAATATACCAACATGGATAAGCAGTGTCATTATAATGGGAGACATAAATGTCGACAGAGTTAGGCACAGGAAAAAGGACACTGAGCTAAAAGAACTCCTAGCAATTTATAACATCAAAAGATTGGATTTCCCACCCACCAGGATTACCCCGCATAGTGCCACCTCTATAGACCGAGTCTGCACAAACATGCACTCTAATGAGGTCACAGTGACGGTCCTTAACACCTTCAATTCAGATCACACAGGACAGATCTGTTCAGTACTGGTCACAAATAATGAGACCCCTGCCTCGATGAAACGTTATTTTTGCAATGAGAACCTCCGAATACTAAAACACCTGCTTAGTAGAGAGGCATGGGTAGATGTGTATGAACCAACCTGTGTAGAAAATGCCTATGACAACTTCATCAGCTCTATAACTCATAACCTTGACATAGCATGTCCAATGAAGAAATACAGGCCCAAAAAGAAGAAGAAAAACCTGCCCACTGACGAAACAACTACGACAAAAAGTGACAATTTTCTAAAGGCAAATGAAATGTATCTCTTATATGGAACAAGTGAAAACAAAGAAAATGCAGCTATTAAAAAGAAAGTATATGATCTCCACCTTAAACATATTAGAAAATCACAAAATGCTGACTTCATAAACAGAGGCGAAAATAAATCAAAAGCCACTTGGGAAGTCATAAACTCTGAAAAGCAAAGTAGACGTCCAAAGTATGAGCCTGTTCAGCTAAAGATAGACAACAAAGTTACAGGCGATCCCCAAAAAGTGGCTGAGGGCTTAAACTGCTACAGTAGAGCGCCGACTTTCCGAACGTCGGTTATCCGAACCGTCGATTAACCGAACGCCGTAATAATTCATATTTTGAACATGATTCTCAAGCAATTCAAATTCGCGCGCCAACCGAAACTCCCGTCGCGCCGTGATATCTAAGTATTCTGATTGATTTCATAGTAAAATTACGTAAATAATTTTTGTTTGATCATTTTTTGGCCTTTTTGCTGCTAAGAATTACGTTACATATATAATTTTAAACTGTTGTCTTTTCATGTTCGATTATCCGAATATTCAGTTATCCGAACACCCATTGTCCCCAGTTCGGATAATCGGCGCTCTACTGTACTTCATTAATGCTAGCACCAACATCTTAGCGCATATACCCAATTGTAAAGCAAAGATTGCAGAAGCTACACATAACGTACAAGAAGATCTAGAACTCTGGCCAACAACTCCAAGTGAAGTTAGCAAAACTATCAAGTCACTCAAATCAAAAGACTCAAGTGGCTTTGATGGTGTTCCATCTAAGGTTGTTAAGCACTGTGAAAGCGAGCTTATACATCCACTAAAAAATATTATAAACAAGTCATTTGCACAGGAAAAATTTCCAAATAATCTCAAAATCGCCAAAGTGTATCCAAAATTTAAACAAGGTGACCCAACTGAAACTCAAAATTATAGACCAATATCACTCCTCTCTACCTCCTCAAAAATAATTGAAAAAATTGTTTTGACAAGACTACTGCAGCACCTCTCACAACATCAACTACTGGCAGAAGAACAGCATGGCTTCACAGCAAGTAAATCAACAAATACCGCCATCATAACCATATTAGAAAACATCATAAAAGCCATTGAAGAAGGCGACACAACCACCGCAGTTTTCCTAGATTATAGCAAAGCTTTTGACTGTATCAGTCATGACTTGCTTCTTAAAAACCTAAAGAACATGGGAGTAAGGGGCACTGCAGCAGAATGGTTTAAAAGCTACTTAACTAACAGATCCCAAGCAGTAGAGGTCAAGATCTTAAAAACAGATGTCTTTGTGGAAACTACTTCTAAACCAGCAATAATCAAATCGGGAGTTCCCCAAGGCACAGTCCTGGGGCCTGTTTTGTACATAATCTTCACAAGTGATCTTCCTCGCTACCTCGAAGACCACTGCAGTACAATCATGTATGCTGACGATACCGCACTGTTGCTAAAAAATAAAAATCCCATTGATCTGGAAATACAATCTTATATATTGCTTTGTGAATGGCACAACAGTACTGTCATGCTAACAGTCTGGTACTGAATGAGAAAAAGAGGCAACAAATTATCATCGGGAAAAAAGAGAAGAAGTAGCAGGACTGTCAGATGTGATGCAAGTGTCACAAGTAAGATATTTAGGAGTAGTAATAGATGATAAACTTTCCTGGTCTGAACACCTAGACAAGTTGTGCAGTAAACTCAGCTCAGCTCTGTATGTGCTACGGAGGCTAAGACACATATCTAGTGATGAAACTACAAAGCAGCGTACTTTGCTCTCTTTGAATCACATGTCCGATATGAGATAGCGGTGTGGGTAAATTCCACTAGAACAAACACAAAAAGGATCCTAGTTATACAAAAAAGGCAGTTCGAATTCTAGCTTGCCTTGGACCTAGAGAATCATGCCGCACTGCCTTTGAACAACAATAAAGGTGTTAACTGTAGTGAGCCTTTTCATCCTAGAAACTGTCTTGTATGCTAAAAGACAAAACCTGCAGAGAGGAAATGACACACATAATTATAACACTAGAAGAGCCAACAACATAGTACTTCCGATCCATCATCTCACTCTATATGAAAAACAACCGTCATATCTGGGAGAAAAATTCCTCAACATCCTGCCAGAAGAAGTGAAAAATGTCCAATGTGAGAAGAAGTTAAGAAAAAGCCTTATCGCATTTTTTACAGCCTGATCAAATTTTTTTGCATCTTGAACTCATCTATTTGTCCCTCAACAATTTATACTTTCCAAATTACCCCTTTGAGGCTTATTCCAGATGGCATTTTAAATGACCTTGACAAAATCATCCTTAAAAGAAATACTGAATCTACCATTTGATACTCCAAATGGCATGATTTACTCACTAAAGAAATACAAGGGTTTGGGTCTTTTCAATGCAAAATGGGAAGCAGTACTGCAACAGCTTAAAGGAAAAATTAACTGCATAACAACTTTAAAAACCCAAAATAACAAATACATCGAGTCAACCAGAAATCTAGAACAAGAAAGTTTACAATGCTTAAAACGTTTTAATATTGAAAATTCATTTTCATTCATGGATAAAAGAACAAATACCCTCAGCAGTAACAAAATAAGATCACATTTAAGAGAAGAAATGTTTGATAAATTGACAAAATATCCTCAAAAAGGAAAAGGAGTGTTACTCTTTAAAGAATACCCCCAATGCAACAAATGGATGAGGCATCACGAAGGATTATCATCGAGTGGTTTGTGTAGCTCCGGCACACGTGTCGTTGGTGGCACTAATGGCTGTGCCACGGAGCCGAGTGAATGGCGAGACAGCCTAAAGATGATTGGAAATGTGGCAGCAGTTAGAGCCTTACCTGGTAGAACCCAAGATAATAACCGCTGTCGGCATTGCCACAGTGAGATTGAAACACTTGGCCATGTCTTGGGTTTCTGCGAGTACAGCGAAACACTGCGAAATACTCGCCACCATCAAGTTCGATCTATTATAGCGAAAGCCTTAAGCCAGCAAGGTTATACAACCCACGAAGAGGTGCATGGAATAGCAGAGGGAGGCAGCAACAGAAGAATAGACATCATTGCAATCAAAGGAAATATTGGCTTCATTTTTGACCCTACAATAAGATTTGAAACAGACGAAAATCAACCAATCAAAATTCACGACGAAAAACGAAAAGTTTATGAACCTACCATCAAATACTACCAAGAAAAATACAATTTAAAAAATATTGAAATATTTGGGATTTTAATTGGCGCCAGAGGAACCATACCAAAATTCTCAGCAAATATTTTCAAAAAATTCAAAATGTCAAATTCAGAAATAAATAAAATAGTAGTCCAGGCAACGAAAGGTTATAGAGGGGATTGCATGGATCACAATTTTTGACTTTTTAACTTTGTTTGGACTAGTTAGGAGTAAAACATATCAAAAGTCCCCGCCCTTAGCCCTTGAGCCGGCTGGGCTGGAAGGGCCTAAAGGTACAATTTGTTGGTTTTTCCTAAATATCTTGAAAACTATCAACTTTTAGTATCCCCTATTAAATTTGAAAATTAAAGAAAATTAAATTTCCTGTAAGAAAAATATATAATATGTCTACTTTGGTCCAACCGTTTACAAGGTAAGCACTAATTTTGTTAATATTTTAAAAAATATCCCTTCCATAAGAAATACATGTAAATTTGTGGATAACATAGATGCCCAATTGGGCAACGTTTTTTTCACCTAAAAGAAAATGAACAGTATTCAGGAAATATTGACGAAATTTCCAGTAATTTGACACCTCAATCATAGAAATTGGTCTAAAATTAAGGCGTTGGCGAGCTCACAAAATACGTTATTTTTCAAGGAATTATAACAAATTGTAATAATTCCTTGAAAAATAACGTTTTTTGTGAGCTCGCCAACGCCTTAATTTTAGACCAATTTTTATGATTGAGGTGTCAAATTACTGGAAATTTCGTCAATATTTCCTAAATGCTGTTCATTGAAAAAAACTTTCCCCAATTGGGCATCTATGTTACCCACAAATTTACATGTATTTCTTATGGAAGAGATATTTTTTAAATATTAACAAAATTAGTGCTTACCTTGTAAACGGCTGGACCAAAGTAGAAATATTATATATTTTTCTTAGAGGAAATTTAATTTTCTTTAATTTTCAAATTTAATAGGGAATACTAAAAGTTGATAGTTTTCAAGATATTAAGGAAAAACCAAACAATTGTACCTTTAGGCCCTTCCAGCCCAGCCGGCTCAAGGGCTAAGGGCGGGGACTTTTGATATGTTTTACTCCTAACAAGTCCAAACAAAGTTACAAAGTCAAAAATTGTGATCCATGCAATTCCCTCTATACCTCTTTTTGAGCATTCGTTGCCTGGGTTATAGTGATAACTACTCTAAAATATAGTGCTTAGAAATCATTTATTCGGACTCAAAAACAAACAAAATTAATTAATGAAGTATTAGAAAATTTAACAGTAATTTGATATTATTCTACTTTGTTTTAATGGCAACCCTATACATTAGGGAAGTTGTTATTCTTTCTGAATAAAGTTATTATTATCGAGATAGTTGAGATACCCTAATTTTGAAGAGAATTTCCATGGAACCATCGGCCTCCATTCCCAATGTAATACTTTTTGCTTAGAATTTTTTTCTGGTCGACCAAAATCAAAAGAATTACATCGGCACGGCGGCACGACCCTGGCAAAACAAAACTGTGGTTTTTGAACAGTTGCTTTCTCAGGTCTGGGTTACTTTTTAAATAAGCTCCACGAGGGCATAAATTAATCTGCAATCCACAATCAATTTATCCATTAAAATTCCTCTTGGTGTCTAAAGAACTCATTTGAAGAATGAACAATGATTTGAACAATATGAATCACACGTGTACTGGGAATATTTAATTTTGAGGCAGTTTTGTGAGTTAATGTTAACCCAGCTCTTGCGTTAAACGTCGATGCTTTTGGAGACAATTCAACTAACTTCAGCCAAGTGACAATTCAGTACCAAGACTTTTTAGTGGTCGTATTGGGGACAAGACAAATGACCAACTCGGCATTTGACCAACTGGGTTCCCCATCACGTAGGGACGGCTAGCTCCATAGACGCCGTTTGGTCACAGCTGTCAGACAGGCTCCGGCCGACGGGGCACACGGGAGACTTGTGGATCGCTGTGATGTCCGGCAGGGCACACGGGAGACTTATGAACAGAACAGCAGCAGGTGTTACCTGTTACCTGTTACCTCCGAAGTACGTCCCGCAGACCATACTGGCATGAGACCCGTCATTCTTCTTACTTCTACAATATTTCTCTTCAATTTTCTTATTTTCTACCAGCAGTCATTCGACTTTGTCAATCAGGTTTGGGTTGGAAAATGGCAGTGTGGTGGATGGAATTTTAGGAAAAATTAGGCAGGTCATAATAACATTGTTCAATCAAATGTGACATTAGGGCCTTCTTAAATTTCATTATGTTGTCTACTTGTCTTAATTCTAAAGGTAATAATGAAAAATATTTGGTGCCTATGTAACTGGGCTTTGTTTCAAAGAGTCTCAGACTGTGTTGAATTGATGGATTTAAATTTCTATTTCTTGTGAGATATGGATGTTGATGAGCCTGTATTTAAAATATCAAACATAATTTTATTGATAATTCCCTAAAATAAATCAGTTAATATTAGTAAGACTAATAATATATATATAATAATAAAATAAAGGCTCAATAGAGTAATGGGGGAAGTGCGGCACCATCTTCAAACGGAATGCCTCGAATTTTCCGTCTTGTTCCTCGAAGCCTAAGCGAAACTGCCCGAATGATGGAAAGCTGGCTTTGGATTCTTAGCCATCCAATAATCTGGGAGTATGGTTTTCTCCATTTTACAGCCAGGGCCTCGCTTGTTCTCCTCTGAAATGCTTCATATTCTTTATGGGGGACTCCTTCTGTGGAACAAATTAAAGGTGTGAAGCTTCCTCTGATGTCCTCGGCTGCTTTATCATATTTATTGTGTTTCTGAATAGCATGGTTTCGAGATGTTGTTCTCCAATCTTGGTTGGCGTAAGAGGGAGCATCAGCATTAACAATGCGATTATCAAAAAACGCTACCCTCTCAGCCTCCCAAATACCATTTACTTTAAAGTCAGCTCGCAAAGCAGGCATATTGTTTGCGGGATCAGCTTCTCTCAGAATAGGTTCGACTTCAACCCCATTCCAGGCTATATTTGCTATCGCAGCACAGTGGTCTCGATGTTGATCATGCCCATGTTTGATCAATCCTCCTTTTTTACAATTTAAAGCATGGGTAAGATCCATAGGTAGGTCACAACCATCACATCGGATTGGTAAATTTCTTAGTGTGCGGCCATAGCGAATTGACAAAGCATCTCTAAATTGATCCGGGGATAAATCTGTATGATCCGATGCACATGGTGTCACAGTTAACCATTGGCTAGCATTCCCTGCTACGATTCTAATTAATGGCTTCTTTTGAGTTTCTGGAAGTAACTGTATAATTTGTTCACTATCTGCTTTTGCCAAATTGTCTTTTTCTAGTTTTCTCTGTTTTCTGACAAGTTGCAGAGTTGATACATGATCATTAATCTTCAAGGGTTGTCCATTTTTAATGGCAAATATTAATTTTTCTGTACATTGCTTTGATGTTTCAAATGAAATACCGTCATTCTTGGTCGGGTCTTGAATATTTAAACCTCCAAGACGAGTAGGGAGAGAAAACAAGTCTTGTTCAAGTTCAGAAATCTCTTGATCAAAAAGGCTGGGTGTGAAATGGCGATGTATGGCAGTTTTTAAATCTTCGTATTCTTCACTAAATCCCTCGGTTACTCTTTGGAGAAATGCCCATTCATTTTGTAATGACTTTGTAAAGGCGGTATACGCTGCTTGAGGACTTTTATGTGCCGCTATGCCAAATTTCTTTATACAGTCAACCCATTTTTTTACTTTTTCTTTCACGAATTCCTTCTTTTCTTTCAAGCTACCAATAACACCTCCTAAAAACCTGTACGATGTTACAATTTTCACTTGAAGGTCTCTGAAAATTTCTTCTGCTTTTTCTTTGTATTCAGGTTTTACTATCAAGACGCTTTTCTTGGGTTCTGGGTAATACCCCCATTTCGGCCCTTCAGCACGTAAAGCATCAAACCATTCTCGAACTTGAAGTGTTTCACCAAAACATGCAGAATCGTCAGCGTACCAGTTTTGCTTCCAATTTTGGCTTTTTAGTTTCTTTACCAAAGGCAATATGCCAACTGCATACATTAGCATGCCTAAAGGATCTCCCTGAGTGGTTCCTTCTTGACTAAGGATGATTTTATCGCTTCCTCTAAACATAATGGTTGCATAGCCTTATGTTTAGAAACGCCTTATGTTTTTAGGAAACGAGCGCAACGAGGCCAGAGTACCCTAGCATTCCACAGAGTTAAAGGCCTGCTCAAGGCGTTGAACGCATTTGAAGCATCCACAAGTAAAATACAATTTTGGTTATTTTCATTGAATAGGTCCGTCATAGCATGTATAGCACCTTCTATTCCAGCTTTCGTTCCAGCGCAGAGTTGGTCAGATCCGCATATTTCTTGAATATCGTCACCAGTTACAAAAGCCATGGTTTTCGCACATAGTCTCTGCAAAACTTCTCCAACTCCTATAGGACGAATACCAGGGTATTTATTCAGTGCTATTCCTCTTCTAGCCAACAAAGCTCTAATCGAGTTCCAGTTTACGATTCCGTTTGCCATCCATCGAGTTAACGAAGCAACTGCCTCCCGTAAACGAGTGCTATGTGCTCCGTAGCGCAGCAACATATTCTTCCATTGATCAGCATTGGTTCCACTTGGGCCAGCACTTCCATGTAAACGTCTAGCCATCTTCTCTATGTGGTCACTGGATATGTCTATATCTACCATCAATGGTAAGTTCTCATCATCTAGAAAGGTATTGTCATTAGGAACCATTTGACAAGGATGCTTACTTTTTAAAACTTGAAAAACATTTTGACCATCAGGAAGGATATCGTCAGGTGTGAGTAATCCATCGCCGGAGCGGTCTGTGAGCCATCTTGTAGCTTCACGCAACTTTCCTTGCAATACCAATCTTGTGAAGATTCTTATTTTTTGGTCTTCTTCTTGGTGTTGTTGTGATGTTTTTAATTGCCGATCACATCTCTCAGCTTCACGTAGTAATTCATCAAACAGAGCTTTGTCCCACATGTCCATTCTTTTTTTCATCAAACGTCTTATGTCAGATCCATTTTTTATCATTTTATCTTTTTGAAGAATGGTAGCACACAAGAAAAATATTCTTTCAGTTGAATTTATTCCGTTAGGGATTGCTTGGATCTCTTTGGCTAGAACATCTACAAACTGCCTTCCAATTGAACCTTGTGGTATTGTATATTGTCTTCCTTTTAATTTCATTGCACAAAGCCACCGTGTGTGCCATTTATTGTTTTCTTGAGAACCTACAGAGTTAAGAAGTGGAACTCCGAATCCTTTGGTAAATAACTGGTTCATAAAGTTGTCCCTAACTGTGTCATCTTGATTACCATCATCTGTTGTTAAAGGAACTTGAACATTTCCATGGTCATGATATTCATTACATATAGCTTTATTTATATTATTATCGGAAATCGGAATTGATTTGGCTTTAGTTTTGACTTTTGAGGTCTTATACGTAATTTCTTTGGAAACTGTTTTATCATTGGAATGTTTCTTATTAATGTGGCTCTGTAGTCTAATTTTACTTTTAAAAGCTGCGTCACATTCAACACAATTATGTATGTTATTTTGTGAGTTTATTGTATTAATATTGTAGATATTGTCTTCATTTTCAACCCATGGTTTTGATTTTACGATCAGTAAATCAAAATGTCCACTTACTGGATTACCTGACAATAACAAATTAATTGTATTTTTCATGTTTTCTTGACAAGAGATTATTATCGGAGATTGTCGCATAGTTAATGTTCGTGTAACCTGTTGCTGTTCTATATTCCTTATGTAAATGTGAAATCCAATCTCGTATATTTGGGATAAAGCAAAACATTCTAATGATGTGGCAAATGTACCATTTTCTCTCATTACTTTTATGTATTCATGTTTCTCTGAGGTCCCACATTCATCTAGAACAAACATTTTTGTTGTTTCCCAATGCTTACTTAGATATTCTACCGCATCATTTCGTAATTTAGAATGACTATTTTGATTGCAATATAAATATTGACTTACTGCACGAAATAGACAATTTCCATCCTTTTCTATTTTTGATACAAAGAAATATTTTGCTTGTGTCATCTTGGGAATCTTGGTTGAATAGGTTAGGATCACTTTAAACTTTTTCTTTCACGTGCTTTTTCCATCTTAATGATACATTTAACAACTTATTTAAATTTAGAAATACCTGTTTTTGATGAAATAATCGTAGAAACTAATAAAATTGTGAAAAATAATAAATTTTTTTTCAAATTTGAAGAGAAAAATTTTTGTATGATTTGTTTGTAATAATATCAGCTGTAATAATAATTGAGCCTGTATTAGATTATTTTCCTTAACATAAATAACTGCTTCATATACAAAAAGGGACGGAACTGTCAAAATTTGTAATTCTTTGAATTTATCTTTGCAAGAATCCCTAGGCCTAAGCCTAGAGATACATCTAATGGCCTTTTTCTGGATAACAAATATCCTATTTAAATTCTTTTTACTGGAAAAACCCCAAAGCACTATTGAATATCGTAAGTAGCTTTCAATTAAACTAAAGTAAACTAATTTACAAAGAGCTAAGTTATTAAGAGCAACAAGATTCCTGAGAATAAAAATATTTGAATTCAATATTGCTGCAAGTTTGTCAACATGTTGTGACCACCCCAGACCATCGTCCAGCCTCACTCCTAAATAATCCACACAATGTGACTCTTCCAAAATCTCCTCGTCTAAAATAACAGACGGAAGTGATAAGCCAGCTCGCTCTAGACATTTTCTTTTCTGATCTGTTGAAATGAACATCCAATTTGTTTTCTTGGAATTTATATTCAGATTGATGTCGGAGAAATATTGGGAGACAGCGTTGAGCCTGCCGAAAGTCTCTCTTTCAAGTTCTGGGATACTGGAATTACAAGTGAAAAGAGAAGTGTCATCTGCAAAAATTGTCAAAGATTTTTCTGGTGCTGATATTGCTGTTGAAATGTCGTTAATGTATACTAAGAAAAGGATCGGGCCTAAAATCGACCCTTGCGGAACACCTAGTGTGTTTTGTGCTACTTCGGAAAAATAACGTTCTTTATTTCCAGACTGAGAAGTGAAGTTAATAGTCGTTTGTTGCCTTCTATTGCTGAGATAAGACTCCAGCCAACCCAACGCCGCCCCCCTCACTCCCAAATTACTAAGTTTCTGCATCAAAATGCTATGATCCACGCAATCAAACGCCTTAGAGAGGTCAATGAAGCAGCCAATCGCCACCTCACCACCCTCCAAGGCGTCGATGCACTTACTTACAAAATCTATGAGAGCTGACTTAGTTGATTTATTTTTCTGATATCCGAATTGTTGTGAAAAAAGTAAACTATGATCATGCAAAAACTGAACTAATTTTAGACAAACTGCTTTTTCAAGTATTTTAGATACTGTGGGTAGGAGTGAGACTGGCCGATAGTTCTGGGGGAGAAGTCTACTGTCCTTTTTATACAATGGTTTTACCCAGGCTAATTTTCCACTATCAGGAAACACTCCCTCCCGCAGAGGGTAATTGAGAGTGTGCCAACCTCATCAGAATATTCATGAATAATAATTATTGTATTTTGTCAAAGATAATGTTATGGTTTAAGCGGTTTGATGTTAATATTTAATTCGAAAAAGATACAATTACAGTAATAAAAAACGATGATCTTATCAAATTTTTACAATCGTTATTTAGGACCTAATGATTATTTTAAAATTTAAAGTTGTGTAGACAAAAGGGGAAGCAAGGAATTAATGATCACAAAAAAGAAGTAATTCCTTTCAATTAATTTATCAACTAATTATTACATTAAAATTCCATGAACGAATTTCAAACCTACATTATTGAAGTCGTACGATTTGAGTAAGTGAACGCTGAAAAGCCGGTAGGCCTACTTAAGAATTTAAAACATCCATTAACTTCATAGGCATTAAGAAAAAACTGTAGGCCTTATATTATTATCTTATTAATTCAGTAAACCCGTGTACGTAAAACAACTAAATCTAAGTAATAGTTTGGTAATTGTATTAACAAAGAAATATTTTTCAATAGAATATATTGATTAGGTAACCGTTAACTTAACCGATTACAGATTCCTTATTGCCTTAGAAAATCTCAATTACCCTAATTCAAAACATTTATCTATTGATTATAACGTTAATGATTATGGGCCTGTCAAAATGTTGTTATCATTCATTGCCAAAAACCCGGTGAGCCTAACTTAAATGGATTGATAGTATTAAGGCATTTATTAAGATCATTTCTCAAAACCAAAGTCTACATGGCATATTATTGTTCAGAGGGCCTACAAATGCCTTTAAGACCCAGACGTAGCTCGGGGATGCGTATTTAAACAGAACTACTACAGCAAGATACAAAATACCAGAATTAAAAGTTTATAGATACGCCGACTATTTCAATAATTAGCTATCTTTTCTAATGATTCTCCGAATTTTAACACATTTTATTAAACAAAAACTTGGATTACGAAACATAACATTTTATTAAAAATAAACTTGGATTTATATAAGCCGAATCGGAGGTTTCCATCGTGTCAATTCTATTTTGGCATCGAGTTGGCAACAGCAACGTCGTGAGTGAGTTCGTTTATCGTGTGTATAGTATTGAATGAATGAATTAAACAACAACCAATAGCGTTCGACGTTCGACGATATTGTCGAGCGGTGTGCTCTGATTGGTCAAGCGATGCGTCACAGTGATGGAGAGAGCCTGTTGGCCAAACGCTCTGTACTAGCGTCTAAGGGCGAGAGATCATGCCGTGATGGGGAACCCCAGTCGGCCCAGTTGGTCAAACGCATGGATCCCGTGGTATTCAGCAAAAAACCTTTGTATGAGTAACAATTAACTGAGTTCATATAATTTTTTTATCATAGTAATGAGAATTAGGAATTTTTCTGATCTGTCAAACCCTTGTAAAATTTTTAGGTTGTAAATTGTGTTAGGTTTATCATGTAAACAATCTTATTAAGATAAATCAACTAGAGTCACTTTGTCTTTTGATGAAACTAAAAACTATCGTCAAATAGTCTTGAAATTCTTATCATGGTCTTTACTTTGGTCATCTGTCTTTTTCACACTCATTTGACCGACGATGGTGTTCGTTTATGGGGCTCGAGCTTACAAAAACAAGTCAAATCTTGCTATGTTGGATTGAATTTGAAATTCGCTGAGTATGCAGGTCGGTTGCAACGGTATTTTTAGAATTATGTTTTAACTGTTTAGTTATATAATTTAAATATATTAAAACTATGTAAAGGTTTTTATTTGTAAAATAAAGAAATATAAAGAAATGTTTTCTTGACTTAATTTTGAATTTTGTCAAAGTCCATCCAATAGCAATGTGACCCTCACAACCAAAAAATACCGCTATCAGCGGCAACAGCAGCTCGGATTTTTAAAACTAAAGGGGCTTATAGACGGGGATAGTACTAGCTGCTAGTAGACACGTAATGTACTAGCCGCTAGTTACTAGCTGCTTACTATCCCTGTCTAAATACCTACTCGCCTTTGCAGGTGCGAATAGGTACTCGCGGCGAATAAAATCAAACATGTTCAATTTTACTCGCCTCAAGCATGCGAGTAGAGATCACGTGACCTATTCGCCGCTAGTACTCTCCCGGTCTAAACACGAACTCGCATTCACTCGCCAGTTGGAGTGGCGAGTAAATTCATCGTCCGACTTGTTAGCGCTTGTTGACAACAATGTGACTCGCCAGGCTAATAGCTGCGGGAATTAAGCGGCGAATACTATCTTCGTGTGTACGGCTACTATCTGTCAGTTTTACTAGCGGCAAATACTAGCGGATATTATTAGAAGCTAGTACTATCCCCGTCTATAAGCCCCTTTAGTTGCTTACTCCAGATATGATGAAAAGCTCATTAGATCCAGTCTGGCAACACTGTAAATAAATAAGGCAAGGTTGTTGATGACGTACTATTCTGACAATCAGCACAAATTGAGTAAATTGGGAAATTGGGAATCACAAACAAGAACATATTTGTCACATCACGTAGCTTTCTCGTTTTTCTTTTAACAAGTTGCCCAGCCACTCTAGTCAGCTGTGGTATTTATGTAATTTTGTTTGTGGTTTGGCCAGAGGTTAAAGTCTTTGTCTATTTCCTGCTTCCTCATTCTTATCATAATCTTTGCAAGGTTAAAGAAGATATTTTGTAATTAATTTGTAACAATTCTTTCTGGTTTTGAGATTGGTTCATTATAACTCATTAATTTGGATATTTTGCAATCAGTTTTAGGTTAGTTGTTTGCTATCAGGAAAAACTCAAATTTCATTCAAGTTAAGTTCAAAATGTTTCGTTCATCTCTTTGCCGAGTTATTCGTGAACGATCTAAAGTTGAAGAATATTTTAGGCACAATTTTTCCATAAGGTAAGCCCAATTGTAGGTCCCCAAGGGGTTAGTAAGGGCTTCTGAGAAACTAGGTACTCTATGTTAGCCTAAGTGTTAATCCAAATTCTAGACCTAGGGCCTAAGCCATATTTTTATTTTTTTTATAGGCCTAAGGGCCTAGCTGATTATGTCTTACCTATATTAATAAGATGGTAAATGCCATTTTAAGGAGAAAGCTTAACCCATACTTTCAGGTAAGTTAGAAAGGTATTCAAAATTTGATGATCAAGATAAGGTCTCAGGAGCAAACAACCAGGTGAACTGGACAAGAAACAAGTTAATTTTTAAATGAATTATTTTGGCGTTCTTGGTTTTAAATCAAAGAAGTGCTGGGGGCTTGACCAAACTTTAATCATCTCCGAATCAATGTCATAACTTATTTAACTTAGGCTCCTATGTATGTTGTGATCGTGAGGTTCCAGTGGCTGTGACGCTCAATACAGCTATAACCCTTTTAACAGCGCCATGAGTGCCATGACAAGTGCCTCCAGCTCAGTTGCGATGACTTTAGTTTATTTCTGAGTTTTCAACGGACAATAAATACATCAGTGGTTCACAGAACATTGTCGCTGTCGCTCTGTCATGTATTAACCCTTTCAGTGCTATGCAATGATATATAGTTGTGCGTATTTTTCCCGAAAAGTGCGATGGAACAATGTATCGTTGTGCGTGTTTCATCCGAGGAGCGCTGAGCGACGATATATCGTTCCGGCACGACTACCGATCGCGTGTGTTTAAATGGGCATATCGGTTGACTCGGTTGTTCTTTCGAAACAGAGATGATTTCTTTCGATTCCTCATACGATCAAGGCACGATATATCGTTCCTTAGCACTTTTGAGGTGACAAAATACTTATTTTTTTACCGATTTTTTTTTCCCGCGCACTAGGCTTCGCCCGCGCGGCAACCCTAGCACTTTTCGGACGAAATGAGTAAAAATCTCTAGCACATTTCAGAAAAAAACAAAAAATTTTCTAGCGCCAAAAGGGTTAAAGCTATTACAGCTGTTTTAGATCACGAATCTTTAGCCAAGTCGCAAGAGGCAGACAAAGAACTTTGACATTTTATGTCTGATACTACTATATCTCTAATATTGGAGAGAGTTCCGATTGTACTATATCTTTAATATTGGAGAGAGTTCCGATTCCTGGAATACATTCACTGCTGCAGACTTGCAGTGAATGTGCAGCACCTGTGTTTTAGAGTTTGAGTAGGCTAAATGAGTGCCAGCTGCAGTGCTGGAGTTCGTTTTTGGTTAGATAGGTTGTGGTTTGCAGTGAGTTTTGCTGGTGTATGAAAGTGCAGCGTGTTAGATCTTAATGGTGCTCTAAAAATTCAGTGACAGTCGCAGGCCACGGGCCTATGCTGCATTATGGCATGTGCGGTAAACTTAGAGAGATTGTGATGAGGTAAGATTGGTGTAATGCAGTGGAATTGTTTAGTTAAGTTATTAAAGGACTGTCTGCTGCTGTGCTAGAGTTGTTGGTTTTGGTTGATGATTTGAGGGTGTGGTCTAGGAGTTTGGTTTAGGAGACATTTTTTTCCAATAATTTAGCAATAGGCCTAGTAAGCCTAGGACCTAGGGCCTCTACCATGCTTCACCGCGGGTGTTTGATTTTTAAGGTTCAGGATGTGATGAAATGTCAGACTCTGGTGGTTTGTGTAGTAAGTATAGGACTCAATGAATGGTTGTAGGATCTAGGATTTCTGAGGTAAGGGCGTGGTCCAGGTATTTGGCGTTTAGGTGGTTAAGAAAGTCATGAAGGGAGGAACAGAATGGGTGTTATAGGATACTTGGTTACTGGTTCAGGGAGAGATGAGCTGGTAGGCGAAAGGTGTGCTTGTCAATGGCATCAACGTTGTAAATGAGGTTGTCTGGGTAGAAAACAGAAGAGGAAGTGTGAATATGAGTACTGGTCAGCGAGTGTGGACTTTGAACAGAGATGGTGGCGGTTCTTGAGGATTCTGAGAAGAGATGGTGGTGGTTGTTAAGGATTCTTAGGGCTCTTAGGCTGGCTGTGACACATTTATTGGATTGACTCCATTATATTTCCTATGTATATTTGATATCAGTTTCTTGATTCAATAAACAAACAATTCAATATCAAGATTTTTTTATGCTATTATGATTAAAATATAACAATACACCCGTCGCAGCAGACCTGCATCCTCAGCGAATTTCCATAGGATTTATTTTGTATATGTGAGCATTCAACTTGTTTGAAGGAAAGTATCATTTGAATACGTTAAGTAAATGATATACTAAAAACGCATATTTAATCATTCATGAGCTTTAAACATGAGGAGAATTAACAAAGAGACCATATTGGTTTTCATTAGTAATACAAACACTTTTGTATTTTATATAATTCTTAGTCTTTTAATTTTTAATAACTGTAATCTTGTTATAGTTTATAAATGTCAACAAACATATAACCAATGAACTCAAAACAAACAAATAATTTAATCTCATGAAAAAATTAAATTCAATCATATGGTCAGTTTTATAGTAATTAAAAAAACATCACTGTTGCAACAGACCTATGTCTCCAGCCAATTTCAATAAAACATATTATCAATCCTCATAATTGTAGACATATCATATATTATGCTACATTTTCAGGCAGTTTAGACCGAGACATCCCCCCTCCAAATGCTCTTACTTTCTTTATTAAATTTAAAAATAATTTGTATTTCAGCGAATTTCCCCTATAGGGAAGAAGCTATTACCGTAGGTCTCATGGTAAGACTTAAGCTCGGGACCACTATAACTTTTCGTTTTGGGGCCCCCAGAAGCAAAAAACACTATTCGTTTGAATTTTTATATATATATATATCTATATATATATATATATATATATATATATATATATATGTGTCTGTTAGCACGATAGCGGCCGCAAAAATGGTCAGATCTTTATGAAATTTGGTACGGACGTGTATAGTGGTAATCAATTGGACCAGTTCGTGAACCAGCCCGATCGGACCACCGGAAGGGGGGGTAAAGGGGGATAAACCCCCCAAAAATGGGTTTTTTGAATTTTTTACATACAAAAATAAAAGTTATCGAATTTTTGTGGGCACCATTGAATTCAGCTCAAAAAAACAAACAATTTGGTATTTTGAAACACTGCTCTATGTCCATTGGTTACCGAGATATTGAAAGTGGTAAACACAGTACGTTGTCCCAATGTTAACCTTATGGGAAATAAGTAAAATTCTATATCTCGCTTATTTCTCAACATATCTCAATAAAACTTGGTAAATAGTTTCTTCTACTTCAGATCTACTAAATATTGAGTTAAAACCACCCAGTTTTTATATACCTGTAGCAGCCAACCTGCATACTCATTCCCCATGTTATTCTTATGGTTTTTTTTGGGGTTTTCACATAGAAAAATAGAAATTATCTGTCTGATTTTTGTTAGCACCATTAATTTAAGCTAAAAAAAAACTAATAATTTAGTATCTAGAATCATTGCTCTACGTCCATTGGTTACTTGGATATTGAAAGTAGTAAACACTGTATGTTGTTCCAATGTTAACCTTATGGAGAAAAAGTTAAATTGAATATCTTGGTTATACTTCAAAATATCTTGATAAGACATGGTTTGGGGTTTAATCTAGATGAGATATAATATATAATAGTCTAAAAATCCCTGATATGACCATTCTCGTGGAAGCTAACCTGTGTACTCATTCCCCATGTTATTCTTATGGGAAATAAAAAAAGTCCGTATTTTTTTCATATCTTAACATAATATCTTTATAAAACATTGCATATGGCGTCTTCTTGTCGAGATTTACTCAATATTAATATCAACCAAGTTTTACATATTTTTGCAGCAGACCTGTTTACTCGTTCTGTATGTTATTCTTATTATAAATATAAAACTGTCTAAATCTTCCTTATTTTTCAACAGATCTTTATAAAAAATGGTACATGGCCTCCTCTAACTGAGTTCTACTAAGTTTTAGCGAATTTCCCCTATAGGGAAGAAGCTATTACCGTAGGTCTCATGGTAAGACCTAAGCCCGAGACCATGATAATTTTTCGTTTTGGGGCCACCAGAAGCAAAAAACACCATTCGTTCGAATTTATATATATATATCTCTATCTATCTATCTATCTATATCTATCTATATATATATGTGTCTGTGAGCACGATAGCGGCCGTAAATATGGTCCGATCTTAATGAAATTTGGTACAGACATGTAAAGTGGTGATCGATTGGACAAGTTCGTAAACCAGCCCGATCGGACCATCGGAAGGGGGGGTAAAGGGGGAATAACCCCCACAAAAATGGGTTTTTTGGGGTTTTTATATAAAAAAATGAAATTAATCAAATTTTTGTTGGCACCATTGGATTCGCCTCAAAAAAACAAACAATTTAGTATTTTGAATCATTGCTCTATGTCCATTGGTTACCGAGATATTGAAAGTGGTAAACACAGTACGTTGTCCCAATGTTAACCTTATGGGGAATAAGTAAAATTCTATATCTCGCTCATTTCTCAACATATCTTAATTAAACTTGGTTTGTGGCTTCATCTAGATGAGATATAATGTATTTTAGTCAAAAATCCCCGAAATTTCAATTTTTGTGGCAGCAAACCTGCATAATCATTCCCCATGTTATCCTTATGGGAAATAAAAAAATTCTATATCTTACTTATTTTTTAACATTTCTTGACAAAACTTGGTATATGGCTTCTTCTAGTTAAGATATTAAATAATGAATTAAAACTAACCAGTTTTAACATACCTGTTGCAGCAAACCTGCATACTCATTCTACATGCTAACCTTATGGGTAATAAAATAAGTTGTGTAGTTCGCTCATTTCTCAAAATATACTGATAAAAAATGGCATGAGGCTTCATACAGTTAATATCTACTTGATTATGGCTTAAAATATCCAAATCATCAAATTCCTGAGGCAGCAAACCTGTGTACTCTCTTTCCCAATGTTAACCTTATGAGAGGTAAATGCAATTGGATAGCTTTCTTATTCCTCAGCATATCTTGATAAAACATGTTATGTGGCTTTATATAGTTTAGATATATTGGATTGTAGCCTATAATAGCTCATTTTCAAATTTCTGTGGCAGCAAACCTTCATTTTTCCATACTAATCTTATGAAGAATAATTTATTTTTGAATACCAATTGTGGGCATTTGGCAAATCACAGGATGAGGGAACAGGGCTCAAATTAAATGTTTTAATGTCAGGGACTCAGGAAAAGTACTGCAATTTCTTAAAGTTTGCTAGATAACAAAAAATAACATAATATAACTGCCATTTAAGTAGCATTGGGAAGTAGCATTGGGATCTAAAACGTCTGCTTTGTTTACATTAAAACATGTGAGCTGATGTTTGATTCAAAGCCACATGGTGGATACAGACATATGGCTTACTTAAAGGCCAGATAACTAAATATGTCAAATAAATATACTATAGCGAATACAGATTTTTACTGTTGATGTTTATGAAATTTTTTACTCAAACTTAAACAGGTGGTCATTTCCCCAAACGATTAAATTGGAAAAGTCAGCGGTTTTGAAGTTTTGAACATTGCATTTTCGTGCCAAGTATAGGCTATTATTTTTTATAGCCTGTTGATCTTAAAAGCCACTAGGAGAGTATTTTTGCACGCTTTTTTTTGAATGTATATTGATTTTACTTGATGCGAGACTTCATTTAAATTATTTATTTATGCACTTGAAATTCGCTGAGTATGCAGGACTGCTGCAACGGGGGTATTTTGATATAGTATATATTTTCTGCAAAATCTTGATCAATGAACTCTAACTATTCAAAATAAACACAAATAAAATATTCAACACCTGCAAATTTAATCATATGTTCAGAATTGTATTTTTTAAAAATATCTCAAATCAGGGTGACTATATTTTTTGGAGGGAAAAATTATTAAAAACAATATTGGACAACGTACTGTGTTTAGCACATCCAATATTATCCAATATCTAAGCAACGGATTGATGTAGAATAATAATTCAAAATGCTAAATTGTTTGTTTTTTTAAGCTGAATTCAATTTTGACAGTTAAGTTTAAAAATAATTAGTAAAAAGGTGTTAAATCTTGAAAATAAATTTTATTTTGTGAAAAAAACCTTCTTAGAGTAAATCAATCTTGCTGGTTTTCGAACTCAAAGTCATGAATGACGCTTTACACGTTTGTTCCAAATTTCATCAAGATCGGACCTTTTTTACAAAAGTTATCGCGCCTACGGACAGGTATATATATATATACATATATATGAAAATGAACGAACGGTGTTTTTGGGGTCTAGGGACCTCAAAATGAAAAAATAACATGGTCCCGGGCTTAAGTGTCACCGTGCCGCCTACGGTAATAGCTACTTCCCTATAGGGGAAATTCGCTAAAACAAAAATACAATATCTAACATTTAAATATGTACTACCGGTACCTTAAAAACTAAATGAAATATATTCAAACTAACCCTTAACTTTCCCAAAAAAATCTTTTACTAGGCCTTTATTCAAATACTAGGGATAAGCCTAACATTTTACAAGATGTTTCATACCGCCTGTTTAAGGAATCTATAAAGGAATCCCAGTCTTTTGTGATGAATTTATTCAGAGGCACATTGCAACCATCTCAAGTTTTTCCAACCGGTAGGCCTACTGAAGTTGTATCGAACTTGTAAAATTGATAATACACTTTCCACAGATTAACAAAGAAATCGATAATACAATGAAGTCAGGCATCAAAGCTGTGTTGCTTTTTGGTAACACTTTGTGTTTTTCATGACCATCTTTAGCACTTTAAATTTTTTTTATCTTATTTAGGACCTAATCATATACCCATATGGTTTTTGTTGGTTTGGCTACCCAAACAAATTTCAACCACCCATACATTGATTTTGCCAGCAGCACACTCACCTCGCCTAATTCGGTGCTCCCAAATATTGATGACATTAAACACCAGTTGAGTTATCTTTTGGTCTCATTTGTTGAAATTTTACATTCAATAGAGCAGGGCTTAAGTTAGTAAGGCCTAACCATATTTGTTCTTGTAGGCTACTGTAAATTATATAGGTCATAAATTTTACTTAATTTGCAGAAACTATGCCACTCCATCTGCAGCAGTAAAACATAAAGATGAGAAAGAGCCAGAGAAAAAAACAGCTAAGGAATCCCAGTCTTTTGTGATGAATTTATTCAGAGGCACATTGCAACCATCTCAAGTTTTTCCATATCCAGAAGTGCTTTCAGAGGAACAACATGAAACTTTAAAAATGCTGGTTGATCCAATGACCAAATTTTTTGAAGTAAGTGTAAATGATTTCCGCTAGTTTCTGATGCAAGCTTAGCTTAAATTTTCCAAGTTTTAATCAAGTCATAGTTTGAGTCTTAAAAAAAATGTATTTAACTAGCTTTAATTTTGTCTCTATAATTATTCCTCATGTGTTTGTAAACCATCTGAATGTCTCTAGCAATGAAGAAATTAAGATACGGTTTCTTTTTTTAAGGAAAAAACATGCTTATTCTTGATGAACTGAAATATGTACTAGGCTTCTCCCGCCCAGTTAAGAGCCCAATACCAGTGATTAATAAGTTACTGTACCCATCGAATAGAAAAAGCCTGGAAGGGCTTTGTGCATCTCCATAAAGCATTGCTACTATTAAGTCTAGACTACTATTATTATTTAGAAGCTGTGAGGGCCTAGTGTTTGCAAACTTATTGAAGTAAAACTAAACTCATTAGCTGGCTAAGAACTCATTTATTGGTGGCCCAAATTTTACATTGTTACCATTGGCTTCACATGTCATGGCGAGTGTCCTCACTATCTCTATCCTATGATCATTGACTACATCCCACTCAAAACCTCATTTAAGAGAAAAGAATGCAGCACCACCTGTAGTTTTATTGTAAAAGATTCATTTATCGAAATTAAAAGATTTTCCTGCTGGAAAATAAAATTAATCCATTATCATAAACCGCATTCTTCTACAAACTTTTACTCTTTTATTTTACTTTTAAATACTGTCATATGTTGTTCTGATCAAATAAATCCTATATAGGAGCAAAACGATGCAGCCAAGAACGATGCGATGGAGAAGGTAGACCCGGCGACCATGGAGGGGCTGTGGGAGCTGGGAGCGTTTGCGCTGCAAGTGCCCAACGAGCTGGGTGGCCTGGGGCTGTGCAACACGCAGTACGCGCGACTAGTGGAGATCGTCGGAGGACACGACCTGGGTGTGGGGATCACGCTCGGTGCTCACCAGTCCATCGGATTCAAGGTGATTGGTGTTAAGTTTTTGTATTTTCAGCTGATAATTTGTAGTTCCCGTTTGCTGTTTATGTGACATTTGAATGAGACTAACAAAGAATACCGAGGTGTTAGCTCAGAGGTAAAGCGCTAGCTTCAGTTTCAAACGTCGCGGGCGTCGCTGGTTCGATCCCAGCGGCGGGCGACTCCTGTTCCATCATGAGCGGGCACCTCTGGCTGGCCTATGTGACTATTGCCGCTACGGTACCTCGCTGTCTCTAGATCGCCGCACAGGCTTATTGGCCCATGGCGACGGGCAGTTAAAGTATATAAAAAAAATTCCCTACTGCTGGTCACAGTCATGAAAGTTGTAGGGGAGAAAGAAGAATGTTTGAGTTTAGAAAGAAGAATGTTGGTAAAGGCATTCTGGTGCAGTAGGCTAGGTCGGTATTGAGGATGAGTTTTAAATTTTGGTTTTCATGCAGGACCTATACGAGGTACAGTCAAAAAGTTCCCGGAATGAATTTTTTAGACATATAGCGCGATCGCCAGTAAGAAATTTGACTTGCAGTAATTGGTACGATTCCTAGGGAGGGCATATCGGTAGTGGTGGCATAGCTGACTTGCCGTAGTGCAGCAGTGGAAAGAGCTTTTCGTGTGTCTGCAAGTCGACGTTGTAGGATTTTGGAAAAATGGCATTTCATGAACAGCACACGAACATTGCTCTGTGTTTAACTTTAAACATCACCCAGTGAGACCCTTGAGTTGTTAATTCAAGCTTATGGAGAAGAGGCGATGAAGATGATTTTTAAAGTTGAATGCAGAGCAATGTTCGTGTGCTGTTCATGAAATGCCATTTTTCAAAAATCCGACAACGTCGACTTGCAGGTACACAAAAAGCGCTTTCCAATGCTGCACTACGGAAGTCAGCTATGCCACCACTACCGATATGCCCTCCCTAGGAGTCGTACCAACTACTGCAAAACAAATTTCCCGCTGGCGATCGCGCTATATGTCTACAAAAATTCATTCCGGGAACTTTTTGACTGTACCTCGTAGTTTGTGATTCCACTGTTGGTGCAGAATAAGCTGATGTAGGTGCGCTGCAAGCCCGTAATAAACCAGGAAACCTGGGTCTCTTTAATTGAAATTAATTCTAGCAAATTAAAACATCTTACTCCCTTACACTCTCCATTTAAATCGGGCATTCTGCTTCATGAGTGGAAGAAACCGCTCAACAGCAGTAGGATAAATCACACAGTGTGGCATTACCCTGAGGATGGGAATTCTCCTTCCATATATAGAATAGAAAATAATCTATTTTTTACTCTCTTTTATCAAATAATTCAAATCTAACTGGATTTGCTGGTTTCTCATAGTTTAAATTTTAATTTTACTTTGCATATTTTTAGGGTATTTTGCTGTTTGGTACTCCAGAACAAAAGCAAAAATACCTGCCACGAGTCTCAACAGGGAAGGAGTTGGCTGCATTCTGCCTAACTGAGCCTTCCTCTGGGAGTGACGCAGGATCAATCAAGTGTGTACTTTCCTCCGTAAAAGTTTTAAGATTAATTAAAACATTGTTTAGTTAATACCAAACAACTGTTTATACCAAACTGTTTGATTTGTTTATTAATTTGAATCTTCTGTTGTTCAAATAAGTTTTTTAGTTGATCAAAATTTTACTATTGTTTTTCTCCCAGAATTCAATTTGAAATCTGAAATGGTTTATTTACCCCACTTTTTGTCCTAGTTCTTAATTTTCCCCTTATAAATCACTGATGACATTCTATATTTAAGATCGGTCTTATAAAACAGTTAAGATTTTGTGGTCATTACTAACTTACTGGGATATAAATCCTCAACAGATCTAAATAGTTAAAACTAAATTGCATGTAATTTTTTCAGTTCTAAAGTAATCATTATAGGCCCTAACTGCTTGAAGTTGCTTACTTAGTACTGTATTTTATGTGTTTAAAAATTAAAATTTAATGTGGTGAAAACATTAATGGATATGTCAGCAATACTCAATGCCGTTCAAATTGCCCTTCAAATTGCTTTTGGTTTGAGGGATGATTAATTGTATTACCAATCAATTCAACACTCTCAGTTGACAAAAATTTAAAATGCTTTCACTGCACTCACTTCATTATCAAAGTATACTAAGTTATTATTGGTATATTTAAACATCACATTTATATGTTCAGTGCTGGTTCAAAGGTGTTCTTGAAATGAAGTGGAAGGTCAAAGACTAAAAGAGACTCAATCTCAAAAATCAATATGTTAATTTATAAGTGAACTGCTTCTTTATAATTGGGTTGTACCTGTTTTGAAGCATGTGAATAAAATATAAAAAAAGTTTGAACAGAGAAGGTAAATTTAAGCTTTAAGAATCATGAATCTAATCTTCATTTTTAGGCCATTGCCACTTAAACCTTTTTAGTTTAACCAAGGATGAAAGAGCGCTTGATAAATAATTGAAGAAGGGCTTTGTTTTAAAAACATTAAATCTGATGCTTCATCATGCATGATTTCCCTTATTTCAGGAGAAATTTTATTTTGATTTGTACTTAGTGCAAAGAATATAAAGTTGAGTCAATCAATAAAAATCAAAGTAAAAACCACTTCTAAGTTTTACTCACAATCCACATTAATGTTATTTTTTATCTGCAGCTAAGTAATAATTATACTTCAATCTATCTGTATATTATTCTGTAGGATTTTAGTCAAATTAACTGACACCTTGGATAATTATTGAAAGATGTAAACTAGTTTAATACAAGTTAACAAATTATTGCTAGTCATAAAAACTGGTGTATTAATCAATTTTTGATCAAGCAAGAACCAAGATAATGTCAAACCTATGTTATAAATGGTTATATCATTTTGGTGAAGTATGGGCTCTAGGCCTGAGTTATAAGAATCAGGGTAGGATAGGGGAATCAGCAGGCTTACCTGGTGGTTAAGCAACTGAAGAGCACACAAAAAAACATAAAACATAAAAACAAAATGAATTTTCAAAGCCACTGGCTCCTTCTTCAGAATCAACTCTCTACATCAGAAGAAGGATCCAGTGGCTTTGAAAATTCATTTTGATTTTGTGTTTTATGTTTTTTTATGTGCTCTTCAGCAGCTTTAACTACCAGGTATGCCTGCTGATTCCCCTACTCTACCCTGATTCTTATAACTATGTTATAAATGATAAACGCTAAAAACATTTCCAACAAAATTCATTATTTTGAGTTAACAAACAATAATACAATGCATAATAAACTGATATTTTAGTGCCTAGGTGATCTTGACCTCATTTCAGTGGAAAACAATTATCTCTTACGAAGAAAGCAAGAGAGTCAACTTCTTGCCAATCTAACACTCTTGTATAGGCCTTATGTTGAGGGGGGATTCACTCTTCTGCACAATTTTTCTTAGAGCTAATGCATTTTTTTTAACTAAAAGTGTTAATGGAAGGAATAGTACAAACATGTATTTTGTTTCGGCTTCTCTAAGCTGTGAGAACCTATCTCACTTATCACAATACTGAATCAATAATAGAATATTTTCATAAAATTACTTTTTCCCTTTAATAATTTAGGCCTATTATAATTTTTAGTTGTACCCATTATCACATTAACCACAAAACAAAGCTAATTTTTTTATGTATAAAAATAATAATTAAGAAAGAGGGACAATGAATTGGTCATAATACCCATTGTCATTAGCCATGTAGCCAATTTGCAAATATAGCAAATACAAAATATCATCAAAATAAATTGCTTTCCTAACTTTGCTAACACTCCCTTATGCTCCATCACCGTACATTTAAACGCTATTCATACACATAACCTGACACAATCTTCAGTTTAATTAATAGAAAACACCAAACCTTTTCCGTTGTAGATTATTCTAAAATGTCATAGATGCTTTGGCCATTGTTCCGAGAACCTTGAAATAATTTAAATCACCAATTATAGAACGAGAGCTGTACCGTCTCCAGATGGCAAGTATTACACGTTGAACGGAAGCAAGATTTGGATCAGTAACGGAGGCTTTGCGGAGATTTTGACTGTCTTTGCACAGACGCCAGTCAAGGATGAGAAGACAGGTCGGTAACTCCTCCTACCATTCAATGTTAACTTGTTCAATTCGAAGATAGGGTGGGTGGATTATATTTTAGAAACAATGTTTCTTGGGTAGTAGGGATTATTTTAGAAAAAAATAATTTTAGCCAAATGGCACTCTTCAAAACTGTAATATTTGTGCAATCAGATCATGTAAAACAGTTTGTATGTAACCAAATTCTCAAATCCTAATTCTACAATGCATTCATGCTATGGTATTTAAAGTTCATTGTTTTGTGATTCTGTAAAACTTTCTTTGGGCTAAAGAGATGCCTTAGTTATGAATCAAAATTTTACTTGTAGCTTAGTTAACTAATTATTGAAAAGACAGCAACTCACATCCTTACTGTAAATCGGAGGAAATAATTTTAGCTGCATTTTTTTTAACCATAAACGTGTAGTATTTGATAGTGGCAATATGATGAGTTAATTTGCTTTGTTAATGTGATCTATTCTCATTTAATTTGCTAGGGATTTTTTTTGTGATGAAGACTAATTGTAAAGGCTGCGTCACATTGGTCGAGTTGGTCAGTTTACGGTCAACTCGACCAATGTAAACTGGTCCTCACAAATGCGCGAGTTGAGTGGAGGGCGAGTTGACAATTCTAAAGTTTATGAATCAGCTGATCCTAGCAACTCGGCTAAGTGAGACTTGGCCGAGTTACTCCACCATTGTGACGTGGCATTAAGTTTTTGCTGGCAATGAAATTAATGATGGTTGTTTGGCTAAATAGAAGAGCCCTAGACCCCTTACTGTTGCGTCCATAAGTTTTGAGCATAAATTTCAAGAAACAGCAGATTTTTTAATAAATATTTATCAGCAGACCATGAACAAACCAAAATTCAAAGGCTGCTGACGGTGGAAGGGGGGGTGAAGGTGCCCACTAGTGTGATTATGGTGCATTTAATCACATCATAACACATTATTATAATAATAATAATTATTGTTAATACAAGTACCAGTAAACCGAACTTCATTCGGATAAAACAAAAACATCTGAACATATCAAATCAGCTGTTATGGGTAAAAATGTCCATTACTATAACATATGCACTTTGAAGGGCTGTAGGATTTTCCTTGTCTTGTAACCAGTTCCAATCGTTTCTTCATGGCCAAAAACTCCATATTTTATAAGATTGATAAAAAATCCTTGTATGAAAAAATAATTTTGCCAGTACAAATGTAGCTTGTTTAAGAGAGTACGATTTATATCTTTTACTAGCAGTTGCCTGTGGCTTCGCTCACGATAGATAGCTTAAAACAGCTGATCTTGCCACTGCTCTTAGAACTGTCAAATTAGTACCTACAGCTGTTTACATTTCTGTGTTTGAATGTTTAAATCCTTATAAAATGTAAACATTGAAACTGAGGACATTCACGGGGCGTAGCCAGAGGAGATTTTAAGGAAGTAAATAGGCCTAAGTGTTTCCCAGGTTCCCAGGCCTGTGTGAAATTTCAACCCAGTCGGTTCAGCATTTTTTGCGTTCACTTGTCACATCTGAACATATAGAAACCACCTCTTCTTTATAATAGTATAGATAGATTGCGAATCTATATATTTTTTTTAAAGCTCTTTAAATTTCCAGTTTAAAACCACAGTCGAGGGTTTCCCTTGGGACCATCTTTTGGATGATCAAACTCTCATTCCATCCTGTTCCTGTTGAATTCCATTTTTCCTTGAACAAAGATTTTCAATGCCATTCAGAGGTAAATTTTTTTTTAACACTTAGCTTGTATTTTTTTATATGCTAGTTATTCATATATTTAAATCAACACAAAACACAAACTTGTGGATAAGTTAAGTTTAGTAAACTTTTTTTAGTATGGTACGATTGGTTTGTTAATACCAGTTAATTTATAACACACTAAGGGTTTTTACTTTACCTCTTTGCAATAAATGAAGTGTAAAGTTTCCCATTGCATACACCATATCGGTGTTGCTTTTTGCCAATGAAGGAACTGATTACAGGCAAAGAAATGGACAAAGTGACAGCTTTTATCGTGGAGCGCGGTTTTGGAGGAGTGTCAAATGGACCTCCGGAAAAGAAGATGGGAATCAAAGCCTCAAACACAGCCGAAGTGTATTTTGAAGACTGCAAGGTCCCGGCGGAGAATGTGCTGGGAGGCGTTGGTCAAGGGTTCAAGGTAACGTATTAAAACTTTACTCGTGAAATTAGATTGCCAGTGAACAATTTATCCATAAATGTGAAACAAGACATAAAAGTAATTTTCAGTATCCAAGATATCATCCTATTTCAGGACTCTCAGAAAAATTTACAATATATGGTCCGAAAGCTCCTTAAGAAGCTTCCAAATTGCCTTATGGTAATAGTTTTGGACTCAACCTTCAAGAACAGATCATAAGAATTTCTTTTGCAAAAAACTATTATTCGTTGGAGAAGTTGAAAAAAATGAATTAGACAAATCCAATGAAAAAACTTTTCCAGATAAAAAAAATTATTTAACACCGCATCATGATTAATTATTACATATTATTTTTGATCAAAAATCTATCTTTTAACACTTAAGGTGTTAATTTAGGTATTCTCAGTTGACAATGTTGTCTGTCATGTCTAGTTGTGCTAGACTCAAAATCTTTACCACAATTCAGTGATTGTAATTTAAAAAATTAGTGTGTCATTTAGATAAGCTCTATGAATATTATATTTAAACAGCATTTTAATGGAAAACATCTCACTTAATCAAAAACATTCTCTTCTCAGGTCGCGATGAACATCCTGAACAACGGAAGGTTCGGCATGGCGGCGGCACTGTCGGGAACGATGCGAAACGTCACCAAGAAGGCGGTGGACCACGCGACGACCCGAGTACAGTTCGGCCGACGCATCGACTCGTTCGGCGCGATACAGGAGAAGCTGGCGCGCATGGCCATGCTACACTACGTCACCGAGAGCGTGGCCTACATGCTGAGCGCCAACATGGACAGTGGCAGCATCGACTACCACCTGGAGGCGGCCATATCTAAGGTGAGTCTGGTGTAGTCCGTGGGGATAAGTTCAAGTGAATGGTTACAATGAGTTTAGGTCTTGGGAAAAATCCTATTTTCTAATTTAGTAAAAGAGATATTGCTCTTTACTCCTATTGTTCTAAGGATAGCAGATTTCTAAGAAGAAAACCTATGTTAATCCTGATCACTGTTGACTCTTGATAATCCGACACATATGGGACCAGCAGGGTGTCGGATTACCAAAAATATCAGATACTATGTACAAATACCAACCAATAGTGCCCTGACTAACTGGTGACCTCGCTGATCAAGCGAAGGACAAATGTAACCGTTCTGCGACAAAAATAAAATTTTATTAGATAAGTCCAGATGGGTCTTAGACATTATTTTGCAAGTGAATAATATATACTGAGATATAACCTATTGCAGTGTTTCCCAACCTTTTGGTGCTCGCGTACCACCTTCCACATTTTAAATATTTTGGCGTACCATCGCAAGGACCCCCTCCCCCCCCTATCCCTTCCAACATTGCTTATAGTAACCCTTTGGTGTTTTTTGCCACAGCTAAATTTATGTTATTTTACTTGTCAATGTACATTTTTAAACCGTATTTTTATTATAAGGATATTTTGACAAATTATATGGAACTTCACAAATTCCTCATAATTTATATAGAAAAATTAACTTAAAACAATTCAAAGTTATTCAAAGTATACTGTATTTTCACTAATGATCATATATTTAAGCATATAAAAAAAATTTATCCAACAGATCGACATAATTAGACTGTGGGTTCAAAATAGAAAATACATTTGGTTAGTAAATCGTACAACCAAAAACTATAGCAATACCGTACCACCGAATTAACACTGTAAAACCGGTACAGTGGACCACATTAAATTTAAAAGAAAGAACTTTTTTTTTTATGTCGACGTATTTTGTAAAAAGAATTACTCGTCAAATGAAAGAGTAATAATAGTTCCTAAAATATGGTACGATATTGGAATATTATGACCAAAACAGATATTGAAAAAGTTAATCAAGTTAAGGTATGTATTAGGACTTTACTGTTCGTCGGGAGAGCGTTTGTTATTAAACCTAGTATTTTATTTTGTACTACTTCTTCAGTCTCATGCGTACCACCTGAAAGGCCTTCGCGTACCACCGGCCTATTGCATCAGTGTTTGCTTATTAAACTTCAACTATGAAAATTAGCTTGGACCAATCTATTAATTGTGTAACAAATTGAATTGAGTGTTTAATCAAACACTTTTACAATGTTGAAACTGTTGGAACAATTTTAAGTTATGTGAAATTGACTTGCTTATACCAAACAATGTTCAGACTTAAAAATATGCTTTGAGATATATAGAATTTCATTTTTTACTAAATTTTCAGTTTGTGGGTAGCACTGAAGCATTGGTAGCACTGAATTAGACAGGTGAGTGAGTGTGCTGCTGAGAGAATTATTGTTTAGTTTGGGTAATTATATGATCATATGTTTAGGTAAAGACTTTGTGAGGTTTTAAATATATATAAAAATACACCCGTCACAGCAGACCTGCGTACTCAGCGAATTTCCATAGGATTTATTTTTTAAAAAGGAAAATATTGTTTGAATACGTTTTGTCAATTATATATATTTAAAACTTATATTTAATTATTCATAAGCTTCAAACATGAGGACAATTTACAAGGGGATCAAAGTCAAAGTCAAAGTCAAATAATCTTTATTCATATAATACATAATATGTACATTGAATAGTCGTCATTTGTAATACAACTAAAAATCTTAAATCTAAAATCTTATCCCAAGTGAATATATACATTTCAAGATGGCCATATATAGTAAAATAAAAATAAAACTTAATTTTTAGAGGAGGTGGAAAAATACTCCTCAAGGGAATATAAAGCTTTCTCCGTCAAAAAACATTTTAATTTTTTTCAAACTTACATATATTATTTTCATTTTTTATATTAGATGGCAAGTGCCTTAAGAATTTCAGTCCTATGTAGGAAGGTTTTTTCTCAAAAAATGTTAATTTATGTTTTGTTGTTGTAATGATTTTTTTTTGCCTGGTATTATAAGGGTGGCTACCAATTTCAGAGGTTTCCAGCAGACTTTTGGCAATTTTAATTGCATCAAAAATGTATTGGCCATAAACGGTTAAAATTTTCAGTTCTTTGAATTTATCTTTAGCTGATTCAAGGTATCCCAACTTCATGATTATTCTAATAGCTTTTTTTGTAATTTTAATATCTGGTCCATATTTGTTTTCGTTGTTGAGCCATAAAGGCACAAACCATAAGCCAGATGAGAGTGGATATTAGCAAAATATATATCTTTTAACATTTTTTGGTTGCAGAAGAAAGACATTCTAGAAAGTGAATAAATTCCTGAATTTAATTTTGATAACAGTTTTTCTACATGAAGATTCCAGGTTAAATTTTGATCGATAGATAGACCCAAAAACTGTGTGGAACTTTTATTTTCAATTGCCTGTTCATTGTAAATGATTATTGGTTCAATTACCTGTTTATTTTGATGTGCTTTGAAGACTATAAAATTAGTTTTTTTTTAGTTAAGTTTTAATTTATTTTCCTCCAAGAAGCCTCCAATATTTTCTAGTTCAACAAAGCTCAAAATTTCAACTGTTGAAGTGTATCCGCCGATATTTTAAGATTTGTGTCATCGGCATAGATGCAAAGATTATTTCGAGGTACAGAGGTTAGAGAATTGCCTGCATCATTTATATAGCACAAAAATAACAGGGGGCCCAAAATGGATCCCTGGGGAACACCACATTTTATGTATTCTATTTTTGAGGAAAATTTTGTGATTTTGTTATTGGGCAATTGGTGGGTAATTTCTACAAATTGACAGCGATCAAAAAGGTAAGACTGAAACCATTTTATTGAATTTTTAGACACTCCTAAGATGAGCAGTTTGTTAATCAATTTTGAGTGGTTGACGCTATCAAATGCTTTTGATAGATCCATAAAAATTCCTGTAGTGCATTCCCCTTTATCTACCGATTCAATTATAGATTCAATGAAAGATATTGCAGCAGTGGTCACAGATTTCCCAGGTCTAAAACCATGCTGATAGTCATTTAAAAGATTGAAATTTTCCAAATAGTTTAAAAACTGATTGTTCACAATTTTTTCATAGATTTTTGATATTACTGGAAGAATAGAGATAGGCCTATAGTTTGACACAGTTTCTAGGTCATCCTTTTTGTGAATGGGTATGATTTTGGATTTTTTTAATTGATTAGGAAATAATCCAGACACAAAAGATGAATTTATCAGGTGACTTAAAATTTGACTTAGGGATTCTTTTACATGTTTTATAACTTTTATGGGGATATCGTCATATCCTGTAGAGTTTTTGTTCTTTAGGAAGCTAATCACCTTTTCCACCTCCCCTGCATCCACAAATTTAAAACTAAAACCAGGTTTGACATGTTCGTTATATTCATCAATGGTATAATTTTCATTTTCTAAATTAAATTCACTACAAGCATCCACAAAATATCTATTAAACATATCAGCTATAGTTACAGGGTCAACTATTTTACTATTTCCTTCCATAAGTTGGATATTTTTATTCTTCCTCTTATTCCCCTTCCCAACTTCTGAATTTATGATCTGCCAGACTGTTTTCTGTATATTTTCAGATTTTCTTATTTTATTTTCAAAATAATTTGTTTTAGCTTTTGTTAATTTTGCCTTATAGTCCCGATTTTTAAGACTTTTTAGGTTAAGACTTGTTTTAGGTTAAGATTTTTATTTTCTCGACTTTTTAAAGCTAACTGTAATAACTCCTTTTTTTCATTTTTTAAGTCATTTGAAATCCAATTATTTTTGCATTTTTTTCAGTCACTGTTACCTGAGGAAAAGATATATCAAAGTTAAATTTAAGTGTATTGTAAAACTCATTGTATTTTTGATCCACAGGAGCCATGTAAACATTACTCCATAATTCATTGTCTAGTAATCTTTTAAATAGGTTCATGTTTTCCGAGGAAAATTTTCTTACTGCACGTTTTATCGGTTTTTGTTCCTTTATTTTATTATCTAGGTGTTTATTTTTAATGAAAAATAATTGTCCATCATGATCAGAAAGAAATGTTACTATTCCCTCAACTTTCAGTGTGCTATCATGGAAGTTTTTAATAAGAAAATTATCTATGGCTGATTTTGAATCCTCAGTTATCCTGGTCGGGAAATCCACAAGATATTTCATGTCATGACTTTTTAGCATACGTTTCAACATTTTATGCTCATGATAATTTTTTAGGACATTAATGTTTATATCCCCCCCTAGAATTATGTTTGTAAATCTTTTGGAAAAATAGTCAATCAGTAAACTTAACCTATCCAAAAATATTTCACAGTCTGAATTTGGTGACCTATATATTCCTACAACTAACATTTTAAAATCATCGACAACATAGCTACAGGCACTATATTCAAATTGTTTTTCTTCAAGTATCAAGCTAGATAAATATTTTGGTACTTCCACCCGCTTCCAGTTTAAACCCTTTTGGCTAAAAACTATTACTCCACCCTTAGGACTATTTTCTCTGCAATAAAAGCCATTTATTTCATAATCTAGAATATTAAGTCTTTCTATATCATGATTTTTCATATCATGTTCTGTTAATATAATAATATGAGGTCTTAGTTCATCTAAGGTAATTAGTAAAGGCTGAATTCTTGAAAATAAATGCTGAATGTTTTGATGGAAGATTTTAAAGCATATCACACACATTCACATTGGTGATATGCTTGGATCACATTAGATCACATTGGTTTTATTAGTAATATATACACTTTTTGTATTTTATAAGTTCTTAGCCTTTTAATTTTCAATAAATGTAGTCTTGTTATTGTACACTAGCAGTTACCCGTGGCTTTGCTCACGATAAAAACTGTAACTCCCGCTGCCTAAATGAAGATTGGGTCACATACTGAATTTATGATTAAACAAATGAGGTACAAAAATGAATGACGACTTTAAGTTAACTAACTAAACTAAATTTAACTTTTATATATTTAACATTGTACATATCACCAAAAAAATCAACAAAACAACTATAAAACCATTATGAAAGTAACCAAATTATAAATCAGCTGTAAAATCGTATCCATATGTGAAGCTGAACCACCTGCTTGTTAAATGAACATTGAAAATTAAACAAAAGATCATCCATTCCACTTCCGTAGGAAAATTTATAAACTTCAATCCCGCCAAAACCCTTAAAACTTTGAATTAAAAAACCCGTTCTTAGGGGATGCTTACGCCCTTAAGATCGTCCATGCAAAGGTCCAAGGTTCTTAGTCTTGTAGTTTCGGCTGAGCAATGATAGGTAAGTGGTATTGGACAAATATAAAGAAGATGGACTTTCATTAACCAGAAAGATGTTTTCAGGAATCCTCAAAGTCCGCAGGTCTGCTGCGACTGGAGTTATTCTATTGCTCCCCCCGCAGGAGGTATTTCTATTTGGCCTTCCTGTACTATACATAATATGAGCAGATTCAGCGCCCCACCGATAAAGGCCTCAAGGGTGCAACCGCCCTGGGAAGGCTTATGCCCAATATCGTTGAATCTGCTCGCATGCATGGTATACTGTATAGTGGCCCTTAAGCAGGAATATAAAATCTCCGTCGCAGCAGACCTTGCGTACTTAGAGAATCCTAAAGCAGTTTTCTGTTTCATGAAAGTTTATGTACGTAAAACGTAGAAACTGCCTTGATTTAATGTCAAAAAAATTCTAAGGTTTTTAGGGTCTATCTTGAACATAAAAAAACCCCCGTTGCAGCAGACCTCCAGACTACGTGCAGGACCTTATTTCATTTCTTCCATAAGAATAAAATGGGGAATGAGTATGCAGGTCTATTGCAACAGTCATTCAAAAATTTGGTGGTTTTAAAACAATATCAGCTGAATCTGAACCAAAAAAAACCACGTACCAAGTTTTATCAAGATATGTTGAGTAATAACCGAGATATAGAATTTTTCTTTAGGGACAATGTACTGTGTTTTCAGCTTTAAATATAGTTTGAATAGTGTTTTTTTGCTTCTGGGAGCTCCAAAATGAAAAGTTATCATGGTCTCGCGCTTAGGTTTTGCCGTGAGACCTATGGTAATAATTCCATCAATGAAATTTTCTAAAAGACAAAGGCAAAGTATTTTTTTCTAATGATGTAGATAAAATAAATGGTTTAAATTAGCTCTTTCATTAACAGCTGTTACGGGGAAGAAAGGTCTTATAAGTATCTCTAGTCAGTGATTTATTTTATGTTCTATTCCTGACAGCTGGTTTGACGTTCCACTAAATTTCTTGCATTTTACATCTGTTTAAATGTAAACATTTCACCAATTTGTATTCTGCCATAAGGATGATATGGGATCTTTGAGAGGGTCCATGGCGGAGTCCGAGGGTCAGATCAGGATGAAAACCATTTAGTTTTCCTATTTAATGCCTAAAGAAACAGTGAACCAAATTTCAGCCTTCTGGGTTATTGGGAAGTTGGAGAATTAGTGATGAGTGAGTGAGTGAATGAGTGAGTGAGTGAGTGAATGAGTGAGTGAGTGATGGCTTTGCGTTTTATAGGTATAGATAAATGTCAGGAAACATATAATCAATAAATTCAAAATACTGGAAAACAAATAATATAATCTCATGAACAAATTAAATTCAATCATATGGTTAATATTATAAATAAAACATCCCTATTAGTTGCAGCAGACCTGCATCTCCAGCCAATTAAAAAAAAATCATTCCTCAGACTTTTAAACATACCATAATTATGCTACATTTTCAGGAAGTCTAGACCAAGACACCCCCCCCCCCCAATGCACATAGTTTCTTCATAAAACTTAAAAATAATTTACATTTTTAATATATTATATATTTTATGCAAAATCATGATCAATGAACCCTAACCATTCAAAATAATAAAGACAAATAAAATATTCACCTGAAAATTTAAATATAATCATATGTTCAGACTTTTATTTTCAAATTACCCTACATTAGGGTAAATGTAGGGATTTAGGGTAATTATAATGCAACTTTTGGGGAATTTTTCAATATCTCAGCACCGGATTGACATAGAATAATAATTCAAAATGCTAAATTGTTTGTTCTTTTAAGCTGAATCCAATTTTGACAATTAAATTCACAAAAAATTAATATAAAGATATCAAATCCTAAAAATAAATTTTATTTTGTCAAAAAACTGTCCTTAGAGTTAACTTAATGTGCTGGTTTTCGAACTCGAAGTAGTAAATGTCACTCTAGACGTATGTACCAAATTTCATTGCAATTGGACCTTTTTTACGAAAGTTATCGTGCCTACGGACAGGTATATATATATATATATATATATGAAAATGAACGAACGGTGTTTTTGAGGTCTGGGGGCATCAAAATGAAAAGTTACGGTGGTCCCGTGCTTAAGTCTTACCATGCCGCCTACGGTAATAGCTACTTCCCTATAGGGGGAAATTCGCTAAAAGATATTCCAAGGACCGAGAAATTTACATTAATAAAAATACATAATGCGAGTTTATAAAATATATTGAGATTACACAAAATAGAGAGAGAAAAGTATTAGAGTACATTGCAATGTGAGAAGTGGGATAATAATAATACTGTAACGTAAACAATAACAAAAGTCATATGATAAATAATTATGTTTGACATTCATGAAATGAATCACATGTTATATAAGACAGTTTGTGGAGAAATAAAAGAAAGAACTGAACATACTGGGCCGCCTTGAAGTAACTATTTGCTTCAACATTCACTTATTAAATGGTGTGAGATATTGTTGCTGTTCTTCATTGTATTTGCTTGCCCATTGCTTACAGTCTATAGAAAGTTAAAACAATATCTTGAGCACTTAACAAGCTAATGAAAATTAATTGTAAAAAACTTGAATAACTTGAGTTTCATTTTGTTCTTAAACATAAATATGAATAAACTAAACACCATAATTAATTTATAAAAGAGTGTCCAGTCTTCAGGTCATTTGACTGTGGATTCCAATTCGAGGAAATGCCCAGTTGACATCAGGAAATGTCCCAGCTGTTGAAAGATTATGAGAAATTGCGGAGGGTAATAAGCTGGAAGCCATTGGTGTCCATAATTATGATTGGATTCCGGAAAGAATGAATACTGTGGGAACGATTTTGGAACTTTGTGATTTCCTTGTGGTGTTTTATTCAGCGCTGCATGAGTACAAGCAGCTTCTTCAGTGCCCGAAATAGTATTGGCATTGAAATTGCTTGAAACTGGGTTTCCATTGTCGTTAGAAACGAAGTGAGGACGAATTACTTTAGTAGAACTGTTTGATTGATCACATATGTTCTCTGGATTAATGCTATCAAAATGTAACATTGTGTGGTGCCGTTTGCTACACTTTTTACACGAAGTAAGTGATTTACAAAGTTTGGAGACGTGGGCACCAAGACAAGAAACACATCTCTGATGTTGTTTGACTGCTTGGAAACGTTGGGTTGGTGATTGCGATTGAAAATAAGGACAAGAGTATATCTTGTGATCACTTTGATTGCAAGCAAAACAAGGAAAAGTTTTTTTATTAAGAGGAGATCTTTGTGAGGAAGCTTTAGCTACGGTCATAGTGACAGTGACACTGTTTTGAGGAATAAAACCTGAGTTATGATTTGTGTGATTGTATGTCGGTTGATAGTTAGTATTAAACTCACTTTGAGACAACATTGCATCTTCTAAGTGATTGCATTCAGTAGTTAAGAATTCAATAATTTCTTGTGACGTTGGAAGAGAATGTTTAAATGTACTGTTAGGTTGACGAAATGCCTCTAACCTGAGACGCAGCTCTAAATCCATTTTGCGCAGTAATATTGCAGCGAGTAATGAATTAGAAGACTGTACATCATGTCCTAAAACAGCTAAAGCTTGAGTATTTTCATTGAATACGTCAACGAATTGTCAAACCAGTTGCATATCAGATGAAGAAATGTTAGGCAGATCTAACAATTGGTTTAAATGAAGGATCTGTAAACGTCTGTCGTTTTGGTAACGTTCTCGCAACAGTTTATATGCAACATTATAGTTTTCAGATGTGATGCTTAAACTGCGAATGATATTTAATGGTTCGCTTTCCAGGGTACTTAACAAATACTGAAACCTTGCAACATTAGTGGGAAATTTATTGTTGTAAATAGTGACATCGTACAAGTTAATAAAAAATAGCCAATTTGATAAATCTCCAGTGAATTTAGGTAGATTTATTTTAGGGAGTTTCACTTGAGAGCAGTCAAGACATGAGTTTAAAACGGCAGAATGATTAGATGAAT
This sequence comes from Flexamia atlantica, assembly GCA_035578135.1. Lineage (NCBI taxonomy): Eukaryota > Metazoa > Arthropoda > Insecta > Hemiptera > Cicadellidae > Flexamia > Flexamia atlantica. Next base: position 46,795,611 of record JAQJVK010000002.1, on the reverse strand, counting down.
CAGTTTTGTTAGAATCAAGATGAATGAAAGGTTCAATAAGACTTACAATTTGGGTATACAACTCATTGATGTCATCCTCATGTTTAATGAGAGCTCCAAGATCAATGTGAGAAGGTTGGCTAATCACTTGCTGGAAACAGGTCTTGTACTTTTCTTTTTTCTCTTGAACTTCTTTCAGATATATTGTCAGTTTCTTTTCTTGTACAAGAGTTAAAGGTTCACCTTTGTTTATCAAGTTTTCAACAGACTTTGTAATTGTTCCAAAACGTGCTTTGGTAAGTGAAAATAATCGTTTATAAGAATCGAAATGAAATTCACTTTCACATGATGATGCCATTGAAATTTGATTAAACACAAAAAAAGGAATAACGTTGAGTAATGTCAAAATTAAAAAAGAAACAAGGGATGAAACATAAAATCTTCGATATTTGAGGATCATGTATTGTCCATGTCACTAGATTCAATATACGGTTCGAATCGGACCAAAAATAATGTGAGGTTTTAAATATATATAAAAAAAGATATTCGAAGGACTGAGAAATTTACATTAATAAAAATACATAATGCGAGTTTATAAAATATATTGAGATTACACAAAATAGAGAGAGAAAAGTATTAGAGTACATTGCAATGTGAGAAGTGGGATAATAATAATACTAGTGTAAATAATACTAATAATAATAACGTCTCAGCTCAGCTCTGATTGGGTGTGGACGTGCTCTCTCCTGTCTGGTGATTCTTGATACTTGTGATTCCTGTGTTATTTTGTGTTTTTCTTTTTCTTTTCAGCTTAGTGTTTTCGTGACTGCTTTTACAGTTCTCTGTTTTAGCTGTGTTTTTGTCCAGGTTTTCCTGGCTATGTGTTACTAATCTTTTTATGTTCTAGGTTTTCTTCCACCTGAAGACGGGATCAGATTCCAGATCCCGAAACGTCGTGAAACTTGTTTTTTTTACTAATCAGTGATGGCAAATGTCCGCAAAAATCCTAATCAAATTATAAAATCACCATCACCAACAATGAATTTCAGAAAAAGAATACTGTAACGTAAACAATAACAAAAGTCATATGATAAATAATTATGTTTGACATTCATGAAATGAATCACATGTTATATAAGACAGTTTGTGGAGAAATAAAAGAAAGAACTGAATAGACTTGATTATACTGCTCAAGTTTGTGCTTTAAGCTCCTAAGCAAGGACATCCAAGGTTTTATAGTTTGGGCTTGATTACCTAAGGTTCATTTGTACATCTATATAAAAACTTCAATGAAATATAACATTAAAAGCCAAGACCACATTACAATGCTCCTACTGAAGGTTTTGATTCAAAACATTATAGCGTAAACCTGTGTAGAGTAAACGGTCCATGAACAAAGTTTTAACAGTTTAACGGAAACATTAATTCTCAGCTGAGGTCTAGCTTAAAATTCAAAGAAAATATAGTTTTTGTCTCCCGACTGATCCCGTGCGCTCCTGATTGTAGGTGTTTGCGTCCGAGGCAGCGTGGTACGTCACCGACGAGGCCATCCAGATCCTGGGCGGGATGGGCTTCATGAAGGACTGCGGCCTCGAGCGAGTCATGAGAGACCTCAGGATCTTCAGGATATTTGAGGGAACCAACGATATCCTCAGGCTCTTTGTCGCCCTTACAGGTGAATTGTTGATAATGTATTAATACTAATTTAATTGTTTAGTCAATATAAATTGCCTATGAATTGACACTAAAACAAAATCAAATACTGAATAACTATTTGCATAACTTGAATAATAATTGTTACTTATTCAAAGAGGTACTCAACATTTACAGTTTTAGTGTTTAAAAAAATCATTTATGAATATTAAACTCAGTGTATCAGATTTTAGAATTTTTACTTTTAAAGGATACGTTCTTGGTAGGGTGTTTGTTTCATTTAATACTAGACTAAAACTAACGAACTTCTTATGTACCATACATATTTAAAACAAATCAACTTACTTGAATCGTCAAACAGTACCTACTGCGAATAACTCTGAAAGATAACTGAAAGATAAATTTTTACGTTAGGATGCCGGGAGTAGTCCAACATTTACCAAACATAATCAAACATTCACCATCCCCCGAGAGTTATTGGCTTAAAAAAAACAAAGTGAGAGTCATCCGATATGTAATAGTATTTGAAAAAAAAAGAATAGAGTTCTTCAAAACCTAGCAAAGTTTAACTGGTGAGTTTGTATGACTCAGGTATACAGTACGCGGGCAGCCACCTGCGGGAGCTGCAGAACGCGTTCAAGCACCCGGCGACGCACCTGACGCTGATCCTGGAGGAGGTGACCAAGCGGGGCCTGCGCTCCGTCGGCCTCGGCTCCGTGCCCCAGCTGGAGCACCACGTTGACCCGCAGCTCAAGAACCACGCCACGCTGCTGGCCAAGGTAACCCAAAGTTTGGTTATGGCCACCGCTAGCCGTTGGTTTAGTTGGTGGCGTTGGTAGTAGTTTTATGCTAATTGAGAGGTTCCATTTTTATTTTTATCTGAATACTTTCGTGGGAGGCAGTTGAAGAACCACGCCACGCCGCTAGCCAAGGTAACTGTTGAATGATACTAGGTTATTTTAGTTTGGTTACGTCCTTTTACATTACTTGGGAAGTTTCCTCATTTATTGTTATAGTAATACTTTGGTGGATTGCAGTTTTCTTTCGTATTTGGAATGGATACAGTGGTGGGGGAGGTGGAATTGATTGCAGTATGCCATGTGCAAATAGAAAATACCATTCAAGTTGAGATACCTAAGGATTTGAGCAGTACTGGACAGGATACTTCACTTGTAAAGACGAAAAGATCAATTTTTGTCATTGAAGTTCTCGTTTTTAATTATTTAATGGAGTCTTTTTGTTATTGCAGTTGTTCTTGTTGAATTGTAAAATTTATTGATAGACATTACTATACTTTTCTTTTTCAGAGAACAGGTGTTAATAAATAATGTAGATTTCTTTGTTTGAAATTCATTGTTGGTGATGGTGATTTTATATTTTGATTAGGATTTTTGCGGACATTTGCCATCACTGATTAGTAAAAAACAAGTTTCACGACGTTTCGGGATCTGGAATCTGATCCCGTCTTCAGGTGGAAGAAAACCTAGAACATAACACGATTAGTAACACATAGCCAGGAAAACCTGGAGAAAAACACAGCTAAAACAGAGAACTGTAAAAGCAGTCACGAAAACAACAAGCTGAAAATAAAAACAATACACAAAATAACACAGGAATCACAAGTATCAAGAATCACCAGGCAGGAGAGAGCACGTCCACACCTAATCAGAGCTGAGCTGAGACTGACAAATGACTGAGACTGAGACAAATGACAAATGACAAATGACAAGACAAATGACAAGACTGAGACAAATGACAAATGACAAATGACAAAGACTGAGACTGAAAGACAAATACTGTTTTAGCTGTGTTTTTCTCCAGGTTTTCCTGGCTATGTGTTACTAATCGTGTTATGTTCTAGGTTTTCTTCCACCTGAAGACGGGATCAGATTCCAGATCCCGAAACGTCGTGAAACTTGTTTTTTACTAATCAGTGATGGCAAATGTCCGCAAAAATCCTAATCAAAATATAATGTAGATTATCTCAAGATCAAGATTGTTTTTTTGTTATGCATTATGTTTATTATCTGGACATTTACTATCACTTGCGATTTGCACACTAGGAATCTTAGAAGTAAAGACAAATACTTTTCAGCTTAATGCATAATGAAATGAACAGCAATGAATTCCTTAATCCTATAGCCTATCGGGTACAAAATCTTCATTTAAATCTACAAACATTGAAATTTTCGCTTAATCTCTGTTAATATTAGTAACCATTAATAAAAATACTATGTAATATTTTTATCTTTGTCCAGAACATCCTGCTGTTTGGCGAGTCGGTGGAGAAGTTGCTGATCAAGTACGGCCGCGGGATCGTGGACGAGCAGTTCCTGCTGAACCGGCTGGCGAGCGCCGCCATCGACACGTACACCATGGCCATCGTGCTGAGCCGAGCCACGCGGTCGCTGACCCTGGGCCTGCCCAGCGCTCAGCACGAGCTGCTGCTCACACAGGCCTGGTGCACCGAGGTAAGTTCCTGCTGAACTGGCAGGTGAGCGCCGCCATCGACACGTACACCATGGCCATCGTGCTGAGCCGAGCCACGCGGTCGCTGACCCTGGGCCTGCCCAGTGCTCAGCACGAGCTGCTGCTCACACAGGCCTGGTGCACCGAGGTAAGTTCCTGACGAACAGGCTGGCGAGCGCAGCCATCGACACGTACACCATGGCCATCATGCTGAGCCGAGCCACGCGGTCGCTGACCCTGGGCCTGCCCAGCGCTCAGCACGAGCTGCTGCTCACACAGGCCTGGTGCACCGAGGTAAGTTCCTGCCAAACCGGGTGGCAAGCGCCGCCATCGACATGTACACCACGGCCATTGTGCTGAGCAGTCCAATTATTTACTGAATCGCTGTTTCACTCTCATATTCTAGAGGCATAATCACTAGCAGTCTTATTTATTAAGCGAACCATAATTATTGTTGATTGAAGATTGAGCCACAAAACGTTTTGCAATCTGTACTTCAATTGACTTCAGTCACATGCAAAATGTGAGGTTAGGTTTTTTTTCGTTAGCCGGAGTAAGTGTTATGAATATTGTATAATTAGGCTGGCACATTATATCTTTAGCTGTGGCACCAAATACTTAGCTGTGTTACATCTGAAGCACAATTCATGAGAAAACAGCAGCTAATGCTGGAAAACTAGCCTGATACATAAAAATTGTCTTAACAGATATGAATTAGAAAATTTATTGTTGTTCATAAACACTTTATGTTTGTTTAAATTCTTTTGCACTATGTTTTATGTTCACAGAAAATTGATTTTTTTAAATCCTGTAATAGAGTAAGCCATGGCTTAAGATGTGTAAACTGTTCGATAACGTTTTCTATAACAGCCATTGAGTTTGAAGATAAAACTTTTTAATTGTACTTTTCAAAAAAGGAAGAAAATGGGGTAAAGTCCTTCACAATAAGGTTGTTTGGTGATGTCATTAATTAATTGATGGCATTATTTCCAGGCCTCTCAGAGAATTGCTCAGAACCTTGGCGCTCTGTCCTCTCCCACTCACAAGGACCTGTACAACAAGATGGCGAACATTGCGAAGAACGTCTGTGATAACGGGGGCTTTGTGCAGAAGAATCCACTTGGCTACTGAAATATGTTATGTTATTAAATATTTAAATCCAGTAAGGCTGCACAATAACTACTTTTATATGAAACTAAAAGGTTCTGAGGATTGTTACCTTATTTATTGTATATAATTTTAAGTAATATATATTTGAATTTATTCTTTTGATGAAGTTTTAATTATTAAGCCTAATCGTCGTGTTTATATCCATGTCATTTTAACATAAGGAAATTTGTATTTTTAGATTTAAATAAATGTGAATTATTCTTGTATGACTTTTATATTGACTTTTCTTTGTTAATTTCACCAATTTTTCCATATTTCAATTTCAATAAGAAACAATCAATCAGCCACAATATCTAAGCCGTCAAGAGGAATTGATTGAGCAAATTTTGGAGTAAGAGGAATTGATTGAGCACATTTTGGAATTACATTAATACAACTGAAACATATACTTCTTTTACTTAATTACATGTAGGCTAATTGATTTTAGTGGTTCAGTTTTACTTAATTGCATGTAATTGATTTAGGTTAACTCTACTATATAAAAATAAAAATCTAAGAACAAACATTAACAATAGCTTAAAGAGGTTATAGTCCTTGGCATTCTGGTTGAAAATAAACAACATTTAATGAGTTAAAATTATTTTATTATAAAAAGGATCGATAAAATAAATATAGGACAAAGGCACAATGGAAGATTTCAAGAGGATAAAACACTGAAACAAAAAAGAAAGGCAAGAGAGGCACTATAAGTATATCTAAGGAAAATCCCTGCAGAAAATAATATCAATAAGTGTAGAACGTAATACTCATTAAAGTGAGTAAAGTATTATATAACAAATCAATATACTTGTAAAAAGTATAATCCAAAAAAACTTATATTAAGTACAATAATTATCATTTGGTAGTTTTTGGTATAAAACTTTTAATCTAAAATGATTGTGTGATTGAGAGTAAAATCTGTACAGTAGTTAATGACAAAATAAATTTAAAAATGACTAAATACACGTGGCTAGATGGCGCTGAGCGAAGCTCGCTCTGTAGTTGTCAACTCAGGATGCCAGACGTCGACAATGAGGACTAGACGCGGCAAGGTTCCATTGTGCCAAACCTCATGTTCAAAGCTGTCGTCGAACACCATCACCTTGCCTTCTTCCCAAGATCTGTGAAAATGCCTGAGTTACTGGTGTAAAAAATATGTTAACAGTAATCTCTGTAATCACCACACTTTGTGAGGACCTTTGTTATGTTCAAACATTTTCTAAGGCTCACATGTCACTCATTTAATTTAAATGTGAGTAATGACTAATATTTTGACCAATAAATTTAATTCTAAGGCAGAAGGTACTAACTAAAATAAAATAATACGAAAAGTCCCCGAATTTGATACTGTATATGGCTTCATCTAGTTGATATCCATTGGATTATTACAAAAAAAAAACTTCCAAATTTCACATTTCCATGACATCAAACCTGTTTACTGATTTCCCATGTTATTCTTATGGAGAAAATTGTTGTATGCCCATGTAAGGATTCAAGTTAATGTTACTTGATTTGAGGCTTCGTCTAATGTCTAAATGATTTATTTAAGCATTTGAAATTCGCTGAGTTTGCAGGTCTGCTGCACAGGAGTATTTTTTATTGCGAATAAACTGAAATAGGTTACAAAAGGTATAGAACTCACCTACAAAACAAAATTGATCAACAAAAAATTTACTTTTGCCTCTGACAGACACAATGGTCAACTTAAAAAAAACTGTAAAAAAAGTTCATGCCCAGAGACCAAGCGACACGCATTTGTGTCTTAAAATTCCTTGAGACCGATAAACAGGCTTCAGATTGATATAGTGTACTATATGGACGAATTAAGTCGTTTAACTAAACGATGACTTCGTCCCATAGATGTGTCATCGGTCCACTGGATTTGGCCCGAGCATCCCGTATTTGTGTTGTCGGTCCGCTGGATTCAGCCTCGGTGTCACATATAGGGATGCTGGTCTATTTTAAGGTATTTTACATTGTATCACATTCACAGAACAATCGGTGGCCAACTGTTAAAGAAAAAATGAAATCATAAGATCTTGATCATAATAATTGTACAGGTATAGCCAAAGAACCAATGCCTCTGAAAACTGTATCACAACAGAGCGCTCTGAAACCAGTGAAATTGTTCTTTTTCATTAACATTTGGGCTGTATACAATGAGTGAATATAATTTGTAAGTTTAATAAAAACATAATTTTATGTGGCAAGTAGTCAACCAACAAATTAGTTTCCTGAGAAATTGTTATTCGGCTAAACCAACACCAGGTTACTGCAGCCTGACCTGGTCTCGGCGGCCACACGGATGGCGGCGCCAGGCGGCACGACCAGCCCCAGGTGGGCTCGCAGCCGACAGTTGGTGGGTCCACAGTGCGGCCACACGTGTGTCCCGCCCGTCATCACGCTGAACTTGACCTGGCCGCGACGACACGAGCGCGCCGCTGCCGCCTCGTCCACCAGGCCGCACGTCACCGGGGTGCGCCGGCAGTTCGCCGCGTACTTCTGACCTGCGGCAATACATGTTTATTTTTGTGAAAGTTGAGCTCTCTGCCCGAGTTGTAACAGGGTTGAATAAGAGAATCAGCAGCCTTACATGGTGGTTAAAAGCACACAAAAAGACAAAAACAAAATATGAATTTTCAGAGTCACTGGCTCCTTCTTCAGATAGGAGGTAGTTCATTGACCTTTATCTTCTTCCTTCCTAATTAACAAGTGGATAAACAAAAGTGGTATGGTTGGGGCTTGGATTTGTGCCTTTTTGTTTGCTCTTCAGCAGTTTTAACCACCAGGTAAGTCTGCTGATTCTCCTACCCAACCCTCATGTCTTAAAAAATATTTATTTAATTCATTTAAAGAAGGTGATCTCTAGGTGTTTCTTTAATAGGTTTATATTTAAAGAGTTTTAACATAGATTTTTATAGCCATATTGCTCAATAGTTAAAAAGTAATTTCAACAACTTTAGCACAGATTTTGATAGAATAAACCCCTTTTCTTTGTTCTAGATGCTGATTACTTTTGCAATTCTCATTTAATAAACATTCTTTCTAGGTAAAGTCCCTCCATCATACTACTTCAAAATGTGGCCTAGATCTGCACTGACAGGTCAATGGGCATCTATTCAACTCCTTGGTTATACAACTCCTTGGGTATACACCACAAACAAGCTTTTGAAAGTTTCGGACAAAAAACTTGAGCAGACACTTAACTATTTCATAGGGTACTAAATAATTACTTAGTTAATTTGATAATGAACAATCATGTCCTTTGTAAAAGAACTCTTACGTAAAACTTAAAATTAATCTTATTTGTCAAATTAATAAGATATAAGAAACTTGAAAGTTAGTGCCAGTAAATTACTAACCACGCGCGTAGAGTTCAAACTGCTTCCAATCACCGACATCTCGTAGACTTTCAGCTTCGTCTAGAAATCCCTTTCTTTCGCTGTACGCTTTCAATCCTTCGTCTCGGATTATCTTCCAGTTGGTCTCTAATTTCCTGCAGATGGAAATTAGTTAAAACCAGTTGTTATAGAGTGAAAATAAGACTCTTGTTATAAAACTACTTTTGAGTCTTTTTGGGAAAGCCCAAAATGGGGATTTCAGGAGCCAGACATAAAAGACACCCTAAAAAAAACATGTTAACATGTGTGTTAACATGTGGATTATCTTCAATTAGTGTTTCATTCATTGTGGATAATCAGAATCATAATTCATGAATCATTTGTGTGTAAGTAGTTTATAAGAAACCATTTTGTAGTTTAAACACATCAAAAGGCATTGCCCCTGATGAATAAAATAAATGAATATGGAAAAGAACTTTCTTTACGAGCAATTTTCAAGATATCGATGACATTCACTTACCTGGGTGAGCTTAACACTTATTTTATTCGAATTAGGTGTGACTGACCTGAAGAAGGCGTTGTAAGTGGTTTCTTCCAGCGTCCACCACGGTTTTGCTTTCAGTCTGTCTACATTGTACAATGAACGCTGATATGCTGAGCGAAAAATTCCTTTCTCAACTCCTTTCTTGTATATCTGAAATGTCAACCAATTTAACAACCAACATAAAACGTTTTGTAAAGTACAAAGCTGATTTTTCTCAGAACGATAACAAAGCCTACATTTTGTTTGTTTTGAAAGGAGGGATACACAGCTAACTCACCTGAAGATCTGGTGTGAAGTAGCACAGAACACATAAAGGAACACAAAACACATAATATTTCGTCCCTACTAGGGACTTCCTCAGATGAGGTGGAGAGAGGAATTGTGAGTTATAACACAGTTTTGAATATTCACAGTTCAGTGTTGCCAACACTATATCACTTAAAAATGATTTGTAGAGATTTTATATACATATATACATGATTGACACTATTGAGTTATTGCACTATTTTGAGCTCTGAGTTAGCTGTGAGTGGGAATGTGGTGAACGGATATGGAATGGAAATTGGGGTATTTATCTAATGTTGAGGTTTGGTGGGGCTCTGGAGTTTGTGACAAACTGGTAGGCTAATTCCCACCTCCTGAGCATAGAACTGTTACACTGATTTTTGGGGAAAGATCTAATGGCTTTGGTTGTGTAGCAGTCATCAAATTGAAGTTTATGAGTCAGAGCATGCTGTGCCACTGGTTTATCTTTGCTTGTTTTAACATCGTGGCGGTGTCCATTCATGCGTTTTCTTAAAGTCTCCGTTGTTAGGCCTATATACTGTGCAGGGCATTGTGTACATTCTAACTGATAGATAAGATTTTCTGAGGAGCAAGTGTGGTGGCCTTGGATTTTATAGTCCTTTTTATGGAAAGTGCTAGAGAAGAATTCAACTGGAGGATTTATTTTACAGGATTTACATCTGCTTTCGTTACACGGATATGAGCCAGGGGGAGGTCTTTCTGAAGGTGGAGATGAAGATTCTTGTAGTTTTGGATGTACTAAGATGTTTCTGAGGTTGGGGGGTTGTCTGTAAACCAAGGAGGGGGGTTTTTGAAGAAGATTTTTGGTAACACTAGATGATTCAAGAATTTTGAAGCCTGTTTTAAGAAGATTGTTAAGTTGCTGTAGGCCCGGGTGGTAAGTGGTGATTAGATTTAAATGTTCTGTTTTATTGTTCTTCATCTGAGGTTTTGGTTTCTCAGCAGCTGTCATTTGGGTTTTTATGAGGTTTTTAGGGTAACCTCTTTTCTCTAGGGCTTTTTGGAGTTGGTGGTTGTAGTGTTGCCGGTTTTCATTACTGGAAATGAGTCTGTTACCTCTTAAGGCCAGACTGTAGGGGATGGACCTTTTGGTGTTGTTCGGATGGCAGCTGGTGAAGTGAAGGTATTGTTGGTGATTGGTGGGTTTTATGTATATGGAGGTTGTGATGTTGTTATTGCAAACATTAAGGGTGAGGTCCAGGAAATCTCTGTATACTAATATTCCCCATCTTCACGGTTTGACAGCTGCAGAACATTACCTCCAAACAAGACCCAAAGGATCCTTCCCGACGACTTCATTCTTAACCAGTCTAATAAAATTCATTCTGGAAAAGAACAATTTTCAATTTCAAGACAAACATTACCTCCAGATCAAGGGCACCGCCATGGGGACAAGGATGGCCCCATCTTATGCAAACCTTTTTATGGGAAAGTTTGAAGAGAATTTCTTGAAGAAACACAGTCATCAACCCATCTGCTGGTTCAGATACATCGATGACATATTTATGATATGGACCCATGGCGAAGAGAACTTGAAGACTTTCTTGGAAGACCTCAACAGCTTTGGACCACTAAAATTCACCTGGGAGTACTCTAGATCCACTGTAAATTTCCTGGACCTCACCCTTAATGTTTGCAATAACAACATCACAACCTCCATATACATAAAACCCACCAATCACCAACAATACCTTCACTTCACCAGCTGCCATCCGAACAACACCAAAAGGTCCATCCCCTACAGTCTGGCCTTAAGAGGTAACAGACTCATTTCCAGTAATGAAAACCGGCAACACTACAACCACCAACTCCAAAAAGCCCTAGAGAAAAGAGGTTACCCTAAAAACCTCATAAAAACCCAAATGACAGCTGCTGAGAAACCAAAACCTCAGATGAAGAACAATAAAACAGAACATTTAAATCTAATCACCACTTACCACCCGGGCCTACAGCAACTTAACAATCTTCTTAAAACAGGCTTCAAAATTCTTGAATCATCTAGTGTTACCAAAAATCTTCTTCAAAAACCCCCCTCCTTGGTTTACAGACAACCCCCCAACCTCAGAAACATCTTAGTACATCCAAAACTACCAGAATCTTCATCTCCACCTTCAGAAAGACCTCCCCCTGGCTCATATCCGTGTAACGAAAGCAGATGTAAATCCTGTAAAATAAATCCTCCAATTGAATTCTTCTCTAGCACTTTCCATAAAAAGGACTATAAAATCCAAGGCCACCACACTTGCTCCTCAGAAAATCTTATCTATCAGTTAGAATGTACACAATGCCCTGCACAGTATATAGGCCTAACAACGGAGACTTTAAGAAAACGCATGAATGGACACCGCCACGATGTTAAAACAAGCAAAGATAAACCAGTGGCACAGCATGCTCTGACTCATAAACTTCAATTTGATGACTGCTACACAACCAAAGCCATTAGATCTTTCCCCAAAAATCAGTGTAACAGTTCTATGCTTAGGAGGTGGGAATTAGCCTACCAGTTTGTCACAAACTCCAGAGCCCCACCAAACCTCAACATTAGATAAATACCCCAATTTCCATTCCATATCCGTTCACCACATTCCCACTCACAGCTAACTCAGAGCTCAAAATAGTGCAATAACTCAATAGTGTCAATCATGTATATATGTATATAAAATCTCTACAAATCATTTTTAAGTGATATAGTGTTGGCAACACTGAACTGTGAATATTCAAAACTGTGTTATAACTGACAATTCCTCTCTCCACCTCATCTGAGGAAGTCCCTAGTAGGGACGAAATATTATGTGTTTTGTGTTCCTTTATGTGTTCTGTGCTACTTCACACCAGATCTTCAGGTGAGTTAGCTGTGTATCCCTCCTTTCAAAACAAACAAATCCTAGCCAAGAGCTTTTCTTTCACCAACAAAGCCTACATTTTGCGTTTTTCAACGATGCACAACCTACATTTTACCTTTGAACTTATTTTCAAACTTGGGATTCATTTTTATGTGGCATGTAATGTACTTCTCATTACTCTACACACGAAACACGAAAGTAAACTTTCTAAACGTAAAATGAGCTAAGAAAGTAGGTTATTCCCGCTGCTGCAAGGCAATAGTATATTACGCAACTAGTGCGGGAAGTAGGTGTTTACGTGCGAGCATGATAGTTCACGCGCGACGCTTGCGGAGCGCGGGAATTTCATGCGAGCAACGTAAACACCTTCGCGGATGAGTTGCGTACAATAGTTTTCGCAACACTACGAGCAACAAATATACAGGGTAAGTAAAAAACAACACTTCTATGAAAGTAAAAGATTTAAAAAATATTAAATAAACTGTAGAGTCAAAATACGAACAAAACTATATTTATCTGTGCGGGGGAGATAACAAAAAGCGTTATCTCTGCTGTTCAGCGACCGAGTAAGCCTTTCTAGGAATACGTCTTATCGTCACAAAAACGGCAACAAATGAATAAATAATACTGCTCTTTATTAACTTATCGCTATTAACTGTACGTAGTCGCAACCTGGGAAACCAATTTAGTTACAATTGAGATATGGTCGTCATAGTTAAAATGTGTATGTTGTGTTTATGTATAATAATGTATGTAAATTGTGTGATATACTTTTTTTCTTGAGTTGGCAACATTGAGCGTTTACCGCACTCGTGCGGTAAATGCTCAATGCTAACTCTTTACCGCACTCCAGCTGATTTGTTACCTCACTACAGCTGTTATTTGCCATACTCTTTTGTAAACGGCGACTTCCCACACTGAAACGGAAGCGGAAATCGGCTACTTACTAGTGTAGTGTTGCGAAAAATTACATAACGTTAACTTTCTGTGCGTATGTAGTGGACGGAAAGTAACCGTTATGGGATTTTGCGGTGCAGACCGATCAGCTGTTGCATTACTGTACCTCCCGCTACTGCAATGCAAAATTACATAACGCTAACTTTCTGTGTGTATGTGGTGGACGGAAAGTAACTGTTATGGGATTTTGCGGTGCAGACCGATCAGCTGTTGCATTACTGTACCTTGAAATAAGCACGGAAACTCAGCGTTATGAGTTCGGTTTTTTTTTCTTGAAACTAAGTTAAATAAACAAAAATAGTCATGTTGTTTACAAGTTTTTCAATATCGCAATAAAAAATAATGTTCATTACTCGTCTCAAAAGTGCTATTGCGGGGCTCGATAGCTTTTTCCACGCTTGGCTGCGCCTCGTGCATAAATGCAATCTCGCCCCGCAATAGATCACTTTCGAGACTAGTAATGAAAACTACTATTGTCTTATCCCACCTTCTCTTAAAATTCTGCTCTAAATTAGAGCAGTAGGTGCCTTGATACTATGTTGTGTCAATATCTAAGGTAATTTAAATTACTATAAGTGACTGGAAGCCTTAATTTCTTACTTTTCCATTTATTAAACCAAGCTAAAATGTCATAAAATGTCTATCTTCTATTAAACTTTACCACTGCTTATTTAGATGGCAATATCACTCCTCTAGCCCCGTACAAAATAAAACATTTAAAAAACCAATAACCTATGATATCTGAAATTGACGACATTACCTCCATGGCCTTGCTGTTTTCTCCCTTGCGCTGAAGTACATCTCCCAGGTGGAAGTAGAAGTGGCTGTTGACCGTGAGAGGGTGGTCCGAAGTCACGGCGGCCATGAGGTGAGGGACGGCTGGGTCGTGGTTACCTGGTCAACATTACCAAGTGGGGGTCGATATGGTTGTTATTTTTTTCACTGATGTGTGTTCTGTGAAAGCAGATTTCTATTGAATAGAATACTACGACTTGAAGGAGGTCCTTGAAGTCACTATTAACTGTGAGCTTCCGATATGTGTTGCCACATAATATCAATTAATTATTGATATAAAGACCTAGGGTTTCCAGAATTATTTTTTTTATTTATGAAATTATGTGATTGCAATTACATATACATATGCAACAAATTTCCGTTATCACTTTACATTTTAAAAGATTAAAAAAATATATTTGTTTAAAGTTAGTAAATACTAGCTGTTAACCTAGGCTTCATCATAGACTAAAATGATTCATCCAGATTACTGGAAAGGTTATTAGCCAGTATCTACTTCATGCAGTTTGGGTGGATATCCTAAGAATAAAACAATGTAAACAACCCTGAGATTAATCATTGTATTGAGGGTGCCTATAAATCTTATTAATTATTAATGTCTTATTATTTTATTAGTTAATTATGTATTTGTTATTTAAGTGTCTCGAAACATAGTTACTCGTGAAAGTTAACTCATACTGTAATCTTATAAATGAATAAAAGTTATAAATTTGAGTGCTTACTTTTACAAATTAATTTAAAAGTATTGGAAGTATTGGTGTATTGGAAGTAACTAATTTCTTTATAACTTTACTCTACAGGGTGTCTGTAAAGTCCGTCACCAAACTCAATAACTTGGTTTATTGGGTCAAAATAAGCAAAAAAAATCATATGAAGGTACGTCCTAAAATGCATATTTACCCATATATCCGCCATTTTGGATTTTTCACAAAATATTTTTTATCTCCGAAGTTTTTGAATAGATTTTTTTGAAACTCGGTATGTTCTTATGACTAGTCGAGGTTAGTTAATGAATAAATAATCAGCAAGATCGAATGGTAAATTTCAAAATGGCGGTCGTTTAAAATCTTAAAATTGAAATACCGAAAAAACGGTACGTGCTACAAAAAAATATACAGGAATACAATTTTTATGAAATTTAATTTCTAGACTAATGACATCAGAATTATGAAAATCGGTTAGTAAATAACTGAGTTATGGTCAAATTTATCTCACGAGGCAGCGTAATTGACCTATGTCAGTGCATGTCAACAATAGGCCATTTTTCTCTCCAAATCATGCTGCCTCGTTAGCAAAATTCGACCTTTACTGAGTTATTTATTAACCGATTATGAAGTTATGAAGTGATATCTTGATGCTAGTTATGTGCGTAAAAAGCAAAAATAAATAATGTTTTGATTTAATATCACTTTTTAAACATCAATTTGCGCTGTCAAAAGATAGCTTTAAGAGGTCAAGATAGAATAGTTTATTCAATAATTGGAAGGCCAAATTTTTTATTTGTTTGCCATCAAAGGTAGAGACATAAAAACAAACAAATCTCACGTTGACCGAGTACCAGTATCAGTTAGTAATAAGTTAAATTCCAAGGAAGAATCAATAACGAAAATAAACTAATCTTTGTTCATACAAAAATGGCGGTTGAATAAAAGGTTAGAATACTATCCTCTCCACTACCTCTCCAAGATAATCAACTGAATCATTAAAATGCTGTTTGAAATGTCATTTTTTGTTTACATTTAGCAATGTATCATGCTTAACCAGCAAACTTGCAGACAAGAATGACAGCTTCGGCAATGAAACAATCCAGAAAGTAGTAAAGTAGAGGAGGTAGGCTTTGGATAACATATGATGTTATTCGACTGTCTATTTTTATCAAACAAAGAATAAATTAATTCTTTCCACTGAATTAATTACCTGTGGCTTTAAATTGCCTCGCTTCAAGAGGTAGAAACATATTTGACCACTGTCGCTTCAAGTGAAAACTAACCTTGCAGTTTGAGGGTGAGGCCGAGATACCCACGGCAGACGACGTCGTCCGGCCACTTCTGATTGGCTGATTCTAACATACTGCGAGCCTTGTCTAGTCTGCAACACTACCCCACATCTCACACTACATGGCTTAATGAATTCAAATCAATATAAAGTTAATAAATCTTGTTTCATCCACATACTGTACTTGGGAGCTGCATGGGAATGGAAAGTAAGGTTTCAAAAAGTTTCTATAATTTTTCTCTAATACCAAGCAACAGCGCCAGCCTTAGCGAGCCAAGTGCGAGGCTCGGTGAAAGAAAACGTTGGAAGGCCATATCTGTTCCAAATACACCCTTTCACTCCCCACTCAACCTTCTCAATATACGACCTTATTATTTAGTATAGCGACTATAGACCAACATTAAAATTAAATCACTGAGCTCTTCACACTATCATTACTTGTGTTTTGTGAACTTTATATTATTATTATTACTTTTCTAAACAACTCAATTTATGTCGCTCATATTAAATCAGTACAAATTACTCGGAAAGGAGCTTTGGCCCACAAAAATGTAGCATCTCAAAAATGTGTTGATTTCCACAACAATAGAAAAAATTCCTCCCAATGGCTAACATTTTTTCTGGTAGTCTAAATTTTCTTTGAATGTTAATTTGTCAGTTCGAACATATATTATGCACTCCTGATGTGAACTTCAACAACAGATTTCCATTCTAAATAAGTGTATTTCACAGTTAGTTCATAATTAGTAGATGAACTTAGCTTAATATTGTGTTTTGAAGGAACCTTACCTGTTGATCATTAGATATGTGATGGCCAAGTCGATGTGATGAGTAATGTTGTTCGGGAACTTCTCAATAAGGAGATTGTGAACTTCCACAGCTTTGAGGTGAAGTCCTGCAAGTATAGCAAAAATATGTAATTTTAAGCTCTTCTAAATTGGCAAAGTGTTTCCCATGTTTATAGTGTTTTAAGAGTAAAAAAAAAATCATTGTGCCATTGTTAGTACAAAGTGAACTGTATGCAAATTGTATAAAACATCTTGGAAAATCCCTGTGGCATATTATGCGAGGTTCAAAGCTAGATCGAGATGACCCTAAAAATCTGAAAATCAATTACTTGTCAAGTCTTCAGGAAGAGAGGTGCTCTTTGTAACTGACAAAGCTACAGGTATCATCTCACTTGACCTTGAATTAATTAATTTACAACTGATTTCCTTCAGCCTCTTTGGAGACTGTAATGAAGGCACTGACATACTTAATATAGCTACATTAAAAAAATTTTTTTATTAGGTTGACTTCAAGTTAAAAGAAAGATTATAGTGCAATTAATTTCCCAATTTTTCTTGTGGAATGAGTTTTAATTTAAATTTTGACTTAAAGTGTGACTTAAATCATAAAGATAAAAGATTAAGTAATTTTTCAAAGACCATTTTTGGATGTAACTTGTTATCTAACTAGCCTTCACTATGAAAAAAACTGCGTTACCTTTGAACCTCATGCGATCGATCGTCCGGTTGGCCACCCTGAGCAGCAGCTGGTCGGGGACGTTGGCAGCCCTGAGAGCCGCTGAGTACGCTGCGATCGCCTGCTCCAGCAGGGTGTTGCTGCGTTTGGCCTCGGCGAGCGCGTCGAGAGCCCGTGCCTTGCCATGGAGTGCTCGGGCCGAGAGGGGGTGAGTGGAGAGAAGGGCGGAGAACGTGGAGAGGGCGGAGCTAGGGTGCTAGTCACACAAACACACGTCACACACGGCTAACACTATAGTGTCAGTACGCAACATGCGCGGCGGCGAGTTAAGGCTGTTAGTGTGGGTGCGACGGCAGCAGCCGACACATGACACAATACCGACACAAAATGCAATCGTATCACCAGGCAGGTCTTATAGTTATTGAGATTCATTAAAATAATACAGTTTTTAAATAAATGCACATATTTTATTTATTTACAGCCAACCAAGATTAGTTAGTAAAAATAGAACATGCAAAGCGATGAGAGGGTTAAAAGCTTGGTTAGCCAACAGGGGAAGCATGCTAGAACACAATTATAGATCAGTCAAGCTAAGATTAATACATTGGTTGCTAAGAGGACAATATTTAGTAAAATGCTGAAAAAAATTAAAAAATAAAATCTATTGAAATCAAAATAATGTTAAACATGAAATTATACAAATAAAAGTGCAAAATAGATCGGTTAAATGAAATCATTAATAAAAAAATAGAAATCAGGTAAGGAGTGGAAGGCTATTGCTGGCTGTTAACTACAGGAAATCCTAAAAATGAAGAAAAAGTATTATTCCGAGTTTAAATGAGAATTTTTTTAGATTTGCTGATTAAAAATGTGCAAGCTAACATCCAAACTGCTAACAAACAGCAAAGCAAAGACTTTAAATACGGTGAGTGTAATGATCACTAATCACAGTGAACAAACTGAGTAGGCAGAATAAATTTTTGAAAGTATGTTACAAACAGAGCACCATTGTTTATGAGAATTCTCGAAATTATTGTCCAATTATTTAGGTGGTTCCCTTTCTAGAAAATTTCTATACATGTAGGAGAGAAAAATGGCCCCCCAAGTTAACAAAGAAGGTTAGGTAACAAAGAATTTCTTTCTACAGGGTGTTTTTTAACGCAACCCATGTTTAAGATTGAATGTTGCACATAATATATAGCTGAAATGAGTATTGTTTTGTTAATATTTACATTTTATACAACCTGTTACTTAAGTTTGGTCACATTTAGCTTACATTATTTGTTTGAACAAATCCGCCATTGACATTTATACAAAGTTGTGCTCTCTCTATCAAATTCCTGAACAAGTTTTGCAAAGTACCTCCTTCAATATCTTGTATTAAATTTTTTGTTATGTTTGTTTTGAGATGCTGAATATCTTGTGAATTGCATTCGTAGGCCTTACTTGTTATGTATCCTCAAAGAAAACAATCTAGTGGGGTCAAATCCGAGATCTTGAGCGGTATAATCCTTTACTGAGAAAATAAAAATTTGGGTTGTGTTAAAAAAAATAAAAACACCCTTTATATCGAACTTGCATGACCATTACAAAATAATATGTTTAAAAAACTGGTTATTTTTCTGGTTACAGAAATAATTGTAAAACTTTCTCATTTTCATTTTAAATTAAAGGGTATAGTAGCATTTATTAAGATAAACAATTATTAATTGTTATATTCGAGAATTTTGAGTATTGTAATGTATGTAACAGCTGTTATGGAACTGATTAAGAAGAAAAAGGAACAAACATATTTTCTTCAGCCAAAACTAAGTGCATGAGACTGAATGACTGTAATTGGTCATCCTACTCATCAAGAAATGCAAGAGAAGGGAAAGCCGTACCCCTCTCAATTATCTCCATCTCTCTCCCACAGAATCTCCATAAAGGACTCCATCTAAAAAATCGGACAACAGCAAATTTTGTAACAACATATTGATGATAAAATAAATAAACCAAACAATAAAACCAGAAAACTAGACAGCCTGAGAGAATCCTTAGGTCACTAGTAAAATTTTAATAAGCTCACATGTTAAACTGGGTATGAAATTAAACATATAGTCTCTTACTTACGTCAAACCAATGAATGTAAGCTATATATAGGAAGAAAAAGGTAGTATTTTAGATAAAATTTCATGTACTTAAGTACTTTTAGGTACTAAATTGTTGCTTGAAAAACAATTTAGAGAAACTGAAATAATGTTAACTTTTATTCAATTCTGTTATGAGCACACCATTTTATGTGTGTATATTTATGGTCTAGAATTTTTTAGAAGCAAAATATTGATAAGAGGTGTTTGATAAACTCATCTGTATAGAAACTGCTAAGCTACAACAAATATTGAAGTATGTTTCTTGAGCATTTTTGTCACAATACATGCACCTCAAATTGTAAAGATCAATTAATTATCTCTAATATACATGTAAACTATGAACCAAAATTTATTCTCATGTTACAAATAAAATTAGGTTTACTAATATTAGTAAAAAAATAAATAATGGTGCAAATATATATGCTGTTATTTGGATCAAAGAATTGTGTTTAGGGCAAAATGTACACCTTTTAGCTTTAATAATCAGTAAGTTTTCATTTAAAATGAATGGTAAAATAAGTGTTTTCCATCACTTGAGTCATTCCAACTTAATCTTAATCGCTGAGAATTAAATATTCAGCTCAAGATATGGAATAAGCGGAATTAAATTACGCTATTTATTTTTTGCTACAGTTAACTCTCCGCTAACTCAAAATTTCATAGAACTACAATGTTCTAAAAATTACGGATAGTTTGACCAAGGCATAATTTAAGTTTAAGAAGACATGCTTGAATAAATCCAACTTACAAAGGAGTTATAAAATACCAGATATGATTAATCATATGTTGCGACTGGTTTGCCGGTTTTTCAACTTATGGGGGTCCATTGAGAAAACTTTGAGTAATAGAGGCAAAGTGCAAATTAAATTAGTATCTATTGAACTTTGAGTAATTCAGGTAATTTTTATGGAGCTTCAACTTTAAGTTAAAAAATAGCTGTAATACTCTTTTGGTTATTATGGTTATCATTTTTAAGGTTTTCCAGGGAGATTAGACCATCCTCATAATTAGACCAGTTCGTAAATTGTTAACCGAGGTGAAATCGTGGTTCGGATCCCACGTTAAAATGTAGGTCCCTTAGTTGCCATTGGCTGTTGGGCTATTAATTAACAGTCCTGTCTAAGGAATATGTTGGCCTTAGTCAGTAACAAGACTACAAGATCGCGCCACAATCATCCTTCACTCATCTGTCATTCATACTTGGCTTAAAATACCTACCTGGGTAGGTCGCCATTTCATCTAATGTATCTAATGTATCTAATGTAATGTATTGACAAAAATTCAATATGTCAAAGACTTTGAGTTAATGAGTTTTCAGTTAGCAAGAGTTTATTGCATTTAATTAATGCCATTTGAAATTTGTTTACTGGTGCAAATTGTGAATAAGGCTATTTTCAATTTTAATTAATATTGAGTTAGATAGTAATGTGTGCTTTATTGAGCCTTTAAAACTATTCAGCTAATATTTTGTTGACATCTAGAAATTAATAGATCTGCAAAATAATAAAATAATACCAACCCCTTCATCTAGTTCCCTATCAGCTTCATCCAGCTCTTCTTTTATTTCCCAGTCTGCTTGGTTGGTGATGTCCACGTTCTCGTATGATTCCTCAACCTGCATTGCAAATGACAAACATGATTTGAATTCTGGCGTGTTTGCATGATCTGAACAGCCAAGTATACCTGCATTACAACTCGGTGGTATTTAATTACTTGATTGTGACCAGGAAGTGATGATCTAGGTAACGCTTTGATAGAGAAAACTGGCACATAACGTGTGACATAAATCTGTGAAATAGCAGTGAGTTATGCCTCACTTCTGAGAAATAACATTAAAAGATTTTAATGTTGTTTTTACCATTGTAATAAAATATTTTCAAATTTACTGACAAATTAGTGACTTTAATCTTAGTTACAAATTATAAACTTGTTTTAAAATTTAGGAAGAATGGGTCACTGCTTAATCCTACGTCAATGAAAAAATTCTTAACATTATTTTAAACATAAAGTATGGTGAAGCATGTGTAAAAATTGTTTGAACTATGTTCATCAAAATCACTTAATTGAGGTACCAAAGCTTTTGCCAAACACAGAGACAGTATAAAAATGTATATAATTTGTTTTATGTTCTTATTCTTTTCACTTGTAAAAAACAGTTTCTACAATTAGATACAAAGATTTATGACTGTTTTATCACAATAAACAAACATCCTGAAAGAGTAAGTTGTAATTGTAATACCTTCTCTTTTGACTCGGCCGGTTCAGGTTCTTCATTTACAACAGGTTCTGGAACAGACTCATCTACGAAATCTCGACTTTCTTGGTCTTCCTACAAAGAAAATTTTTAATTACCGTATTTATCTTTGACTTGAAAGGTTCTTCAAATGTAAAATAAACCAACAACACAAAATAAAGTTTACAAAAATTAAAGTAGCCTAGTCTGAGCCAATAATACCAGACATAAACAAACCTTTCGAAAGAAGACAAACCAGTTCAACTTTCCAATTGAATTATTCATTAATTAATCATTCTTACTGAACTAAACATTCTACAGCCAGTAAAAAATAAGTAACTTATTTACTAATATTAACAAACCAACACCCTTTGAAGACAATTTTAAATGTTTAATGCATCATAAGAAACATCCTTTTAAGGCCGGGTCCTCCCCATGTTTTGAAGGGGGATATATTTTCAAAGCAGCCGTCAAAATACTATTATATGTAGAGGTCCACACTTCACCTTTAATCAAGGTTTTCTAGGGGTAATTTCTATCAAGTTATGCACCATTTTAATCTAAATTAATTACTGCAAACTAGGCTTTGTTTACCGCCCCAATGGGCATAGAAATGTTTGTTGTTAAAACATCTCTCTCAGACCAAATCTATTAGACCCCAAGTGGGATTTTAACTGGATTTTGCTAGTTTAGGGACCAAAACTGGGTAAATCAACAGAAGTTGTCACGACTGGAGGCAATTGTGAACAGCTTTGGTTCCCCACCAGGGGAGGTATGGCCTGACGGCAGGGATGTACTGTCGAGCAAGATGACACGTACGTATCCCTGAAGCCCACATCCACTGTATAAAGGTAAATCTTTTCCATTCCAGTCTAATTTTGGTTCAATCTACTTATTCCTGTGTACTTTTGCTTCCTCTGTATTACTCTAAAAAAGGCTACACTGGGGCCTTAGGGATATTACAGGGGAAGCTTCCTTTCCTTTCCGGTAACCATACAAAGAGTCATAAATAAAAATGGCTGAAGTACTCCCACTCCCACAGACTTTACTCTTCTGAGTGGGACATCCCAAACTTCAAATCCTCCCTACAAAAAAAAATCCAGATGCAACAATTGAAAATTCAGTCTGTTAAAAACTAAGCGCACCTCAGCCTCGGCAGACTTGGGCCCGCCAGTGGCCGGCGCCGGCTCTTCCTCCGACTCCTCCTCGGTCTCTGAGCCCGTCTGCACCTCCCCCACCTCCTCCGCTAGCAGCTCCGGCCCGCTCTCGCCTGCCATATGGTCAAGTGGTTCATGAAAGTCTATTTATGTTTAGCTTAAACTAAAACTTACTGAAAAACAAGTACTATCGTTATAAGGGGTCTACCACATTGCAGTAAAAAAGGGGGACTTGTGAAGGACCCTATATAATTTTGGAGTAATTTCTTGGGGTGGTGTTGTTTATGAAAGTTATCATTGTAAATCAATAAAAAAAATATAAATAAATAAATAAATATATATATATATATATATATTTATAATAATTTATTCATGATTTGATCTAAGAACAATTAATAGCTATCAAGATTTCTTGAATACTGTACTAGTAAAGATAACAACACATAATAGCTCTAAAATTCAATTTTATGGCAGTGCATTTGTAACATCCCAAATTTACACCTGTAAAATCGCAATTTGTTAATAAACTAGAAAAATTGGAGAACCTTCAGGTCGAAAGGAGGACTTTGGGAGGACTTGGAGGATTATGAGGACTGTTAAACTACCTGATTTACACTTAGCTAAAACAAAACACCCCCGTTGCAGCAGACCTGCATACTCAGCAAATTTCAAATGCAAAAAAACATATTTCAATCCAACATAGCGAGATTTGACATGTTTAGGTAAGCTCCATAAGAATAACATGGGGAATGAGTATGCAGGTTTGCTGCTAAAGGTATATTAAAACTGGGTGGTTTTAATTCAATATTTAGTAGATCCGAACTAGAAGAAGCTATATACCAAGTTTTATCAAGATATGTCGAGAAATAACCGAGATATAGAATCTATATTATTAATACGCTACATGAAACCTTTATATAGGATAAGGCTCTTTTATTTTAAGACTTACCCCTAGATATTATACATCAAAACACGCGTCTCTAAGTGCAGATTCCCGTAACCATCTTTAGAATTTTTATTTAGGCAATATAACATGAAAAAGTGCAAAAAACTTATTATAAAATAAAAAATGTTTTGACAAGCGAAAATGTAAACAAATAAACATCTGATCAGTTGTGTGGGATTTAGCCTATATAGATCACAGACCAACAAAAAAAAATAGTTATCAAAGTAGTTTAAAATTCAGCCCAGCTGTTTTTTTTATTTGAAAAGGAACAAGACGACGAAAATTTGTTGTGATCAGATACTTTATATTCTTTCAAACATGCTAAGAACGAGTCGACGAAGAAGTTTTATAGCGGTCGGACACGGCGGGGCAATGTACGGAAAGATTTTCGCACACGGCGGGACAACATACGGGAAAGTGTGCAAACAGAAGCTTCATACGCGGAGCTGGAACAATTAGTGGAAAATTACACTGACAAAATCGCACATCAAATTCAAGAATTCAGCAGCATTTACTTGGCGGGATGGCATTACCATGTAAGAAATGTGGCGCGCTACATTTTCAAGGAGAAAAAAGAGGGAGAGACAAAGGGTTTCCACACAGCTGCCATAAGGGAAAAGTAAATCTACTTACATCTTAACGAAGCGATTACGTTCAAAGTCTCATTACTGGTACCGATAGAACTGGTACCGATAGACTGAGCAGAAACTACAAATAAAACATTAATGCCAAGAACGCTGTACTCGCAACAGTAAGCAAAAGAGCTATTAAATTGAAGAAAACAATGGATTTCATGTATAAATTTGTACGCAACAATTTATCACTCAATTATAGCACCTTACAACTGTGAGGAGAACATTCGTTTTATGCTCTGTATCTATGACGGACATCAAAATTTGTGATCAAGAAAGAATGATAAACAAAGCCAACGGCTCTTGCAGCAATGAACTCATGCACAGCTTGACTGAACACTTGGTTAAAGTTAATCCCTAAACGCAAATTTTCAACGTGAAGAGTTGCGTTCTGAAAAATACTCCTGATGAGCAGCATACACAACGCGGAATGCATGACAGAGATCGAAAAGAATATTTGCGCCGATACAACGACATAACTTCTAATGATGTTGCTATTATTTTTAGAGCAAACGATAGCGAACCACCAAGTGTGAGCGTGACTTAATTATTTACCTGAAAGATATGCCACTTATTCTTCAATTTTGCCTCGACCCAATGGCTGACCTGTTACTTTTTCCATAATTTCAATTTGAAGGAAGTGCACAACGAACATCGCTTACCATGCTGCAATACGTATCCTAATGAGTGGCTATTAGAGACACTTTTAGCACGCTACATCGTTCCGAAAACCTAATTTTGCAGGAGATTGACGACATATGTGCACATAGAAGGCAGCCGATCATTTATAATTTAATTAAATAGTGCGAATTCGCACGGGTTCACCTAATTTGACTTATTTCCCATAAGGTTAACATTGGGACAACGTACTGCGTTTACCACTTTAAATATCTCGGAAACCAATGGACATAGAGCAGTGATTCAAAATACTAAATTTTTTTTTTGAGCTGAATTCAACGGTGCCAACAAAAATTGGATAAATTTTATTTTCATATGTAAAAAACTCAAAAACCCCATTTTTGGGGGGTTTTCCCCTTTTACCCCCCCTTCTGGTCGTCCGATTGGGCTGGTTTACGAACTCGTCCGAGGGATTACCACTTTCCATGTCTGTACCAAATTTCATTAAGATCGGACCATTTTTACGGCAGCTATCGTGCTGACAGACATAAAAGTTATCATGGCCTCGGGTTGAGGTCTTACCATGAGACCTATGGTAATAGCTTCTTCCCTATAGGGGAAATTCGCTAATATAGGGGAAATTCGCTAAAACTTATTATTGAACAAGTAATTTAGTTCTAATTTATTTAAATTTTTCCTTAAAAAATCAAAATATAGCCTCTACTAGTTCAGAAACATGGCGAGCAAAAACTAACAATGTCACAGTGGCGTCTTATTTTACTCTCACTTTCAGCATTTCAGTGTGTGGAGAAGTCACATTCTGACTTAATTATTTGTTACTCTGAGTGCATAAATAAGTAGTTATGATGATTATTGTTATTATGATAAGCCAGATAAATAATGTGTTGTGCTATTGTAGTGAGACAACTCTGAGTGCATAAATAAGTAGTTATGAAGATTATTGTTATTATGATAAGCCAGATAAATAATGTGTTGTGCTATTGTAGTGAGACATTGTTATTAGCTGACTTCACAGTAGATATATAATGCTACAACTCGACCAACAGGATCAGCCAGTTTGTGCAAGGGCCTCAACTTCCGAACATCGAAAACATGGGTTCCCGCTGTAATGCCAGTATTTGTTATTTTAAATATCTGTATTGACTGTAATTTTTACAATTTTAACATTCTGAAGGGAAAACCTTTTGATGTGCAATTAGGATAATGTACAAATGTGTGTCTGATGAGTGAAGATTCCATAATCGGCAAAACGCTTCACAGCATTTAGTTCATTAGAATAGAATATATTTATTGGTCATTCAGTAATTACACTATAATAACAGACTTTGCCACTAAAACCAGACCATAAGTAACTTTTTGGGCTACTAAGTCACAATAATAAAATTAATGAATTTAGCTCTAAAACAAAGCATTAGATTGTGATAACAGTGTAAATATTATTGTTGCAATCTTGGATCCAGGCCATTCAATATGTTGCTGGTAACTAACAGTGCAGTAAGCATTTGATTTACTATTTATAGACAAATGTTTAATATGAATTGAGTCAGTGGCATAGTTGGTAACACACAGGGCTTCGGAACTATGATTGTGATATTGTTTGAATCTCCACAAAGTCACATATTTTTAGCAGTTCTGGTCACCCTTATACTATACCGGCTCACTACTTGATAACTTTCATACACAGGCCTGAGGCATATGTAGGGAGGCTAATGCATAGTAAAAAGAAGTTTTCTTTTGAAAAAATTAAAATAAAAGCGAACTTAGCTTCCAGAATTGCTGACCAGAAGCTGCCATCTGTTTACAGACTTAAAGGAATTTGGTGAATTTACATTCACATGGTTCTCAATTATGAGAGCATAGGAAACACAGCTAATGTCTTTTATAGAAAACAAAGGTAAAAATATTGAATATGAATGGGTCAGATTGTTCACATTATTTACAGATAAGCTCTCAGTGATTTTGCGACTTACTCTTCCATTGCGGCACAGGATCGTCTTCTTGTAAGGAGTCAACTTCTTCTTCTTCTTCTTCCTCCTCCTCTTCTGGTTCACTGGCCTCGGGCTCACTCTCTGTAGGTTCATACTCTGTGGACTGAAAACAAACATAACACTAAATAAACATGGGAAAAAGAAACAATTAATTGACTGTAGGCATTAGAATACTGAATCTATAAATCATTCATTATTAGTGGCCTAGTTTTTCATTTAAGTTATTCACTTCATTTAAACCTCATTGAACTCACCCAAATTTATCTGGATGGGAAAAACTGATTTGACATGAAATAGCCCTATGAGATGTACTTTGTCTTATAGTTTCTAGATCAATTAAAGTCATCATACCTTTATTAATAATGTAAATACTTAGTGGAACCTTTATTGACCCACTGTCTAGACCAAGACAGCAACCAATATACCAGCATACCAATCTACATATTATAATTGAATGTAAGTATGTCTATGCATTACCAAACCATTGAAAAAAAACCTTGTAACTTTGATAACTTGTTTTAGGTAAGATTGGGAAGGCTTCTGTCCTATTCCAGTTTCTAAAATCCCTAAAGGCTCTATCACTGGGGCTTCTAATATTTCAATGTTAAACCTTCTACAAGAATACTAATAAGAAAGTTGGGTTGCAACAGCTGTGAATTCCATAGGTTATTGAGGGAAGCTGCTTCCAGCTATTTTTTGTGCAGATTAAAATACAAGATCCCTTGATTATAACTGAAGCATCCTAAGCCATGTGAAGAACAGTGCTACAACTACTAATAACTAGGAGGCTAATAGAATCTCCATTATAAATTTTTGGTTCAGCAGATGTTTCAAGGGTTTACTAGAGGAGAATTTTGTCCGACTATATGAAAGTAAATAACTTTTTTTCAGTATGGCAGTTGAAAGGGAGATGGTTAAATACCCCCGTTGCAGCAGACCTGCATACTCAGCGAATTTCCAGTACAAAACAACATATTTCAATCCAACATAGCGAGATTTTAGAGGTTTTTGAAAGCTCCATAAGAATAACATGAGGAATGAGTATGCAGGTTTGCTGCTACGGGTATATTAAAACTGGGTGGTTTTAATTCAATATTAAGTAGATCTGAACTAGAAGAAGCCACTTACCAAGTTTTATCAAGATGTGTTGAGAAATAAGCGAGATATAGAATTTTACTTATTTCCCATAAGGTTAACATTGGGACAACGTAGCCTACTGTGTTTACCACTTTCAATATCTCGGTAACCAATGGACATAGGGCAGTGATTCAAAATACTAAATTGTTTGTTTTTTTGAGCTGAATACAATGTTCCAACAAAAATTGGATTATTTTTATTTTTCTATGTAAAAAACTCAAAAAACCCATTTTTGGGGGGGTTTACCCCCCTTTACCCCCCTTTCCGGTAGTCGGATTGGGCTGGATTACGAACTCGTCCGAATAATTACTACTTTACACATCCATGCCAAATTTCATTAAGATTGGACCATTTTTACGCGAGTTATCGTGCTTAACACGTTGAGTGCGGCATGACGCGGCATACGCGTCATGCGATTGCTGCGCGGGGGGCGGATGACACAGACGTCGCGTCACCGTGTATCGCTCGGCTTTTTGGTTTAGTGCGAGCTCAGCTCTTGACGGATGTGGACTGTACGCTGTCCGCTCCTCGAATACATACCACGTGTTAGTCGAGTGGCGTCAGTTTCCCGCGCCGTGTGTTTTTTTGCTTTTACCGAGTGATTTATTTACTGTTGTGGTATTCTGTGTTGTGCTATGTCCGCATTTTTGAAGACCTAAGCACTTATTTTGCCGCAGCCAACGTGTTAAAGACACATATATATATATTTATGAAAATGAACGAATAGTGTTTTTTGCTTCTGGGGGCCCCAAAACGAAAAGTTATCATGGTCTCGGGCTTAGGTCTTACCATGAGTACTACGGTAACAGCTTCTTCCCTATAGGGGAAATTCGCTAAAAATGTATCTATTAACAAACAACCTCCTACAAGACCTAAAAGTATCGACAGTAAAAATGTACAACATTAATATGTAACAAAACCTTGTGACTGTTCTCTGCCCGACGCTGCATACCTTGACGACGCTCTCCTCCGTGACGTCCAGGTCGCTCTCTCCCTCGTCCGCCGGGGCCTGCGTGTACGCCGCCCGCAGCTCCTCGAACGTCTGCTTCACGAATACCTCGTCCTCCGCCTCCTCCTCCGTCTCCTCCTCGTGCTCACCTTCGGAATACTCGTTATCTAAACCGAACAAACGTTTGACGGAAACAACGATTTAATCAGGTCATAAACGACATACATGTAAATATGCCTAAATGTACAACAGTAAACAAAGAGGGATTTGCTCACATAACAACGGATCAAAACGATAAATGTTACCCTGAGGTCCCAGGTTGTCGGGTATGTCTTCCATGATTTCGGTGGGAATCAAGGTTTGCCGCCTCTCGACATAAGTGGGCGGCACCTCTGCACTTTCGTTAACTTCGCCTTCCACCTCGACTGGGGCAATATCTGAAAAACAATTATTTTATATAAGAAATTTTAAGAAGGTAGTAAATTGGTTACTTTTTTGTATAAGTGGATGAAAATTATCTCTTGATCTTAATAAACGCATATGCATGAAACTCATAAATTTTAAGTTTTAACTGAAAAAAAAAAAACAGTATATAACTTACAAAAAGTTCCATAATTTTCATCAAGATTAAAGAAAATGACAAATATATTGAGGAGGGTTAGAATTAAATCAAATGGGTAAAACACATGGGTAATTTTTTATGGGTTCAATTAAATGGGTTACTTTTGAAATCAAATTTGTCCTTAGGCTGCGTTCACACGAGCGATATTCTACTGCAGATCGCAGGTGACAGATGGTCACAACTTTTCAAAAGCACTATATCATAAGGAGATGGTCAGAATGTGTTCTCAGGGGCGGCAGCGAAAAGTGGCAGGCCACAGTGTCGCGAAAACGTCAGCTGATGTTTGTTACTGCAACGATAATAGTAGATAATCTTGGAATTAAATGTTACTTTTGGTAAAATCTGACATAATGCATAAGTAATTTTGAATATAATTCACAATGATCATCACAATTAGTTTTTTACCTAGTTACATTGATTGACATATTAAAGTAATCTTAACCAGGTGCATATTGTAATTTTTTTCCTGAAAATAACAATTTATAAAGGTTAAATTTTACAACTTCGATTGTTAGAAATGGAATTGACTCTGAACTTTTCATTGAAGAGGTAAAGAAATATCCTGAAATATGGGATATTACTTCTAAAAAATATTACGTATTCCTATTCAGATTGGTTCTTTACTGACTCTCTTAAATCTGAAATCCTTGACTGAGCTTAGATTTAAATCGGAGCCAGTCAGGTTCGTTTCCTGGAGTGAGTCGATTTTACTGGTATGTTCCATTTGAGTTTATCTTGAAGTGAAAGCCTGCCTGGAAAATCCTAGGAGATGTTGCTGATCTTGAGAGCAAACCGTCCCGGATAGTATCTTCCATTCAACACTGAGAGCTCCGGTTGTCTAGACATCCTTGGGGATCATCAAGTTAGAGGGTAAATCGTCCAAGAATTTATCCGGGGATTAAAGGATAGTTTGTGAGTGGATCTGTCCTCTTAAAAGGGAGTGAGGTTGATTGCCGATGTCTTACAATGCACTGCATGCAATTCCTTCCTTCAATGACCAGCACAATATCCTAAAATCGGGAGGCCTGTCAAGCCGAGAGCTTTCAATACTTTGATTTCTAACAATCTACTTTATTTAATTTGAATCCTTCAAGTATCAGATCTGACACTTGCATAACGTTAAAAAAAAATTAATAATGATCATTGGATCGAAACACTGAGATGCAACCATGGGTGTTGCAAAGGATTAGTAAAATCGACAGCTACCCAAAAAAAATTACAAATTTATTGCAGTGTTTAAAAATTATTGTATTTGTTATTTTTTCCTGTAGTTATGGGCAGCAAACTATGATGACCTTAGACTTTTATATCCTCCCCCAACCATGCAGGCAAAACCATTCTCTGTTGCGTCACTGTTTGTGAACATAACTAGGATTGTATATAATTATTTACAGTGCATACTACTTTGTTTAATCAATTTTACAAGAGTTCAATCAATTCTTCTTTCTTCTTCATTTATATATGTTAGTTTTAGAACTAGCATATTTGAATTTTCATTTTGAAAGTCTTTGACCATACATTTATTCAACTTGGTTACTCTGTTATAAAAATCTGAACTATAACTTCTCCGCGCCATTATAATGCCGTGGCAAAAGTGAGAACTATTTCAAACAAAACTCCAAATCAAATTGAGATCCCAGCGACAACAGAAATAGTGGAAAAGTCAAGAACTTACAGCTGGTGGCGTAAACAGCAACAGCGACCACTTGTTGCTGCAGTAAAGTATCGCTAGTGTGAACGTAGCCTTAGTTAAAATATTTGAGCTAAGGAAAAGCATAATGTACATATTTACAACCACAGTATATTCTTGAGAGTCCATCATTTGTCAGTCAAACACCTAAGGTAATCTATAAAGTTGAGGCAACACATTACACAAAAACTTAAGTCCAAACACTCTTGTGAGTTTTATTTTATCAGATTTAAGTGATAAAATATTGAGGAGCCACTTGATTTGGATCCATATATTTTACCAAACATTAAATTTTAGTCCCCGACTTCTCAGAGTTCAACCATCACCTATAAATACAGATACTTCGCTTTTATAGTTAATGGTTCGACCAAGCATACTATGATAAAATCATATCCAATACAATCCCAGCATATTAATTAAGTGGTACTAGAAATAATGAATATTTTCAAATTCAATCAGTGCCTGGTACTAAGTTTGTTTCCCTATCCATATTCTACTATAGTCTGCACTTTTTTAGTTTGAGATTAAAAAATTGCCAAAAAACACCTTTGCTTTTAGCGAATTTCCCCTATAGGGAAGTAGCTATTACCGTAGGCGGCACGGTGAGACTTAAGCCCGGGACCATGTTATTTTTTCATTTTGAGGTCCCTAGACCCCAAAAACACTGTTCTTTCATTTTCATATATATGTATATATGTATATATATACACAAAAAGTTATCGCGCCCTGTCCGTAGGCACGATAACTTTTGTAAAAAAGGTCCAATCTTGATGAAATTTGGAACAAACGTGTAAAGCATCATTCATGACTTCGAGTTCGAAAACCAGCAAGATTGGTTTACTCCAAGAAGGTTTTTTGACAAAATAAAATTTATTTTCAAGATTTAACACCTTTTTACTGATTATTTTTAAATTTAATTGTCAAAATTGAATTCAGCTTAAAAAACCAAACAATTATAAATACAATAAACACAAAATTAGAAGAAAAAATTCACAACTATAGAAATGTTAAATTTTGCCCTGCTAACATGAGATCGGAATATTACACAAGTAAAGGAATACATTTTAAAGAAAAAGGTAAAATGATTCTTGCTAATCTTTTAAAGGAAGCTATTTATTCGTTTGATAGAAACAAACTCAGTCTTAATAACATACCTAACATTAATGGTTACCAGTTAAATAAAAGAAATGATATGTGCCTAGGTAATACATCTTTAGAACAATTAATTCCCAAACACACCCTTCAACCTACTCAGGTAAACCATAAATTAAGCTCTCCATTATGTTACCCAAACCGTACCTTCACCAACAAACATTTTTTAGGAGAAGCTCAAAAACCACCAGATATCCCTTGGACACTTTACCTCAACAGGGAGTGGAAAGCCGACATTCATGCTTAAAACTACTTCACCAAAACATAAGAGGTCTAATAGGTAAGACAGAGGAGTTGGAAATATTTCTTGATGAAGAATCTCCAGACCTAATATGTTTAACCGAGCATTTTTTAAAAACCTACGAAATAACAAATTCAAAACTTAATGATTATGTCTGTGTCGCTTCATTTTGCAGGTCAGTGACGAGTAGAGGTGGTTCTGGAATATGGTGCAAACCAGGAATAAAATATGAACCTCTTAACTGCAATGACTTTGTAAAGGAGGGAGTATGTGAGTTGGCTGCAGTATCTATTGTAATTAACATCAACATTAAAGTAATGTTAATTGCAGTATACAGACCGCCCTCCAACCAACATGATCTGTATTTAGATATTATTACAGATTTTTTAAACGAATTTAGAAATTATCATAACACAATAATTATCATGGGAGATCTTAATATTGATTTAAATAGTGAAAAATTCGAAGCTCAAAAACTTGTTTCCACAATGGCCTCATTTGGGCTGATAAATATTGTTAATAGCTACACAAGAGAGGCCAATGGATCATGCACTCTCATTGATCATGTTTTTACCAATGAAAATAATAATGAATGTTGTGTAATCAATGCATGTATATCAGACCACTATGCACAATTATTAAAAATAATTTACAACCCTAAACATCCAGCATCTAAAACTCAGTTTCAGGATATGAGGAGTTTTTCTGAAAAAACCTAGAGGATTTCAATAATCTACTTTCAAAAGAAAAACGGGATGATGTTTATGATGCAACAACATTAGATACAAAATTTGAAACTTTTCTAAACAAGTTAAAGTTTTCTTTTAATATTGCATTCCCAAAAAATTTAAAAAAATCCAGAAGAAACACTTTAAAAAAGTGATCCTGACAGAGGAGTTATTAGATATAAAAAAACTGCTATTTTGTCTTTACAATAAAATAAAAAACCTTGAAGCATCTCACTATTTGTCCATATATTACAGACGACTGAAAAACAAATATAGATATATGATTAGAGGAATTCAATCAGAAATAAATCTTAAAAAGATACAGACATCGGACAACAAATCCAAAGCCATATGGGATATTATAAACAATAAAAGAACAACGAAAACTAAAGATAACTCATCAATTCTCCTAGAAGACAAAAATGGTAAACTTATCAACAACCCTAATAATATTTGCAACAAATTTAAAGAATACTTTTCAAATGTTGGAAGTAATATGAAGCTAACCACAAACAAACAAAGAATTGATGACAGTAATGAAGAATATATGGGTTCAGTTTTCCTTTATCCAACTACAAAAAAAGAAATAGAAGATACAATTAAGGATTTAAAGAATAAAAAATCTGCAGGACCAGATGAAATATCTCTATTTATGCTAAAACAAATTTCTGAACATTTATTGAATCCCCTATGTCATTTATTCAATTTTTCTTTAGTCAACGGACAATTTCCTTCATGTTTAAAAGTGTCAATAGTCAGACCAATTTATAAAAAAGGAAATGCTAAAGACTGCAACAATTACAGACCAATATCCCTAATATCATTTTTTCAAAAGTCCTTGAAAAGTTAATGCTTACCAGGCTATGCCAATTCTTAAAAAGTAATGACACAATTGTACAAAACCAACATGGATTCTTAAAGGGAAAATCTACGTTAACTGCAATGCCTGATCTCACAAACAAAGTGTTTGAAGCGCTAGATTCAGGCAATTATTCATCTGGATTATTTTTCGACCTCAGTAAAGCATTTGACATGGTAGATCACAACATGCTGCTAACAAAAATGAATGAAATGGGAATACGAGGTATGGCTTTAGAATGGTTTACTTCATACCTCTTTAATAGAAGACAATATGTGGAGATTAAGATAGCTGATGATACTGGATACATTCGTTCCTACTCTTCAATAGAAACCTCTGTCTTGAAGGGAGTGCCACAAGGCTCCGTCTTGGGACCCATCCTATTTATCCTCTTCATCAATACCCTCCCTACATTCTCGACAACTGCAAAGACCATCTTATTTGCTGATGACACCTCACTCTCAATATCCAACTCTGATAAAAATATTTTAGAAAAAACTGTTTTTCAAGATTCAAATAACTCGATTCAGTGGTTTAGTGAAAACTTGCTTGCTGTGAATTCAGAAAAAACGAAACTCATAAATTTTTGTATAACAAACACACGTTCCAATAATTTTACATTTCTTCTCGATGAGACTGAAATGTGTCCAACCTCAAGTGTAAAATTTTTAGGTTTAATATTAGACCAACATCTAATTTTCCATGATCATATTGACCAAGTTTCAAGAAAAATATGCTCAGGAATTTTTGTTTTACGTAATTTAAAAAACATAGCTAACCTTGATGTCCTCCTATCAGCATACTATGGGCTTATCTATCCCCATTTATCGTATACTATTCCAGTATGGGGTCACGAAAATCAAAAAACCAAATTCCTGTTCAAACTGCAGAAATGGGCAATAAGAACTATCTTTTCCCTGCGCAGAGATCAATCTTGCAAAGACTATTTTAGAAATTATGATATTTTAACTCTTTCATCTATATATATTCTGGAAACCTCATGTTTTGTACACCAGTTCAACTTATCAATCAAAGCTCCTTCTTATCAATTCTTCAATTCTTCGTTTCTTATTAAGAAACTCTTAAGAATTACCAATTCCAAATCATTCAACCTCTTTTTTCAAAAAAACACCTTTATTGTAATGGTATTAAAATATACAATTTTCTACCTAAATTTCTCAAGGAATTAAACTTCAAAAAATTAAAAAAAAACACTCAAAATCTCTTTGATTGACTCTTCATGCTATAACCTTCAAGAATACCTGGACTCAATAAAGAATGATAATGTGTATTAACTGCTGTGAAAATAAATGAAGAAAAATGTTATGTGTATATTAACTGAGTTAATGCAACTATGTTGTCAATTCTGGCTCAATAAATTATTATTATTTATTCATAGTGCAAATGTCTTCAGAAACTGTATTCGAATTAAAACTAGGTTACAATACCTTTCCGCCGACAGTTCCAAACAAGTCAAATAAGTTGACTACTAACTTATTTGACGGCCGGCTTGTTACCAATAAATGTTTTATGTTAAGTGTTGTAGTGTGCGCAGTGTGAAGGCCTATGTGTAAACTGTCTGTTTTTAATATTTTGACAAGATCAACATTACTTGATGATTAATTTGACACCAACCCAAGACCTGAAGATGGAATTTTGAATTCCGAAACATGTAGTCAACTTATTTGACTTGTTTGGAACTGTCGACGGAAAGGTATTGTAACCTAGTTTTAATTATTATTATTATTAATCATTTTGAATTATTGTTCTACGTCGATCCGTTGCTTAGATATTGGATAATATTGGATGTGCTAAACACAGTACGTTGTCCAATATTATTTTTAATTTTTCCCTCCTAAAAGTATAGCCACCCTGATTTAAGTTATTTAAAAAAATACAATTCTGAACATATGTTTAAATTTTCAGGTGATGAATATTTTATTTGTGTTTATTTTGAATACTTAGAGTTCATTGATCAGGATTTTGCAGAAAATGTATACTATATCAAAAAATACCAATTATTTTTAAATTTAATAAAGAAAGTATGAGCATTTGGTGGGGGGATGTCTTGGTCTAAACTGCCTGAAAATGTAACATAATATATGGTATGAATACAATGATGAGGACTGATAATATGTTTAACTAGCAGTTGCCCGTGGCTTCGCTCACGATAAAAATTACAGCTGATCTTACTTCTGCTCTTTGAACTGTCAAACTGTAGTACTCACAGCTGTTTACATTTTGGTATTTGAATGTTTACATCCTTATAAAATGTAAACATTGAAGCTAAGGACGTTCACGGGGCGTAGCCCGAGGGGATTTTAAGGAAGTGAATAGGCCTATTTGTTTCCCAGGTTCAAGATCTACCTCTATGTGAAATTTCAACCCAGTCGGTTCAGTATTTTTTGAGTTTACTTATCCCATACATACACACATACAGAAACCACCTCTTTCTTTTATAATAGTATAGATTGAAATTGGCTGGAGATGTAGGTATGTTGCAACTGGGATGTTTTAATTACAAAACTGACCATATGGTTGAATTTAATTTTTTCATGAGATTAAGTTATTTGTTTTGAGTGTTTTGAATTTATTGATTATATGTTTGTTGACATTTATACTATAACAAGATTAAAGTTATTAAAAATTAAAAGACTAAGAGTTATATAAAATACAAAAGTATATGTATTACTAATGAAAATTAATGTGGTCTCTTTGTTAATTTTCCTCGTATTTCAAGCTTTTATATTTAAATGACTAAATGTACGATTTTAGTATATTATTTACTTAACGTATTCAAACAATACTTTCCTTCTAATAAGTTGAATGCTCACATATACAAAATAAATCCTATGGAAATTCGCTGAGTTCGCAGGTATGCTGCGACGGGAGTATTTTATAATTAACATAAGCTTTGTTGAGACAGGTTAATGCCAACTACTACATCAATACCAAAAACATGTATTAGTTCCATTCAAAAAGATATTAAGAACATTATATTAAAATTAGTAAAAATAGTTATTAAAGGGTTGTATAAAGAAAAGTATTAGTTTACTTCCTATATTTCACAATTTTTAAAGTTCCTGTAAAATAAACTTAAATTTGGAAGGAAAACCTTATTTTTGATTTGCTTTTCCAAATAAAAAAAATCATTAAACATTTTCAGCAAAAAAAAAAAAATTAAATATAATTAAGATTTTTATACTACTTAGGAATACAAAAGGAAAGGAGGAAACTAATTTTTCTGTTGCAATAACAGTTTTAGGATAATTTAGTCTGGAGGAAATTTTAAATCCAAGTTAGTAAACAAAAAACTCATAGACGACCACACACAAAAGCTTCATTTACAAACCACCATCACTCCATTTCCTTATGAGGACAACATGGGCCACAAATACTAAGGCAACCCCGACACCAAACTTTAATGCCACTGAAAAAAACAACAATCTTTTACCACAATATAAATAATTTTTAGACTATATAAATAATGCCACGCAAAAATAACAAGTTGGATTAAATAATTTCTTGATTAGCATGATACGTGTTGCTGTATTCACTGGATGTAAATAAAAAACGTCTTACAACACTAAACAATATATTTACACTTATACTGTATTTACCATCTTGTATGTAAATACAGTATAAGTGTAAATATATTGTTTAGTGTTGTAAGACGTTTTTATTTACATCCAGCAAGTTGGATTGTAAACCATCTCGTAACACTCCCAATATATCTTATAATGAATTGTTTGCAAGACCGCAAATATGGACTGTATAAAACCTTTTAAACAAGTTGTTTGGTTATGTATGGTCACACGAATAAGA
The DNA here is from genome assembly GCA_035578135.1 of Flexamia atlantica. NCBI lineage: Eukaryota > Metazoa > Arthropoda > Insecta > Hemiptera > Cicadellidae > Flexamia > Flexamia atlantica. The sequence continues at coordinate 46,757,186 of JAQJVK010000002.1, read as the reverse complement.
GAATGCCAGAATTTAAATTTTAAACTGAAATGAATGTATGTGAACAACTAAAAACCTTGATTGCTCACGTGGTCTAGAATTTCATTATGAAAAATTAACTATTTTTTAATTATTAAAAAAATAAACTTTACAATGTTTGCTTTAAAATACAGTACAATAATCACTTATAGATAATAAATTACAAAAATTAATACAACCCTTTTAGTAACAACCCTAATCTTATTGACTGGTTTGAAAAATATTTGGAATATAATAACGGGCAAAATGGGTGCGTACCTCCAGAAGTTTCATCTTCTTCTTCATCAAAGTCATCAGGAATCTCATCGTCATCTTGCACATCATCCTATAAAAGGTTCCAAGATTAATTTAACAACATAACTTCACTAACAGCAATGGTATATGTTCTAATTTTTACATAAAAGGTTTGGAACAAAAATAATCATACATTGTTTGAAAGATCTAATTAATCGCAAAAATATTTAAATTGTATGTCCCTTATCAACTAGAGCATGAAGTCTTTGGTGTAGATTCATAGTCGTAGCTGAGAGTTTTAAAATAATGTAATGTTTTCGTTCATTTTTCTAGTCACTAATAAACTAAACTAATGTAGAAAGGCAATGTTGTTGTGTTTGATGTCTACATTGAAAGGGAACTCATTTGAATGTGAATAGTTCTTAATGTTATTGAGTTTTAATAATTGAAAGTGCCATGAAACTGGTAAAGATAAATAAAAATAAGTTGATTTAATTACCTCTTTATCCTCTTGACCATCAGCTTCATCCTTCTCATCTTCTTCTTCTGGCTCAATATCTTCTTCATCATTATCATCATCTTCAACTATATTTTTTTTACGAACGGTATAAGCTAAAAATTGTATTATATTTTAGCTCTATATTACAAAATATAAATTGTATACAAGGTAATGTATTAACTTATTTATTTAAAAGTTTGTATTCCACCACTATTGTTTTTACAATTAAATTAAATGTTAAAAAAATGAATTGTCTTGGAATAAAACAGTGAACTCAAACTATTATCATGAATTATAAAGGATTTCATAAGTCAGAGGTATTGATTTGATACTTATCCTGTCAAATTTTCCTTATGGAATTGAACCTGATGCCATAATTGGAATAATGCAGCCTATATCAAGAAAATCGATAAACTTCTTACTTAGGTTAAATTAGATCCACTTTTTGTACTTCACAAAAAGCAAAGCCATAAAACTAGCAAATGGTTTTTAAATAGTACCTAGGTAAACATTAGATATGTTGGTGACAGCTTTTATAATTTACTGCTATAGACTGTCTATAAACCTATCAAAAAAATTATAAAAAGACTTGCCTACTTTAGTTGTACAATTCAGAACTGTTAAAAGTTCCTATAAAATTGATATAATCATGAATCTAGTTTATTCAATGCAATTCAGAAGATGAATATTTTTCAAAACTTCATATATATACAAACTTTAGAGAAAACATAAATTTATATTGAAAATTACATAATGCTAGAAATGTCATTTTGTTAATCTAATACAACAAAGCCACTACTGCTAAGACTGTTAAAAATTCCTAGAAAGTTTATAAAATCATGAATCTAGCTAGTGTAATCTATGCACTTAAGAAAACGAATATTTTTCAAAACTATATACATTCAAACTTTAGAGAAAACTAAAATTTCACAATACATGAAACATTATTTATAACACAAAGACACCAAGGCAAAAGTATCTTATCAAACACAAACATTTATTGTTAATATCAATATTACATTCACAAGAAATAAAGAATAACTAAAGCATTATTTAAGACATTTTAAGTGGAGTGTAAGTTCTCTTAGGTACGTCTTAATACCTAAGAGAACTTGCACTCCACTTAAAATACACGAATCACTCCATATTATTGGGGAATACAAATCGAAAAAATACATTGAGAGTTAAATAAATAATACAATTTTTAGAAGTTAATTGAAAAAAGTTGACAATAATAAAAACCACAATTTGTCAGTACAAAACACACAGGCAAGACAGGCAAATGTTAATCCAAATAATGAAAACCGCTCTCAATCCCAAAAACAGAATATTCTTACCCAGTTTTTCTCGTTTCTTAGTTTTATCTTCTTTCTTAAGTTTTTCCATTATATCATACAAATATTTTTTTCTCAATGCTGCTTGAGCACTCTCCTCACTAGGCTTTTTAATTTTTTGTTTCTCTTTAACTAATGATTTGCGTTTTTTCTGCTTTCCCTTATATTCATCCTCATCTTCCTGCTGATCATCATCATCATCATCATCATCATCATCAATACCGTCATCTTCTTCTTTTCCCTCATCATCGTCTTCTTCCTCCTCTTCTTCTTCCGCCTCAACTTCTTCATATTCCTCCTCCTCCTCCTCCTCTTCCTCCTCTTCCTCCTTCTCTTCATCTTCTTCCCTGTCCTCATCATCTTCCTCCTCCTCCTCCACCTCTTCCTCCTCTTCTTCTTCTACCTCATCCTCCTCATCTTCTGCTTCTTCCTCCCCTTCATCCTCCTCTTCTCCTTCCTCTTCCTCCTCCTCTCCTTCCTTGTCCTCCTCCTCTCCTTCCTCCTCCTCCTCTTCTTCGTCCTCCCCTTCATCCTCCTCCTCCTCTTCTTCTCCTTCCTCCTCCTCCTCCTCTTCCTCTTCTTCATCTTCCTCCTCCTCTTCTTCTTTTTCTTCATCTTTGTCTTCTTCTTCTTCTTCTTCTTCTTCTTCTTCATCCTCAACTCTGTATTGCTTTTTCTTAGGTTTATTTTCTACTTCTTCCTCTTCATCTTCAAAATCTTTTGTAGCATACTTTTTATGAAATCTTGCTAAATAATGTTTGTTCAATATCCGATTACTTTCTTTTCTTAGGTTTGAGTCCTTTTTGCTCAAAACAAACTTCAGCTTTTCCTTCAACTTGCTCCTCCTGTCCAAGTCATCTTCATCGTCATTATCATCATCATCATCATCTACAAGTCATGTTTAGTTACTTTGCTTACCTGATCTCTAAAATGAACTTTAAAACTCAATGCAAATGCTATCAAATGTAAAGAAAAAAATCTTATTATTTGGAAGATATGTAGTGGGAAAAAATTGGATTTTAGGAGGAGTGAATATTTGCATTGGACTAGGATTTATTATAACTATCCAGCAGTACTTGAAAAGGAAAGAACGTTCACATCCTCATATATTATATAATAAAGTAAGTTGTGGTAAGAGTGGTACAGAACTTCAAACATTCACGATTTGTTAATTTTTAAATAATATACTGGGAGTAAAAGTGAATTTTTAAAAGTAAAGTAAGTTATTATATAAAGCAAGTTATCATTTAAAAGAAAGAAAAAAACCCTTCTGAAATACGTGGGAGCTTTTTTATTTTAAGTATTTTCACATATATTTTGAAGTTCTCTGTTATTAAAGAACATTTAATTTTGAAAACAGGAATATTCTCTTTCAATTTTTATTTTTGCTAGCAAAACCTATTGGTACACTTTCGTACAACAACACTCTGCAAGAGGAGCTGCTCAAAAACAAATTACTTCAAAGGCATTAATGTAAATAAATTTGAATAAGTTAACTAAAAGAAAGATTATTTTTTGTGATATGAAAGTTAGAATCCTTTTAATGGATTACTACATACAGACTGGTTTGAATGAGATTAGCTCAGCTTAAAGCAACACCAATTATTCATGTTAAATGTGATGCACAAAATGTCACAGTGTATTTGTTTTTAGTAACATCATGTTCGACTTTGAAGAACCTATACACACTAACACAAATGTAGGCAAAAACCAATTAATTAGTGATCAAAATAATCCAAATTTAATTATAATCATCAATTAAATAATCTTTAATCATTTTTCTAATACAAATACAATAATTAATAAATATATTTCTTGCAAAAAATTAAAATACCCCCGTTGCAGCAGACCTGCATACTCAGCGAATTTCAAATGCAAAACAACGTATTTCAAGCAAACAGCAAGATTTGACATGTTATGTTAAGCTCCATAAGAATAACATGGGAAATGAGTATGCGGGTTTGCTGCTACAGGTATATTAAAACTGGATGGTTTTAATTCAATATTTAGTAGATCTGAACTAGAAGAAGCCATTTACAAAGTTTTATCAAGATATGTTGAGAAATAAGCGAGATATACAATTTTACTTATTTCCCATAAGGTTAACATTGGGACAACGTACTGTGTTTACCACTTTCAATATCTCGGTAACCAATGGGCATAGAGCAGTGATTCAAAATACTAAATTATTTGTTTTTTTGAGCTGAATTCAATGGTGCCCACAAAAATTTGATAAATTTTATTTTTCTATGTAAAAAACTCAAAAAACCCATTTTTGGGGGGGTTTATCCCCCTTTAACCCCCTTCCGGTGGTCCGATCGGGCTGGTTCACGAACTCGTCCAATTAATTACCACTTTACATGTCCGTACCAAATTTCATAAAGATCGGACCATTTTTGCGGCCGCTATCGTGCTAACAGACACATAGATATATATATATATATATAGATATATATATATATATATAGATATATATATATATATATAAAAATTCGAACGAATAGTGTTTTTTGCTTCTGGGGGCCCCAAAACGAAAAGTTATAGTGGTCCCGAGCTTAGGTCTTACCATGAGACCTACGGTAATAGCTTCTTCCCTATAGGGGAAATTCGCTAAAAATGAACAGTCCACAATGAAATTGATTAAACATGAACAAAGTTTGTGGTGAAAATCTAAGCTGAAAATAAAATTGAAAACATGAATCTGATGGTCATTAAAATTTAAAAAGCAGATTTTAAAATAATATTATTGCACTTTTAAAATACAACAAATCTCTGAAACATTTGGATTTGTGAGTTAAACGAAGCTTGAGAAGTACACAGAGTCAACCAGCCGTTGATTGAGACACTATAAGACCTCAATCATAAAACCTGAAAATTGATTAGTAAGTAAATATAGGCATAGTTATGTGAGCAAATCCATGAGTAAGGTTTTCTGATATTGATATGTCTCACTCCAATATGAAAATCTTACAATCTAATTTTAAATAACATAACCTCCAACCTCTTTATTTTTTAGGTAATTAAGTACAGTGGAATCCCAATCGTCCGAAATTTAGTAAATCTGAAAGTCTGCTTAATCCAGAAAGCAGTCGGGACAAAGACATTTTTAGCAGTTGCATGTGAAAGATTGGTTTAACTTTGAAAAAGACAAACTTAACCTCTTGAAGTCCACGCCCGCACATATGCGGGATGACCCCCAGCCCGCCGCTGGTCCACGCCCGCCTATAGGAGGGATCAGACATAGTTCGGTTTCAGCGGTCCTTGACTTCACAGACTAACAAAGTTTCTGTCACAAGTTATATGTATTTTTTCGTCAGAAAACAAGCTTTCTAATGGTATATTTGGTTTTGTTATTTTCCCGGGTGGGAACACTGGGAAACGAAATGAACTGCACATTTTTAGTTGCGTCGTCAGCTGTTGCTCAGTTCGTAAACAAAACGAAATGGCTTCAAGTGACCGGCGTTTTCTTCGCGATTGTAAAATAGCGGAATTTATAACTAATGATAGATTTAGTGACGAATCTGAGTGTAATGAAAGTGATCATGAATATGAAGTGCTATTTTACCGATTGACAATCTCCGAAAATCTCCAAAATAACCCGGACCGGGCATGTATATGGTAGTAAAAATACCCGGACTTTAAGAGGTTAATAAATTAATTGTGCAAAAACCGCGGAAGATACTTTTTGAAACATGATCGCACATGTTTAATATCCAAAAGATGATTGCAGGTAAACAAAATTATGGATAACAGGCAAAGGGTAGAAATAACTAGGCAAAATAAGTGAACAGCCATAAAATTCAATTAACTGTATATACCAAATGTGGGAAAAACTTTGTCAAAGAAGCAAAAAGGCTGTTAATTTTATCAAGCGTAATTTTTTTGCAGGTACACCACACGGGAGAGGCAGAAATAACTAAGTGAATGACAGTCATGCAATTTATTGGTCGTGAAAAAATTACATAAGTAACTCAGTGAATATCTTTGAAAAATATGCTAACGGTTGTTAAAATTCAATTTTGTATATTTACCGACCATGGGTAAATGGTAGTATGAGTAGTTTTATATAACTACACATTGTACTTAATGATTATTTTAACTTTAGTACAGTAGTAATTGCCTTTACTCCATAATGTTCGCTCATTCAAAATTTCAGATTATTGGGACTTCACTGTAACAGAACCAATAAATTCGTAGGTAAATGTTATTTTACACCTAAACATACTTTACGCCCAAAAATGCTTAAGAAATAATTTTTGTTTTAAAATTATTTTTAGAGAAGATAAAGCCTAAAGATTTTATTTCAGTAGAACCCCCATTTTCCTACCGCTGTAAAACAAACTCCTCAGGATGATTACTCCTCTGTCGAAGTAACCTTGTGTGATTCTGTTCATCCTATTTGTGATTGTTTACACTTTTTTGCATGGACGTAGAAGGGACATGCAAATAGCTTAGTCCACTTATGTTTGATATTGGGGGTTCTACTGTAATTAAAATGGAAGCAATATATTTTTAATATTTGAAATTATATTTTCAAGCAACTGAATTAAGCTTATGACAATCGAAATCACTTGGCAAATTGTTTCTTAAGTCCTTTAAGAATTTGTTTATTTGTATATAAGCTAAAACAATTAAAAATTATCAACAAATTAAATATTTTATTCAAAAAATCATTTAAAAAATCTATGATGTAACAATGATTGATATGTATCCATTATTAATAACTAAAATGAAATGTAAAGATTGTTTTATTTATATCATCAGACAAAAAAATTATAAGTACACTGACAAATAGTTAAAAAAAATATAGCATCCAAAGAGATATGCATAATTCGGTTTAATTTCAAGATGACAGCTACAGAAACCTGTTTTCTGATTTTATTTTCTTACTGATGTTGAAGGTTTACAAAATTTATGGTACATAATCTAATGTTCTTTAAATGACAAAAAATGGGAACTCGCCCTTTAAATATTAATTTTTTATGGATTACTGTTTACAGTTAGTTTACCAAAAAAGTATAGTTTACTGAAACATTCAAACAGTTTGAGCAGGCTGAAGTTTAATTGTCTATTGTGAGACAAGCTATTATGTTGTGATTAATTCCCTAAAAATGACAAAATTAGCTAAAAACCAAAAGATCTAAAAGCTCTAAATTACAGAATTAAGCTCAAAATGAATAAAAAAATATTGAGGGAATATTTTTGTGAAACTAACACTTAGCTTATTGAGGCGCATATGCAAACAATAAAAGCGGTGTTAATTTACAGAGGTTTTCATTGTGCCCTATATAATTTATTTCAAATATAGCAAGTTGTGACTGTTTGAAATATAGAAGTTTTTTTTTAGAAGTGAGAAACCAAATTGGTGGGATCAAACTAGATCAATGACAAAAATATATAAGGACATACCACAAAATCCTGTTTCTAAATGCTTATTTTATGTGAACTAATTTGAAAGAACGACTAAGATTTATCTCTGCATAGCACTTCATCATGAGAGTAATTTCATGACTTTTATTGGGGGGGTAGATGGAGCGATGATAAAGAGAGTAGTTTTTTTATATCACCACAATTCATAACTCTAATTTTTGTTCTGGACATTTGCAGTTATGTAATTTTGCTACAGTAGAGCCCCCTCATATCTCACCTCAGTTTTATCAGTCCTTGATTTATTTTGCCGGTTGCAGACGCCAAATCAAAATGTACTTCCCATGGTTTCAAGACTCATAATCACTCTGATACTCTCTCACGGTATCTCTAAGTTTGGTTACGTTTGATTATCTCTCTGTTTGTTCACACTGCACTGCTTACATTACTTAGTTGAGCTAGAAACCACTTTAACAGTACAGGTTCTTTTCACCCAATGCAGTTACAATAGGATACCCCTTTTAACCGACCCACACCGGACCTAGGTCAGATAACTTAAAATGTCGGTTAAAACAGATAATCTTCTAAACACCCATAAAAGAAAGCTCTATTGATTTAGGGTTCTATTAACATCATTCTAAAGCCGTTCGTTGATTATTTAGAAAATAAACTACAATTATCAACCTATTTTCCAAAATAATTACAGTAGAAATGTCACAAATAACCCCAAAACACAGTCAAAACAAAACCTTTCTATAAACTAAATAGTAGAAGTGTTTTAAAAAAGTTCTTATGTTAACACCTTTAATAACGTGTTCATATTTTAAAACAAATCTTTTGTAGTGCGGTATTGATTGTCAATGCATCTACTGTATGTTTTCATAAATTATTAAATGCTGTACTCAAAATATTTTAACCCATAACAACCACTAGAGTTGAGCGTAACGTTCCCATCACTGAGTATGGAAACGGAGATTCTGCAATTTCTAGAAATGGGCGGTTAAACCAAACTGTTCAAAAAACAGGGTCGGTTAAAACGATCTCTGATCAGCAAGTGTGGATAATCCGATCGTCGGTTAAAACAAGGTCGGTTAAGAGGGGGTCTCCTGTATTAAATGTTTTATCAACTGTATCAGTAGTTTTCTATTGGTTTCACTAACATGGTTTTTTTACTTAAAAAATATACTTAACCACTAATTTGAACTTCATTTATTAGCTATTTACAATTAGGTTCAAAACTGTTATAGTCAAAAAAGGTTGGTTTATCCAGCAACACCGTTATCTGGCCACGGGCGAGTCTAATACTGAACAGATATGAGGGGTTCTTCATCTACAGTACTTGGTATTTCCCTGATTTTGGCATAAACTTTTTTTAAATGTCGTTACAAAATTTGATTGCCTCTAGCTAGTAAATTACTTCTTTCCCTAAAATTTGTCCCCCTCCCAATTCTGCTTATTCACTTCAATGTGAGCCTAAATCTATATTTTACATACTTATTAAACACTAGAGGCTAGAAGGGGCTTAAAGCTCCTAAGCATAATCCTTCTTTCTTATAGTACAAAATACATTCATAGAAAACTGGCTTTTAGATCCGCCAAATTTTTTTATATCTACATATGATTTTGAATCAAATATCAGCGCCACACATGTTTTATGTAAACAAAGCGGACGTTTTTAGATCCCAATGCCGAATGCTTTTTAAATGGCAGATGTTTTAGGTTATTTCTCATTTTCTAGTAAACTTAAAGCAATTTCAGTACTTTTTCCCTAGTCCCTGGGATCAATACCTCCGATTTGAGTCATCTTCCATCATCCTGCGACCTACCAAATGCCCACAATTCCGGCACAAAAATTTCCCTTACTTAATTATATATATACTAGTGGCTTGAAGGGGCTAAAAGCCCCTAATGAGGGAGAAATTCAAACAATCCTTATTCATTGAAGTACAAAATACCTTTGTAGCAAACTGATCTACCTTATATTGATATCTAGCTACCACATGGTTTTCAATCAAGTATCAGCATCACATGTTTTATGTAAACAAAGCAGACGTTTTTAGATCTCAATGTGTTTTAAATGGCAGATATTTTATGTTATTTCTCGTTTTCTGATGAATTTCAAACAATTTCAGTATTTTTCCCGCCATCACGGAATAGAGACCTTGAATTTAAGCCTTCTCCCATCTTTCTACGACTTACCAGACGCCCACAATTTTGACGCAAAGAATCGCCTTACAAAATTAAATATATGATTGATAGTTCTTTTTTGTGATGAAAACCACTCTAGAGTCCTGAGCAGATTTTAATAATTAAAACGTCAATAGAAAGAGCACGCCATGAAGTTTTCAGGAACATTTTTTTTATAAAGATCAGACCTAAATATTATGAAGATTGGAGCACTAGACGCCCTGATCTAGACGTTTTGTATTAGTCCTTATAAGGTTTAATATGATAGATAGCTCAAGTAAAATAGCTGATTACAATAAACAATTTTTAGGAAAGTATTTTTTTATTATTATTGGGATCAAAGCCACTTTACACATACAATGAAGTTAGAGTACATACACTTATTACACCCTTTTAAAAGTGAATATTCTATAGTCGGGGCTTTATCCCCAACAGGCCCTGGTCTTTATTTAAACATTTCTTGACTTGTGGCATTCCTTTAACATTTTCCTTTGGGTGGCTCTGTAAGAAGCAAATTAAAAAGATTTACTTAACCACTCCACCTTGTTTTTAATTTTAAAAAAATTTTAAAAGTGAATGGAAATTTTATTAAATCAATCTAACTGTGAGTGGATTTGTTTGTAGGCTTTTACTCTGAGGTTCAATATAACTTCTGGTTACATTGGCTTTGCTTAATAAACTACTTTAAGTCACAATTACAATATTTACCATTATTTAAGTTAGTTACTTACTAATCAATGAATTTCTTAGAACAATTTTATCTTATCCCCCAATTACTTAGTCTAAACCACTGCATCTACAAACAATTATTTTGCATTTTAAGAAAGTATATACAGGGTGTCCAACTTAAGTGTGCCACCATTGGTATTTCAGAAACTATTGAATTTAGAGAAAACTTTAAATGGAGTACTTCACCTACTTTTTTAAGACATTTAAAAATATGAATTCCATTTTCTCCTAAATGGCCGCCATTTTCCAATAGGGCGGATAACTTTGATTTTTCTTATGGAACACCCTGTATTTTATGGCGTATTTGGATTCAACGCTTAATTTTAAGAACTTTTTACTCTTTGACATTTTTTTCCGAAACCCAGTGGTTAAGGAGACATAAGCAGTTAAAGTTTGGTTTTTCCCCATTTGAAATGCATTGTGTCCATTTTAACTGTGCCATCCCATGCAATCCTTATGGAGTACAAAACGATTCAAAATTGTTAATTTTCACGAGTGAATCTCCACTAAAAACTATTTCTATGATTGAATCTAAACCAAAATCACATTTTCAGGCACTTTTGTTCTCTGGTATGTTTTAATTAACCCTACCGGTATCCAGGGGCGGACTGGGAAGAAATTTAGGCCCGGACAATTGTATGGCGTACTGGCCCACACCATTTCCACACCAGCCCACTCAGGGGGTCTCAGGCGACGGAATTCCCGCCTCGCAAAAAGTGGTGACCCTTTTTTTTTTTTAGCTTACACGTGTTGTTTTTGACCTCTTTATTCTCGTTTCAGAACCTTTGGTCTGTTCAAGGGGGAAAGTTGCCTCTGCGACCGGCCCCCCTAGCGGCCCATCGGCCCTCGGAAGTGGCAGCCCACCGGTCATTTCCCCGGATGCCCTTAAGGCCAGTCCGGGCCTGCCGGTATCGATATACCGAGAACCGACAATAACGCTATGCATTCCTTATGAGGAAAAATCAAATTTTAACGGCTTATAGCCACTGGGTTTAGGACAAAGTGTCAAGAGTCAAAAGAAATACAGTGTGTTCCTTAAGAAAAATCTAAGTTGTCCGCCATATTGGAAAATGGCGGCCATTTAGGAGAAAATGGAATTCATATTTTTAAATGTCTTACAAAAGTAGGTCAAGTCCCCCATTTAAAGTTTTCTCTAAATCCAATAGTTTCTGAAATAACAATGGTGGCACACTTAAGTTGGACGCCCTGTATTTTATTTCCCAAAATAGAGACAGTAAAAAAAATAGTCTTATGTTGTGGTTGAACATAAAATTAAAAAGAATTAAGAAAATAAGTGTTGAGGAAACAATTTCATCCTATCCCCTAATTAGTTAGTCTAAACTCCTTTTTGTGAACTACTACATCTAAAGTGTCCTTTTTCCAGAACGCGCAACAAACGATTATTTGGCACTTATGGAAAGCTTATATTTTATTTGCCAAAATATGAATATTAATAAATTAGTCCTATGCTGTGGTTAAAAATAACGTTTAAATGAATTAAGGAAATAAGTGGTGAGGATACAATTTCTGTCAACGATAAATACCTGGGAAAATCATCGGGGGCCACTAAACTATATTATCCTGAGGTGAAAATTTAACTCAAATTATTTGAAGGTAAATTGAAGCAAGCCCAAACATATAATACCCCCGTTGCAGCAGACCTACATACTCAGCGAATTTCAAATGCAAAAAACATATTTCTATCCAATATAGCGAGATTTGACATGTTTTTGAAAGCTTCATCAGAATAACATGGGGAAAGAGTATGCAGGTTTGCTGCTACGGGTATATTAAAACTGGGTGGTTTTAATTCATTATTTAGTAGATCTGAACTAGACGTAGCCATTTACCAAGTTTTATCAAAATATGTTGAGAAATAAGCGAGATAGTGAATTTTACTTATTCCCCATAAGGTTAACATTGGGACAACGTACTGTGTTTACCACTTTCAATATCTCGGTAACCAATGGACATAGAGCAGTGATTCAAAATACTAAATTGTTTGTTTTTTTGAGCTGAATTCAATGACCATCAAAAATTCGATAAATTTTGTTTTTCTATGTAAAAAACTCAAAAAACTCATTTTTAGGAGGGTTTACCCCCCTTTACCCCCCCTTCCGGTAGTCCGATCGGGCTGGTTTACGAACTCGTCCGAATAATTACTACTTTACAGGTCTGAGCCAAATTTCATTCCGATCGGGCCATTTTTACGGCCGCTATCGTGCTTAAAGACACATAGATATATATATATATACCGGGTGTCTCACCTAAAGTGAACCAATAGCTAACTTTTTTATTATAAATCTGACAAAGAACTTCTTATGGGGCACTTCCCTTAATTTTTAACGCTGCTTTTTGGAGTCACTTCGAAATTTAAAAATATGGCCGCCATTTTCCAATATGGCGGGCAACTTTGATTTTTCTTATGGAACACCCTATATTTTAGGGCGTTTTTGGATTATACGCTTGATTTTAGGAACTTTTTATTCTTTATAATTTTTTCCTAAACCTAGTGGTTAAGGAGGTATGAACAGTTTAAGTTATATTTTTCCCCATTTAAAAAGCATTGGGAAATTGTTGGTAGTCTGTATATCGAAAACGGTTGGGTTTAATAAAAGATGCCAAAGAATAAAAGTGCCTAAACATGTTAGTTTAGTTGAGATTTAATCATAAAATAATTTTTAGTCAAGATTTAATCGTGGAAATGTGTTATTTTGAATATGATTTTACTCTATAAGGAATACATGGGATGGCACAGTTAAATGGACACAATGCATTTTAAATGGGGAAAAATCAAACTTTAACTGCTTATATCTGCTGAACCATTGAGTTTACGAAAAAATGAGAAAGAATAAAAAGTTCCTAAAATTAAGCGTAAAATCCAAAAACGCCCTAAAATATAGGGTGTTCCATAAGAAAAATCAAAGTTGTCCGCCATACTGGAAAATGGCGGCCATATTTTTAAATTTCGAAGTGACTCCAAAAAGCAGCATTAAAAATTAAGGGAAGTGCCTCATAAGAAGTTCTTTGTCAGATTTATAATAAAAAAGTTAGCTATTGGTTCACTTTAGGTGAGACACCCGGTATATATATATATATATATATATATATATATATATATATGTATGAAAATGAACGAATAGTGTTTTTTGCTTCTGGGGGCCCCAAAACAAAAAGTTATCATGGTCGCGGGCTTAGGTCTTACCATGAGTTCTACGGTAACAGCTTCTTCCCTATAGGGGAAATTCGCTAAAATTAAATTATCTGTTATTAGTATTAATTCGCAATATCGTAATTCGTAATTCAGGGAGTCAAGATAAATAAAGCCCCAAAGATAGATCCCAATAAGATAGTTAAAAGCACTAGAAACAAAAAGACAACTCTGAATTTAACTAGGTATCTAAAATTCAATTTCATATTTCCATAAGTTAATGAGAAAAAATATTACTGAATAAAAACTATTCCTATATAAACCCAGTTCCTTTTTTAATATGTGTAAATTTTTACGTATTTAATATTGTTAGAAAAATTAATGTGTTATAGGAAGGCCTAATATTAAAATCATTTTGTATCTTTAATGACTAAATTTTAATAGAAATCTAGTTTCTTTGCAACCATGAGTTTGATGACAACAATTTAATAAATTCAATAACACTGCTGGTTCATAAAATACAAATATACCTGTTGTTAGATTTAAGTGTACAAAAAAGTGTGAATTATGTAGGGAAATAAATGCCCTTTTGTAATTTTTTTTCATAAGAAACCAGTCACTTATTTATGTTTTCATTGGACATACTGGTAATCAAAACAATAACAATAAAATATTAATTTAAAAATAAGAAAGTGTAGAATAAGTTGTAGAAGATTAAGAATTTTATTACTGATTTTTATGTATCAATCAGTGACCATTGCAGTAACAAATATTATTTACCTCATCTAACCTTTATTACCAAATGATCTATGATGTTTTGCAACATATTACATTAGTTATATGGGTTCCAAAAAGTTTTGACCATTCTAAAACTACAAAATTAAAGTAGATACGCGTGAATGTTAGTGAGCATAGCTTTGAGTATTTTAAAATTATATTAGAGATTTTATTAATGCCTTCAGCAATTTACTCACAAACAAGAATGGGATATTACAACAATAAAACATATCTCAAAGTAAATGAAAACCGTTTTTGAGCAGCAGCCATCTTGTAAAATGACTTTAGAAGGTTGTACAGAGTGTTATATATCATGAAGGAATAAAAACAAGGTATTATGTTAGCCATTAATTTTACATCTTTATCACTAAAGTTAAAGCTAACAATATAGAGGCCTTTGAAGGCTTACATCTAAGACTTCAATTTAGCAATAGCACCTTTGGTACTCAAAGTGCTTTTTTTAAATTGCTGTCAAATAAAGACAGATCGTGAACAATACTGAAAAAACTAAAATACTACAAGAATAATTATAAGATCATGTATATAAAAATATATAGTCTACTGTCTTAAGTACAAAATTTAGTTAAGTAAGAGTATTTTTAATGCCAAGTGATTTCAATGTAGAAGGTAAGCCTAACAAATGTTGAACAATAATGACTTTTTTCTTTCAAGGATTTCTTTAATTTTTGTTTTACCTTTTACCAGGAAAAACAATAAATTTTAGACTAACAATGTATTTTTGATAATAAAAGTTTATTGTTCTAAGAGTGAAGTGAAGTTGTAGTATGAAGTCTCCAAAACAAATAAAACCATCAAAGAAATTTTAAATGCTCAAGAGACTAATTCATGTCAGGGTTAAAAAAACGAGGACACCATTCGAGAAGGTTGTTTGCTATGGAAAAACGAGATGAGCGATATTCCAGAACATTTGCAATTGTGAATATCATGGTACAGTGCAGATAGAAACTTGTTTAAGATAAGAAACTGTTGTAAAAGACAGTGGTGCGGTTTGTCCTTAGCCTAACCGTGCGGCTGCGGTTACCGTGATCGTCGTGGTCATGCTCCTCGTCGTCATGCTCTCCGTGCTCGTCATGCTCGTTTCCCCCACCATGCTCGTCCCCATGCTCGTGGTCGTCTGCTGAGTTGTCCACCCATCCTTCCAGCATCAGAGACCAGGGCGAGTCGGCCGCCGACGCCGTGTCCACTGCCATAAACGTTATAATCAATCCTAGATGGTCTGGATTGTATACAACATGTTTTGTACTGAAGCTCAGAATCAAGATGCATAATAAGCTGGTAAAATAGTTTATTTGAGAAAATTCAAAATACACATTTTTCAACAAAGGGCTATTTTTTCTATCCACCAACTAATTAAATCTTGATAGACTGATATAATTTTAAGTTGACAAAATTATTTTGTTGTATTTATAAATACGTCAACACATTAGTTCCTGTGGCAAAACTACAAAGTCAAACATGTTGAAAATGTTTTCAACTTGATTTTTTGATGATCTAGCAAACTGGGTATATTTAAAGTAATACCTGGTGGGCCAGGGCCAAGTCTTGCTCTGTTAATATTAAATTCTAACTACTTCGCCTAGCGCTAAAAACATTTTGGTGTCATTTTGGTGTTAACATTTCAGTGCATTTATTTAATACTCCATTCAGTCTTCATTCCACATACTGAAATAGTATTTTTCAGATGACTGTAGTTTAGAAACAGCTGTTATGATTGAGCTATTTTCTTTCCATTTTCATTACTATCATAGCAATCCTTCGGGCCCATTGTTCAATTTTTTACTTCAAAATTTATATTTTCCATTAACATGTTCACTACCGAGCGAAGCACATTTGAGTCGGTCCGGTCACTCCCGGAATCATCAGAACATTGCTTACAGACCAAGTGATATAGCAATAACATTGCCGAAAGACCAAAAGAGTAGGTTTGTAAATGGACTAATTCACTGAAAACTAACCTAAAACTAATTAGTAAACAATAAATATTGGTTTTATTTATAGTTTTGAGTAACTTTTAAAACGCCTCATACATATGTCGGTCAATCTATTCAATGAAAACTGGTAAAAAAATTGAATTTTGGTTTCAATAGACCAAGCGACACAAATATGCATCTAAAATTTGCTGATTTATAAGCCTAGTAGGCCTATTACGTTTCATGGTTGACGTGATAAACAATAAACAAACAAACTCAATTAAAAACTGCAAAGTTTAGCACGTTTACAGCAGCATAGAAAAGTCCACGTAAACAACAATTTTGTCAACTGTTGTTTGACGTAACCAATCGTCATAACCACTAAATATATTGTGTACAGGATACAATTAGACAATATTCATTTAAATGGGTCTAAAGACAATATTAACATTTATTGAGCAATTTTAATAAGTAAAAAATAAACTTACCGTCACTTGTTCCATGATATTCAAAAATGATAAGTCCGACCATTAGCCCAAGAGCTCCCAGTAATCCGAAAAACACGATTTTTGCACATACATTCCCTCCAAGTTTGCTTTCCTTATAGATATGAATCACTTCATCTGAGCTTCCTCCTGAATGATGAGTTACCTCTTCTTCATCTGTAAAATATAACAATTTGTATTGAAATTCTAAAAAAAATCTAGAGCTGGATAGATAAAATTTAGTTTGCCTCAACTAAGACTTTATGGTTTGGAAAATGCACTTAACCAAAAAATTATGAAAGAAAAATGCTGCTTGACTACCTAATTTGCAGTACTTACTTAGCCTAAATACAGCCAGATTGAATTCATTACAGTACAATAAAATAAATAGTAAATGTGAGCTAAGTGATGGGTTGATGACCCCACTACCAAAACGATAGTACTTAGGCTAAGCGACCAAAATAGGTGGTTTGTAGTACTTGATAGTTTGTTTACAAAACAATTTGAAGTTGGAACTACTAAAAAATGTGGAAAAATAAGAAGGCCTAAAAGAACAACTCAATTCATGTAAAAGTTATACAATTGAAATCATTAAAAAACTTAGCACCTAATTCAAAAACATTTTCCAGTTCTTAAGAAATCAATCAGGTGTATGCTTGGGATGTATCCAACTATATCTCAAAATTACAAACTAGGGTCATACTAAATAATCATAAACCTCTTCACCGGTCAATAAATTTTACAAGAGAATCCATCAAATTCAAAAGTAGGCCAATCAAAAAATAAAAACACACACTCACTTAAAAAAAAACACCTTCCCTCAATCACAGTTTAGAGGTCATGGTTTGAACTTTGAC
Source organism: Flexamia atlantica (assembly GCA_035578135.1). Classification (NCBI taxonomy): domain Eukaryota; kingdom Metazoa; phylum Arthropoda; class Insecta; order Hemiptera; family Cicadellidae; genus Flexamia; species Flexamia atlantica. The sequence goes on along the minus strand of JAQJVK010000002.1, from coordinate 46,739,617 downwards.
TCGCGAATCATCAACTCGTCCCCCTTTGAATTTAGGGGGTCATGGCTGGGTTTTGAGACCTTCCTAAATGTCTGTGTTTTGCTTTTAGCTAGCATGTGTGATAATTTGCTATTGATGGAGCTACTTATATCAACGTACAATATATACATGTACAAGGACAGAGTGATAACTGAAAGATTCCATATAACTCTCCTTTCAACCTTATTAAACTTTTTTTTCATTGCTGGTATATGCAAACTTAATTCAATGAATTATACATTGACTAAATTACCTTTCATCGAAAAAAGGTATTATTTTCTGAAAACTTTGCAAGCACTCTCCTGGTGAATTTATACGGGTTGAGTTGGCAGGCGAGCTAGACGGGCGAATCAACTAGGCAAGTTTGTAGTCAAATGAATTATATTGTATCACTTGCCCACTTTTTAACCGATCCAATCTCAACAATTACACTGGGCAAATCAATCCACGTAAATCTGCCCTAAGCGTAATATTCCCTTTTCAAGAAGCTGAAGGAAGGTTTTACTATATTTATGTAGCAAAACAACAATAAAATAAAGCAATTAATTTTCCATTCAATGGTCATTTTAGTAATGTTCAGGGTTCAATAAAAATATCTGATTGATTTATTCTCTGTCCATTTGCAAAGATTAAATTTATATAAGAAGTACACAGTTGTGATTCAGTGGCATTACAAAAGAAATTATTGCTAGATTATTATTTGTGGTACTCAGATTATTATTTTTGTATTTCAGTCAGTGACTTCTGATGATCCAGTTTCTCAGATCTATACCGAAAACTTATTTATATTTAGTACCACAAAATACAACAATTAATTGTGTTTGAATTATTTTCCAGAATGTATTACAGTAGTCTTGTTGTTATTACCCATAGTTTCAGAGTTTAATAAAACATTACATGACCTTGGGCCGATTTCTGGGGGTGCTAAGGGGTGCCCGGCACCCCCTGATTTTTGCTGGATCGTTTGGTAGAAAAGGGGGAATATACATTTTCAACATAACTTTGAGTAAGCTATTACATAAATTTCAACAGGGTTGTTGTCAATTAAAATAAACAGATATTTATTCGAGTATGCCTTCAAACAGATTATTTGAATAGAAATTTGATATTTGGACCTGTGAACACAATACCTCATAAGAGAGGTGATCTGGCACCCCCAAAAATCAAGACCTAAATCCGCCCATGTACAAGAGTGCGGAGTACCTAAAACCCTTTAGTTCATTTATTAAAATCTGTCAATGTACCTCCAAAAAAAGTATTCGATTAATGTGTAAAATGTGTCGCTGAATCTTTCTGTAATGTGTACAGCCATTTTCATGAGGCTTTTATAAAGAAACAGTTTGCTTCCAAATCAAATGGGCAAAAATTAAGTTTAATCTTAGAGCAATGTTTTACAAGTAAAAGAAAAATAACTTTCAGCTCAAACATGCATTAAACCCAAGACTACAAAATTGGAGCCCTTAAACTGGAAATTGAAAATTTTCAAAGAAATCTTAAAAACCAAACAGTAAGAGGAAAACATTTTCACGTCATAAAACTTAAAAGCAAATTAAGGGATAAAATATCAGGAATCTACAGGTCCACCCCAAAGAAACACAATTCTAGACCTGAAATCGCAGAGCTCTGCCTCCGAAATAAAGCACTTTCTTCTATGTACTCCTCTGAACGGCGAGCATCCAAAGAACCTATTGTGATATATCCCTTTAAGTACTGATAAAATAACAACACTATGAATACTACTATAAATTAACTAAACCATTGCTATCTGTGTATAGCATGGAAATATTAAATAACTACCCCAGTTGCAGCAGACATGCATTTTAAGTGAAATTCAACGTTTGAAAACATATTTTCAACTGAAATAGCGAAATATAACATTTTTATATCATCCATAACAATAACATGGAGAATGGGTAAAATGTTTAATGTTTGGGGTATATATAAAATGGGTGGTTTTCAATCAATATCCAGAAGAAGCCATGTACCAAGTTTAACAATATATGTCAAGAAATAAGGAAGATATATAATCATATATTTAATTTCGTAAGGCGATTCTTTACATCAAAATTGAGGGTGTCTGGTAAATTGTAGAAAGATGGGAGAGGGCTCAAATTGAAGGTCTCTATTCCGTGATGGCGGGAAAAATAATGAAATTGCTTGAAATTCACCAGAAAACAAGAAATAAAGTAAAATATCTGCCATTTAAAAAGCATTGGGATATAAAAACGTCTGCTTTGTTTACATAAAACATGTGATGCTGATACTTGATTGAAAACCATGATATCAATATAAGGTAGATTCAGTTTGCTATGAAGGTATTTTGTACTATAATAAATAAGGATTGATTGAATTTCCCTCATTAGGGGTTTTTAGCCCCTTCAAGCCACAAGTTTTATTTATTCCCATTATATGGGGAAAAGTATATGCAGAATTGTCATATCCAACAGATCTCAACTATATAAGAAGATATATTGAGAAAAAAGTACGATAAATAATTAATTTGATTTATTCTCATAAGGATATCTTAAGGAGAATGTACCGTTGCTACAACAAATGGACACAGAGCAAATATTCTTGACACTAGATTGTTAGTTTTATTGAAACAAGTCACATTTTTATTAAAACTATTTAACTGATATGTTTTGTAGATAGGCTATATAGTTTAATTTTTAGTGAATTTCCCCTATAGGAAGAAGCTATTACCGTAGGTCTCATGGTAAGACCTAAGACCGAGACCATGATAACTTTTAACTATTTTGAATTTGATTCTAAATTTTATAAGCAAACCGAAGGATTAGCCATGGGCTCACCACTTTCTGGTTTAATATCAAATATATATATGTGCAATTTAGAACAAACAAAAATTATTAATGAAATAAATCCGTTCAATAAAAATATAATGTACTGGCACAGATACGTAGATGGTATTATTTGTCTCATAAAAGGAAATAAACAAACTTGTGATGAATTACTTCAATATCTTAATACATTATCCGAAAAAATAAAATTCACAATGGAAAGTAAAGATAATTATATAAACTATCTTGATATAACGATATACAAGAAAAATAATAAACAATTATTTAAAATATACCGTGAAAATACCCAAACCGATTTAATAATACCTGCATCATCAAACCATCCCTGGCAACAAAAAACAGCAAGCTTCAGATCGATGTTACACAGACTTTAAAAGTACCAATGGAGAAAGAAGATTTTGAAAGTGAAAAAAGTACCATTAAAACTTTAGCAGTGAAAAACGGATATAAATAAAAAATGATTGATAAAATGTTGAATAAAATGAAAAATAATTTTGATAGTAAAAAAGACAACAAAAATGAATACATATGTCTTCCTTACAATACGATATTAAATAAAGCTTTAAGAAAAACATTTGAAAGATCACCTATGAAAGTAAGCTACAGGACAAAAAATAACACATTCAAAATGATACAAAGACTATGTAATCCAAAAAACAACCAACAAGCTAATATATATGACCAAAGTGATATCTATAAATTAAAATGTCACCAATGCCCTAAAATATACATTGGACAAACAGGACGTAGCTTCAATTGCAGATACAAAGAACATATACAAGCAATAAAATCATGTAATTTAACCACACAAAAATCATCATTTGCAGAACACATCCTTGACACAAATCATGAATACAAAACTATTAATGAAAATATGGACGTTTTAAATATAATGAAAAAAGGAGAAAAAATGAATGTATATGAAGAGTTTCATATTTACAGACATAAAAAAACAGAACCAAACAACATTCTTAATATAATGCAAATTGACAGACAAAATCCAATCTTCGACAAAATCATGGACATGAATAAGAAATAAGGACAAATATATATATATATAACAACAAATTTCTACATATCTATACAATTTAATTTTAATTTATACTTTTTTGAATTTCAAACATATGATCTTTGTATATTTATTTTATATATGTATTTAATTTTAAGGCTACATTTTACACACTTGAAAATGGAATAATTTCCGAAACGCGTTGTGTATAATAAAATGTTAAAAAAAGGGTACTTAAGGAATTTCTTTCTCTCTTTAATTACAATAGTAGCCCTAGAAGTGAACATTAAAATAAAATTATATATATATATATATATAGGCCCTATATATGTACGTGTCTGTTAGCACAATATCGGCTGTAAAAATAGTCCAATCTTAATGAAAATTGGTACAGACATGTAAAGTGGTAATCACTCGGACGAGTTCGTGAACCAGCCTGATCGGACCACCGGAAGGGGGGGTTAAGGAGGAAAAACACCCCCAAAAATGGGTTTTTTTTTAATTTTTTACATAGAAAAATAAAATTTATCGAAATTTTGCTGGCAACATTGGATTAAGCTCAAAAAAACAAACAATTTAGTATTTTGAATCACTGCTCTATGTTCATTGGTTACCGAGATTTTGAAGGTGGTAAACACAGTATGTTGTCCCAATGTTAACCTTATGGGAAATAAGTAAAATTCTATATCTTGCTTATTACTCAACATATCTTGATAAAAATTGGTAAATGGCTTCTTCTAGTTCAGATCTACTAAATATTGAATTAAAACTACCCAGTTTTTATATACCTGTAGCGGCAAACCTGCATACTCATTCCCCATGTTATTGTTATGGGGCTTACCAAAACATGTCAAATCTCGCTGTGTTGGATTGAAATATGTTGTTTTGCTTTTGAAATTCGCTGAGTATGCAGGTCTGCTGCAACGGGGGTATTTTTTAATTTTCAAAGGATGATATTTTGTCTTTTGGGAGCCCCAAAACAAAAAGTTATGGTCTTAGACTTAAGTCTTACCATAAGAGCTATGGTAAAAGCTTTTGCCCCACAAGGGAAATTCGCTAAAACATGTTCAAACTCCTTTATAAATTTACAAGCTGGCAATAATATTCCAATTTTAATTTTTTCCATGATTTTATAACAAGTGCCTCGGTAACACTGGTCAGTTTAATCAAACTTGTTATCTTAGGCAATAAAAATAATAAAACTGAACATTAACTAGGTCTAGATTAATGAACTAACAATACACAAGTTAATACCATCATACCACTAATACCAATACCATTAAATTACTAATACCAATACCACCATAATTAATAAAACATTTTGTTACATTTAGTCAATTTATACATATAACAAACATAAAATCTAAATCACTTTAATAATTTAATAAATTAATTTTACATTACTTTTAAATTAATTTTACATCACTTTTTAATTTAATAAATTAATTTTACATTACTGTATAGCCTTCTTTTTGAATAGGCCTATTTAAATTTTTACTATATAATATAGGTTCATGGTAGTGTTAAAATAAAAGGGGAACATAAAAACCATGCTTTACATAAAAACATTAAAAAACGTAAAAAAAGTTGAATGTTGAAGTCTGTCATATAATTGAATATTGGGTTTCAGCTATTCAGCTATCGAGCAAAATCTAATGTGAAGCTCAAAATACGTAACTGAGAATGGCTGTAAAAAGGAAAGTAGGAGGTAGGAGACACTGATAGCTATAAATAGCACAGCTCAGAGAAGGTGCCAAATCACAGTGGACGGCCGACAACTGCGAACAACACCGGGTCAGGCCGCGAGCTGCTATTTACAGAGACATTTACAGAGTCAGGCTCGGTGGTTTTCATATTAGCATATTGTAAAAACCTCACTTACACACTATACCTTTTTTCTAACTATGACGTTTCTTAAAACTATGAAATTTTTAAGCTTAAAACCCTCTACAATTAAAATATAGAGTTTTAGTCTATTTTAAAGTCTAAAATTATTTTTAATTAATAATTAAGATGGGTAATTTTTACTGTCTCCTCCCAATAAGTTGTAAAAGAAGTATTGTTTTCCCCCACATTTTTTAACTTTTAGTTGTTAGAGGAAATATTGGTTTTGGTTTTTCCTGAATACAAATAAATTTTCGAAGTAGGCCTAATGTCTGTCCGTCCGTGTGTAAATGACCAAAGCTAGACACAATACCAGTTGTCAGATTTTTAATGATCAATCTAAGTCAGTTAGTTTTGGAGAAAGTTAATTTTTAGTGGCACAGTAAACCCAATAGCCTACATTATCTCATGTAATAATAGAGTACACTAAAAACTCTTTACTGCCGTTACCTTTATTTATTATCCGGTTTAGAATTTAGTACAGTATGGAAGTAGTAAACCTAATTATCTTCAGATGTGTTAATTGTTCCTTCAAATGCTGGAAATAAGGGGCCATACACATATTACGTAACACACTGAAGGGGGAGGAGGGGGTATGGCGTAGCGTTATGCTACGTTATATGGGGGAGGCAGAGGGTTTTGCTCAACGTTACATAACTTAAACTTTGTCCCTCTTTAAAAATACAATAATAATCAAATTGATATCTAAATCAAAGTTACAGTTAGTTATGTAAAAAGATACGTTTGTCATACTACTTTTAATAACAGTACAACTAAATCAGTTTATTTATTTATTTAGGCCTAAATCCATATTCCACTAGTAAAATTATGCTTAAGCTGTATTCATTCCAACTAAGATCGAGTTGCGTAACGAATGAGGGGTGTGGGGGATTTGCTCAAGCGTTACGGTGAATTACATGGGGGAGGGGGGGGGGGGGTTTGAAATGACGAAAAAATTCATTATGTAATATGTGTATGGCCCCTAACTCATTTTCAGTTAAAAATCGGGTTTTAAGCAGATCATATTGCCAGTAAAAATTTTTGTGAAAAACTAATATAAAAGTTTAAAAATTAAAAGCTACATGGACAAATGGGTTGATACATGGGCAACAAAAAATTTAAATACCTACTAACAAAACTACTGCTAGAGCCAAGGCCACACTACCATATACGCCGTAGCCCACCCCTCCAATTCCCTTGTTCTACGTCAAACACTGGCCGAACTCCTTGCGCTGTTTTGGATTTAGTGATTAAATATACATATTGTAAACACTTAACAGACAAAATATGATATTTCGACCACAAAAATAAAAGCAATAAGAAACATTGTTACTGTACTGACAAATTTTAAATAAATCATCTGGTGAAAAGTAAACAAAATATTAAAGCCTGCCGAAAATCTTTTACCATTTTATTTGGCCTGGTCCAAAAAATAATAAATTTAGGATTTCTTAAAATTTTTTTTAACTGTAGGCTACACAATAATATTAATACAATTACTGTACAATTAATACTATTATTAATTGTGTCAGAATCATTAATGCAATACCAGCTGTGTAGAGAAGTCTTTGAATTAGACCCTTATACAATTTTATTCTGCACAACACTCTCACAAAAATGATTTGATCTTAATGAAATTTGGCATAGACGTGTAAAGTAGGAATATTGGGACGAGTTTGAAAACCAGCCCAATCGGACAATTGAAAGGGCGATAAATCCCTAAACAAATTTTACTAATGTTTTAAAAAGGAAATGGGCTTATCTTATTTAGGTTTGCATCACTGAATTTAGCTGTAAAAATTGTTTAGATGTTGTAGGCCTATCATTACTGTATGTTTATTGGTCTCCAAAATATCGTTGGCATTATGCTCATATGGGCGTCCTATGCTTGTAAGGTTATTGGGAGTGTTAACCTTTTGGGAAATAGGCCTGATAAAAAAGATTAGGCCTATCTTATTTCATAAAATATGTGAATAAAATTTAGTATGTGGGTCCATCTAGTTGAAAGCTTCTACATAATTTGGGATGTTACAGTCAACTCATCAAGAGGTGCTACTCCCTGGATGAAAGATGACTTGGGAATATCCTAAGCTAAATGAATACTATACTGGAAGTACAATCAACATTATTTTGTAGGTATCCTTAAGTCTGTTCTTTTTTGTATGGTATGCATGTAATGCCATGCTGTCAACAGCCTACCACAATATGGGTAGAAGACAAAAAAGAGGGTCCCAAAGGTATCAAAGGTAGAATACAAAAAATCATTAGGTCTATGTTGCTTGAAATTATATTAAAATACATTTTGAGCGTTTACAAATAATAAACTGCAGCAACAGGGATATTAACTGTTTTCATTAGAGACAAGTGTTATAAAACATACGCTGCGGCTGATTAAACAACAGAACTAGAACTACTCGCCACCCTTGGATAAAAAAATGCTTAACACTCTCAAATTAGCTAAATGTGTTAGAGGATGATCAAGGTTTAACTGATGAATTTTTAACCATTGTAATCTTCAGACTATTTTGAGAATACATCTGACCAGACGATTGTCACCTCACGGGGACATCCTCTGACCATTTTCAGTACTTCTCACTGTAAATAATATTTTTTGACGATACAAGTGTTTAGTGTAAATTCTAGAGTTTATTTTAAATATATTTATCAAGGTATTCTCTTTTTCAGTATTCCCCTGATCGTAAAGCAAAATTGTCCACATGTGAGTCACACTCATCACTACAATGGATTAAGTGCAATATGGAGGCAATATTTTGGTCAAATATTACTAAATATATAATTAAAGTTATACACTGAAATAACATTCTCCACAGTCACTGAAACGTACTAAGACCATAAGCACCTTAGAGCAAAAACCAGTAGTTTCTGGAAATGAACGGTACCCAGAGATATCTAAGCTCAACATTGACAACAATAATCCAACTCTCTCGTTTGCTACCGAGCACCACATACTTAGGCTTAAGTTCTTTAAACTGGAAGGTCACTCCAGCAGCAGGATGCTTTTAATCTCTCTGCAATGGAATTTTAAAAATAAAAAAAATATTCTATCGCACAAGCAAAACTTTCATTTTGATGTGGGTTGCACGTTATATGAGTTATGTATAAGTGTGATTTTTCGAAAGAATAGCCTAATTGGAAATGATTAACAATAGGTAGGCCTACTTCTTAAAGTAAATTGAATAATATTAATACAATGTAGTGCTGTCTTCGCATTCATAATATGTTAAAATAAAAATAGGCTTTCATCCATTAAGACAGCATAAATAAATAGCCTATCTTTAAATAACTTGGAGTTTAAATACTCAAATTTGCTACAAGGCCTGAATATTACTTGTTAGCGCAGGTTAAACATTTAAAAACTTTTTCTTAACTTTTGTTTTCATTTCTTGCCTATTCGTATTTCAGCAGCAATGCTGCATGATTTCTCGGATAGCCTACGTATATGGACTCGCAGATATTTTAGAATACTGTATTCTTTTGAGAACTTGACAAGTCAATTATATACATGCCAGATGAAGCCATCATAAAAACCACGGAACAGTAACTATATAAAAACTATGCAGCAATAGGAGTTTGAAATCTCATTATGCAGCCATAGGAGTTTAAAATATCAAATTCAATACCAAGTCAAATTTAATACTTTCCTCCGAATAATTAATTTTGTTAGCCTAATTACTGTTGTGTTTCTGCAACAGTAGTTGAAAAAAGTGTGGTCGGTCAAGAGATCTTTCTGTAGCCCTTGCCACCTTTCAGTGACAATGTGGCCAATAGTTCCGCTATAGTCACGTTGTAAAACCGTTTATTAGTGTGCATCTAAGACCCAAGGGGAGCACATGTGCCAAATTTCAGCTTTCTGGGTCTTATAGTTTTGGAGATTTGCTGTCCGATAGAAAAACCCTTCTCCTTTATATATATAGATTTATATTTTAAGATGAGGAAAGATTACACAAGATAGACTTATATTAGTATATATCTTGGAATATTTAAACTAAATTACAGTAATTACCTTTCTTTTTCCGTTTGTCTTTCCTTTTTCTTGGTTGTACATCTCCTGACATAGTTAGGTTATATCGAAGGTTCCACTAAAACTTGAGGTTATCCTGAAGAAAATACTATCCTAATTAACACTGCATAGTTCAAATAAATTTTAGTGAGTTTTTCACAAAATATTTTTATGTTCTCTTTAAATAACTTGAAATTATTTCAGTAAATTACCGAACTAAATTTGGGAGACTGGGCCCGAGGCTATTCAACCAGCTTAACCTATAAATAAACCAAGACCCAAGAAAAAAAAGTTCAGATAAAAATTAGAGGAAGTAGGACACTCTCATATGGTAGATTATTACAGTAGGCAGGAAAAAATATTATGTGTAGTTGTAGAATGATTGGTGTTATATGTAATAAATATTTACTTAGTTACTTAATAATATTGAATTCTCCAGTTTTATAATACATATATTAAACCAGAGTGCACTCACTCAGAGGGTATCTGTGTTTTCCACGTCCTCATCAAAGTCGTGAAACGGGGTTCGATATTCAACGGAGACTACGGATGGAATATTTAGTAACAACTTAGACTAGGGACCTCCCTAACAAAAAAGTATAAAAAAGTATGAAAATGGTATCAAGTAACTGATCAATTTGTAGCCAATGATCAATGGTAATATACACTGATTATAGTCGTTCTTCAATATTGAATTTTGTCAGTTGGCTTGTTGGTAATCTGCTCCCTCCAGCTGTCCAGCTGTTGGGAGGCGCCAGCTGCAATTCCTTATGTCAATTCAATTTCATCCAATCTGTCATTTTCGTCCATCAACTCAGCCGAGTGGGGTTCTAGGGTTGTAGTTTGGGGTTGATTAGGTTATTAAGTGGATATATTTATCTTATATAACTTATAATATATATTTGATATCAAGTTGAAAAATTGCTCTTTAAAAATTATGAATCATTTGAGAGAGGTAATAGTGAAAAGTCCAAATTTGAAATATTCTGCAGATTTCATAGAAGCTACTTATGAGTATCATACAAATAAAGTTGAAATGGATGATGACAAAATTGTTGTAAGTATGACCTATTTTAATAGTTTACGTTTACATTTTTTACATGATTATCAGGATTATGATTATGATTTTTCAGGATTTGTACAAAATCCTTATTAACTTTATTAGCCTGGGCTCCCCTACTATGTTTGTGGCGTGAAACTTGTGCAATAACCTATTCTAAACAGAACTAAACTTTAATCTATGCCTTTAGACATTCATATTCACTTATTGAATGATTTTCTTAATGGGACATGCGCAGAAAATTTCTGCACATTTTGGTAAAACACCTAAGTTACCCTCATTCATTTTAACACGTTCGCGGCGGCATGGGAGCGATCGCTCCCACGCAGAACCCTTATGCCATACTGGTAGGTGCGATCGCTCCCAAGTTGCATTGTGGTTTAATATGATTTATTTTTAAGTCAGGATCTCAGTTAGAAATCTGAATCTTAAAAAAGCACTGCCTAACAGTATATTGTATTCTGTGACCACGCGGGTTTCCACTGGAAAGTGCTGCTGCCATGGTAGGTGTGACGCTTTCAATAAACTTTACTATATGTCAGTGCCTAGGTGGAGAACGTGTGATCTGTTATTATCACTGTTTTGGGGATTTTGGTGTTTGTTGCTCTCCTGACATGTTGGGCCTGAATGATCCGGACTTCATTACAGTCATTCGTTTCATTAAAATATGATAAAAGTCTCAAGTGAGTGTGAGTGTATCCACAAAAATTAATGTTTCCTTTAATGATCTAAAAAACATTAAAATTAACATCCTAATAATTCAATATTAACTTTGAGTAAGAAATGACAAAAAATAAACATATGCAGCATACACAAAACAGTAGCATTATTATTCCTATCATGAGTGCAGTCCGAACGCCAGGTGCGGATGGGTGCAATCGATCCAATGGAAGTAGGCGTAAATTTTCACACTCAGGACGTGATGTAAGTAGTCAAAAGCCCATTAGTGACATAATTACTTTCAAAGATAAGATTTTAATGCCTTTACAACTTTCTAGTGGCAGTTAGGAAGGTCCTCAAAAAACTGTGCCCCTGCGAACGTTTTTAGCACCTATATTACTACCTCAGTAGATCAAGGTCATCTGACCATTTTGTTTTGACAACGAATGACACAAGTCAACAGTTGTGATGTAAATTAGATCAAGGCTGTGAGGAATAAGCTGTATAGTTTGAAAACTAACATTTTATTTACCAGAGAACATAGACCTACTATTTTCTTTATTCAACGAGTTGTGTAATCTTTCTTTTACATTAAGATATTAGGTAAGGTAATTTCTGATAGTCGAGTCTAAAAATTGAGGTTGTTGAATCATCCGACTTTTGTAGAATAAGTAATCATCTGTGAGCTTGGCACGAGATTCAAATTTGCTCAAGTCCCCAACTTGGTTTGGTTAATTTACACTTTTTTTACACTTTTACCTTATTTTTTTTTTGAATGAATGGAATAATACTAATATTTTAGCCGTACAAACTGTAGCTAATGAATGAGTACTGTACCAAGTTTGAAACTAAATTTCGTAATTGTTAAAAAACTGTTTATTCTTGAAGTACAAATATTGATTAAAGATGGAAACATCTTCCATACCCAAAACTATAAATTTCTTTATAGTTTTCATGGCGATTGTCCTCTATGGCACAGAAGTGGCGGTGCCAACACTAGATGGTGGACTGCTGCACTCAGCTGACAGATGACCAAGTTCAGGAAACTCCAAAACTAATGCAAACTGACTCGTATCTGGGAGCCATAATACAAGGCACTCACTGAATACAGTCTTGCAATCAAAAAAGCCATGGAACCCTACCCTCTCTTATGATGACCAATACATCTTTTTCTGTCACCCCCACCCACCTTAAAATTACAACTAGAGAGTGAATTAAAATAACTAAAATAACTTAAAATAACACCTTAAAATAACTAAACCATGGATTGTTTAGTTCGTAAAGAGTTACGAACTAAACAATGCATGGTTTATAATTTCATTTAAAATTATAAACCTTGAAAATGCAAATTCAGGACAAGGCAAAAGTCTGGAACACCGGTCTGACACTTAAATGGAGCCAAGTGGTAAGCTTATTGGTGCGGGTTAGTTCGATGCACTTTATTCAGATGGCATTGTAAAAACATGACTTTCTTCTTCTTCACTGATTCAGCCAATCAGAACGACGATAACGATCTGCTAACTTCCCGTTCCGTTTCCCCTGATTTTCTGTCATGACGCGACGTGTACACAACCATAACGAGTTGGAATTAATTTAAGTGTGGGAAAATACCTAATGTGCGATTGCAGAAAGTTGTTCTAGTGTAAGTTGTTTCGCGAAATACTGTACTGTGTGATTCATGTTGTGCTTAAAGCTATTGATTGAAAATAAATACGTAGATGTTTACATAAAAGCACTTAATAAAAATTAACTAAGTTAATTTTTATTAAGTGCTTTTGTGTAAAGATCTACGTATTTATTTTCTATGAATCGCTACACAACTACACAAAATTATACACAAAACTATACACAAAATTATACAAAAACTATACAAACTACACAAATTACTTTATTACTTTATCAGTAATAAAGTAGTTTGTGTTGTGCGCGACTACGTTATCGCCCTGAAGATGGAGTACTGCAATGTCTCCGAAACGTCGGCGGAAATCTTCGACAGTATTACGCGGTCCTACCCAGAAGTCAGGAATTTAACATCGTGTGAAAACGACCGTGGAAGCCTACATTCTTCTTTGAACTATGAGTGAATTGAACTTATTGGTTATGTGATTATTTTTTAATTTTGTATTTTGGCTGATTTGAGTTTATTGATTATATGTTTGCTGATATTTGATTGAAAAAAATATTAGATTAAGAACTATTCCGAAATAGGCCTACATAAGAGAAAGTTGATAATTGTATTGAATTTCAAAGGGTACAATTTTGAACATATACCTATAAATGGTAAAGTAGATTTCTCGTTTGTTTATTTTAGTGTTTTACTGTGATTTTTTGATACAAATGATTTCTTAAAATTAATACCGAATTTTTGAGGATTGAAATCACCAATAATTGATCAATAGACCTTGGAATTTTGAATCTTCTTATAAATGTTAAGATCAGGTAGGCTGAAAAGGAAGGGGATAGACAGCTAGCTTACCTGGTAAAGATGAAAACAGATGAAGCACAGAACAACACAAAAAGAACACAGACAAATTCTTGATATTTCGTCCCTTCATCAGAAGCTTTAAAGGTCATGGTGATTAAATGTGTTTTTAGTTAATTCTTTACACAAAATGTTCAGAAACTTCCATTAGCCTACATATGATGAATATATTCCCATATAAAAAATAAATCCCGTAGAAATTCACTGAGTAGCAGGTCTGCTATCAGGGGTAATTTTATTTACTTACTTTTTATCGCTTTTCTGTTAATTACAAGTTTTGCATTTCAATGATATAGGCCCTAGGAACTTTTAAGTTGTAGCTTTTTAGTTTTCTAAGACTTAATATTGGGGTGCCCAAAGATCGTGTGAAACCCTCTAAGAGTACTCATGGCCTTGTAGTAGCTGTACATACACGTCATTTTTCCATTGCTATTGAGCAATGAACTCTTTGGATTGGTTTTCCTGAATTGTTACATTTATACTAAACTAAATTTTTTATTACAGTAGAGTCCCACAAACCCGGACTAATGTGGACCGAACGGTGTCCGGGTTTGTGAAAATTCCGAGTTATCAATATGAAACAAAAATAAGAAAAAATATGAATAGTTTCTGTTATTTCGATAAAAAATCATTTATTTATTGCATAGTAAATAATACAAGAACTACATTATCAGTTCTAAAAAAACTTAAAGAAAACCAAAACTGTTTTATATGTGTCACACCGTGCTCTGGCCTTGAATCTCAATGCACTTTATTGCTCTGGCAGGCTTTCCGAGCTATCCAGAATTCCGAGTTATCAAAGTCCGGGTTTGCGGGACTCTACTGTACTTTTTAGTAAACTTGGCAATAGCTTTTTGTCTTTGTGGCACGATTTCATCAAAAACTAGAGGACCCACGCTGCTCCGCAGCAGTAAATTTTGGTACTAAGACACAAAATCAACTCAAATCAAATAATTCTTCATTTACAAAATTAATGTTACATGCAATGGATCTTTACAACTTCAGTGTGACTTGCCCGACACTTGCCTAAGTTGAAAAAAAGACAGGTGCATGTAGCTGGGCCCGGTTATGTTGGAATTTCAGAAAACCAATTAAACCACGATTTATTACCAAGTTGATAATAAATTGTTCCACAAAGGAAAACGTAGGACTTTCATGAGATATTCTGTACTTAAGTTTTCGGGACAGCGACATGTCAGCCCGGCACATACAACTTTACAAACTAACTATATACCATGCTAAAATACCCTCGTTGCAGACCTGCATACTCAGCGAATTTCATATGCAAAAGAACATAGTTCAAGCCAACACAGCAAGATTTGACGTGTTTTTGTAAGCTCCATAAGATTAACATGGGGAATGAGTATACATCAGGTTTGCTGCCATGAAAATCGAAATATCGGGGATTTTAGATTATTATACATTAGATCTCATCTAGATGAAGACATAAACCAATTTTTATCAAGACAAATATGTTGAGAAATAAGCAAGATATAGAATTTTACTTATTTCCCATAAGGTTAACATTGGGACAACGTACTGTGTTTACCACTTTCAATATCTCGGTAACCAATGGACATAGACCAGTGATTCAAGATCCTAAATTGTTCTTTTTTTTAGCTGAATTCAATGGTGCCAACAAAAATTGGTTAATTTTTAATTTTCTATGTAAAAAACTCAAAAAACCCATTTTTGGGGGTTTACCCCCCTTTACCCCCCCTTCCGGTGGTCCGATCGGGCTGGTTCACGAATTCGTCCAATTGATTACCACTTTACATGTCTTTACCAAATTTCATTAAGATCAGACCATAAACGGACTCAGAAAAAGAAAACCTAATTTATATATATAAAAGAATTGTGTTGTTCGGAATTCAGCAGAGTGCTCCAGGTACGTCCGATCATAATAATCAATAGCTCAAATGAAAGCTGGTATTTCACTGAAGGTTCTTAGCATATATTTCATTGTAATGATCTATTTGTTCCAAATCAAATTTTGACTTTATATTCTCAATATATTTTGCAATGCCTCATGTATATATTTCATAATTTAGATAAAGTTCACTTGAATTCCTCTGTCCACTTTCATAACACCAGACATTGCCACAATGTTAGGTTACCTCAATTAAGACTGGTTAAAAGTGATTGTAATGTGCTTACGATTTCAAGCAGGTTTTACAATAAATTACCTTTAGGGGTAAGAATTTTAACTTTTATGAAGTATAAAAAGTGTATTATTAATTTTTTGTTAAGGAATGCATTTTATAGCATAGAAGAATTTCTTGACAGCAAGTGGACAACGAAAGACTTTAACATAGACTCCACATAATGCTGTGTATGTATTTTACATATATCACATTGACGTGCCAGATGTATTTGTAAACAAATATTGTATATTGGCTTAATAAAATCTATCTATCTATCTATCTATAGAAGGTTCTAAAACATATAGAATTACTTAATTAAAACTGGATAAATATATCTCCAATTGAATTCATAATTCGGGAAATAATCAAATTTATGTTTTTTGGTCGAGTAATACAGTATATTAATGAATGCCGATCCTTGATGGCAAATCTTTGCGTGCATACCTTTAATTTAAGACCTTATTTATGAGAAAATCGGTCGAGTAAAAGAGCCAAACAGACTCGGAAAAGAAAAACAATATTTTTTTGTTTCAGCGAATTTCCCCTATAGGGAAGAAGCTATTACCGTAGGTCTCATGGTAAGACCTAAGCTCGAGACTATAATAACTTTTCGTTTTGGGGCCCCTAGAAGCAAAAAACACCATTCGTTCAAATTTCGAGATGTGTGTGTGTGTGTGTGTGTGTGTGTGTGTGTGTGTGTGTGTCTGTAAGCACGATAGTGCTCGCAAAAATGGTCCGATCGGAATGAAATTTGGCACAGGCATGTAAAGTAGTAATTATTCGGACGAGTTCGTGAACCAGCCCAATCAGACCACCGGAAGGGGGGGTAAAGCGGGGTAAAACCCCCCAAAAATGGGTTTTTTGAGTTTTTATATAGAAAAATGAAATTTATCGAATTTTGGTTAGCACCATTGAATTCAGCTCGAAAAAACAAACAATTTAGTATTTTGAATCATTGCTCTTTGTCCATTGGTTACCGAGATACTGAAAGTGGTAAACACAGTACGTTGTCCCAATGTTAACCTTATGGGAAATAAGTAAAATTCTATATCTCGCTTATTTCTCAACATATCTTAATGAAACTTGGTTTGTGGCCTCATACAGATGAGATCTAATGTATTTTAGTATAAAATCCCGGATATTACCGTTTTTATGGCAGCAAACCTGCATACTCATTCCCCATGTTATCCTTATGGGAAATAAAAAAATGCAATATCTTCCTTATTTCTTAACATATCTTGATAAAACTTGGAGTATGGCTTCTTCTAGTTCAGATCTACTAAACATTGAATTTTTTTTTTTGTTAAAAATAAATAAATAAATTACCTACATTTATAAATAATTATATAAATATAAATAATTATATAAATAATTAAAACCACCCAGTTTTAAAATACCTGCTGCAGCAAACCTGCATACTCATTTCCCATGTTATTCTTATGGAGCTTAAAAAACGTGTCAAATCTCGCTATATTGGATTGAAACATGTACTTTGCAATTGAAATTTGCTGAGTATGCAGGTCTGCTGCAACGGGGGTATTGTTCGGAATTCAGCAGCGTGCTTCAGGTACGTCCGATCTTAATATGATTATTAAGATCCATAATAATCGGTGGATCAGCTATTGATATAGCTGAAATGAAAGGTGGTATTTCGCTGAAGGTTCTTAGACCAAAACATACAGATTTACGTAATTAGAACTGGGGAAATAAAACTTAAATTGAATTCAAAATCCCAGATATAATAAAATTAATGTTTTTTGGTCGAGTAATACAGTAGATAAACGAATGCCGATGCCTGATGGAAAATCTGTGCATGCATATCTTTAATTTAAGACCTCAATTATGAAGATTGGTCGAGTAGAAGAGCCAAACGAACTTGGAAAAGGAAAACCACATTTAACTCCCATAAGAAATGTACAGAGAGGAAGTTGCTTTTGTGCATAACTCGAGTAATACGGCAGATAAATGAATGCGGATGCTTGATGGCAAATCTACGCGTGCATACCTTTAATTTAAGACCTCAATTATGAAAATCAGTTGAGTAGAAGAGCCGGACGGACTCGGAAAAGAAAAACCAAATTTTGTTAAGATATAGATACCCTAACCTCTTTTTTCTATATAAGAATAACGTGAATGACACGTTTATCTTCAATTTTAAAATATTTAAAATTAGAGTCATTACAACATTTACAACTATGTAAACTTTTTGGTTTGTTATATGTGTAGCTAACCAGAAGGGCGACTTTTCCCTATTTCAATACTTTGTTATTGAAGAATGAAATAGCTTATTGATAAATTTTGTAAGTTTAGCTGTTTGAAAAAATTTTGCCTTTTCAAGATGCAATAAGAGTACGAAATTTGTAATTGTTATAACCAACATTTTATATTATTTTCACGTAATCAAGTGGCAATTAATTTGCCCACGTATTGGAGCAGCAGATGTCAATAAATTATTGTAACACATGTTGTAAAGGTCGGTAGCTAATTCACTGATGTGAAATGTTGTATTACACTAGACTTGAGAACAATTTATCACTTAACCCATTGGCCTTATGGACAACAGTCCAATAAGTCAATTTGCAGACGTTAATGGTCTATCCTTATTAAAATAGGATAAAGTGCTTAAGTTTTAGAAAACCGTTATATAAGTCTTATTTATTATAATAAACCAGTAAATGTTATGTTTTTCTGATAGAACATTTATTTTCCTATAGTTAAATCTAATTTTTGTTATATAGCAACATTCTTGTTTATTTATCAACAAAAACAAATAGGCTAACAAAAAGAAGTATTTTTTGAAAACATTCTGAAATATCTTCTTTAGACAAATTAGACAATTTAATTCCCTATATAAAAATTTCAATATTTTTAATTTTCTCTGAAAAATAATGTTTTTGTGAGGTTTCTTACAAAACCTTGCAGTTTGCAGAAATCCACGTATTACATACTGTCATACGGTGGTATGACAACTTTTAGAAAAACCTTTATATAAGTTGTATTTATTGTAATAAACCAGTAAATGGTATGTTTTTCTGAAAGTTCATTTAATTTACTTTTACTATAATTGCATCTAATTTTTGTGATATAACCAAAATTTTTGTTTTTTTATCTATTAATAAAAACAAAAAAGTCTTTTTTTAAAGCAAAGTAATTGTTTTGTACTAAAATATTTTTCAGCAAAAATATTTGTTAATTTTGCTTTTTTTCCTAAAAATGGTTTTCAGCAAAATTCAACGCCTAAAACTTTTAAAAATCATCCAGAAAAATTTTGAATTTGGATGTTGTGATCGCAGAACAATTCTGTGATGCGAAATTTGGAATCATGTCAGCTGTCACGGAACAGTTCTGTGATGCAACAGAATCAGCTGTTAAAGTTATTTTGAAGATCACAATTAATTTCTTGACGCCTATTAAAGAGATCGTCTATCGGTCGCAATTCAACGAGATAAAATTTAGGTTTTGTTTTCACTCCCTGCTGTAATAAGACTTGTGGCTGGATTTTGAAACATTCTCTTTGTTATTCTGTAACCATCACATCAACTTACAATAATAGCTAGGTCCAATGTTTGTTTCTAATTAATTTTCGTGCAGTTCTCAAAATTTAAAGTAAATCATAATGAGATTGTGCACATTTATTGGAAAATACATTTCTAATGGTGTTCTTGGATTTTTCTTACAATACACACAGGCTGAGAAAAAAGAATTACAAAAATTGTAAAAAAATTTACAAAAATTTTACAAAAATTGCATGCCTAATAATATGGGATCGTCCATAAATTACACAACACTAAAATCAGCCTTTTCAGATCCCCTCTACCTCCCTTATAATGTTGGCACTAATCCCCCACAAAAATTACATAACCCTGTGATATCACCTAAATAAGCCTTAAAAAATATAATACCTCCGATGCTGCAGACCTGCATACTCAGCGAATTTCAAATGCAAAACAACATATTTCAATCCAACATAGCGACATGTTTGGACATGTTGGACATGTTTTTGTAAGCTCCATAAGAATAACATGGGGAATGAGTATGCAGGTTTGCTGCTACGGGTATATTACAACTGGGTGGTTTTAATTCAATATTTAGTAGATCTGAACTAAAAGAAGCTATTTACCAAGTTTTATCAAGATATGTTGAGAAATAAGTGAGATATAGAATTTTACTTATTTCCCGTAAGGTTAATAATACAAAAAAAAGCAATCAGAATTATTAGTGGAGTAACATCAAGGACACACTGTAAACCTCTCTTCACCAAATTAAGCATTATGTCACTACCATCGATTTACGTCTTACAATCATTACTATATACAAGAAAAAATTACAATTTGTATGAAGAAAATAACACTACACATGACCATGGAACAAGAAATATGGATAAATTGAAGTTACAACGAACAAGATACTCTAAAACACAAAGGGCATTTACATACACAAATATAAAGCTATACAATAAGCTACCATCAAATATAAAAAAATTACATAATGACAAATTTAAAAAATACATGAAGACATCCTTAACAAATCATTGTATTTATGATACAAATGATTTTTTTAACCTAAAATTTTAATAATGTTATAATATATATATAATGAATATTTTGTAAAACATTGTAATGCACCTAATGGTGCCCATATACAATAAAGAATTATTATTATTATTATTATTATTATTAACATTGGGACAACGTACTATGTTTACCACTTTCAATATCTCGGTAACCAATGGACATAGAGCAGTGATTCAAAATACTAAATTGTTTGTTTTTTTGAGCTGAATTCAATGGTGCTAATTAGGGGAAATTCGCGAAAAGGTAATTTTTAATTTTTTACCAAATTTTTTGAAATTAACTATTAAGATTTAATAGTTAATGAACACTCTCCCTTCTCCCTTGCATCGGTGTGTAAAACTGCCAAAAACTCCCCCCACCCATTTGAGGTGGTACATCATTCATTAACGTCCTTTATATAGATTCCCTTCTACAAAAACATTTGTTTAAAATCCATTGTTGGAGATGATGAGTTTATGTTTTCAATTTTTTGTTTTGAAAAATAAAATTCAAAACAACAAGAGCATTGTTTGACACTAATGAATATAAATCTAATTTTATATTCATAATTCATGATAATACATTATATCAAAGATGTGTGAAATATAAGCTAAAAATTTTAATGAAAGATGGTATTGGTAAGGGCAGATTAACCATGAACCACGAACCACCTTTACTCTCCCACTCCCTCTCCCTCTATCTTCTCTCTCTCTCTCTCTCTCCCCCTCCCTCTCCCTCTCTCTCTCTCCAACAGTACTGATGAAATTAATTGAATATCTGATCGGTTATTCATTGAATATCTGACGACGGGTGCTGCAGGTGAGCCCGGTGGCGACGCGGCTGCTGGTGCGGACGGCGCGGCGCGTGCCCAAGGTCGGCGTTATGCTCGTCGGATGGGGCGGCAACAACGGCTCCACCTTCACCGCAGGCCTCCTGGCCAACAGGCTCGACATCTCGTGGCGGAGCAAGCGCGGCGAGCATCGGCCCAACTGGTAAGTACTACAGCTCCGTGTCATCCTCTGGTCGACAACAGATTACATCTTTAACCCCTTAACCGCGACGCACGAGTTATTCTGTGGTAGAATTCTGAACACGCTATGGTGACGCACGGAATATCACATGCAACACCCTTGTTTCGTTGGCCACGATGCCTGAGTTTAGATGGATTTGACATTCTCAGCTAATTTATTTTGTTGATACAAGTGTTTTGCAACTTTACAAGTTTTTTCCATGCTACGACTGTACAGTTGACCCTGAGAAGTTACAGACCGTTTGGCCCTGCACTCTAGTGTATTTTTCTGGAACTATGTCAACGCCGTGAGCTTTGCAGTATCAGATGTAGTTGTTTTCGTCGCATCGAGATGAAAACGTCGCATGTTCCTGTTGATCTTGTTGTGTAATCAAACCACGCGCCACTGGTCGTGTCAAAACCGCGGCACGCCAACTTACACCGCGGTTAAGGGGTTAAAATATATACTTGTGGTTTTTGGAGGAGGGCTATTAGTCACATGATTTAGCCTAGCAGAAATTTCTTGTTGCTTGATTCTGTGTAACCTGAGCTTAACATTTCCATATCACAGCAGAACCCTAGTCACCTGTCACTCGATAACACAAAAACCTTGATGAAAAAAAGAGAGTTTTTTCAAAGCCCTCTGTAATTGTCCACAGCACTCAATGTGAAATAAACGTAACTTCATAACATCAGGCCCGATTCTATAACTGGACGAAATGGGCAAGGGTTTTAAGAATGCAAGAGAAGGTTGGTTTTCAAAAATTACCAGATAACAGACAACGAAAGTTTTTTTTTTTTTATTATGTCAACTGAGTTGATACAACCACAGAGTTCAGACCTTAAAGCAGCACAGAATAGATGTTTAGTGCTTACATCACCTCTATTGCCACTCACCACTGTGCCTCTCCAATCATCCCTCTTTCTGGTCACCCACTAGCCCTGTCAATGCCATGCTTAAAGATTATTACTCTAATTTTAAGTGCCGAATCAGGGCAAATCTAGGAGAATATGGTTAATGGTGTCTTCTGCATGACTTCTTCTTCTTGGATCCACCCTGATTCGGCTAGTGTTAATTTGAGCCATTAAGCTATTAATACAGCAACGGTTAATTTACCATCCATTGACTTTGTATGGTGTCAAATAGTAAAAGTTATTACCAGAATATAATTAATTTGAATTCAGGTATTCTCTTTGCTTACTACTCACTGGTGAGTGAGGGTGACTGAAATTATCATTAAGGATATTAAATCTTACAAGAAAAAAAGAAATTAAAGTTTGAGGTTTGTGGTTGAAAATGAGTGAGACGGGATTGGGGAGTCTAATGGCTGTAGATTATCGACTGTGAATTTAATATAATAGAATTTGAAAAAATAATAATAAAATTACAATATGTTATATTTTGAAAATACAAAAAAACCATAAGAATACAAATTTTCAATCTCCAATCCAGTGAAAGTATATTTCAAGTCCAAAATATTATGAAATTTTACGACATGTATATTTTTTTGAAATGATCTTATCAGTTAAAAACAGATTGGAGTATAAAACTTAATGAGAATCACAATTTTTTTTCTAGAAATCAGGAAAATTAGCAAACTGGTCTTCAAGATTTAAAACTTTTTATAAGAAACCTAATTTTTTATGCTGTGTCAAAATTTTACAACAAACTTCCTTCAGAACTTCACACTGAGTAGGGGTCTCAATCCCGGACCTAAATTCCGATCCCGGGATTTCGGGATTGGCAAAAGTTGATCCCGGGATTGGTCCCGGGAGTCCCGATTTCTATATATGCCTACGTAGAATATTAAATTGTTGTGTGAGAACAACGCTTATATAATTTTTTAGTAAAACTAACTATAATTTTATTTTACAAACTCGTTAAATCGTGCTTGTTGACGTCTAATTACCTGTTGTTCCAAATTTTTGAATGGCTTTTATGCTGTGTGTGCTTGACAAATGTACAGTCCATTCGTAGAACCGCCTGATGGTTTTAAAACAAATTTGCAAATCTTACATTGCACCGTTTTCCCGTCCTTTTATCTAAGACGAAAAAACTAAGGAGCGATAAGGAAACTATTGAGTACTGTCCCATTACATTTCAGAAATAAGTTGTTATTGTTGAATTGAATTTTGGTGTGAATAAAGTAAACTTTGGGAATGGTGATTAACAGCCAACTAAAGGTGCATAAATTAAAAGAAAAAATACTTTGCTATTAATTATTAATATTTAAATATTAATTTCCTAAAACATTTTATTTTTATACGTTTGTAAACACGACTTTTGCAGTAGTTAATACATTCAGATCACACAAAAATTGATAAACAATGATTCGTTTGCAATCCCGTCAATCTCGGGATTCGGAGACTCTAATCCCGGGATTATCAGGTACTAAAAAGCGGCCGGGATCCCAGGAATCCCGAATCCCGGGATTGAGAACCCTAAAACTGAGGTTCTAACAGTAAACTTAAATCAAAAGTAAATCAATCCTCGTAAGCAAAGTGGTATATCCTTTTAAGGAATTTGCAGTTGCAGTGCAGATATAGTTTGTAATTTTGCTGATAATAAAGCTTGATTTCTATATTTTATGTTACCAGACTTCACACTAACAGTGTTCATCAATATTTTGTTTGCTTTGTGACGCTATTTTTGTTGTTGTACATCATGTTATGTGCGATTTGACAAATAAAGGTTTTTGAATCGAATTGGTGTTGACCACTTTTCAAGCTGGTTTTTGTGTCATGGCGGCGGGATTGTTATGACTCTATCTGCACACATTCCAGGTTCGGCTCCATCACACAAGCGTCGACAGTGCGGCTGGGCAGCGGGGCGGACGGCAAGGACGTGTACTGTCCGATGGGTCAGCTGCTGCCGATGTTGCGGCCAGAGGACATCGTGGTCGACGGATGGGACATCTCGTCGCTGGATCTCGCCGCCGCGATGGAAAGGGCCCGAGTCATCGACTGGGACCTCCAGCAGAAGCTGCAGCCGCTCATGAAGAAGCTCAAACCTCGTCCGTCTATATTCGACCAGAAATTTGTAGCTGCTAATCAGGTAAAAAAGTATTAGTTAATTTTTTGAAACAAATAGATCATAAGATTTTTAAAATGTTAAATGAGTGTTTTTTTTTAATTTTAGTCTGTCTTTTATTTATTTATTATTTATTTTAATTATTGATTTATTATTTACTTAATATTATTTATCTTGAGATTTTTTAATATTAGATGATAATTTTTTAAATTTTACTTTGTGTTCTAGTTAATTCTTTATTATTAATTATTACTATTTTTTTGGTTTATTTCTCTCATTATTATACTATTGTTTTGAGAAAAAATGGATATGGCAACCAACAGCATTTCCTGTACAATATATCCTTGTTGATTCAAACAAGTCGCTTTAGACAATTTTTATGAGCTTCAGAATTATTGAAAAGCTGAGCGAATCAGCAGGTCAGTTTCAAAATTAGGGATTGTAGGATTCCGAATGTAATTAATTATCAGTTTCACTACCAAACTACTTAATTTTATTTCCATCTCTTCCCCGTTTGTAGTCATCACGGGCAGACAATGTCATCAATGGCAGCAAATGGGACCAAGTGGAAATTGTACGCAAGGATATCCGTGATATGAAACTCAAAAATGAGGTATGTGGTTTTAGTTTATCAATATTTACCAATATATATCAATAAATATAAATATTTATCAATATTTATATGTTGGCTGTTTTTCTCGCTTTTATTGACTTTTTTAAATAAATTTGTATTTTTAAAGTGCACTTTGGTTTCGGTTCATGCTCCCAGGATTCAAATAGGACAATATGAGCTGATGACTGCATCAGAAAAAATTGTACCTACGAATTTCTTGGTATTTGATAAAAATAATTCAAAGGGACCTGGATATTCCTTAGGGGTTGTGTTTTGCGCTCAAGAGCTTTGGCGGTTCCAAAGGTCTTTTGATAGAGTGATGTGCTAAATTTGATAGAATGGTTAATTCTAAAATATAATAAAAATATTCGTGAATAGAAAAATGCATCAAGAATTATGAGCAAAGATCGATTTTAGCTAAACAATCTGCTAGCTTTCTTCATCACTTTGTTTTGCGAGATACTTTAAGGCGAGTTCAATGTTTTCAGGTGGAAGAGGTGATTGTGCTGTGGACAGCCAACACAGAGAGGTTCTGCTCCGTGGAAGCAGGACTGAACGACTCTGCTGACAATCTCATCTCGTCCATCAAGGCTGACGCTGAGGAAATTTCCCCATCCACGTTGTTTGCCGTCGCTTCTATATTGGAAGGTGTAAGTATGAAAAAATGTTATTCATTCGTTAAACCATCTTACATTCGTAAGTTTTAGCTTGACATTTTTTGAAAAGACAGGTCATTTTGAATGGTTTCATAAGTAAAATGTAGATATATAAAAAACACCTTTACATGAGCTATTTTTATGTAATTTTGAATTATATATATTTAACGAGCCTATCCACTGAGTGTGAAGATTTATTCAGATTACAACCATCCACCAGCTATCAGAGTATGTTACTTTATATATGTTAGTGATTTGAAATCAGCACTGATCCATCTCATTAAGGGGATATGCCTCCTTCTATAGGCTGTTTTTTTTTCAAAAATTTTGACATTTTCTAAAATGACATTTTTTAATTCCAAATTTAGTTCTGAACATGTAGCCAAAGTTTCATTTGATTTGGAAAATTATTTCAGATATTTTTGCAATAAAATTGAAAACATTGCGCTCAGCGATTTCAAGTGATTTTAGTGTGTGTGTGGAGTGTAGTGACAACTTTAAACTGCGTTTCCTCAAAACTATGTTTTTCATTGACTGCATTTACGTGAGTTTCAATAACTTTTCAACTACTTATTATTTTCTAATGAAATTTTAACCAGATGTTCTTGAAAGTATTTAGAAGATTTGAGTTTATAGAGAACATTGTGCAATTATTTTTTCCTGTAAATTTTGTCGTTTTACATTGAAAATCTTTTTTTGTAAAATATTTCGTCAAATTGTAAAAAGGCCACCAACAATGCATTTTTTGTGTTACATTATTCTCAAAACACAGAATTTTTCATTGTTATGTGGGGAAGTAAAATATACTTACTTTTTTTACATTATGTTGATCAACAAAAATGTTATACTCAAAATTGAAAATATTAAAAAATATTCTTAACATTTTCAAAATCACCCCAAAGTCACCCAAAATATATTTAGATAACATATTTTTTATATAAATCCTCTAATTTGGTCAAGTAAAAACAGAATAAACCCACAAAAACCATTAAAAATAAGAAATTAAAAAAAAAGTCTTAGAAGGAGGCATATCCCATTAAATTTATTCTTTAAATTGTTGTCTAAATAATTTCTGTAATTAAAATATTTTAAAACAATAATTCGTTTAGTTTAAAATTATTATTTACTATTGAAATTTAGGACCTGAGAAAAGTCTGACTCTATGTAGCTGAACATGTTATAACTCATTGTAAGTAAATGTTAGTTATTTTTCATAAATTTGCCTCATATTTTCTTCTAGGCCACATTCATCAACGGGTCACCTCAAAACACTTTTGTCCCTGGATGTGTGGAGCTTGCAGCCAAACACGGAGTGTTCATCGGTGGAGACGACTTCAAAACAGGACAGACAAAGCTGAAGTCTGTGTTGATGGATTTTCTGGTCTCTGCTGGGATCAAACCGGTGTCTATCGTCAGTTACAATCACCTCGGCAACAACGACGGGCATAATCTCTCTGCTCCGGAACAATTCAGATCAAAAGAGGTCAAGGATATAGGTTTAAAGATTATTGAATAGTAGCAAAAAGCTCAGGCTCAATAAGTTTTTGTGATTTCAATTGAGGATTGCAATCAAAAATGCCTGTTTAGTGACATGTCATGACCATGATTTAATAGGCTTTATTTAGTTTGGAGGCTTGCTTAGGGAAGTAAAATAGTGGTGCCCACTTGCGAAAGCGTGCCATGCCAATAGTGTGGTTATAATTAAAGCAACCAAGCGCAAGTGGATCGCTCCTAGTCCCATTAAAGCGTTCTGTTAAGAAAATGGAAAAGTCCTGTTTTTTCATGCGTTCCGTTATCCCAGAAAACTTTGTTGGGTCGTCATAATGTCAAGTTTTTTAAAAGTATACTGCAAAAGCAAGTGCTACATTAACTTAGAGATATCTAGTATTATGATGCCATTGTTATAGAAGAATACTACAGATCTTTGTCAATGCTAATCGGTATTTTCAGTTTAATGCCCCCTTAGTATGATCGGTTTTTGGCTGCACACATGAGTAGTGGCAAGATTCTTTTATTTCCAGATGTCGGTAGAGAACCGTCAAACTATCACTTGTGCTTTTTTGCCTATCGTGCCTGACAATCAATGTCATACTCGAGAGCTTTGTAAAAACAGGCTGGCACTTAATTTATTTTATTACTCAATTTTTTAATAACATAAGACACCCCGTTTACCCAGGAACCCTAAAGTCTATTGCATAAGTCCCCCCCCCCCCCCCCCCCGAAAGTCTATTTATAAATTACATGCTAATAATATTTGTATTCTATCTACTCTGATTGGATGATTTACCATTGTTACTGGTATGTGATGTACTGTGATAAAGAGGCCACTGGTCAATATGTCATCAGATATATGTTATCGGGAAAAGGGGGGGAGGTTTGTAAGTTTTAAGTGTACCGATTTTATTTGGTTAAAATCTGGCCACCTTAAATTTTAAAATCATATAGCGATTGACAATAGCTTTATTTGATGGGGGAAACAAGAAGGGGATGCAGGTTTTATTACCTTATGTTATGAATAAAAAATAAATATGATTGATCAATGTAATCCTGTTCATAATAAATTACATACATCATTAAATAATTTCAACTAATGGTCATTTTGTTCAGTTCAGACGGTTTAACATTCTGATTATACTCTGTCAGGAAACTGCAATAAAATAAGACATGCTCGTTTTTAAAAATACTCTTGGCGCACTATAACTTAACCCTTGAGAACCGTTTACACCTGGAGTGGAGTGAAAGTCATCAGGGCACCACAGCTGATGTGTTAAGTTGTACTAGCCTGATATTATGTTAACATTTTCCACCAGCTGTGAATTTATATCTCTAATGTTATTTGAACCAAATACAGTTGATATTTGTCCAAATTTGTCTTTACTCTGTTTTTGTCCCAAATCATTGACAATAAACAATGAAACTCAGCATTGCAGTAGGCCAAGATATAATGTGCCAAGTGTAAATGTATTCATCCTGTGAACACAGGAAGGTTAACTTGCTCCAGTGTGCTTCATAATTACGAGCACTAAAACTACAACTGGTCAAGTCGCCATGTGTGTCCAGTAATATTCTACAATTTTGTTTCTAAGGGCAAGCTTAGCCAAGTGTGCACCAGCATTTTACTTGTCCAAGCGTGCCTCCAAACTAGATATAGCCTTAAGTAGAAGAAATTAAACACAAGGTTAGGTTTAATTGTTCAACACAGGACTATTGGATTTTAAAATAAAGTGTAACAATTTTCAAGTCATATTGTTTAATTCATTTATAAAGAAGCAATAATCTAAAAGATTGCTTAAAAAAAACTGCAAAACTTTATTAGTGACTGAAGTTTCCATTGATTCAAACTCTATTATAAGTAGTGGAGATAAGCACTTTTAATGAGGTTTCTTAACTTAGTATTAAAACCAAACAAAGAAAGTCTGTTTGAACCAAGAGAAAGTAATGGTCATGTCAAGAGGCTTTACGTAGAAATTTCTTTTTAAAGCTGTGTTTCAAAATCTACATAAGTGTAGTGCAAATAGTAAATGAGAATTAATTCTTAGTAAGTACAATCAAATTAATTTTCCTCCCAGGTGATATCTACATATGAAGTCCAAATTGCCCGCATCTTTTGAGGAACACATAAGTCTGACATTCATAAAAGCTGTACTTGAACGACAGGTCTCAGTGAGAAAATCCTAGGGAAAGTATTAGTTTTTTGATAACATTTTCAGAAAAGGGCTGAAGAGATGATGCATTTGTTTTTATTTACAATTATTTGTTTACTTTTTCCCGGCGAAGCGGGACAGTGTTAGCATTTAATTTCATATCTTCAGCAATCAGATAGACTTATTCCCAATATTGAGTGAGAATTTGGGATTTCCTTCGTAATTGCTTCACATGAAATATATGGAAGGGTAGTTTCATGAGAATGTAAAGATGTTTGACTTGTGTAGTAGTCTTCAGTGTTATCTCACTCCAAATGAATGGTAGTCTTAAGCTAAAAGAAATTTAGCACTGTCCAAGATGAAACAGATCTTTCTCTTGAACTGCCTTCAAGGGATGGTGCTTTTGTGCTCTATGGCAATGGAAATACGTTTGGTATTTTGTAGAGAATATTTTATTTTGTAACCAAAGTAAATTTTGATTTCACAGATTTCTAAGAGCAGTGTTGTTGATGACATGGTGGAATCCAATTCAATCTTGTACAAAGAAGGAGAGAAGCCTGATCATGTTGTTGTTATTAAATATGTTCCGTCTGTTGGTAAGTACTTTTGATCATACTTCTGAATAGTTTATTCCAGATTTTTTTGTTCGTTGATAATTTATCATAGGAGATTTATTTGTATGTGATTAACTTCTATTAAAAAGAAATTTAGATTTTATAGATGACATAAGAATAGTTTGCTTATCAGAATGGAAATCCATTCTTGGTCCAGGTGTTAAACAGATTTTAAAATTTAAAATTTTTAATTTTTAAAATTTTTTTGTTAAACGTATTTTAAATTGTTATCAAAGTTATTATTGCCATTTTTTTTTAATTTGAGTAGCCAGCACTTCCACTGAATTGGAATTAATTGTTAAATCTTCTTATCTCAGTTTTGAATACGGTACATCAAGATCTACCAATCTTCTGATGTCTGTTCTCAAACTTTTACATTGACTTCTTTCTAGCTATTAAAATGTTCACTGTAGGAAATGACTGTAATTGTTATCCCAAAATGTAAAAAATTGGTATTAATCAGTTAAAAATAATACCAGGGCATCTTAAATGACAGCTGGGGTAATCTAAACATAAATTTTGATCATAAATTAGTGACCTTCCTGTGTCTATTATAGTTAAATGTGCACCCTTTAAAAAATTTCTAAAATTGGTAGAAGTAAATCGATGGTCAGTCAGGCGCCTTATGTGTTAAAATTCAAACTAATTTCTATCAAGTTTTGTAGTACACTGGACCAAGAAGGAATAGTATATTTCACAACAAGGGCCGAAAATGAGGTTTTGCAGGAAGCCGAGAATTTGAAACGATTGAGACCTGCAAAACACTTTCGGCCGAGGTGCGAATGCTATTTTTCACCACACCACATAATGAAATATACCCTATATAACATTAAAAATCTGATTATTTATTTGACACACTTGAAAACAAAACCTTGAGGCTCTGAGCGACGATACAACTTCTTTGTAATGGTTTAAACAAACACAGCTATGAAAATCATATGATCACAGCCATCCAGTCTTTGGAACCTATTGACTGCTGAATATTTATGTGATGTTCTCACGTTGTTTCAAGTAAATAAAGATCAGCTGACTTTGGCCCTAGGGCCGAAAGTTTTCAGCCCTCTGGCGGAAGAGCTGGTTTCGGCCACCAAATGACGTTTGTAAAACAGGCGATTACATTGTAGTGTGGTGAAAAAGTCGTTCCCCATGCAGTGCTCCACTCCTGATGTTATTCTAATTTAATATTGCAATGGAAAGCAGTCATGCCATCAATATCTATCATCTGGGGGACCAATCAAAATAGCAAAATGTCTCACAGTGAACATTTTAAATTGCTTTATACATTATAAGAAATTTGAATGATACTTAAATAGAAGGCAGAATGCAAAATGCTTTGATTTATTATTTTTGAGTGTCAAAGATTGACATATGGGTCAATGCAAAATGATTTGATTTATTATTTTTGTTTTGTCACAAAGATTGAAATATGGGTCAAAAGTTAAATTTTTAAAGGTCTTTAGGCTCAGTTATCTCTTAATTTTATTAATTATCATTGTCATTGATCAATGGCTTAGCTATTTTTCATTATGATTTTTAAATTAAAGCGGTAGTTGTACAATTTTTGATTGATTTTACCTCAGCCAACCTATTTCCATTATTTAAAAAATAAATATTATATTTATCAAACTTATAAGGTATAAAATTCAGAGTGAAAACGTAACATAACGTTTGTCATAAATTATCTGTACAACAAAAGTTGTCACATGTTCTCTATTCCAGTTTTCTCTTACTAAGTGAAAACTTTGTAAAAGCTAAGGAGACCAGTCAATAAGATAATCAGCCTTCATTTGAAGACTAAAATACTCAACAGGTACCGATCCAATCAGAACTTTTTATAATTGCTCATTATTATTAATAGCATGCTAAACGCTAAGGCATTATTACTCTCTTTAACACTTTTTTTGCTTTAAATGAAAGTTTCACTCTTATTTTTGTAGATGCAACTAATGAGAAATCCATTTTCTGCTAATCAGAGATTAGTATGGAGAGTTCACGGGTTTATAGTTAATCAATTTATGAGCATTTAATTAGCAGAAATGTAGCCATATTGTGCTGTAATTCTTAATCCACAAAAAAAGTAAAAAGCATGTTTTAGGATCTACAGTACTTGAAAGCCCATATCTTGTGTTGTAAAATAAGCAATTTTATGTACTAAATCAATTAACATGTGTCATTTTGTGCATGTAAAACCTAATTTTAAATTTGTAACGATACCAACATTTACCATTCACTAACACAATATGTCACATAGTGTTAATTTTTATTAATATTAATATGTAGTTTCTTAAGTTTGCAAATAGTGTTCATTATTGTTTTGACAAATGATATACGTCTTACTTAAATTATAATTGTTTAAATTTTTTTATTCAGCATGGGTTTTATCCCACAGTTGAAAATGTGTCCTGAAATAAAACGATATATAAGCCCAACTTGAAAGTTAGGTTAACCCTCGTGCGGGCGCATGCGGAGTTTTCCTCCGCACGTGTTTTTTTTTTAATAAACAGGCATAATGGGTGTCGGCAGTCGTATCCGGCTCCGTACCTCACGCACCTCATTCCAGGAATCCCCTAAAGCCATTTATACCTTCCCATACCCCCTTGATACCTTGTTATGTGCAATACAGTGATGCCATGTCAGTTTGTGGAGCACCCTCTCCCGAAACACAGACAGTGATATTTATTCCATACTAGAAAATTACTTACTATGTTCAATTGTGTTAATACTCCTATTAAGTTAATCAATTAATTGTATCAACGATGAAGTGTGATTCCTAAAAAGGTCTGTCAACTTTTAAACATAATGTTTGGTTATAATACCCCCGTTGCAGCAGACCTGCATACTCAGCGAATTTCAAGTGCAAAACAACATATTACAATCCAACATAGCGAGATTTTACATGTTTTGGTAAGCTCCATAAGTATAACATGGGGAATGAGTATGCAGGTTTGCTGTTACAGGTATATTAAAACTGGGTGGTTTTAATTCATTATTTAGTAGAACTCAACTAAAAGAAGCTATTTACCATGTTTTATCAAGATATGTTGAGAAATAACCGAGGTATAGAATTTTACTTATTTCCTATAAGGTTAACATTGGGACAACGTACTGTGTTTACTGCTTTCAATATCTCGGTAACCAATGGACATAGAGCAGTGATTAAAAATTCTAAATTGTTTGTTTTTTTGAGCTGAATTCAATGGTGCTAACAAAAATCAGATTATTTATATTTTTCTATGTAAAAAATATAAATAACTATAGAATAAACTATAGAAAAATAGAAATAATCCGATTTTTGTTAGCACCATTGAATTCAGCTCAAAAAACAATAGATATATGTAGGCCTACATTATATATATATTAGGGGTCTGCGAGTATTCGACCGTTCGAGCTTTTAGGTCGAGCTTTTCAGTATTCGGCTCGGCTCGACTTTTTTCTAAAAAGCTCGACACTCGAGCCGAGCTTTTGATAAGAGAGTTCTTATCGGAAAGATAATTATTGCGATCTATTTTTGGACACGTTCAACCGGAAGAGCGTTTCCCTCCCACGAAAAACAAGCAAAAAACATTCCCTAGTGATAAGGAAAGGACATTGACAGGTAACAAGAAATATTATCTCCAATTAGACAGAAATCCGAGCTATATTTAGTTGACCTTGGGGAACGTGAAATACAGCATTTAAGTCTATTGTTTTATAAAGGCTTATCTCTTAAACGGTATATCTTACAAGTTTCATTTTGGTCTCATTTGATTTATAAAAATAAGACAAAAAATATGAGCTGTCATTTATAGGTGTATGACAAGTAGTTTGTATTTTTGCATTTTGTAGTAAGGATTCCTTATCTCATAATTAACTCACGCACTGAATCAGACAAGAGCAAAAAACAGGGAAGGGGCTTGAAGTAAACAACCCCCCTCCCTCTCCCTGGCCACTGATAAGGAAAAAGAGAGGATTAGCTGTTTCTTTCTTTCTCTCTATTCCGTCCTTATTTATTTATGATCTTTCTTCTTCTTAATTGTACATTATTTTCTTCACAAAAGTTTAGAAATGTAACTAATTTTAGGATTGCAATAAATTATTGTTGTTATTAAATATTATTTCATTCATATATTATATTCTGAAATAATAAGTTTAGCCTTGAATATTATGCCACAATTGGGACTGTTATTTAATTTTTTATCATCTTTACTTAGTGAACATAAAAAAAAATCAATCTTGTGTTTGACTAGGTGTATATGTGTGATTTTTTTACTAGTTATAACTATTTTAAAACCTTTCAACTACTTCTTTCTACTCTTGAAATTAAATTTTGTAGTACCTATATGTAACTAGTCTAATTATGTAATTTTAACTATTTATTTTTAAGAAAAGTATTTTGGAATTGGTTATTACTTAAATATAATGTAGATAATTGTAGATTTTAAATTTGGTATTTTTCTTCATAAATTATTTGTTGAGCCAGTTTGATTAATTTTATGTAACAAAATACAAAATACTGATGAACCTATGAGATAATTCACTTGTTTTGGGGATAAGCTTTCTATTTTTGAGCTGCCGGTCACTTAAGGTAGGTATGCAAACATTAGTCTATTGTATCTTTAAAAATTAAAATCAAGGTTCATAATTTCTTTTAATAATTTGGTGATTGTTAAAAAGCTCGGCTCGAAAAAGCTCGAGCTCGAAAACTTTTGAAAAAGCTCGGCTCGGCTCGGCTCGAGTTCAAAAATCACTATTCGCACACCCCTAATATATATAAATTTGAACGAATAGTGTTTTTGACTTCTGGGGGCACCAAAACTAAAAGTTATAGTGGTCCCAGGCTTAGGTCTTACCATTAGACCTACGGTAATAGCTTCTTCCCTATAGGGGAAATTCGTTAAAACAAGTAAAATGGGTTAAATGTGTGCAATTTAATGTTGCGGAGCGAAACTCCGCATGTACCCGCTGCTGTTTTACCGGTGAAGCGCCCACTCAAGGGTTAAGGCCTTGGTCGTGTAGGCGTGTAGCTTGAGTAAGATTGGTGTTCCGCAGGCGACAGCAAGCGGGCGATGGACGAGTACCAGTCGGAGCTGATGCTCGGCGGCGCCAACACCATCTTCATCTCCAACATCTGCGAGGACTCGCTGCTCGCCGCGCCGATCATGCTCGACCTTGTCGTGCTCGCCGAGTTCTGCCGGCGCGTGACCGTGCGGCTGGCCGACGAGAGCTCGCCGTTCGCCCCCCTCCACCCTGTGCTCTCCGTGCTCAGCTACCTGCTCAAGGCGCCCCTGGTACCCGCAGGTCTGTGTTGTTGTACTCCATGATGATCATATTTGTTTTAAATTCATTATTAGTGATGCTGAGTTTACTTCCTTTTCAGTTGTTTAGCCTCCGGATTACTGGAGAATACTATTAATGGTTTAAAATACCTGCTTCAAAGTAATCCATATAGTTGATGTGGCAACTAGTTTTGGTTCTGGTGAACCTTCATCGAGCCACACAAGGTGTCTTCATTTACTTCAATAATTGAAGGTTGTCATGTTGTTTAAAAATTAGCATTAACACACATGAACACGGACACATTTATACAATTATTACGAAAAACATTAAAAACAACGAATACACGGACAGGAGCGACGCGACCGGGCAGAAGTGAGTTCGTCTATATTTTATTTGAGTTTACGTTTTTATTTTTATTTTTGCAAACATGTACTATCACTGATAAGTAAAAAAAGTGTTATGACATTTTGGGATAAAAAATTTGATCCCGTCTACAGGTAGAAAAGACCCTAGAACATAACAAGGTTCATAACACACAGCCAGGCGAACCTGGGAAAAAACATAGGTAAAACAGAAAACTGTAAAAACAGTCAAAAGCCACTAATGCTGAAAACAAAACAAGAAGATAATACAACACAGAAATCACAAATGTCACCAATCAGAACAGTACATGTCCAAACATAAACAGAACAGAGCAATGACCTCCAGATTCCAAAACGTGAAACTTTTTTTTTTTAAAAAAAGGGTGGCGGCCTATTTTTACCTTGCATTTGCCCCCCCCACATGGGCCTCAGGCCTCTGTGTGGAAGTTATAAAGCAAACCCAAGGAGTGAGCCGGTACAGTACAAGGATGAACAGTACTGCTAAAAGTAAGCGGCATCATCGGGACTCGATCCTGCGACGCTGCCGCCACAGAACCGGGGCCGAGTGCGCTACCAACTGCGCCACCGACTCACTATCAGTCAGTGATAACTAGTATCACTTGTTTTACTAGTTAGTTTTTGCCTGCATCACACTTAAAACTAACCATAAGAAAACATGGCTTCTCTTCTTGGAATATGGACAAACATCCTACCTGTAAACAATGTGTAATTGTTGTTTCTGATACACTGACCAAATGGTTGAATTTAAGAAATTAGTATCATGCGGTGGGAGGATCCTATAAGAAGAGAAGAAATGAAATTGAATTATTATATGTCAATTATCAAAAGGTGCCAGTCTTAAAGGAAAGTCTTCAGGGTTTATTTATTGTCAGAAGATTAGATACGTCTAAGTGATGCATATTTTGGTGTCATTATCGAACTAAACTCTGGGACTTAAATAAATTTTAGGATGTGGAATCATAGGCCATTGGATGGAAGTGTTTGTTGCTCTTTGGGTTAAACAATATTTGGATCAAGTCATGAGATATCATGTCTAAGAGATTACCTCTTTTATTCTTACTCACAGCCAAGTATTTTATTTGAGGTAAAGTCTAGTATGAATGAAATATATGTATATATATATATATATATATTTAACCTTTATTTAAATCAATTACAAAATCTACAAAATTATAACACAAGTTATGTCACTGAGTGCTACAAACACTACAACTGAGTGCTAGGTAAACTTGATCCAAAATATATACAATCAGTCAAACAACTACAAGGTATGGTCAAAAAGTTCCCAGAATGATTTTTTTAATTTACTGAATAAAGATCAAAACGTACAAACCTATTTTCCTTCAAAATACTCTTCTTCTGCAACCACACACTTGCTCCAATGTTGATAAAAGTCTTCGTAACACTTTTGGAACTCATTTTGTTGAAGTTCTTTCAGTGACTTGTCATATTTTGTTTGATGGCCTCAGCATCTGCAAATCGTTCTCCCTTCAACGCCATTTTCAACTGCTGAAACAGGAAGAAATCAGCTGGCGCGAGGTCGGGCGAGTAGGGGGGATGTTCTAGAGTGGTGACACTGTTCTTCGCTAGGTAATTTCGTACCATCAGTGACCGATGTGCAGGGGTGTTGTCATGGAGAAAAATCCAATTGTTCCCCGTCCATTTTTCAGCGCGTTTCCTTCTGATGGCATCTCTTAAGCACCTTAGAATTTCGACGTACATTTCCTTGTTTACCGTTTGTCCCTGCGGGATAAACTCATAGTGAATTAAGCCTTTTGAGTCAAAGATCACCTCAAGCATCACCTTTCCTTTGTTTTTGTCCACACGAAATGTTTCCTTCCTCGGAGATGTTTTTGTTTTTCACTCAGAGGCCTGGCGTTTTGGTTGAAGGTCGTAGAGATAACACCAGTCACAATTTAATTCAAAAAATTCAGATCTGAATCGGCCATATCAATTAATTCATCAGCCATTACCATTAGAGTTTCTCTGTGCTCAGGAGACAGTATTTTCGTTTGTTTACCTTTCACGAACAAATTCGATGCATGTTCAAATGATCATGAAGGATGGTGTGAATACTTCCATGTGAAAAATTTAACTCAAATGTAATTTCATCAATCGTTAATTTCTGATTTGCACGCACAACTTGTCACACTCGCTCAATGTTTTCGTCATTGACTGATTATGCAGGTCGTCCACTACGAGGGTCATCCTCAATGCTTTCACGGCTTTCACGGCCTTCACGGAACCACTTGTGCCACTCATAAACTTGACTTTTCTTCATCGCCTCTTCTCCATAAGCTTGAATTAACAACTCAAACTCAAACTCTTTATTGGTCATATCACATTTCGTTTGTTCCAGCATAGCTGGTGAAACAGATGACAAGTCATAACTTATGAACTAAGATTATTGTTTCACAAAGTTTTAAGTCTTAATGTTTATAAAAAAATTAGGTTAATCAGTTAAGTGTCAGTAAGATAGTCATTTATACTATAGTATGCTTTTTCCATTAACAGAGATTGTACTTCTTTTTTAAACTTATATATTCAATATTTTTTATTATATTTGGCAGTTTATTATACAATTTTTTTCCTAAATAGTGTGGCAATTTTTCAAAAGAACTTAGTCTGTGTATTGGATATTGAAAATCAATTTTGTTTCTAGTATTATAGTTATGCAAGTGCTGTTCCTTCATCAATATATCAAAATTGTGTTTAACAAAAATTAAACATTTCAAAATATATAGAGAGGGGAGGGTTAAAATATTCAGATCCTTGAATATACCTTTACATGACGTTCTTGGCCTTGCATTAGTCATGATTCTCAGGTATTTCACTCAAGTCTCACTAGGTGGTTTTTTAAGTAAAAAACACAGAACTTAACGTTCGCACGCTGTTCATGAAATGCCATTTTTCAAAACTTGACAATGTAGGATTGCAGGTACACGAAAAGCGCTTTCCAAAGCTGCATTACGGGAAGTCAACCATACCCCCACTACTGATATGCCCTTCCCAGGAGTCGTACCAACTACAGCAAGTCCAATTTCCCACTGGCGATCGCAATAAATGTCTACAGAAATTCCTTGAATAATGACTTTGACTGTACCCCGTATAATCAAATAAATGATGAAAATGCATCATATTGGCTTTCGTAAAATTGTATTATATTTAGATTATTTATCAATAACATAAAATGTATTGATGTGATTTGACATTAAACTTGATGTCTAAGGCCATCAAATACATTTAAATTCTCGAAAAACTTGAATTAATCTAAAACATTCACACAAATGTGCAAACTTATTTTTAATGTAACAATGCAGGTGGATTTTTGTACAACAATGCGCTATTCTTGTATCGCTGTACAAATATGAATAAAGTTAATTTGAATTTGAATTTTGTTGTATAGGCTAAATTGAGGATATTGGAATTATTTCTCTATCAATCATCTTAATTTTCAGGCACTCCGTTGGTAAATGCTCTGTTCAAGCAGAGGTCATGCATCGAGAACATCTTGCGAGCTTGTCTCAGTCTGCCCCCTGAGAATCACATGCTCTTGGAAAACAAACTACAATCAAACATATTTCACTAGGCAGTTCAGAAGAGAATGTGGTTTGAGTTACCAAAATTAGAAATACTGTGTGGAATGCATGTGTGGCAAGTTATTAAGATCTTTGAGATTTATTCTTTTTTTAAAGTAGTAAATGAGTTATTTAATAATGCACACCATAACCACCCATAACAATAAAAAATAAAACTAATCCTCAGATTTTTCAGTGCCATGGTTCAGTTCGTATCATTCGGTTGGCATATTATAAAAAAAAAATCGTGGAGAAAATGTCACAACCTTGTTTATCTCGCAGCATTCTTTTTAATCCCAATGGTTCAGTCAATAGGGAGCATGTTAGTTACATAAAAATCCACCATTTTTATTGTATCATAATCTGGACTAAGGAAAAGAAAACTGGCTTTTTTACCCATATGAGATGTCACTTTCTCATATTGTCGCTAAGATTTGAGAAATGCAGATAAGTACAAATTTTTCCTGTGAAATACTTAGTTTAAAAGAGCCTAACAGCATTAATTTCTGGTATTATTAATAAGAAAAATATATAATTTTAACACGTTGAGTGCGGCATGACGCGGCATACGCGTCATGCGATTGCAGCGCGGGGGGCGGATGACGCAGACGTCGCGTCACCTGCAGCGCTCGGCTTTTTGGTTCAGTGAGAGCTCAGCTCTTGACGGAGGCGGACTGTACGCTGTCCGTTCTTCGAATACATACCACGTGTTGGTCGAGTGGCGTCAGTTTCCCGCGCCGTGCGTTTTTTGCTTTCACCGAGTGATTTTTCTACTGTTGTGGTATTCTGTGTTGTGCTATGTCCGCATTTTTGAAGACCTAAGCACTTATTTTGCCGCAGCCAACGTGTTAAAATGTAAATAGTGTATCAAACTAAATTTTGAAGTTATGAAGATGATGATACAACTTTGTTTACTTATTGGTTGACAAAAAAAAGACAGCAGTTAAAATCATATGATTGCCACCAGTCTGATCGTGATAACTAATTGAATCCCGTACAGTCATGTGTTGGTTATATAAATGTTTGAAGAAAATAAACGAACGGCTAACTTATGGGCCCAATGGCAGAATTTTACGTTCTACCTCCATACAAGAATTAATTCTGGAAACAGGTTATCCTATTTTTCTTACACATATAGCTTAATGAAGTGCAAGTAATAAATTTTAACTTGATCCCCTCCTTCACCCAGTTTCACCGATCTAGTAACGTGAGTAAAGGCCACTGTCACTTCAGTATTAAGTGTGTTCTGAAGATGTAAGAGTATTAATGTTAAGAAGTTTGATGTTATCTGATGTTTATTCTGGATTAAAAAACCACAAGATTTTAAAATATGTGTTTCTTTTTTTCCTGCAAACATTTTTATTTGACAAATGACTTTTGAGAGTGTAATATCTTGGAAGAACAAGTTCTGGGGAATGTCTTCTAAAACTAACTTGGAAAATTTTTCAAGCTTCAAAAACGAGCTGTAAGGTTAATGGGTAAATTATGGGCGTATTAACTATACCCAGCCTATGTCTTCTAAAACTAACTTGGAAAATTTTTCAAGCTTCAAAAACGAGCTGTAAGGTTAATGGGTAAATTATGGGCGTATTAACTTTACCCAGCCTATGTCTTCTAAAACTAACTTGGAAAATTTTTCAAGCTTCAAAAACGAGCTGTAAGGTTAATGGGTAAATTATGGGCGTATTAACTTTACATCTATGAGACTGTAATTTACGCTAGATGGCATGGTCATTTGTATGTACAATCAACACATAATAATAATACTAGAAATAGAAATATTAGTACTTCTGTAATGCACAACTTAAAACTTTTTAGTCAAAACCTGAATATGCAGGGGACAAATTCTTCCAGAATTCCCGAATGAAATCAAACAAATTGAAAATAAAAACAGATTTAAGCTTAAACTTAAGGAATATCTTGTTGAACGGTGTTAATACACTCTTGGTGAATTGTAAGTCCTCAGAGTATTTCTAGGGAAATCCCTAACCCATTTCCTTTCCTAACTTGACTGGTCTCATACCACTACGTGGTCAATCAGGACGACTCTTCAGAAGGAAGGAAGGAAGGAAGTTATGAGAACATGACATATTTTGACTTCTAAAGGGGGGGTGACTACATACTATTCGGCGAGGCCGTCGCTGATGAATAGGAATGGATATTGGTTTAATAGCCTGAGAATGATGTTTTACTGTAAGGTGCCTTCCATAAATTACGTAACGCTAAAATTAGCCTTTTTAGACCCCCTCCCTTCTGCCCTTTGTAAAGGGTAATACATTCGCCCTCCTCAATAAGCTGCGCTATCATCCCCCTTCCCTGAAATATTAAATAGTAAGGGCTATGTTTTTAAGTTTCTTCAATAAAAAAATATATTAAACTGATTTTAAGGCATCTCACTGTCTTGAAGTATTTCACAATATAGCATTTATGTATTCTAATGATAAAACATACATTCTTTTGAGGCTGAATAGTTCTGTGACCCTTTGCTGGAACCCCCCCCCCCCCTACCCACAACGGTGAACATTGCTGTTAAAAAGCCTCCCTCCCCTCTATGGGGTGTTTTGTAATTTATGGACAGCCCTTAAGTGGACCCAGACAAGGCCACACTACATATACAGGCCATGCTGCAGGATTTATGACGTCAAATAAGTAGGCGGTCTGAAAGTCTGGCTCAGGACTCACAGCTGTGCTGCTCATCAATTTCTTTGAAATCAAAACAAGAAAACGTAAACAAACAAGTAATTTTTGACGTTTAGTGATGAAATGTAAACAGAAAAAACGTAAACAAACAAGGGATATTTGACATTTAGCAATAAAATGTAAACATAGGATGTTAGTTCCCTACCTACTTGTGTGACGTGGCGAAGTGCTGGGATCGCTGCAGCATGGCCTGTATTTTCAGTGGGGCCTTGACCCAGAACAGTTAGTATTACTGATGTATTTAGCAGTAAATATACTGAGGAAGGTATTGAAATAATGATGAATGCTATTTTCCATGAACGCCCATATTTTTGAACAAAAACTACCCTTAGATTGTAAGAATATGATTAAGAATGATTTTTATTTAGCAGGAAACTGTGAAGACAATATTCAAGATGTTTGTTATACAGCTCTTAAGTAATGTAAAATGGTTATCTAGTGAGGAACATGGTGGAGCTTGGTTGTTTGCACCACAAAGCATTTGAAATCGGATTTTCGCAAAAATACAATGGTACTAGGGGTCTGCGGGTCCCCGAGTTTTCCGGGTCGGGTCGGGTCAAAGGTCGGCCCAAGACATCGGGTCGGGCCAAAAAATAGTTCGGGCCAAAATCGGGTCGGACCGCGCCTGATACGTTACTCCCGCCGTTTACCCGGCGATCAAATTTACGTGCGATTTACGTGTGTGCGATCGAATTTTACAGCCGATCGCGAGATACGCTGAGCTGCATTTCGTTTATTTACCATCGGCAAATACACACGATCGTTTTTCGCGGCCGACCGCGACTTTTGCAAGGCTACATTAGACGATTTTCGGCTATCGGCAAATACGCGCAGATCGTATTTCGCGGCAGATCGTGAGTTTTGAAAAGTTACATCTGCCAATCTGCCGTTCATCCGCGACCGACTGATACGCGCTTTCGTTTTTCGCAGCCGTCCACGAGTTTTTCATAAAAATAATCCCAAAAATATTTCATATAATTTTAACCTACTAAAAATTATTAGGCCTCGATAGATAGTGGTAATTTTCGTCTATTAATTTTGTATTTAATTTCTTGATTTAGCTTCTTTTTAGGTTCTAGTTAATTCATACGAAAGTAATTATTAGTGAAGATTTTGAGTTCATCAAGTGAGCATATTGCAAAGTCCTCGCAGTGTCCGCTCTTCTCAGTGTCAGCAGAATTTTCTCCAGTGAAGTGTTGTGAGGGAGGTGAAAAAGGCTCTGGGGTTTGTGATGAGGTGGAAAGTGAAGTGGATACATCAGATAAAACCAACACTCAGACTAATAGTTCTAATTCAAAAGTGTTTTTTATCATTAAGCCAGACCAAATCAAACAAAACATAAATTACCAAAATTTTAAAATATTTCACCAAAATATTAGAGGATTACAATCATCCATAGATTCCCTAGAAATAACGTTATCTGAATTAAACCCTGAGATAAGTTGTCTTGACAGAGCATAAAATGTTAAATTCATCTTTCAATAGGCTTAACATTGATGGCTATAACATGGTTGCTGGATATGGCCGTAAAAAAAGCAGAGGTGGAGGAGTAATTATTCTATCTAAACCAACAATTAATTGTAAGGAAATTGTTATACCAGAACTTCAAAGCCTTGTGTTGTAACAAATTTTTGAATTGGCGTTAATTGAAATACAAACTATTATCTCAAGAAAAAAATCTAAGTTACTTTTAATTGGCTGCTATAGGAATCCTGATAAACAAACTGAAGTTGAATTTATTAAGCGATTAAATTCCATGCTTGAAATAATTAATCTTAAGTATAAAAACTCGGTGTTTATGGGGGACATAAACATTGATATGATTGATAAAAAATGCAAAAGCAGATCTAAAGTTCAAAATGTTGTAGCTTCAAATGGCTTTGCTTCGCTTGTCGACTTCCCAACCCGAATTACAGTAACTACACAAACTGCTATTGACAATATTTTTTTCCAATTTGGATCCTAATCTTCAAAAAGTGACAGGAGTTAACACTCAGCTTTCTGACCATGATGGACAATTATTTGAGATTCTAAAAATTAGACCCAAAGCACAAAAGAAAAACTCTTCAGCAGTATTTTTAAGTTATAAAAGAAAATTTAGTGATTCTAAAATTGAGGAGTTTATAGAAGCTTTAAAGATAGAAACATGGTTTGATTTATACATATCACCTGTAGAATCTAAATATGACACTTTTTACCAAATTTTTATGTATTATTTTAACATTTACTTTCCTAAAACACTGTCAAGGCAACAAACCTCTAAGAAGTGGATTTCTCAGGAACTTAGAACTGAAAAACAAAGCATAATTGATTTTTGTAGAACAGCTAGAGACCTCAAAAATGAAAATATGTTCAAACAAGGAAAAAAGATGAATAAAGCTTACCGGAAAAAAGTAGCATTTTCTAAACAACAATATTATAAAAAGCAAATCAATAATTCTAAGAATGTAAATAAAACATCATGAAAAATTATTAATTCCGAAGATGGAGCCAATAAAGAACAAAATCAAAATTATAGTTTAAAATTTGAATAATCTGTATGTTCAGACCCTAGAGTGATTTGCAATCACTTTAATACATATTTTTCTGAGGTAGTAGATAATTTTGTAATTCCAAAATTAGACAAAGCGAATTCCGATTCAGACAAACTTCCAAATAATGAACTTCTTAAAGAGCGTGATGTTTTTAGAAGTAGCTTTGTTGATGAGGATGAAGTCAATAAAGTCATAATTGGCCTAAAAAATTCCTTCAGCTCAGGATTTGATGATATCCCTGTGGTGCTC
Organism: Flexamia atlantica; assembly: GCA_035578135.1. Classification (NCBI taxonomy): domain Eukaryota; kingdom Metazoa; phylum Arthropoda; class Insecta; order Hemiptera; family Cicadellidae; genus Flexamia; species Flexamia atlantica. The sequence continues at coordinate 46,694,700 of JAQJVK010000002.1, read as the reverse complement.
CTGAAGAAAATCAGATTAGTTATTTCAAAACCAATAGCCCATTTAATTAATTCTTCATTTATTTCTGGAATTTTCCACGATAAATTAAAATTCACTAAATTAAAACCTATTTTCAAAAATGGTAATCGTCTTGAAGTGTCAAACTATAGACCCATTGCCTTGCTGCCCTCAATATCAAAAATTTTTGAAAGAGCCATGTATAATCAATTGGCCGCTTTCTTGGAGGAAAAACATTTACTTGAAGACTGCCAACATGGTTTCTGTCGTGGCCGATCAGATAAAACCGCAGCTACTGATTTTATTGAATCTGTAATTGATAGTGTAGATAAAAGAAATAAAGCCGTAGGTTTATTCATGGATTTGAGCAAGGCCTTTGATTCCGTCAACCATCAGTTATTATTGTCAAAATTAAGTACACTCGGTATTCAAAAAAATGAATTAAATTGGTTTAAATCATACATTTGCAATAGAAAGCAATATGTTGAAATTGTTCACCGTAACAACAATTTGACCATTCCTTACCAATCTTCAGTTAGGGAAATAAAGCATGGAGTGCCTCGGGGATCCATCCTGGGTCCATTGTTATTTATCTGTTACTTGAGAGAGTTCCCCCCACTAGGCGGTTCTAGTAAATTGTGTTTATATGCTGACGACGCAAATTTGAAAATCTCAGCACCCACGGTAAAAGAGGTTGAAAATATTGCAAATTCAGATCTTGAGGTGCTAAACAAATTTTTTAATTCAAACTACTTACTTTTAAATCCCGAGAAGTCAAAATTTATCCATTTTCAAACTAGTCAAGCTAATAATTCCTTACAACCAATAATCTCATTAAATAATAAATGTGTTGAAAAAGCAGATGTTATTATATTTTTGGGCTTAGAAATTGACAAAAACTTCACATGGAATGACCATGTTCAAAAACTTCTATTGAAAATTTCATCAGGCTTATATGCGATTGCAAGACTAAAACATTTATGTGATCAGGACACACTCAAAGTAATTGATTTCTCATACATACATTCAGTAATTGCTTTTGGTATTTCCCTGTATGGAGCAACCTCAGACCAAAATTTAAAATCAATCTTGAAATTACAAAAAAAGGCTATCAAGACAATTTTAAATCTAGACCCAAGAACTTCAGTGAAAGATCATTTTAAATCCCTCAATATCATGACCGTGTATGGTATGTATGTTTTTGAAACCGTTTTGTTTGTCAAAAATAATTTGGATCAAATTAAGGTAACAGGGCAGACTCATGCATATAACACCAGAAGTAGGGGGGAACTAGAAATGAGCCCACACAGACTGAATTTATTTCGTAAAAAACCTAAATTTGCAGGATCAAATTTTTACAACAAAGTCCCGGAAGAAATTAAATCCGAAAGAAATCTCAAACCATTTAAAAACAAACTAAAAAAGTACCTCATCAACAAAGCTCTGTACTCTTTTGATGAGTTGTAGACTTTTCGATTAAAACTTCACTTTTAGTTCTAAACAAAACTTTATAAGGTATATGTCTTTATATTAAATGTTTTTAATATTATTATTATTATTATTTTTTATAATATGTAATTACGACTGGGAAAAATCTTGTATCTTTAATTATAATAATTTTGATTTAATTTGGTACTTTAAACTTGAAATTTATGATATTTTGACAACTATTATTACTAGATATTTGTGACACTATTCATGTTAACTGTATGTAACAACGAATAAAGACATTTTGAATTGAATTGAATTATTTAAATAGTTTTGGCCCGACCCGATTTTGGCCCGAGACCCGAAAGCCAAAATTAAAGGCCCGACCCGACCCGAACTTAAAAAGTCTGGCCCGTAGACCCCTAAATGGTACCGTATACATTTTTCTGCTATACTGCTATGAAAACGGCAGTTCTTAATCACATGTGTTGTGGGGCTAAAGAAGCTCTTTTCTCCCTAGGGGGGAAAAAAATCAACTCATGTCGAGGGCAACCTGTTTGTTTTTACCATAGTAAAACCAAGGACTGATGAGAAGAAGAGAGCAATAATATAGGGTTATCTAACCATGGAGCCAAAACTTGTTATTTCAAAGTTGAACCCTTTTCCGGTTTCATCCCAGTTCTATTAGCTTAATGAGTAAAAATATAACCTCAATTGAAGTGCCAGTAATATGTTCCTTTTGAAAGTTCAAGAAAGTTTGGTCCCAGCTGTAGGTCAACTGACTACAGTGGACCCCCTTTTAACCGACCTCGGTTTAACCAACTATCGGATTATCCGCCCTTGCTGCTAAAATATTAAAGGTAGTTTTAACCGACCCAGTTTTTTGAAACAGTTTGGTTTAACCGCCCTTTTTGAGGAATTGCGGCATTTCCGTTTCCTTACTCGGCGATGGGAACGTTACGCTCAACTCTACAGGTCATTACAGGTTATAATATTTTTAATACAGTATTTATTAATTTATGAAAACGTACAGTAGTTGCACCGACAATCAATACCCGCATTACAAAAGATTTGTTAAAAAATGTGAACACGTTATTAAAGATGTTGACTCTGTTAACATAAGAACTTTTTTTTAAACACGTCTACTATTTAGTTTATAGGAAGGTTTTAATTTGACCGTGTTTTGGGGTTATTTGTTACATTTCTACAGTAATTATTTTGGGAAATAGGTTGATAATTATAGTTTATTTTCAAAATAATCAACAAAGCTTTAGAATGATGTAAATAGAACCCTAAATCAATAGAGCTTTCAATTTTGGTTGTTTAGAGGATTACCTGTTTTAACCGACCTTTTAAGTTATCCGACCTAGGTCCGTTCCCGTGTGGGTCGGTTAAGAGGGGCCTTGTTGGGAGAAATAAACAAGTTGTAAAGTTTTGGTTTGTAAGAAGCTGATGGAATATATTGCGTGGTATAACAAAAAATATAGTTCATCAAACTGGACTAAAGTTGTTATTTGTTACTCAGTCATTTTTCGCCTCGGTTGAAAAACTTGACCTCGTACAAAAGCGTTACTTTAGTCCCTAGTAATGAAATAAGACTGTTAAAATTTCAATCAATATTTATTGCAGAATACTGTAATATTTAAAAATGACAGCTCTTTTATCTGCAAGTTGATTGAGTTTCAAAAATTGCAAGTTCCCACCTGACTTTTCAAGAAGGTAAAACCTGATATTTTAGGATTGTGTGTGAATCCTATAGTATACTCTTATATGAGCAGTGTTATCTTGTATGCTTGTATGTATGTTTGCTTGCTTGCACAATTATCTCAAAAACTGCCCCGAGGATTTCCTTCAAAGTCTGGAAATAAGTGATTTATGACTCCAAAACGTGTTTTATGCAGATTACTTGGCCTGAGAAAATTGAATAACGTAATAAAACGAATTGTAAAGTTGTAAAATTTTAACATTGGCCTCATGAGTTGCCATGATAGCAACGAAAATAAACAAGGAAAGTGTAAACAAATGAGGTAATCATAGCAGCTGCTTGAAATCTGCAGCCATCAAGGAAAAATACAGTGAGTGGGATGAAGATTTCAAGGAGCAATAAAAAAGGTTTCTATTTATCAATTTTATGACATTGAAATATTTTATAGTAACTGGATGAACTGGTAAACATAAAATAACACCGAGCAAGGCTTGGTCCACCCAAGTACTATTTATTATTGACTGTTTAAATAAAAAAAGGTTCTCATTTTCGGTTGTCGTCTTGGCCTCGCTAGTAAAATCATTCTTTTTTTTAGAAGAGGGTGGTGGCCTCTTTTTACCTTTCCTTTGGTCCCCCCCCTCCCACATAGGCCTCAAACCTGTGTGTGAAAGTTATAAAGCAAAGCAAACTATTAATTGTGTAGTGATCTTTACCAAGTATCTATCTTACCATCCTTTCCAAAAATTTACGAAAACGTTATGTACAATCAAGTATCTAATTACAACAAACAAAAAAAAAAATTAATTTTGGAAACAAATAAAACAAATAAAATTTTGGATGAAGCCCAGCGTGGTTTTTGTCCTGGGAAATCAGAGTTAAGCGTGGCAGTAACTTATATTGAGTCTATCATTGAATCAGTAGATAAAGGTGAAGTGGCTGTAGGTATTTTTTATGGATCTCACCAAAGCTTTTGAGAGTATAAACCACCGCCAGCTCCTAAAAAATTGACCAGTTTTAGTTTTGAAGGAGTGTCAAATAGGTGGTTTGAGTCATATCTCACAGAACGTTTTCAATTTGTTGAAACCAACACAACTTTTCAAAATCAGGTCGTAGAAGCTGCTTCGGACCTGGGCTTCATCTCTTGTGGTGTTCCGCAGGGGTCGATTTTGGGTCCGTTGCTGTTTTTATGTTACCTAACCGGTCTGCCTGAAAGCCTTCAAAATGTTCTAAAAATAACCTTTGTTTGTATACGGACAATGCTAACTTAAAAATCTCTGGAAAGACTCAGGATGGTATTGAACAATTAAGTTTTATAGAATTAGCTAATTTTAAACAATTTTTAATGTCAAATCAGTTAAAACTAAATGTATCAAAAAGAAATTTTATTGCCTTTTCAACTAAACAAAACCGTAACAAATTATCTCCAAATATTATGATTGATGATGAAACTATCAGCGAGGTAAATGAAACAAAATTCTTAGGATTACATATGGATAGAAACCTAAGCTGGGATAATCATGTAAAATATGTGATTTAAAAAATTAGCTCTGACATATATGCGCTGACATATATGCATGGCTCCTCTCTGTAATTTATCAGTGTTAAGAAATATATATTTCGCTCTCATTCACTCGCACATAGCTTATTGCATTTGTTTGTATGGCTCAACCTCAAAGAGTAATCTGGATGAAATTCTTATATTACAAAAAAAAAACGCTGTTAGAATTATGTTAAAATTAAAACCAGAAGATTCAGTAAAAAATTTGTTCAAAGATTTAAATATTTTGACTGTATTTGGACTTTATACCTTGGAATGTATATTATTTTTCAAGAATTTCATAAATAAGACAGATTTAGACCTAGACTCACATAGGTACAATACAAGACGAAGAAAAGAAACCAATTTGAGTATACACAGACTGGAATTTTATAAGAAAAAAACTACATATATGGGAAACAAATTTTTTAAAGCACTACCATTAGAATTAAGAAAACAAGCAAACTGTGCAAAATTCAAAGGAAAATTAAAAAATTTTCTGATTAACAAAGCTATGTACACTTTTGAAGAGTTTTACAATTAAGAAAAAAAATTGTATCCACCATTATCAGGGCTTGTAACAGTTCTTGAGGTTGAAAAAAAAAAACTCAAATAAGAAAAAAAATAACCAAAAAATAACCTTTTGTACACAAAAAATGCTGCTAAAAATTAGAAAACCGGTGTTATATTGGGGATAATACATTCTTAACCTTGGTAAAAAAGAAAATCTCGACAGACTAATCACAAATCTGCCTAGATTTGATGGCGAGACTTGGTTTTCACGCAACGAGACTTAGTTTTCACGCATTTTAGGATGATGAGATTCGTCTGCCGCGATGCTGCTACGAGATCGTCTGACAAACGAATACTGTAAACAGGGCTTGTAGCAGTTCTTGAGGTTGAAAAAAGTAAAAAAATAACCAAAATTCCAAAAAAAATAACAAAAATAACCAAATTCTAAAAAAAATAACAAAAAATAACCAAGAGAAAAAAAATAACAAAAAAAAAAAAAAAATAACCTGTTACAAGCCCTGCATTATTTTTAAGTCTATTTTAGTTTAGCTTTTGACGCCATTTATTGTACCTTGTGCAACAATAAATGGATAAAGATTTTTTGATTTAATGTTGATACAGTGGAACCTGGATAATTCGAACCTCAAGGGACCAGCTAAAAACTTCGAATTATCCATAAATTCAAATTAAAGAAGTTCTGAAGAATGAGGCCAAGACATTAAAACTTCAAATTGTGAATTTAACCTCTTTATCAAATTGACACTCTAAAAGAATAAATTAATCAACAAACACTAATTATAAGGGTTCAAAAACAGTAAACATAAAACAGAAATAACTACCCTAAAGTATAAACTACGTACGACGCGACGTACGATAATACAAAGAAGCATTTCTGCTAGAAAACATACAGTACGTTCTGCTACGTCTGAACTTTATTCAGGCTACCAACTTAACTTCGTGTAACATTGACAATTGCACACTCATTGACTTTCCGCTAAAGTGAGTGTTTTATAGGTCCGAGATTTTGTCGAAATGATCACTACACTTATTTAATGTTACGTAAAAACTTTTAAACACTTAAAAACAAGACACTGCACGAATAAAAAAAACACTTTGTTTGAAGGACGATCGAAAACAACGGATTGCTGCACTGGAATTCGCAAGTTAGTTTGGCTGGTGGGGGGGAGGGAAGGGGGTCGCAGTGTTGAGTAGCCTTTGTGTCGACATAGAAAACTGCGCATCAGGTCTGGCGCATGGCTCGTCTGCCGGGAGCCGTTCTACACAGAATCAAGTGCGAAAAGACTAGTGGCGCTGCCACGGCGAGCGCAACCCTTTTCCGAACTCAGTCTGTACTATAATGCGTTCTGTACTGTTTTAGTTTACATTATTGGTATCGAGTTACAAGCGATGTTGGGGCAGGGTGGGAAGCCTGGGAGGTGGAAGGAATGAGTCATTTGACCATAACCTGACACGCCATTGGTCTGGCGTTAAATTTTTATTGAACGTCGTAGTAAAGCAGTGTTTCCAATGAATTTGTAACTATTTCCAGTCGTGGAATGAAACTGATGTACCTTAATTTGGCACTTAAAAAATTCGAATTATCCAAAATAAAATTTGAATTATCGAGTAATTTTTAGCATTGTTTAGATACAAAATGCCAGGGACCAAGAAAAATATTCTAATTAAAGAAGATTTCGAATTATACAAGTTCGAATTATCCAGGTTCCACTGTACCTCATTCCACATCATTATGGTTTTAGGGTTTCAAGATAAATACAATGCCGCAACCCATTTTTAAATAATGTTTTCATGTTTCTGTTTAAAAAACTAATGTCCAAGTTTGTCATCGTTCAAACGTGTCACTGTCCGACTTTGGCATTGTCTGATTGAGATGAACTTTTATGTTCTTTAAAAGGACAAGAACATAAGGCAGTATTTCTTAAAATCTCAAATTTTAATTCTCATTTCATGAAACTAGCCAGTAGTTCTAAAATCTATCAACTACTAACAATCAATAAATAAATTACATTCAAATATCAAAAAAATACTAATCCATAAACTCGCCACAATCTTAATCCATGCTCGAAGAAAATCTGGTAAAGGAACTAAAATCTAAATTAAAATGCACAACAATCATAATCTTAATTATATACAATAGAATTTATGCTAAACTTTGAATAGGTAACTGAACGGATAATATAAAACTGTTTATAACTGTTATCACAAAACACAGTCCGAGTGTGACTCTGGTGAGCCTATGTTATGTGTTGTTGTTCACTGTAGTCCGTGCGGCACAGTCGATGATTTGCACCAAACAACGGCCGAACTCCTCCAGTATGAGTCTCTCTACGTGCTCCGGGATCTGGGACTTGGTGTCGCCCTCCACCGCCAGCAGGCACTGACACGTTGCCTCCACCACCTCCTGTGTCATCAGGTTGAAGGGTTGTCTGCAAACACGACGACTCAGTCATGTCTGAGAATAATGTGGGATTGTATACTTTATTTACCGGATTTTTTCATTGACAACGTGAAACTTCATTGCTCATAAAAAGCCAGCGTTTGCTAAAGGCTAATAACTGTTAATGTATAAAACTGTTAATGAAAAGTAAATACAATTTTTGCCTCGGGTTCTTTATTATTTTTTACTGAAACAAACCTAACCAAAATATATATTCAGGTTCGTTGTGATTCACTGGTGATCTGAATCTGAATCTGATCAATTTTAATAACCAGAAACCAGGCAACGTTTTGGGATTCAAAATGTGATTTTTAAAGATTCAGATTCGGATTCGAGACTCAAAATTCCTGGATTTAACCATCACTAGTGCTTGATAAATTATAAATAAAATCTTTAATAAATAGATAAATAACACAAAAATGTTTGTGTGAATAGGGAATTTTTGTTTTCTTTACTAATATTCCTTATTTTCATTGTGGACATAAGCTTTTATCGGGACAGCACCATATTGTTCTTCAGCAAGGCACCGGCATAGATGCTCGGTAGTTACAGACATTGTAATATCAGCAATTTACAGCATTCATCTCTGGCGATGGGTTGAGCTATTAACATTGTTATCGTTAGCACCTATTCAGCTGTCCTTCTATTCTATCAATTCAATGGTTGTAACCTTTAATTTGATCCCATGGAGTAATTACAATTAAGATTAAAAAGATTTTCTCACCTCGTCCCCTGACTCGTTATGAACGCATGTGGTCTGCTGGCACTTTCCTGGATTTCTGAGGATAGTTTGCTTTTGACAGAAGTTTGCTGGTTTGTTTTAATTCCGTCCGCCAGACTTCTATCTTTGGAGGAGTCTTTATTCTCTTCAAGATTCCGACAACCCAAACATTTACAGTTATTGGAGCAAGGTATTTTAGCCTGAAACAATAAAACAAACGGATTAATAAATTTTAGATTAAAATTACAAATTACCACACTCTTAACTTAAACAAAAGGGTAGAATACTCCAATAATCCAACTTTTATTAAGTCACTTTGATCTAAAGCTTGGTTTACACCTATGAATATGCACAGGTTTTTTTTTTACTCATTACTATTTCCCTTCTCACCAAATCTAGAAAACTAGAAATCTATAATCTGCAATGTAGATAGCAATTGCATTAATACTGTTAAAATTCATATGAAATAAAATAATCATGATATTCATTACTCTAAGAATCAGTAATTAATTAGAGAATATGATTGTTTTTCCTATTGCTGACTGTGACATGTTTCTGATTTAATTGTAGTTTGAATAAATGAACAGTGAATCTGTTTATTTTCTAAATTCTAATAAAACAATAGACAAAGAATCTTTATTTTATACGCATTAAGAACAGTGTCAATGGTGATTCTGTTCTTGTTGTCTTATAACTGTCAAAAATCCATTGATGGCATTCATCTATAAGGAGTGAAAATGGACAATCTGTGAACCATTCATACAGGGCTGGGCTAAGGTCTAACTGGTCTTAAATTAGTTTTTTCAGGAAAGGCTCTATGCCAGGATTTTATTTTTGGGAAAAAAGGATAGACAGCAAGCTTACCTTTGAAAGAGTTCAGGCAGGCCGTAGAACACATAAAAGTCACAAATAATTACATCACAATATTTCGTCCCTCTGGGGGAGACTTCTTCAGGTGAAGGAGAGAAAGTTCAAAATGGCTTAAGTCCTATTAACAGTTAGGACTTCAGCCATTTTATTATGCAGGGTTGCCACTTGCCACATTTCTCTACTTGTCTTTTTACTTGTCTATAAAAACACACAAAATATATACAATTAAAATTTTTATAATAATGCTTAGATTACAATATATATACAATATGATGAGTATATATTGTGTGTGTGTATATATTGCAAATAGACAATATGGCAAGTGGCATAGAAATGTGGCAAGTGGCAACCCTGTATAATAACAGTTAGGACTTCAGCCATTTTGAACTTTCTCTCCTTCACCTGAAGACGTCCCCCCCAGAGGGACAAAATATTGTGATGTAATTATTTGTGACTTTTATGTGTTCTATGGCCTGGCTGGTCTTAAATTAGGTTAGTTTATAATGTATAACAATTTAAAAGAAAATTAAATAAGTTATCTAGGATTGTCTAAACTTAAATTACCTCATAGCATTCACAATAGTTTTTTAGACACCCGGACCGTTTACAATTGCATCCTTTATTATGTCTTCTTTCATCTCCGATGTAACCTTTTCCAATTTTAGGTCTGAAGGCATTTGGATTTCTTTCTAAGCACGCCTTAATAGCTCGCTGTCTGTCTTCTTCATGATCCAAGTTGTTGAAACAACAGTTACAATTACATTGGAAGCAGAACTCTCCATTGGCGAAACAATCACAGTATCTGAAACATTACATATAAAGATGAAAGTCTTTCACTATTTTGTTGAAAACATAAAATGTGCAACTACAAACTCTTTATTTTTACACTTATTCTTGTGTTAATTAAGGGAAAACACATTAAAAATGTTTTGTGTATTCCATCACTGTATATCCTGACGTGATGAAAATTGTGTATGAGCCTTGTGTGAATTTTGCTAAATTTGAATTTGCTAATGTTAAGATTAACTAGATTTAAATTAATGTAAAACACCACTTACTAACATATATGATTCTAAGAACAATGAACAATATTAAGTTTTCAGTGTTGGCTTATAACAAAGATATTTTACTTACTTAGAAAAATTGAAATAAGTGCATTGCTAACTATCTAACAATGGACACTGGCAGTGAAGAAGTTGAATATATGTTAATTAAATATCCAACAAAAAATACTAACAATATCTTATTTCAATCACTTTTTCGAGTAGGATGAATTATTACAGTGGTAAACTACTTAAATAGATTTAATAATCCTAAAATAAAAATGATGAGATGATTCGTTTGATTAAAATATAATTTAAAATAACCTTACCTTTTTACTGTAATCATGGACAGGGAAAGGAAGGTGGAACACTACAGAGGAACTCAACAGTTTCAGGAAGTGAAGGGATCTAAAGTGGAAGAAATGGGGGAAAATTACTAGAAAATATGTTATTATTTTTTTAATTATATCAACATAAATATAACTAGTTGTAACAGCTGAATAACTGAGTATCTGAGTTGTAACAGCTATATGTTATTGGCTGTGATCAAGAATGTATAACGCAATAGCAAATAGCTTATTTTAAGTGTATGGCTTGTGGCAGTTTAAATTTCAACAGGATTGTTGGAAAAATATGTATTAGGTCTACTAAAACTCAAACAAAGTAGTTCAAAGTAACATACACGATTACAATGATGTTAGTTCAGCTCTGCACTTTTTGATATGAAGTTAGACAGAGTTTAAAAAACAATAGGTACACAAATAAAGAGAATAATTTGCCAATAAATGTCACATACAAAGTGATGCTTTTACAATGATGCTGAAACACCACCACCGGTGAATAATGAACATCAAGAAACTTTTCGGGCGTCAAGTGTCTTACTTGACCAGGGGATAGTGTTGGTTACTTACAGTTTGAGACACTGAGACTTGGTGCAGTTGCAAGGCTTGCGCGGCCTGAGGCCGTTGGGAGGCTCGGCTGAGGACTTGGTCTTCATCGCAATGGTGGGGGGAAGGAACGGCTCCCGCGGGGTGGACATCTCCTTGGCCTTGGTGAGTAGCGGGGGTGCGGCGGGGGGCTTGGTGGGCGACGGCGGGGACGGCTGCAGCGGCGCCAGCGGGCCCTGGGTGACAGAAAATACCATTGAATCTTTATGCTGTAGGTAAATATTGGGATGAAACAAATGTTTAGCAAAGTTTTCACAGGTAACCCATTTGCACTGGACGATGTAACGTTGTGTCAAGCCCTAAATGTAGAGTATCAAGGCTGACATACTGATATGTCAGGGGCAAATTTATCAAAAGATTTTATTTGTCTATAGCATAAAATTATTGATAAGAAAAAAATTCTAATATTCTTTGGGACAAAGTGTTGTATTGATAATGATGTTTTTGGTTAATTAATATGCAAGTACATTTTTAATTAATTAGGCCAGGCCTACTTAACTGAATACTTACTTAGAAAAGTGTTATTTTTTTAAGGAAATCCCTCAAGGGGTTGGTATTTTGATAGGAATTATATAGGAAAACAACTGGCTTACCTGAAAATGAGTAGGCCTGTAGTCACAAACAATTATAACACACAAGAAAAATGTCCTATATTTCGGTTCATTGTTTTGAACCTTTTTCAAGGATTGGAAGAGTAGAAAGAAAGCTATGTTGTTTTCCTATATAATTAGAAAAGTGTTAAAAACTCACGAGGATTCTGCTGCTTGCGAATAGAAAACTTCAATTTAAAACTTTTGAAAAATAACATTGTTTGTTCATGGTTTCTATCTGCAAAGCCCCAAAGAAATAAGTTTGACATCTAAGAACTTTTCAATGGAGTAAAAAAAAAGATTAATTATTTTACGTCCATTGATTACTTGGGGAATAACGAAATAAGAATTTTTAACGGATCTGCTAAATTATAGTAAATACACCCGTTGCAGCAGACCTGCATACTCAGCAAATTTCAAAAATGCAAAAGAGCATATTTTAATCCAACATAGCGAAATTTGACATGTTTTTGTAATCTCCATTAGAATAACATGGGGAATGAGTATGCAGGTTTGCTGCAACAGGTATGTTAAAACTGGGGGGTTTCAATTCAATATTTATTAGATCTGAACTAGAAGAAGCCATATACCAAGTTTCATCAAGAAATGTTTTTCAAAACACATCACAAGAAATCAAGATATAGCATTTTTTGATTTCCCATAAGGATAACATGGTGAATGAATATGCAGGTTTGCTGCCACAAAAATGGAAATTTCGGGGATTTTAGACTAATATACATTAGACCTCATCTAGTTGAAGCCACAAACCAAGTTTTATTAAGATATGTTGAGAAATAAGCGAGATATAGAATTTTACTTATTCCCCATAAGGTTAACATTAGGACAACGTACTGTGTTTACCACTTTCAATATCTTGATGACTAGAGGTGTGCGGATATCCGAAAACTCGGATCGGATTCGGATCGGATCGGATATCCGAATCCGATCCGAGGGTTTAATAACTATCCGGTAAGACTGACTAGATATCCGACTCTATCGGATAGACTGCATTTTTTGGGGTAAATTGTAAAGAAAGATCAAATTTTCAAGTAGGGAAACTCTTCCAAACAAAAGAAGTCACTGCCGACGAAAGTACATTAGTGACAGAAAACATCGCGGAGCAAAGACGACGCTTTGAAATGCGACGGTTGCGATAGCGGCTAGAACAACGCCTCAACACGATGCGATTATGTAGTGGTATGCATCAAGCGATGTATTTCGGTTGCCGATATTGCGACTCGTGAATACTCGTGACCAGATCGAGATCGTTGTATACGATCAGATTACTGCGCAATACCCGACACGATAGCAAACATTTTCTCAAGATAAATTCTTGTATCTTAGCATTAAATCAGTTAACAAATAGTAGTACATCCTGTAATAGTTCTGTCTCGATTAGTATTCGTTACCGAAAGAAACATCGATTGGTATGAGGGAGAATCGCAATCAAGACAAATCAGTGATCGCCATTGACCGGCAGTGTCGACAGTGTCCAACAGTCGTCTTGAATTTCGAAAACGAAATATCCCGTAAATACCCCATAAATAAATAGTCGTGTTGATGTTTCGTACGACTATTCAGGCCGTAAATATCTTAAGTGTCCTGTTGATACGATAAAATAAAAAGCCTACAATAATGTTGGGCTGTCAAAGATTTGGCGAACCTGTTCATTTATTGTTTTGTCGTTCCATCTCACCTCATTTTTGAATGTCGTCTGCTTAAAAGCTGAATTAACTCAAGAACGTCTTTTATTTAATCGCCAGATTACTTTATTTATCAATTAAACAACTACCTACCTAGAAATAGAGAGTTGAACGATCACAAATAAGTTTTTATTTTGCTGTAATATTAATCTTTGACGATTTAAGCCTCGTCAAAGCCGGCCGGCCGTATTTTCAATACGTGATTAAAATGGACATTCTTAGATAACAGTAGGCTACAATGCGACTTGACAACCTACGTCTATAAAAATAATTAGTGAGTTTGCTTGTTGTTTGTGATATAAAACAAATAGACCTTTGTTCTAATTAAATGACCAAGCTTTAATACTGAAACTTACAACATTTGAAACTTATCTTGAAATTTTGGTTAAGTTTACTGCTCAGACTTATTTTGTTTTTTTAGTATTATTGGGTAGTGAATCAAAATCTAGGTTGTCAGGCATCAATGCATAAATAAAAATGTAAAGCTTTCTTCAAATATGAGGTGATTGGTGTATCAAGTTTTATATTTAATTCTTTTGTCTAGTCTCTTAGGCCTAGTCCCTGATCAAATATGGAAAAGAACAAAAAAGACAGAGGCCTAATAGTGGATAAATTTAGGTTGCATTGAAAAAGAATTTTTTAATTTGCAAATCCTGAAATTGATTTAGGCCTAATAAATAAGCTTATTAAATTATATACTACCTATGCTTAAGGGGAATCAATGAATTTCTAAATTCTTAACAGATATTTAGATGAACCTTTGCATACTTTAATAATTGACATTTGGCCTATATTGGAAACAATATATCACAACAATCAATAACACAACCCTATCAAGGCAAATCTTACCTTACACATTAGGATAATATGGTAGTTCCTTGCAATTACCTTAGGCTTATGAGAAAACTTAAATCTGCTCATTACGCCGCGCCGTAAATATCCGAATCCGGTATTATCCGATCCGAACCTGTTGCTATCCGATCCGAAACCGATCCGAACATAAGCTATCCGATCCGAATCCGATCCGATCTAAAAATTCACTATCCGCACACCTCTATTGATGACCAATGGACATAGAGCAATGATTCAAAATACTAAATTGTTTGTTTTTTTTAGCTGAATTCAATGGTGCCAACGAAAATTTGATTAATTTTATTTTTCTATGTAAAAAACTCAAAAAACCCATTTTGGGGGGGTTTATCCCACTTTGGTGTTATTCTGTGAGGGAATTTTTTACAAAAATGATAAATGTTCAGTAAATGGTACTTATTTTGAATAAATATTTTTTCATATTAAAATTACTTGTATGCATTGTTTTTAGTTTTTAATTTTGTTTAGTATGTATGGGACAAGGATGACGCCATTCATGTACTTTGATTGTACAATTTTTTATGAATAAAGATATTTTGACTATTGACTATTGACTACCCCCCCTTCCGATGGTCCGATCGGGCTGGCTTACGAACTTATCCAATTGATTACTACTTTACATATCTGTACCAAATTTCATTAAGATTGGATCATATTTACGGCCGCTATTGTGCTCACAGACACATATATATATAGATAGATAGATATATATAAATTCGAATGAATGGTGTTTTTTGCTTCTGGTGGCCCCAAAACGAAAAGTTATCATGGTCTCGGGCTTAGGTCTTACCATGAGACCTACGGTAATAGCTTCTTCCCTATGGGGGAAATTCGCTAAAACATCTAATTTTAATTTTTTAAATTTATTTCTTATTCAGGGTTCCCACTCAAACTGAATTTTAAAATTCACGGCTCTTTCACGGTTTTTAAGGTCCAAAAATTATGAAATTTACGGTCTGAATATAGGAAAACATTTTGCCGCCCGCACAGTTTCACAGAGAATAACAGGGTGGGGGGGGGGGGGGGGGGGGGGGTAGCGAGAGAAAACTCGGCAGACGCAAAGCGCCGGCGGCGGCGCACGGCGGTGCCAGCACAACGGAGAAGTAATTTCTGTACCGATATAATTAACTGTGTAATATTTTAGGTAAAACAAACTATACTTGATGGAAAAATAATTTTAAATACAATGCAATTAAATAAATTACAACTATTTCACAAAATACGATGTGATTTTAACATTATTGATTACTTAAGAAAACAGAAAACATTGTACTGGCGATTGCGGAACACGCACGCAACTTAAATATTTTTTAATTTTTAACGCCATCCTCTCTTCCTTCCTTCCTTTCTTCCTGTCTTTCTGCTTTCTATCCGCCCACACAATGCGCAGAGTCCAGTGCGCACTGACGCACTGTATGTTGCCATGACAACCGTGTGTCGTCATAGCAACGAGCTTATCACGCATTGCGTTTTAAGACAACAAACAGCCGTGTAATGAAAGACAATATGATAGTCTGCGCTTGCGTATGTTGCCAACCTTTCGATGAATATTCGATAGTTCATTTATTGCGTCTTGACCGAATTGAAGTTCGTGATTATCAACTCTCTAATCATCGAAAACTCGAAATATGATCTATATAACACGTATTAAAATAATGTCGTGTATGCATAAAAATTAATTGCAAGTTATTAAATACACTTCAATTACATTTTTTTAAATAGTTTTTTTGCGAAAGTTGAAAGTAAAAACGTGTTTAGAAATAATTCTTGTTGCCAGTTTTGGACACCGGTTAGGCGCCTCGGCGGCGGTTTGGCGGTTAGGCCTGGTTAATACGCCTCGGGATAATCGTTGTTCTACTGTCCGTAAATGTTAGTTAATAGCACAACGTTGGTCGCCTGCAAGCATGTTTTCCAGCGGCCTAAGTTAGGGCCTTGTTGTGTTCATTCAAACAGTGCAATGGGTAGTGAGTGATAAGTAGAGGTCTGCGGGTACCCGAAAATTCGGGTAGCTTCGGGTAATTACGTGAAGCCGAGTGGTCGGGCGGGTTCGACACGTCTCAGGCTTAATTCGGCGGGTACCTACTACCCGAAAGAAATCGGATTGACGATACCCGACACACTACCCTAAAGAAACCCGAAACTTTAAAAATGGTCAACAATAAATAATTCGCGCCAAGCTTCTGACTTACGGCGTCCACGCAATATTATAACGAGACGAACAAGGATGGTCGCGATCGCGATGTCAAATTCGAAGCGATCTTCACTATACGTCTCAGTCAGACAACCAGCCGTCCCCTTGCCGACTCAAAATCATCGTAAGCTTACTGCTTAATATCGTATCCTCGTATAATAACTTAAAGGACCGTTGCTCCTTTTGACGCAATGAAATAGTCGTACAAACACTAAACAGTTATGAATAAGGTTGAATTTCTAGCCGAGCTTATGACGCGAGAAGTCTTATCGAGAACTTATCGTGTCATGTTGAATTTCTAGCCGAGCTTATGACACGAGAAGTCTTATCGAGAAGATAATTTTTGTGATATATTTTTGGACACGTTAAACCGGAAGAGCGTGTCCTTCCCACGAAAAACGTACACAAACAATAAACCTGAGTGATAAGGAAAGGGCGTTGACAGGTGAAAAATATTATCTCCAATTTGATGGAATCCGGAATTTCTGCTATACTTAGTTCACCTTGGAGAACGACAAAATATACACCAGTCTACTGTTTGATCATAGAATTTCTCTTGAACGGCAAGAGATAAAAATTTCATTTTTGTCTCAATCGATTTATAAAAATTAGACAAAAAATATTAGCCGTCATATGTTCTTGTAGGACAAGTCGTTTGGATTTTCGCATATAGAAACCAAAATACGCAACAAAGACGTTCGTTCTGGCATCATTTTTAAAGAGTTTATTTATTGTCACAAACATCTTGAACGATGATACAAAAAACAGAAAACGATTAGAAACAAGCAGCGGAGACATCGATGCATTAATTGGTGGTTGAAAACCGATGAATCGTACAATAGAAGGAATGTAAAGAATAAGAAAACAAATTAATTAAGGAAGAAAGAAATTCACGTATTTATTTGCCGCGCAAACGTAAACCAATGAGCGTGTGTCTTCAGCTATCTAGTCTTCTCTCTCTTCACCTTTCCATCCCTCCCTCCCCCCTCCAAGGCAACCGCTCACCTTCCGCCATTACCTCCCCAGTCTCCACCCCTCCTTCCACAGCCACAGTGGAATCTCAATCTCAGTTTAGCAGGCCCTACCATCTATCCCTGTACGTACAATCTACGTCTTTAAAAAAAGTACACAATTGCTTTCTTCGTCTTGGGACTGTGAATCATTTTAATGTCTCTAATAATTTATACAAATATTTCTCTATAATTTAATAAAAATATTGGCTATTTTAAAATTGGCTGATTTTAAAGGTCTGATGACCAAATTCACAGCTCTTTGCAGGTTTTTTCATGGTTTGCCAAATTCACGGCTTATTCACGGTTTTTACGGTTTCACGGTTGAGTGGAAACCCTGTTATACAATCGAAACTTCAACAAGTACATACGGGAACGGGAGGCTTGTAATGCTTGATGAACTCCGAGGGCACCATGACGATGTTGTTGGTGGTCTTGGTGTCGGGCCGGGACGCGGCCGCCAGCTGACTCAGGCCGGGGCTCACCAGCACTCGCTCGAACGAGTTCGTATTCTGCGAAAACAAACCACGATTTATTATTCAAATTGAAACTTTTGAATGAAGTTAGTTTTTAACTGAATGAACCTGAAAACTTTCTCGTTTCAAAAACATCCAGATATAAATACACAAAAAGGTTTTATTAACAAAAACTTAAAAAATGTGTGTCATTAGTTTGCACAATTTGTTTACTATGTAGTATTCAAAGGGCAAAAATATCAGTACAATATTTGTATCATACACTCCCTAAAACTACCCTTATGTCATTAAATGCCAAAACCGTATTTTATCCATATTACTCATGAGGGAACCCGAACTTTTTAATACAAGTAAATAAATAAACAAATTTTGGCTATGAATATTCGCCGAATATCAAGATTTTAATCAAAACGGGCATTTACATTTGTAATTAAAGTCAGATTGATTACTCTACAACACACTTTTCCTCCCACCGTACACAGGAGTTTTTTAACAGTGGAATTTAAAAGCACAGTCACGTTCCCAAAAACAGCCTCACCTGCGTGGCAGTGGTGGCGATGGCGGGGCTCGGGGCCAGCTGAATCATCTTGATGGGGGCGCTGGTCAGCGGGTCGGTCATTCTGGAGGTCAGAGCCACTGGCACGGGGGCGGGGGCGGGGGTGGGCGCGGGGGTGGTGGGGGCAGCAGGGGGCGGGGGTGGATCCGCCTTGGACTCCACTGCAGCTGCCATCACCACACCGCTGTTGTTATTGACTGCCGGTGTGGTCGTCGTCATCAGACGCACGTATTGGACCTGTAATACACCAAGGTAGGCTGGATTAAAAACTATTGAAGTTTAAATTAGAATACTAAACATGTTCACTGTGGAAAATGCTAATAATTGCAGACCAAATATTAAAAAAAGGAAATTGTATTTATTGTAAAACTAATAAAAGTCAAGATATCCTACATGTCATCTGGCATCCTCTAGGTATCATTTTGGACCGTACTTTGAGATGTCATTCCTTCGAGTTTGTTGCGTCTACTGTAGTGTTTGGTGCCAAACACGCCAAAAGTTGAATAAACTTCACCAATACGAGTGGTGGACATGACGACTAAGAAAACAACTTTCCCCGTTTACAGCTGAGGTCGTGCTAAAATAATGTAAAAAAAAAAATTTTCCGGGTCCTCCCCCGGAAAATTTTTGAGTATTAGGTCTCTAAACTCGCGTTTTTAGGCAATCTAGAGGTGGAACATCATACATATCCGAACCTCCAAAAAAACCCAATAATCCGAACCAACTGAGGCTATGGTCGGTCGAACTTAGAAAATAGTCTACTCTGATTAAAAATCAAAATCTTAAAAAATTATCAGCGATCCCGCACTATTGCATTTTCCATTCATTCATCTCTTTCCCATAACTTCCGTGTTCGTTTCACTCACAAAGTTACTCTTCTGTTTTTTTGCGATCAGTGTGCACGATTGTTTTTTCCGGCCATCTTCATTTATTGCAACATATGTTGTGCTCTTGTTGTCTACCATCGTGGATAATTACCTAACGTATTTAAGTTGTTGTTAATCTATCTTCTATCTTCTTCTTATTATTAAAAGAATTTCTGGGATTTTGTACAGAGCAAATCGAGTCTAAAAATTAATGTTTCTTTACATATTTGGTATCAAATTAAAGCTATTACTCTCTAGACGGTCCTTTTGTGGGTTTAAAAAACATCCCATGAAAAGCCTTTGCACAGGAGGCTTTTGAAATTCCAGCGAAAGTGCTACTATCTGTGTTAGAACTTGTGAACTTTTTCCAATTCGCATTTGTTTGTAACAAAACAGAAGATCCAAGATTTGAAATAGTTCCAGAGATAACCCCAGAATACAGGTCAAGCATAAGTCAGTCAACATTCATCCACATTATGATTTTGATTTCTTAAAATGTTGATGTTTTTTAAGACTACAGAAAATAAGGAAGAGTATTCGCCCTATTGAAACTAAGACCATCAGTCTGTAATCATCTAAATTTACTGTATTTATTTTCTTAAAAAGGGAACTTAAAAAGGAACACAAGTAACTCAGGTGCTCTGGAGATGGGATTTTCTAACAAAATATTGACAGTGAATACACATTGATACATGTAATGTTTCAACACATTGATGAATGTTGAACGTTGAGATTTTTAAATATTAATATTAGTTAAGTATTAACCTAAAAAAATAAAGTTTTAAAACGCTAAAACCTGTATTTTGTAAATGAACATGGAATGCGATATTGAAGAGTTAACGGTTAGCCTGTCTATTTGGTTTGATTTTTAAATGTACCAATAACAACATGCCTATTTAATGAAGGTGTTTCATTGAAAGTTATATTATATGCCGCGCAAATTAGGTACAAATTTGCCAAAAATGTATTCAAGATGTGAAACAAAGAAGCGGGCCAATTTGAAAATTTAATTCATTGGCCGTTTTGAGTGTTGAATAATTTTGTTTTTACGGCGAATGGCTATTTTATAAATGTTATTTAATTTAGAGATAAGTTCATTAGTACAGTAGAACGTCAATAATTCGGACGTCAAAAATCCGGACCGTCAATAATCCGGATTTGTATCTAGCAAAAATTAAAACATCGTAGCATCTGCCCTTGCACTATGTTCCTTAGCGTCAAGCGGGCGATGGCGAAAAGGCGCGTAGCGACTGTAGCGAGGAGATCGGCGAGTGGCCGCAGAAGGGGGAGGGGGCGTGGTCAAGGTCACACACCTGCTATTCTGCGTGGCAACATCCCCCGTCCCACCACCCACCAGTCGCCTCAGTCCACTGTCCCTGAGCGGTACTGTTGTGTGTGCATTAGTTGACAGTTACGTTTCAGTTACTACGTCAGTAACTACACTAACAGCTGATTCTTTTAAAACGGATTAAAGACTTAGCTGCGAAAAAACGAACCACTACTTCAGTTCAAAAACCTATTACGCATTTTTTTAAAAGCTCAAATAGTGTTTGATGTTTTTACTGTACACATGTTACAATTAACAAATTACAATAGTGTTTGAACATTAAATATGTTTTTAATTAATTTCACCTGTAAACCCTTTACTGTATAAGAGAAAATACAAAATTTTAAAATGTTTGTGTGCATAAATAGTGTATACTGGCTTTTTTAAGGTAATTTCGATAATCCGGATAATTTGATAATCCGGATGGGGTCCGGTCCCAATTAATCCGGATTATTGACGTTCTACTGTAGTTCAGTATAGTTTGTCTATCTTCTTACCATTTGTTGTTAAGACCTAACAAAGATGATTGTAAGAAACTGACGCGTTGTTGTTGTGTAGAATTAACATAAAGATTCAATACTCATGAAAACTCTAAAACAGAGACATGAAGATGCACCAAGCAATGAAGATCCATGTAAACTAACTCCCTTTTTGTGCAAAATGAACGTTGTTGCACTATCGAAATTTTAAAGAGTAGAACTTATATATAAACACTTTTAAAAGAGAAAATTAATGAACTTCACAAATTCTGTGGGAAATTTCTTACCCATATTGAAGTTAAAAGTCTAAGGTAATTAGTTATTTTTTATTATTAAGTTTGCCCCAACGAGAAGTTCAATTACTGGCAACATTATTTCAGTGCTATGACACAAGGAATCGGTCTAGAAAATTAAAAAATCACAAAAATTCACACACTTCCTCTTTGAAAGGTATTTTGCGCTGCAAAACTCCTTACATAATCAACATGAAACTAAAGCCTATTTTACCAAGTTGTTTTGAAGTGACGCGGGCTGCTAGTATATTTTAATTCAGAGGGATGGAGAGGGAGGTAGATTCGCTCACGCTCACAACTCACTGGCCGCCACCGCTGTAGCTAGTGTACAGTACAGTCAGCCGCAAATATAAAAAACAGACAGACAGACAGACAAAACAATCGCTTTTGCCTTAACTAAATACAGTATTATCAAAGTAATTTGTCTGATAAAGTTAGACATTTTATTTTTTAACATTTAGTTCAAATTTTATTTCTAAGAAGTCGTTAGCAATATTTCCTCAATCTAAAAAAAATCCGCTCATCCTGGGCCCCTTCGGAGCCCGGGCCCCAAGTTTCGGACTTGGCTGACATGGCCTCTCGGCGGCCCTGATTATTGCGCCAAGTTCTTTTTGCAAGTCGACACACCAGCAAGTCTCACTGCAAGCCAAATTAGCACCAACCTCAGACAGCTGATTTATTATTATAACATGTTTCTTAAGCTTCTAACTCACCTTTTATTTCAAGGTTAAATATTTATTTGTCAACAAATGAAGCTATGTTTCATTCTAGTAATGAAAAATCTCACGAGATTTGGCGTAGTTTCACGAGATTTGCACGTGAACTTGCTGAACCTTCTTTCAAGTGTTAGACTACCATGACGTCACATCTTTTTCTTACTCTCACCTGCGCAAGATATCTACCGTATAAAGATAATCTGGGTACTGTGTTTACAATGACAAAGTATTTTTTGCACTAACCACTGAATTTCTCAATCCTTCAGATTTAACGTACAATAAAGAAACATTTTTTTTTTTTTTTTTTGCAATCAAGAATACCATATAAAACAATTGTTACTAGCATCCTTTTTAATCAGAAGTGCAGAGAAAATTTACTGAGCATTGCATGATAAATTAGATATATAGTGTGACTTATATAAAACTAACTATGAGGAAACTGTAGGCTTGAGTTACTCGAGGCTTACCTTTTGCCCTGGTAACTGTATCTGGTGGATCTGGTTGCTGAGGTTGTCAGTGGCAGCTGGGAACTGCAGGATCTGGCCCTGAGAGGTGCCTCCAGTGGTAGTCAGAAATGTGTTTGTAAACGTTCCAGTTTTTATACCAGAGGACTGAAAAAAATGTTTTTAAAATAATTCTCAAACAAGGTTAAAAATGTGTAACATCCAAATATAAAAAATATATATGTGAAAAATAAAGTCTTTGTAAAACACAAGCCATCCTCAATCAACAGCAAATATCATTTTATGTTTCTTGATAAAAATCTTTAGGCAGGGCTTGTAACAGTTCTTGAGGCTGGAAAAAATAACTCAAATAAGAAAAAAATAACCAAAAAATAACCTTTTGTACACAACTCAATTGGTTAACACTAAACCAATAAACCACCTTTTTGTGAAAGGTGAAACTAGACCAATCAATGAACAAGTGACGTGTTGTGTTGGTTTTACTAACCTATGTATTTTTAAATAACCCAAAAGTACACTTAAAGATTTACAACTTAATTCATTAGCTACGTATTATTATTAGGCACAAGTAACCCTTTTTATAATGGGATGGATTATCCCGCCAAGTCGTTATCAGGCCAAGGCTTGTTCCCATGGTGCCGGTGGCCGGTTATAAGGGGTTCTTACTATAACACCAAGTGAAAAAATATACTGTTTTATGATAGAATAAAGCTCTGAAAGCATAAGTTTTTATGTAACTTCTACTTGTAAACTTTTGTAGTTCTACCCTCTTAAGGGCAGTTTTGAGAGTAATATCACGTCATATACGTTAGATTTCCAGCCTCTCTGGCAATATGTTAAAACTACCACAACTGTCTGGCTACCGACAAAATATCTTATTAAACCTCCATGGACATTTATGAAATTCAGTTTTTATACTGCAACGTGAATACAATAATATTTGTCAAAGTTTAAAGATGTCAGGCAAAGAGGGTTGAAAATAAGTGTCTGGCAATGAATTATGTGATTTCCCTACAAAATATTAAGAAAACTGAGCTACTTAGTTCACTTTTACTCAGGGTCATACCATTGCAAGCTTCAACATCACTTAACAGCTGCTCACTTCCCTATATTTTAAATGGAAGTGACCAGTTAATCAAGTAATTTTGAAGATTGTAGATATGAATCTGCAAACATCAGCCCAAGTAACCATGATCTAAGCATCATAAGTCGCTGATTCTTCTTACCAGTGTTGGGACATTAAACAGAGATACTCTCAGCTTGCAGCAAATTTCCCTTATAGGGAAGAAGCTATTACCGTAGGTCTCATGGTAACACCTAAGCCCGAGACCATGATAACTTTTCGTTTTGGGGCCCCCAGAAACAGAAAACACCATCCGTTCAGAAAAAAATATATATGTGTGTGTGTGTGTGTGTGTGTGTGTGTGTGTGTGTGTGTGTGTGTGTGTGTGTGTGTGTGTGTGTGTGTGTGTGTGTGTGTGTGTGTCTTGTCAGCACGATAGCGGCCGTAAAAATGGTCCGATCTTAATGAAATTTGGTACAGACATGTAAACCTCGGACGAGTTCGTAAACCAGCCCGATCGGATCACCGGAAGGGGGGGTAAAAGGGGATAAACCCCCCCCAAAAATGGGTGTTTGAGTTTTTTACACAGGAAAATCAAATTTATCGAATTTGTGTTGGCACCATTGAATTCAGCTCAAAAAAACAAACAATTTAGTATCTTGAATCACTGCTCTATGTCCATTGGTTACCGAGATATTGAAAGTGGTAAACACAGTACGCTGTCCCAATGTCAACCTTATGGGAAATAAGTAAAATTCTATATCTCGGTTATTTCTCAACATATCTTAATAAAATTTGGTAAATAACTTCTTCTAGTTCAGATCTACTAAATATTGAATTAAAACCTCCCAGTTTTAATATACCTGTAGCAGCAAACCTGCACACTGATTCCCCATGTTATTCTTATGGAGCTTACCAAAACAGGTCGAATCTCGGTATGTTGGATTGAAATATGTTGTTTTGCACTTGAAAGTCGCTGAGCAAGCAGGTCTGCTGCAATGGGGGTATTATTATATTACAAAGGTCTGGCGGTCGTTGGCTCTGGTGCTAGAAGAACTAGGACTGAGCCTATTACTTTCCTAAACTCAATAAAGGTTTGGTTTTTTCAAGAAAAGCTCTACGCCAGGATTTTAATTTTTGGAATAGAAAGATAGTCAGCTAGCTTACCTTTGAAAGAGTTCAGGCAGCCATAGAACAGATAAAGTAAATCACAATATTTCGGTCCCATTGGTTGTGATTTACTTTGTGTTCTATGGCTGCCTCAACTCTTTCAAAGGTAAGCTAGCTGGCTATACTTCAATCAAGGTTTCGTTTGTCCCAAATTCATATGTTCCTGGTTTCATATATTAAAATTTTGATTTAATAAATTTAATGACTAATTGATATACAATTGTCAAGCTCTGTGACAGTCAGCGATGCCACTTACATGACGGATGATGATCCTCTGTGCGGTGCCACCAGACGCGGGCGACGGCGCGATGTGTTGCAGCTGACCCGTCGTCGGCAGCGGCAGTATCTTGGTTGGCGACGACTTGACCATCGCATATGTCTTGGTTGGATCCATTACCAGGCTTTGCCTCACAACTCCCTGTGCACAGATGAGTTCGTAAGGGCTCATAATATAAACATATCCCAATTTCCGACATGAACCTATAATTTGTATAGTTACTCGAGGGAATCCTGCAGGACAATAACCCATTTGCCCAAGCGTTCATGATGGTGCGCGAAGTCATAAAAGAGAAAAACGCTCGAGCCGCCGGGCGATGCTAAAGGAATTCAGTCACCGAAATTCAATTGGTTCTCACACCACCAGCCTCAACTCAAACCGCTACAATGTTGCAACAACGAATGAAGTATCAGCCATCATCACGCTTAATGCGGACCAGACCTATCCAGATTTAGACCATGTCGTGAAAGAACTATGAAAAACAACTGTTCACCGTGAGCAATACAGAAAACCGCTTCAAGCCATTCTCGTATCCTCTCTTTTACCCAGAGGGAGACTTGAGCTTTTCGAACAAAACAGTGCTAACTGTTGGTTAGCAGATGTTTATATATTACTGTTTGTAAGTAGATGATAGCTAAGCAGTGGTGTCGCGTGACATTTTTGCGTGGTCATCGCTGATAGTGTAGGAGTACACGGGGCTGCGCCGACGCAGCGCGGCGGAACGGCTGTATTGCTATTTATAGAACAGTCGTTCGCGACAGTCCTGCGCTTGACCGGCCCAGATATCCGTCCCCCAGCGACCCCACGACTCTACTGAAAAGGCAAATGGATTAATACTGATACTTAAAAGCTCTCAGATGAAAGTTTAACATTGAAAAATGCAGCTAGCTATTTTACTTAACAGTTTAGTTTTATAATTTCATTTTTATAACTTTTAATCAGTTTAGTTTCATTTTCATAAATGTTTCAGTTGAACAATTATATCACCTTCTTCTTCAGTCATTGTTGTGCTCATCGATTAATAATAAAACATGTTAAACATTTCATTATTAAACTACTGCAACTTCATTAATTGAAACTACACAAACAGAAGCACAGCACGCGGCGCAAGAAACGAACAGTGACACTTACAGTGATAATGAAGTTGAGAATCGCTCGCTACGTGGCGAAGGCTGCCGAGTACAGCCGAAGAGAGCCGGACGCCAACCGATTCTCCAGCGACAGAGATGACTTGGCCGCCTCTACACAACAGAGGTGTGAGTGATGGGGTTGGATGCGGTGAGGTGGGCGCTCCACTAGATTGGATTCTCCAAACTCGGCGATTCTTCTTGACTTACTTGACTTATCTCCTGTAGCTCCTTCCTAGGAGCATAGAGCGTCCAGAAGAGCTCGCCATCCATCCCTATCTTGCGCCAGGTCCCTCAGCTGACCCCAGGTTCTCCCTACGCTCACAGCCTCCTTTTCCACTGTTCTTCTCCAGGTGCTGCAGGGTCTTCCTCTTCTTCGTGTCCCTTGCGGGTTCCACTCTAACGCCTTCTTCTCAATGGCAGTGTCGGGCTTTCGAAGGGTGTGTCCTAGCCACTTCCACTTCCTCCTTTGGATCCCTACTTCAATCTTTTGTTAAATAAAATAAATAATAAATAAATAACGTCTTTATTTGAAGCGCTTGTCAGCAGCATGCTGTTTTTCACAATAACTCAGGTCAATACAAAATTCTACAGATAAAATATACATGTATATACAAGTCTTTCCAAAAAAACATAAGGTAAAAAATAATTAAAACTATGCACTTTTTTACATGGATAAAACATTAACAGCTTGTTTTTTGAACGAATATACACCGGCCGGACCATGTCCCATCACGGATTTCAGATCATTGTAGACCTTGGGGGCGAAGTATGCAAACCTCTTACGGTCAACTTCAAGGCGCACGCAAGGCACTTCCAACACGGCGTCCTGACGAGTACAACGGGATCGCACCTCAGCTCTGGTTTTAAGCTTAGCTTTTAGGTAAGCAGGACGACCACGCAAAATGATTTTGTGGACGAGGCAGGAAGTTCGAAGAGTACAAACATGTTTTATAGGCAATAAACCTAATGACTTCCTCGTCTCAGAAATGTGGTCAAACTTTCTCAAACCAGAGACATACCTAACGCACATATTCTGTACCCTCTGCAACTTCTCCATGTCCCCCATGGATACTGCGTTACCATAAACAGGTAAGCAGTAGTCTATCAGTGAGAGTACAAGGGCCTGAACAAGACGTAGTTTAGTTTCAGGAGGAAACAAATGTCTGTGCCTAAATAACATTCTCAGCCGGACCATAGCACGTTGACACACTGCGCTCACATGATCTGAGAATGTTAGTTCAGAGTTTCCCCCATAGTGGCAGCGAACAATATAAACAGCACAGGCCCCAGACAACTTCCCTGAGGCACGCCGTTATGTTTTGTCAGGAGAGATGATGTCACAGACCCTAACTTCGTTCGTTGCGTCCTGTTCTCAAGGTAGGAGCCAAACCAAGAGACAACATTTGGGCCAAACTTGTAAAACTTCATAACAGCTAGCAGCAAAGAATGATTTATAGAGTCAAAGGCTTGCGAGAAGTCTAACATAGCCAAAGTAGACGTTTTTCTTTCAGCCTTAGCGCAAAAAAGATCGTCACACACTTGCAACAGGGCAGTAGTAGTACTATAGCCGCTGCGGAAGCCAGACTGACACTCTGGAAATATAGCGCTCGACTCCAAAAATTCAACCAGCTGAGAGACCACTAGCTTCTCCAAGATCTTGGACATCGCTGGCAGTACGGAGATTGGGCGCAGATCAGCCACACGAGAGGGAGCCTTGACCTTGGGAATGGGAATCACAATAGCTTCCCTCCAACCCGAGGGAAAAACTCCAGTGGCAAGAGACACATTCAACAGGTGAGTAATGGCATCTACGCAGAAAGGACCAATCATCTTTATCGTTTTGATTGAGATTCCATCCGTACCAACAGCTTCCGTGGAGATAGCATTAATGGCATCTATAACTTGTTTTACGGATACAGTCTTAAAGTTAAAGTCACATTTCACTTTTTCCGAGTAATTGCTCAAATAAAAATCAAGACATTCGGAATTTATACCTTTTCCTGAGCCCATATTAGCAAAATAGCCATTAACCAAATCTGGTGATTGCAAAAATGGAGGGATATCTTTTATGTTTCTATCATTCACCCCACTTGTCTTAATTTTATTCCAAAAGTCTTTGGAACTATTGCAATTCGCCATTTCCTTTTGGAAATAGTTTCTTTTAGCTCGCCTTATTTCACCGTTTAAAGCATTTCTTGCTTTACAATATGATATTTTAAGCTGTTCGTTTCTAGAAGCAAGCATCTTACTTTTCCAAAAGTTTTTTTCTTTAGTTAGGCATTTGATTCTCTCACTTCTCCACGGTGCTTTCTTTTTGGTTACTCTTTTTCTAGTTAGTGGAACATGTTCATCAAATATTTTTAGTATTGCCGAGTTCATAAAAGATAATATGTTCTCCACACTATGCATGCATTTGACCTTATTCCATTCTGTTTTGACAGCACTTTCAATACCCTGTACCCTTTCAGTACTTTTTGTTGCCCTGTGGCTTCCCATAGCTGCTCATTTGAGATAGTGTTTGGCCAGAACACTCTTAATATGCGCCGCAGGCACCTGTTTACAAAAACCTGGAGCTGCGAGGTACTACTTCTGTCCATATTCCAAGTCTGGCTGGCATACAGGAATTTGGTAATACTCTCTTGTGTATCGCTCCGTTTTTTTACTACGTTTGTTTTATCTCCCTCCTTGTTTTAGCTCCACTTTACTACCAACAATCAGGACAAATGCAAGTAAATGTGAGTGTGTACTGGTGCGTTCAGTGTGACTTCTTCTTCATCATTCTCACAGTCACAAGGTCTCATGCGGCCAATTGATGGCCGCTCGTTTGGGCAAGTCGGATTCGCTCACATTCGGCAATAGTGAACTTGAGCCAATAAGACTTACTTTACTCAGTTGAGTTAATAACTTCTTAATAACTATTGATATGCAGTGTGGTTTAATACCCGCATATTGGTATTAAATATGCGGATCTTTGTTTTTGTTGATAATTTCTGTTCCGCCATACTGGATATAGTTGAATAAAAGCTGCATTGGCTTTCCTAATGCGACTCTTTACATCCTCCTTTGCTCCTCCTTCCGCTGTGACAATGCTCCCGAGATACTGGAATGAGGTAACCTCTTCCACTACTCTCCCATTTAATTCCAAGGCATCAGCTGCCCTAGCATTCAATCTCATTTCTTTAGTCTTGTTTATATTTATCTTAAGACCAACAAGCTCAGCCTCTTCTTGTAGTGAATGCAACTTCGCCTTAATGTCTGTGTATCTCTGGGCAAGCAAGCATATGTCATCAGCAAAGTCAAGGTCCTCCAGTCGCTCTCTCAGCCCCCATTGCACTCCTCTTCTTCTGTTGCTTGTGACTTTCCTCATCACTGAGTCCAACACCAAAAGGAACAACATCGGCGATAATATGCAGCCTTGTCGAACCCCCGCATTCACTGGAATTGCTCCAGTTAACTTCCCCTGGTGCAGCACCCGGCATTCATACCCATGGTACATGTCCTTTATGATGTTTATAATTTTACATGGAATCCCATACTCTTGCAAAACATGCCACAGCACCTGATGTCTTACTGTGTCGAATGCCTTCTCGAAGTCCACAAACGTAAGGTAAATGGTAGCTTGAAATTCTTTGCTCTGTTCCAGTAGGATGCGGAGAGTATTGATCAAGTCAACACTACTTCTTGCTGACCGGAAGCCTGCCTGTTCCTTCCTCAACTTCTTTTCAATAGACTCTTGGATGCGGTTTAGAATAATCCTAGCTAAAACCTTGCTTGGGACCGACAAGAGCGTAATGCCTCTCCAATTACTGCACTGAGTGACATCTCCTTTCTTTGGTATTTTTACAATAATACCCTGCTTCCACTCATTTGGAACTTTTTCCTCATTCCAGATCTGTTGAATTAGTGGATGCAGAAGATTTGCAGCAGCATCACCGGCTTTCAGTAGCTCTGCTGGAATGTTGTCTGGTCCAGGAGCTTTGCCATTTTTCATACTCCTAAGGGCCTCTTTGACTTCTTCAAGTGTGGGGCTTCCAAGGTTTATGTCTTGTTCGCCCTGTACTGGGGGAGGTGGTGCCAATTCCTCTCGATGTATGTCGACTTTACCCAGCAGCTCACTGAAGTGCTCCTGCCATCTGTTTAATTTATCGTTTTCATTTGTCAACATGTTACCATTTTTATCTTTTACCGGTTTCTCCCTGGAAAAATTTTTTTTGACAGTTTCCTAGTGATGTTGTATAGTTGTTTGCTGTTGCCTTGCCTAGCTGCTTCTTCCGCTTCTTGTGCCAATTCATCCACCCATTTTCTCTTATCTCTACGTACAAATCTTTTCACATTTCGGTTTGCATCTGAATATTCTTGGAATACGATCTGCCTCTGCGCTCTAGTTTTGGAGCTGTCATATTTCTGTTTTAAATTTTTCCTTCTTAACACTTCGTCCCAGGTTTCTTCTGACATCCACTCTTTCTTCTGATTTTTCCTGTATCCCAGAATATTCTCCCCAGTTTCTTGTAGAGCATCTCGTACATTTTTCCAGGTGTCCTCAACCCCAGCATTCAGAGCACCATTTTCTGCTAGGACTTGATATCGATTGCTTAATTCAATGCTGAAATGTTCTCTGATTGCTGGGATTTTGAGCCTTCCTGTGTCAAGTTTCCTACTTACGCCTTGGTGCTTTTTCCTGTTTACCAAAACCTTGATCCTCAAGGTTGCCAATACTAGGTGATGGTCGCTCCCAATGTCTGCTCCACGTTTGTTTCTCACATCTAACAATGAGCTTCGAAATTTTCTGCTGATAGCAATGTGGTCTATTTGGTTTTGCGTTACATGGTCAGGTGAAACCCAGGTGACCTTGTGGCAGTTGAGGTGTGGGAATAGTGTTCCCCCAATTACCAAGTCAGTTCTGCACAGAGATTTACTCAAAAGGGGTTAAAGGGGTTTGCATTTGAAAATTTTGAGTTGCCCTTAAATTTCCCCAATTTTGGGGACACTCAAAATTTTTTATAACGTCAAAATATAATTTGGGTTGAGTTTGTATCATTCCCAAAAGGTTAATTGTTTGTATTAACAAACAAAAAAAATAAATAGAGGGGAACAGACTTTTTTTACACACTGTATATTTGTCAAGTACCACTGACCTATCATCACAGCCCAAAATACTCGACCTAGAACCTTGAAACTTTGCAAAAACGTTCCTCTCAAGGCATAGGTACCCACTAATAACGGATTTTTAAAAATTCCCTCAGGGCTACACCCTATAATACTTTAAAGTTTCAATGTTAAAGTATAGGGAGCTCATGTAGTTGTCATGGCAACCTTAACATTAAAACATGAATCCAAGGAAGTTTTTCTGTTTTTCCACGGGTAAAACCATGTTGATCAGCTAGTTTTAAATAAAAGAGCTGAATCAGCCGGTTGTTTTTAGTTAATCCAAGCAAAGCTCGGTCTTCAGTACTCTGTTATTAAATACAACTATTCAATTCAGTTAGCTACTTTGTTAGCGAATTTCAAGTTCCTATATTTAAATGTGATATCTTGAGTTTTGAAACACTTTCTGTCAGTTAAATTAAAAAACAAATGAATCCCTAATGTTTTACACCCAGTCTATGTAAGGGAGTAAAGTACAAGAGAAAGATGGTTGTCACTAAGACAGGCAGTTCACTTTACTCCCTCATGACACCTTTATTGCTGAACCTATCTTAAATATTTTCTTCACCATTAAAATCTCTGACTGACTTTCAAATTTTTTAGACATTGTGTCACATAACAAAATAATAATTAATAAAATCTTTAAAAAAATTTGTGTTTAATACAACAAATTCAAGCATTAAAAAGTACAGTAGACTCCCTCCTATCCGGACACATCAGGACCAAGAACCTTCCAGACAACAGTTTTTCTGGTTAAACCATCATTTAAAAATATTATAACTCTATGCACACTTCATAAGCCAATACTATTATTTAGACTCAACTCAACTCTTCCCAATGAGAATCTTCAGTACAGTACTGTCCATTTCCTGAATCGCCCCCAGTTAAACCGATATATTGACAAAAATCATCCTTTCTTGAAAAGATGTCCTTTCTTTTGAGTGTAGTCCAGTTAAACCGATGTATGGTTAAAAGGTGTCCAAGTAAGAGGGAGTCTACTGTAACTATAAAATAGTGTTCTCCAATACCTTTTGTTGATTTGGTAAGATCTGTTGCACTTTTCCAGGTGAAAGTTTGAGTCCCATTTCCCTGGCTTGGGCCAGGGTGATGGTTCTAGGAGAATTCATGATTGTTTTGTTTTGTCCAATGATTCTGAAAGCTTGGCCACCTGCTTCGCCAACAATGATAGGTGAATCATGCGCAATGTTGCCTTGGGTGTTGGGTGTGAATATCACTTTGGTCACAACCTAGAAATGTATTCAAGTACTAAGTACATTTCACTTATCATGTGTTTTATTCACTTCTTAAAAAATCTTAAAACATAGGCTACATAAAAGACTAAAATTTGTTTTATTATTTTTAATATCTTTTTTTATTCATTGGCTTACCCATATTTTAAGGAATAGGAAAGTATTAAGATACACAATAACTCAATAGTTTGCATATGGTTCCATAGATTTCCAATAATCTGTTACCAAAGGTCATGTAAGACCTGAGCCTGAAACCATCATAACATTTTGTTTCTTAGGTCTCCAATTGCCATAAACACCACTCGTTCTCTTCAGTTTCAAGTTAAAAAATTTTTGTTAGATTCCGTTCATAAATATTTATAAAATGTATGGAAAAATTAATGAATTAATTAATAATAATTAACACATACTCCTGAACGAATGGTGTTTTTAGTTTTAGGGGGCCCCAGAACTAAAGTTATTACGATCTCGGGCTTAGATCTTACCATGAGACCAATGTTAATAGTTTCTTCTTTGCAGGACAAATTTACTAACAGTGCAATACGACCTCAAAAGGTTACTGGGATATTCACACCTTTAGAATGCCAAGTATATATCAACATGTGGTAGGATTAGTCAATATAATTTATTTTAACTTGACTATTCAACAAATTTAAATGATGTACAATAAATGATTATGGTGTCTCTCAAACATTTGCAAGGAATAAAAAGAACCTGCTCAAATTATTTTTTTAAATTAATTAGCTTAAACTTAACTCCTGGCTCATCATGCTTGACTCCGTTGAAACTTAAAAATACAGGGACTGCAGACAAGTATTCAAGGAAACAAACCTCATTCCTAGGTTTAGGAGCCACCCATAAATTAAGTAAGGCCCCTAGGGGGAAGGGGGGTTTTCAGCAGCGTTATGAACCTTTACGGAGGAAGCTGGGGGGGGGGGGATTAGATGTAGTGTTACGTAACTGCTAAACCTTGAGAATGTATGTCTTATTTTATTCAACATTAGTTTTTCTCTAGATAAAATTTAAGTTTTTAAAAATTTTTAATGTTAGTATTAAGTATATTTTCTTATGAGAATGCAAACAAAACTAAGTTAGAACAACGTCCAGTTATATAAAATTGGAAAAAAGAATGACTTTTGAATGGACTTGGTTGGACCGGGTTGGATGCCCAGTTCAAACAGAACTTAAACGTTCATGCCCAATTAACAAAAAACCCCAGAATGGAGTCATCCATGGTGCCAATCGTGACAGTGTCTGACCACATGACCAACCATGGGAGGACGAGTGGAAATTATACTAATTTTTTTTAATTTCTTTCCTTTTACTGTGTGCAATATAATGTGATTTTATAAGTTAGTACATTAAAACTGCATCAAATATTTGTCATATCAATAATGTATGTGTTTCTTTTTAGTTTAAATTTGTCTTTTGTTACATATTACGATTTTTAAAATAGGATGGATTGGAGGGGGTAATGGCCCTGCGTTACGTAATTTTTAGGGGGGGGGGGGCTAGTGTCGCCATTACATTCTATTACAAGGGAGGGGGAGGGGGACTCCAAAAATGCTGATTTTAGTGTTTCGTAATTTATGGACTGTCCCTTACCTTCTGAACTTGTTCATCTTCAAAAATTTGAACAAACAATGGTATATTTAAGTTAAATTAGCCATCACTAAGAAAAAGATCTAAATTATACTGAATAAGGTGATGAAGCTTCATTACTTACACTTTTCTTTACACTGCCGAGAGTGATCGATCCTGGCCTCTTGCCTTTGAGAGCGTCGGGAAGTGGTCGGATGGCCTTGAGCGTGTGCACAGACGTTGGTGCAGCCGTCGCAGGCTTGATTGGAACCACTTTTTTTTCCTCCACTTGGACTGGAGGCGCTTCTATGGTTATCGTCTGTCCTATCTCCAAGTTCTCTTCCATTAATGTGCTTATTTCACTGTGGCGCCCCTCCATGTCGTGTATGTCGGGCAGCTCCGTCATCTCGGTGTCGTTGTCTTGGTCTTCTCCGATCGTCACTTCGTGATCCACCACGTCGACATCGTCCACTGTCGACATGCTCATGTCTGTGTCGTCTTGCGCTTCCTGTGCCACCAGTTTGTCAAGTTCTTCTTGGATGTCCACCAAGTTTGA
Source organism: Flexamia atlantica (assembly GCA_035578135.1). NCBI lineage: Eukaryota > Metazoa > Arthropoda > Insecta > Hemiptera > Cicadellidae > Flexamia > Flexamia atlantica. The sequence goes on along the minus strand of JAQJVK010000002.1, from coordinate 46,659,768 downwards.
AAGCTGATCGGGGTGAAACTCTGAGAGCTCTCCCATTTCTGGTAAAATGCTCTCCCCGTCACCTGATACTGAAAAAAGTTTTTATCCTTCAAAATATAATTAATTTTTCACTCCAAATTTATTAATAAAATCAATCTAGACCAAGCTAAGTTATAGAGTAAATTATTAAAATCTAAAGAGGTATGAAAATAAGACATATAACTCTACCATGAATACGCTGTAAATTATAAGTAGTGTAGAGTGCACGAAATACAGCGGGCGGCAAAAACTGTTAACTCATAAAATTTCCAGCTAAACCTCAGCTGAATTGGCTGAATGAAATGTTTTTGTTGAACTGTCAAAGCTTTGTTTATGATTCTCAGGGTCTTTTACGTGTAAATTTGTGTTTACTTTACCGTATGATGATATATTTTATTATAGACCCAAACAAATAATAAACAATAATTTCGCGAACAGCGCACTCACTCACCTGCTGTATTTGCTGCTCGCGATTATAGAGAGAATATTGTACGGAAAATTATTATTTTATCTTTTACATAATATTTCAAGATGTGGAAAAAAATATTAATCTTGTTTATGATATCTTGTACCTGATGTAACAGGACTATTTTCTTATTATCAGAAGAAAGAACTTTGTATATAGCACCCGTGCTGCAGCTGACTTTCTGTAGAAAGTTTTATTTATAACCTAGCTGAAATGTAAAATACTCTGTTTCAAATTTGCAAAATTCTCTATTTTAATAATAACTAAGGCACTGTTTACGAATTTTCAAGATACCCTTTATTTTCCCACATTCTAATATCCTCAACTAAAGTTAAGAAAGAATTTATTTCGAACATCCTGTTACATTCACTTAGATCGAGATTCATCTTTGAAGTCTGCAGACATGAAAAATTTTGTCAATCTAACAGGGTGGCCACAAGCAAAACAACCGTTTAAAACCCACAAGAAAGTTTCCAAACAGAAAGAATTCAATTCAAAACTATTTTCATTCATTCTTTTACTTAAGGAAATACATTTAAATTTAAGTTTGTTAGACAAAACTCCATTTTAAACTTGTTTGATCAAGTTAATTTAACATCTTTTCAGCCACTAATCTTATGGCCACTAGACAGCGCTCATTAGTTCGCAAGGCTCAAATGATTGGTTATTGTTGTTGAAACTAACATGATTTCATTATTAGTAATCAACAATCAGTCCTAGGTAGCCTACATTAAAACCAATCATGCATTTACTAAATATCTTATGGTTTATTCGGCAATTTTGTTGTTTTTAACATTTGTAAACCAATGAAAATCTGAGTAAAAGCGTTAATCCTCAGCTTCTACCTTTAATTTATTAAAAATCATAAGACCGACTCAGAACTACACTCATGTTGATCCTAATTATTAAAGCCTAACGGTGCATTATTAGCAAGCTGGGTAGGTCGACATTTAAATCTGACGACTTCTGTACCTAATCTTCCAATTTTCAGGAGTTGTTCTGTTCAAAATTTGTGTCTAAAATTTATGAAATCACCAAAGTAAATTAACGGTTAATTTTTTTCTGTTAAGTTTACTTTAGCCATAAATAGAATAAAATGACAATGGTGCTCTTACCATTCTTGGTTAATTTAAGAACCAAACTTTATTATTAATCATAGAAATGTAATGTTAACTTTTACCGTATTTATGGTTAAGGCTTGGAAAAACGCCAAATTAAAATATTTAATTTATTAAGATTAAATAATCATGACTCAAAATAAATCAAACTTCCCAGCTCTATTTCTTGGATAGACCGGTCCAGATAATCCGGGATCCGGATGATGTGGGATCTGGATAATCCGAGGTGTACTGTAAAAACTAGTTTTTTTCGGAGTAATAAAACGGTTGATGAACAGGATATAACGATTTCAAGAATGTAAGATTTCACTGCATGTTTTTATTACCTTATAGACCAATGAATAAATATTACAGTAGAGCGTCGATTATCCGAACGTCGGTCATCCGAACCATCGGTTATCCGAACGCTGTAATAATTCATATTTTGAACATGATTCACAAGCAATTCAAATTCGCGTGCCGAATTCGCGTGTCAGGGCTGAAGCAAAAACAAATTTTGGACTTTTCCACTAAATAAAAAGTATACAGTGTACTGTACCTATGTATGATAAACTGTTCTTTAAAAATTTATACCCATGAATTCTCATCGATTTCATAATAAAATTACGTAAATAATCTTTGTTTAGTCATTTTTTAGCTTTTTTACTAGTGAGAGTTACGTTACATAAATAATTTTAAAAATTTGTCTTTTCATGTTCGATTATCCGAATATTCAGTTATCCGAACACCCCTTGTCCCCAATTAGTTCGGATAATCGGCGCTCTACTGTACCTCAAGTTGAGCTTTAAAAACAATTTTATTTTTATTTTACTAACTTTACTTGAACAGCCTAACATAGGATAAAGAGAAACCCTTTCAAATAGAAATACCCCCGTTGCAGCAGACCTGCATACTCAGCAAATTTCATAACCAAAAGAACATTTGTCAATCCAACATAGTAAGTTTTGACATGTTTTTGTAATCTTCATAAGAATAACATGGGGAATGAGTATGCAGGTTTGCTGCAACAGGTATGTTATAACTTGGTGGTTTTTATTCAATATGTAGCAGATCTGAACTAGAAGAAGCCATATACCAAGTTTTATTGATATATGTTGAGAAATAAGCGAGATATTGAATTTTACTTATTTCCCATAAGGTTAACATTGGGACAACGTATTGTGCTTACCACTTTCAATATCTCGGTAACTAATGGGCATAGAGCAATGATTGAAAATACTAAATTGTTTGTTTTTCCAAGCTAAATTCAATGGTGTAAACTAAAATTGGATTACTTTAATTTTTTTATGTAACAAAACACAAAAACCCCATTTTTCGGAGTTTATCCCCCTTTAACCAGTGGACCGTTCAGGCTGGTTTACGAACTCGTCCGAGGGATTACCACTTTACTTGTCTGTACCAAATTTCATTAAGATCGGACCATTTTGACAGCCGCTATCGTGCTCACAGACACATATATATCTTTAGATATATACGGAAATAATTATAATTATTTTATTATAGTTACCCTTATTTGTGAACTAATTCAAGAACTTTAGATATATATATATATATATATATATATAATTTTTAACGAATGGTGTTTTTTGCTTCTGAGGGCCCCAAAACGAAAATTTATCATGGTCTCGGTCTTACCATGAGACCTACGGTACCGTAATAGCTTCATCCCTATAGGGGAAATTCGCTATAATTAAACTTAAAAGTTGTTGAAATAAGTTAATTTAGGATTTACAATTAATGGGTTTACAGTTACCATTTCCAACTGTTCCAACTATTTCTACTGTCTTTGGTAAACAGTGGACAGTTTTTGGTTGGAAACAGTTTTTTTCTACCATACACCATTAATACCTAGTCTGAATGATGAAGAAGTTTTAATGCTTAAGAGAAAATGTGGTAACTTACATCCGGTGTAGATTTCAAGTATACTTTTCCAGCACCTATGTACACATTTGACAAATCCTGGCCTTTGGGTGATGACTACGATGAGGTAAAGTTGAAAGTGGTCGCCGCCATTTCAGACACAATGCAGCAGTCCATTACCAAGGTGCATTCCTACGCCCATTTATTTGTCGGCCTCAGGCCTTCTGCCTAGGTGGGGGAGGGCTGTTTAAATCTCCCATTGTTTTTCCCAGGAAGCGCGGCTGACTTCGACCTTTCTCTAACACATTCACATCTCAGATTTTTAAAAAGGGGAACCCAAATACAACTTAGCTCCATCTGGTTGTCTCTATTGAAATTGATACAATGTTTTCTAATTTTTAGAGCTTTAAAGAACCTTTCACTCAAAATAGGCCTAATTATTGGCGGTGGCCAAAACTTGAATATCATCAAAATAAATGTTGTTTCTGGTCACGGTGGCATGTTCGGCAACTGCAGAAGTAACTTATTGGTGTATCAAATTTTTTTTTCAAGTTAAGTTATTACCACCAGGGTTAAAGAACATAAGAAGTAAAAAAAATTAGATAGCCTAACAATGCTTCTGCTGTTGCCGTACATACATGCCACTACGACTAGACACATTAATCATTTTGGTAAAATTCAAGTTTTGGCCACCAGCAAAAAGGTAAACCTACCAAATACCAAACACTTACGGGTTGGGTAAGGTTTGAGTTACTTTTGGTAGCTCTATATTTGCCATTTTTCAATAGAATTGATGTATTTTTAATCCTTGATTAATCCTTTAATAAATAATATGTGTTATACCTCAAAAACCTGTGAATTTATTTTTAAAAATCTATATTTTCATCACCCTGCATAATTGGACCAAATGCCTAACATCGAACACCGTCTACTCTAGTCAATTCTACTTCCTAATTCAAATTCAAATTCAAAATCTCTTTATTCATGAAGTACACAGGTACAATGAATGGTGTCAATAAGATATAGAAAATTATAACTAAAGTAAAAATAAATGATTCTAACAGTGCAATTTTTTTTACATTCCATTTTTTTACAGAAAATTTTAACTTAAGTAAAAATAAATTATTCTAACATCGAACGGCTGTGAAATGAGGAAGATTTTGTCTCTTTAAATCTCTATTTGTATTATAATTCATGTTTAAGAACCATAAATAAACTAAAAACTTGATTATTTATTCCAAATAATCAAAAATATTTCACTTAAGGCTCTATTACAAACGAAAATCCTTGATTCACTTAGTAGACCTGCTCGATCTGACGTCAGATCACTCTGATAACAATGGCTAGACGTTGTCGTCGTCACTGACTGAATCCACCATCCAGTTCAGTCCAAATGAGATGTATTTTTTGGAATGAACTTTTCTTTCAACTTGGCAGACTTCAAAACATTTCATGAAGCTTATTCTCAATATAAGTAGACTAATGCGTAATCATTTCCAACAGTAGGCCTACCAAATAAAACCTGAGTGATGGATTTAAAAATACCAGGGTACAATTATTACTATTAATTTACAATTATCCTCCATGCCTATAATAACTTATGTAATGAGCAAAAGATTGAAAAATATGCCATTTGTTGTAAAGAAATCAATGCTATAGCCTATAAAGAAGAAGAATCAACTTATCCAAAGACGGGACTTTAATAATGACTCAAGTACGGTACACACTCATCGGGTCAGGATGAATTCTTTTATCAACACTGTGATAAAAAACTGTATTCATAAACCTTGTATTATGTGATAAAATAACTGTTAGTAAATGCAAGAATCCCCAAATTTTAATTTACAGGAAGTTAAAACTCGTAATTTGAAGCTGTGTGGAGCATAGGAAAAAGTCGAAACACCTCGTTCGACGTAAGGTACATTGCAGACGACAAAAAATCCGAATACCTTGGAAATAGCCTAAATCATATTTTTCAAAAACCACTAATATTTTAATCTCAAACAAACTTTATTATATTTATTTTCCATCGAAAAAATTTTCATTACAATGAAATACTTCTTAAACTAACAATATAACTTATTGAACTTAGCGAAAACACTAACGAAATCGGCAACTCCAGCCGAACTGCCAACTTGCCGATCGTCCACAGCCACCAAGATTATGATGATTTCCAATGACGTCTGACACTGAGTACGTTTTCAAAAACCAAAGACCATGATGGAAAACGTTGGTGTATTCTCTTTGATGATCCCTTGAAACAGACACTTATATTTTCTGTTCAAATTCACTGTGTTCGATATTTAGCAGTGTTCGACGATTGGTAGGTTTATCTAATTTATTTTCAGAGAGAGGTTCTTGAAGTATCATAAAATATTGTAACAACTTCAATAGACAAAACGGGATGGAGCTAAGTTGTTCACTGATTCCCCTTAGAGAAAGGCTAAGATGTGAATGTGTTCTAGAGGTCCAGCTCAGCCTCACCTTGACCTCACCGTTCTTCTGCGTGAGGACTGCTGCAATGCATCCGAAATGTCGGCAACCAGTTCCAACTTTTCACCCGAAGTTCGTGAACTTCAGGTGATCGTGGTCATCGACTAATGACCAGGAAAAGTAAAATGTGAACTTTAACTTATTCAAACAGTACATACTTATTCACAAAAGACCTAGCTTGTGCATCTATAAGCCACAGTACTGGTTTACCAACCAAATACGACCAAAGAGTTAATCTTAGGCAAATTGGGCCCTAAAGGCTACCTTAGACTTGATGGCAAGCGTAAAGTATATAGATGCTTTTAACTGTAGGCCTATTATTTTACTACCATCTAACCAGTTCAGGAAAATCATCTGATCGCCTTCTTAAAGGTAAATTTCTTAAAAAAATATTGTGAAGGACGGTTTGCCAGATTAAAATAAGCATCACCTTTCTTCTCTAGATAGCCTATATTTAACAAAATAACCTTTAACTGCCTAAAACAAAAAACATATCAAGTAAAATCATTCAGTAAAAATTTTAACTGACCCTAAGTTAAAATCCTATGGTTTGTAAACATTATTATGCTTCGTAAAACCTTTTAGGCCAAAGAAAGCTAAGTAGGACCTACTGCGGCTGAACAAGAAACGATTACTCAGCATGAGTACAAGGATGTATGGTGTTAGGGGATACAGGTTCAACTACTGCAGAGATTACAGGTATTTTTCAATGACTGATGGGGCTGGACCTTTGAAAGTGAACATCACTTCATATAAGGTAGGTACCCCCAAAAAGCTTTAACAAATATAGTTGGATCTTACCCAACTGCAAAATTACAGTATTATACTGAATGATAATATATTTGATATTGAGCAAAAACTTAAAATATGAATAAATATCCCTAATTTGTGACTTTTGAGGAAGATAAAAATATACCAGCTTATTCTAATTTGAATTATTTTGTATCACACTTGCAGTGACACTAGTCGAAGATGGGAACCTGAGATCGCCAAATGAATTGCACATTTTTTGTATATATTATATTCTTTGAGAAAATGAAGGGCAGCTCTGATAGTAAACTAGATAATAGCCATAGAGATGATAACTAAATTCAAATATTATCACCTGTAATAAGTGAAGACATCACGATTGAGTTCAAAATCACGCGCCCACCATTACGATCCCAAGATGCATTTCAAAAAATGTACAATTTTCAAGAGTTCAATTTGATTGCAATAGCAAGATGCTTGTTATACTAATTTAACAAAGTTACAAATTTATGTCCTTAAAATTCAGATCGAAAAATCACGGTGTAAGAAATTCAAAAGCAGGGAAAATGTCAACATATTTAAAAATTTAAACGTGAGCAAAGTAAACACAACAAACTACACTCAACATCCGCGAAAATTCCTACGTAGAGGCCAACGCAGATATTATCTTTTTTTAACTTCATAGACAACAAAGTTATAAATGAAGTAGTTTTATAGCGTATAATGAGTAAAATGAGTATATAAAATGTTTGTCGTAAAAAAGGGGTCGTCCATAAATTATGTCATCGATTTTTAGCCATTTACGGAACCCTCCTCCCTACAATAATCTTCCCGTCATAACCCGTCTAACCTAACCCTCCCTGCCATGAAAAAATGACGTCACAGGGTACAAAGTCCTGAAAGCCAGTTCACCGGTCTGACACTTAAATGGAGCCAAATGGTAAGCTTATTGGAGCGGGTTAGTTCGATGCACTTTATTCAGATGGCGTTGTAAAAACATGACTTTCTTCTTCTTCACTGATTCAGCCAATCAGAACGACGATAACGATCTGCTAACATCCCGTTCCGTTTCCCCTGATTTTCTGTCGCGACGTGTACACAACCATAACGAGTTGTAAGGATCTACGTATTTATTTTCTATCAATCGCTTTAAGCACAATAAGAATCACTCAGTACAGTATTTCGCGAAACAGCTTGCACTAACGGCAAACGCTCTCAATCTAAACAAACCGGTAAAGTCATTAAAATTGAAAGTCTAGCAAACAAAACAAGAAAACGAAAATATAAACAAAGCAGATGACGACGATCGATATGTCGCATCGACGATGATCGATATGTCGCATCGACGACCATCGATATATCGCATCCATCTTTTTAGTTCGTTGCACTTTATTCAGATAGCGCTGCGGTTCCCTTACCACCGAGTTTACATGGGAGTGCCATCACCGGTCTGACACTTAAATGGAGCCAAGTGGTAAGCTTGATTGGAGCGGGTTAGTTCGATGCAATTTATTCAGATGGCGTTGTAAAAACATGACTTTCTTCTTATTCACTGATTCAGCCAATCAGAACGACGATAACGATCTGCTTCCCGTTCCGTTTCCCCTGATTTTCTGTCACGACGCGACGTGTACACAACCATAACGAGTTGGAATTAATTTGAGTGTGGGAAAATACCTAAAGTACGTTTGCAGAAAGTTGTTCTAGTGTAAGTCGTTTCGTGAAATACTGTACTGCAAGATTCATGTTGTGCTTGAAGCTATTGATGGAAAATAAATACGTAGATGTTTACATAAAAGCACTTAATAAAAATAACTAAGTTAATTTTAATTAAGTGCTTTTATGTAAAGATCTACGTATTTATTTTCTATCAATCGCTTTAAGCACAATAAGAATCACTCAGTACAGTATTTTGCGAAACAACTTGCACTAGCGGCAAACGCACTTAATCTAAACAAACCGGTAAAGTCATTAAAATTGAAAGTCTAGCAAACAAAACAAGAAAACGAAAATATAAGCAAAGCAGACGACGACGATCGATATGTCGCATCGACAACGATCGATATGTCGCATCGATGACCATCGATATATCGCATCGATCTTTTTAGTTCGTTGCACATTATTCAGATAGCGCTGCTGTTTCGTTACCACCGAGTTAACATGGGAGTGCCATCTCTTTACTAAGTTCATTATTACTCTATGGTGCCATCTCTTTACGAAGTTCATTATTACTCTATGGCCAGTTTTCGGTAAAGCTCTACTAAAGGTACTGGGTTTTTAACACCATCAGATTAACTTTTAAACCCATGTGGGGCTAATTTTAAACAGAACTTTTTAACTTTGTGGCTGTGCCACACTTACTGTAGTGATGAACGCTGACGCTGCCTGCAAATCTAAAAAATTTATCATTCAAATCTACTCACTTTAGCCGTAGAGTAATAATGAACTTCGTAGAGTAGGATTCATCTAAGTTGGCCAAAACGAAAGTAAACAAACTATCTTCTTACGAACTTAACCATAAAATCCAGCTGTGCTGAAAACATTGTCAACGAACATCTGTTTATTATAGCACTTGCAATAAAGGGAAAGTTCTGTTGCAATTTACAACTGGCAGTTCACTTGCGCTGCTTAAAATATTACCAAGGGGCTTTTCCAAATAAATTATGTATTAACAGGGAGATGTTGTGTCATGGATGCGGCATGGTTAATAGTTTAAGATTTTCTTATGAAATAATATTTACAAAGAAATAAAGGCGAGTTTTTGAACAGCCAGTATTACTTGCTGCAAGCACAGATAAACGAATATTCCTTGTGTATTCCTTTATCTGTGCTGCAAGTCAGTATCTGAAAAGAGAGATTGTTTCATATTGCAGTCAAAACTTATTAAAATTGGCCCAGGAAAAATAAACAAGCAGTTAAACAAACTAAAATACTTGTAAATCAAGAAATAGAATCAAATTAAACTTTGGCAGCTATGTAAAAAGGTTGAAGGGAAATAAAAACTTCTAAAAATAGGCGATATTGTAAACATTCTATAACCTATAACAACTTGTAAACAAACGCAACTTGGCGATTTGACAGTTCTGAGAAAATGTAAACAGACACCATGTGTAACCAACAATGTTTTCAATGTGACTTGTAGGCAAATTTTTGATGAAATGACTAGTACATGCTTTGGCCAACACAAGGCCACACTGTGTAGTGTGGCCTTGGCCAACACCCCCATGAAAATTTTCCTTCAGATCTGATGAAAAAAAAACATCAGACCTGATCAGAAATACCATCAGAACTGATCATTCCTGGTCAGGAATTGGTGCATTTTCTGACCAGACCTGATCAGGAATGTTGTGATTCCTGATCAGGTCTGGTCAGAAAATGCACCATTTCCTGATCAGTTTTGATTTGTATTTCTGATCAGATCTGATCAGAAAATGCACCAATTCCTGATCAGTTCTGATGTACATTTCTGATCAGATCTGATCAGAAAATGCACCAATTCCTGATCAGTTCTGATGTATATTTCTGATCAGATCTGATCAGAAAATGCACCAATTCCTGATCATTTCTGATGTATATTTCTGATCAGAACTGATTACAAAATCCACCATTTCCTGATCAGTCCTGATGTGTATTTCTGATCAGATTTGATCAGAAAATGCACCAATTCCTGATTGTAATTCTGATCAGATCTGACAGCATTCCTAATCAGGACTGTTCAGAAAATGTATAATTTTTTAATGTATTAAATAGTTTACAGTTTTTTACCAAACTGCTGATTCTATTTGGATAGGTAATAAAAAATTAACACTTTTCAAAACTGAGAAAAATATTTTGTAATTATATTAGCAAAAGAACAGCAATGTTGAATTACATTTTACAATAAACGACAATATATATCAAATACATTCTGTTAATAGTGCATTATAATTTAAACTATACCATCATAAAGTAAATTATAATGTTTATTGTAAATTACTGTCTTACTTTTAAACATGACGTTAAAAAAAACTAAGTTGTAAAAGTATAACCTCAACTCAGTTGTAAGTAAAGTTATTAACAGTAGCTCAGTTACGGTGGAACATCCTTATAACAATGAATACACACAAAAATGATGAAAAGCAACAAAAAAAAACTTTAAAATGGGCAAAACTATTTTTTAAATTATATTAAAATATGATATGAACAACACCAAAGGACCTGAAAATGCACCACTTCTAAAAAACCATCAACCAAGCGATGTACATCGTTATTTGGTATTTATAACAAAATATATCAAAAACATTGTAATAAAAATTAAAACATTATATAATAAATTAAAATGTTTCTATAATACATTATTGTATTAAAAATCTCTTTAATCGTGTGCGGTCGATTGCAAGGGCACTTGGCACTGGCAAACTATTTTGATCGCGAGGAAGAGCGAGAGAGAGGAACATACACTGTATTAATGCCCTCTATCTTCCTTGAAAACTTGCTAGCACTGTGTTAACATTAAAATTTGATATTAAATTAGTTATTATAAAATGTGTTACAGGAGTGCTGATGATGTGTGTGTATGGTTGTAGCTTGGAAGAACAGTAGTAATTCTGAAGATCACTTTTTGATTTGTTTTCAATAATAAAATAGTACCATTCAATTATGTAAAAAAAGGCCTGGTTTGCACACATGACTAGTAAAGTTGTGAGTAGCCAGTAAAAACAAAGGATTCTTTGTAGTGAAGAACAGGATCCTTTGTTTGTACTGGCTACTGACATCAGAACTTGTCACCGTATAAACCAGGTGATGATTCATCATTTCCTAAACCGTAGGTTAGGAAATGATTTGCATAAAACAGCGTCAGCTGACATGTATTTTTTAAACTTAATAGCAGAGAACGAAAGAGAGGGAACGGGTACAGTGTATGTGGTTCGCTCTCGGTGTAGCCCGCACTGTCTCGCGGTTGACCGCCTAAATTAAAAACAATTGTAAGAATTTTTACATAAGACCTGCGCTTTTTAACCAAAATCCTTATTGTTTTTAACAATAAAAAACTCAAATAAGCTGTTTATTTTTGTTTGTGTATCTCGTAGAGCTTTCTTCCCAAGTTTTTTGTAATTTCTTGTTGATTAATGACTTGAAGGTTATGTTTAGTGGATAACATTTTTGCTGCATCTGAAAAAAGGATGTTGAAGATAATTTTAAAGGGATATTACATGACAAATCAACACAGTCATTTTACTTCACCATCTCAAAATGTTATTAGGATTGGTACCAAATCAGCCATTTAGCCATGAAATTAGCTTATCAGTCATTTTGTAAAAAAATTCTCATTCAAAATCCAGTTTTACAAATAAAATTATAATTCACACACTTCAATACAATTACAAAACAATTGAGTATAGCCTATTAAATTATTGTTCCTTTGGTCCCCGGGTCATTCCAAGTCAAATCATCCAGAAAATAAAGGATTTGTAACCCACCATCTCAGAATTTGATGAAACTTGATGATTTTGTTCTTTTCACATGCCTGTGGAAAAATACCAAATTTTAGCTTCATATCTCAAACGGTTTTTTTCTAGCAGACATTTGAAATTAGTAAAAATCTGTCGTTTCTGTTGTTCCCGAGCTCCAAGATAAACTTGCATAGCTTAAGAAAAAAAATTTGTATCTTTGCCATTTTTAATCCAATTGTTATGAAAATTTGCAGTAATATTAAGTGTGCTAAATCCAGAAAAAAATAAATCATAATTATCTTTCTATATATAGGTCATTGAAAAATATATTAAATTTCTTTTATATTTTTAGTCCGATTACAGTGTTTTACAAAACAAATTAATATCTCCTAAAGGCACATTGACAATCAAGTAAATTTTTTTTTTAAACTTATCTACATTAAACAGATGCAGCAACAAAACACATGACTTTTTGCATGCTTTGTAAATTAAAAAATCTTTTAAAAAATGTCCAAATAAAAACAAGTTTTTTGAATGTTTTAAATGGAAGAATTTTAAAAATCTAATTTTGGTTTGCACCATTAAATTCAGCTTGAAAAAACAAATATTTTTGTACTTTGAATGTTTGTTCTATGTCTACTGGTTGCTGAGATATTGATTGTTGTTAATATGTTACGTTGTTCAATGTTAACCTTATGGAAAATAAATAAAACTCAATATCTCACTTATTTTTCAATTATCACAATAAAATTTGGTATATAGCATCTCCTATTTGACTTTTCTTTGATGTTGGCTAAAAACATAAACATTTTCCATTCCTATGTCAGCAATCCTGCAATCCTGTGTTAGCTTATCGTAGCAGAAAATAAGCAATTTTGCTGCCTTGGGAAAGCAAAAAATAGTTGATTTTCAATGAACCCACACACCAAATTTTATTATGATAAGTTGGAAAACAAGTGAGATATTGAGTTTTATTTACTTTAGAAAAAAAATAATAGTATATTTCACTACTAGTCTCGAAAGTAGCCCATTTTGGGGCAAGATAGTGTTTTACATGCGAGGCGTCAAGCCTCGCATGTAAAACACTATCGAGCCCCGAAATGGGACTTTTGCGATGAGTTTTGAACAATACATTTCATTATGATGCAAATAAGTAACCAAACTTGTAATAAAAAATCATCCAACATTTCATAATTTAGTCATTTCTCTATAAGCAAACACAATAGGGCTGAATTGTCTATTTTAGTTTAGAGTCAGATGGTTGAACTGTCAAAACTGGAACTTCGTTTGTTTGGGTACGGCAAAATTTTGTTTGGGTACGGAAATGCAAAGTTTGGGTAACGAAAAATCTGCTGATCATTATTTCTTTAGATGTAAGGAAATCGAGGGTTTTTGTAGATCTCAGCTGTACGGTAACGGGCAATTTTCGTATACAGAGTGATGAAAAATGCTTTCTGAGGTCATAAATACGTTAAATCAGTTTAAACTGTTTTTTGCAGTCAAATATACGATACGGTAATGCTATAAGGAACTTAAAGTTTCACCTAAATTTATTTTGAATTGCTGTTTTAGTAAGTAGACTTCTTGGCAGGTTACCTGTGTTAATTAACACTGGGTTTGCAAATTATCGTGGCCTATTTATATACAATTCACATTTATAGTTTTTCACTCCAGGAAGAAAGCTTGTAGTTACAATACACGCTTGCTTACCTACATTAAATGCAAATTAGTTAAAAATTAGCAAAAATGCCTAAATACCAAGAATATTTGCTACCTAACATTATTTGTCAACCTTGGAACATCATATCGTCCAAGAGAAAACAAAACTTTGTATCATTATAGCCTACCATAGTTTTTTTAAATTCCTTTCACACCACATGAGAATTTCCGCAGATTGATGAAACATCCAAATGAAAATAATCTTTAGTGTAACATCGATTAAAAAATTACGAGCCAATAAGGAATCTGAAGAATGTTATGGAGTTTTCCGTGCGCTGATCATATAACATCATAAGAAATATACGACAAAAAGGAATCATAAGACACCCACAGAAAGCAATACTAAAAACCTACCTGAATTTTTTCTCCTTAAGTTGTGTTTTGAAGCCAATCCATAGACTGAATCGATTCTCACAATTTCTCCAAAAAGCCTAGAAACTTGTAATGTTTTCTTGGTGTTAAAAATGTAACAGCAAGCTCCTTCCTAAAAGAAACACAAAAAAAATTACAAAATAAACAAACATTATTAAATTGCAGATAAACAAATGTAAATTGCTTGAAGGCTACTTCAATATTTAAAAAGTTAAGTTGGCTAAGGTACTCATTACCAACGTTTCCAAATAGGCGGGTGCAGTTTTGTCAGCGGTCTAAATTTTATTGGAAATTGGCTATCAATCTGAAACTTTTGAACGTCTGTAACCGAAATTAAGATTATTCGATTTCATCGAGAACAAATCAAGACACTTCATAACATCAATTATCTATTCTAAATAAACAAAACAATGTAATCAAAAGCATTAAGGTGGAGTCTGATAAGGTCTCACCTGATGGGCCTACCCAATCAGAGTATATTTAAGTTAGGCCTTTGATAAGTACTAGTGACGGGCAAAAATAAACAGTAGAAGTAAAATAGGTAATTTGCATTAGCAGAACGAAATATAATCAGAGGTTATACAGTTGGAGCGTTTCGTCTTGAGCTTTGGCCTATTCCGTTGCCGAAGCTGTCAAACATTATTTATTTATTCTTAATGATCTGGGGCAATAAATAATGAAAAATTAATCTCAACAAATATTAAATGTGATTAAGTACAAATTACAGTAAATAGGTATATAGACAGCTATTAAAAAATGTTAACATGTCAATTTAACTTTAGGTATCAGCTGTAGTGTTCTGAAGATATTCACTCCACTCCAACCGCTTCAGGTGTAGGCCTAAAGGGTTCCCATAGCTCAAGATAAAACGCCCAAACTGTATCCAACAAGAAGTTCAAAATTTAGTAATAAGGCTGAGGCATACCTAGTTAGGGGGTACGAGTTTCATAGCCTATCTGATCTTCTGCCGTTTGTTCCTATAGCAGACGATTCAACATCTGATTTTCTAAGAAACAATATCGAACGATCTACCAATAGTCGAAGTTCGATGTACCGTCTGTTGGACAGAACTCAACATCTGATTCCATTGTATTTGATATCGATTGATTTGTTACTTTACGAAAATATATTTATCGATAATATTTTAGTACAAGATGGCAGATGATGAGAAATAAGGTAGTAAGTTGTGTTTAGTTAGTTAATTATAGTAACGTTTTGATTTAGTTTTTATATTAGGCCTATGTTTAGTATAATTTTAGTTTTACTTTATTTACGTTTGGTATGGTTTGTTGTTTGTGAGAGAATCAAATGATATAGGTAGGCCTAGATATAATTGACAATGGTTTCGGTATTTGTTTGTTATCGAAGTTTCTTCACTAGCCTACTGACGGTTGTTTGTTAAAACAGTACATCAGTTGAGTTAAACACGATAGGTTGATAGTTAATTTCGAATAACCAAAATCTGAACTGAGTACCGAAAACAAAACTGATCTTTGCCCATGTTAATTAAATCCTATTGAGAATTTCAGTTATCAAACCTATAAGCATTAAAGGTAAACAATGACAATAAACATAAACCTAGAAGATCAGATATGAAACTCGTACTGAATTATCACATGGGAGTGTTTTGGAAAAGGCTAGGAGAGTTGTTATGATATGCATAATTACCAAACTTGTATCAACTAATCAGAACAACTATAATGGAATGCTGAAAGTTAAGGTTAGGTTATCTTGATTTCACAATACATGACTAAATAAATATCCAAAGTATAAACTTACCGAGAACGATGAAAGCCCGTAGTAGGGTTAACTCATTGTGTCGTAGTTACTTGAAGACCGCAATTAAGTCTAAACTTCCAATTTAAAACCTTAAAAGCCGTTATGACTTTAACTGAAACTGAGGCCAACGGCGTCTCACTCCACACTCCACACATCCACACTCCAGTTCAGTCCAGTCCACCGCACCGCACTGGTTAAACGTCGCACAGTGGTCGGAACGGTGCAAAAACCCCCAAAAATGAAAGTTCACGGAGTCATTCGATTTCGTTGTTTTTTTATGAACAAAGGTCCAAATAACATGGATTCATCATAAAAGTTGATCTGGGTTATGAAGAAACCTTGTAAATAACATTTTAAAATACACAATCAACATATAAAAAAATGAAGTGAAAATCCCAATAAAAATTAGTATTTTATATCGCTGAACAGAGATAAAATTTGTTGAACAACCTAGGCATATCTTATATGAATATGTTCAGGAATTCATAATCTTTAAAAAAATATGCATTTTACTTTGTTCATTACGACTTTGAAATTTTTTGTCGGGTGAAATTCGTAACAATGTTCACTTTAGTGGGAATATCGTTCTATCGAAATTTGATGGAGCCGAAGAAAAAACTGTTATCCACAGTCGCTCTGAGAATGGTAACGTCGTGTTGTATATGCATTAAAGGAATCGCAACAGAAATTTCATCGCCGCCTTCCGCCGCCGGTGTTCAGGACAACCACCAAGAGAACCGCGTGCTCGGAGCGCATGGCTCATGCAATCGCGGCACCCAGTGCCTGTTTAATGATAAAGAAGGGATGCACGCTATTGTATACAATTTTTCCCGTTATCTACGACATAAATTATTGATTCGTATCTGATTTTTAGATATTTTTCTGGATCTATGCTTATTTTATGTTAGAAATTGCTCATTTTAGGTGTAGTTCTGATTTGTTTTTAAAATCGTTTGATTAATATTACCGGGTTTACTTGAATTTAGTTATTTGCGGGAACTTTTATTTGATTTTGGACTTGCCATAAGAATAGGGCTTACACAACATGCTTTTAAGCCATCCGAAGAACCAGTTTCACTTATTAGTGAAGAGACAAGATTTAGAGTTCTATATGATTTCAATAGTAGGAAGTGCCACATATTTGTATCTTGAAATTTCTTTCGTAAACTATGAGAAATTTCATATCATCCTAAAGGTCCTGTAAAAATTGATAATTTTGTGAAAATAGGACTCAATTATCTCAATCCGTTTCAAAATGGCAGCCTTTAATGAAATTTTCTTGTATTTTCGGAACATCCTCTATTTAAAAAAAACCTTTTAATATGCTTTTCTCCTAGGTTTGTGTTTTCAATCCCTGTATTCATAGCTTTAAAGGCTATGATAAGTCACATGACATTCCTTTCAAAACGTAATTTTTTTAATTTTGCGATTTTATTTTATTTATTATTTTTTGGGAAAATATAATGTTTTTAAAGGAATGCTATGACACATATAATTTTAAAGTTACTGTTACAAGAATTAAGAATTTGGAATCAGAATAAAAATATCTTAAGTGGTTCCCAAAATACAGGGTTTTCCGTAAATTTTTAAAAATCACAAAAATGGCCGCCATTTTGAAATGAATAGAGTTAATTAAATTCTGTTTTCACCAAAATGTTCCTCTTAATGAGACCTTTCAGATGATATATAATTTGTATAGTTTTACGTTGGGGATGTCAAAATTCAAAGCCAAGATCTCTATTTCTGGAACACCCTGTATTTCACGTCGAGCTCAACTCCCACTCCCGGGAACTTTTAGTGTGAGGTTCAGGTAAGTCTAACAAACAACAGTGCCAATTTTCAGGCGTCTCGTAAAGGTTTTGTAGCCAACAAGAGGTTTTTTCCATAAAACGGCCTTTTCCGACCACTGTGCGTCGCGGCGTCGCGCGTCGTCTGAAGAGAGGTTTTGTCTTGACACAATTCACGCATCATGCTAGTGTTGTTATTTATGGCCCATATTATTTTGGCAGGGTGATTGTATTAATTAATTTGAAATAAATTGCTTATATTGTGTCAGGCATTTTTTAAAATAGTAAACTATTATAAAACATATTAAGTATACCGTAACAAATAACAATTTAACAAATAGTGTAATAATTTTATATAAATAATTCATAACATAAGTTATAAATCCGTTAAATTTTTAAAAATTATTTTTATATTTTTGAATTTAAGTTTGGACTAAATAAACGATTACTGAAGAATTTGTGTATTTTTTTACACCGAGGATGACAGTTTTTTATAAGCGCACAAGACTTGTTAATCAAAACGTATAAATATCGAAATGAATAAACAACAAAATAAAAAAATATGAATAATAAAACGTGATATTTGTTATTTAATTTGATTTTATATATACTTTTGATCCATATTTTTCACGTGAAAATAACGTTTTTAATTTCACTACATTTTTCACTTTACATTTTTTCATCATTTTCGCGTGAAAATATGTTTCGCGTTTTACTTTTACGTTTTTTTACTTTTTTCACGTGAAAATAACGTTATTTTTACATTGTGTGCTGACTGGGTTATAAATTAATTATTGAATAAAAATATTCTTAGAAAATTACCTCGTGTATGAAAACATATATCTTTGAAGCTGTTTTCTTCTAAACCAAACCATTTTCAATTTAATATTTTATCGACATATATATATAGGAATATTAAGACATGACTTCAAATACTTATTAGTTCGCATACCTTAATGTGTTGGGATTATGTCAGATCATATGATTCATGACCAAGCCTGATCCGTCCTGATCATGTTGAAATCAGCCCTAATCAGACTTCATTAGTTGGGATCAGACCTGATTGGGTTCAGGAAGAAATGCATCAGATCTGATTGGGTTCAGGATGAAATGCATCAGACCTGATTGGGTTTAGGATCAGACCTGATTAGGTCTGATTGTATCAGATCAGACATGGTCAGATCTGATCGTGTTCAGGAATTAACACATCAGATCTGATTGGATTCAGGATCAAACTTGATCGGACCTGATGAGATCTGATTGTATCTGATCGGTCTTGATCAGATCTGATCAGATTCAGGAGTTGACGTAGCAGACCTGATTAGATTCAGGATCAAACTTGATCAGACCTGATTGGATTCAGGATCATACTTAGTCAGACCTGATCAGGCCTGATTATGTCAAATCAGACCTGGTCAGACCTGACTGGTTTATGATCAGATCTGATATATTCCTGTACAGATCTGATCAGACCTGATTTAAAATTTTCATGGGGGCACGTGAATCCTACTCTACAACTTTAGCTTTGTTTTGACCTGAGGATAAAATGATAATTTTAACGGATAATGTAAAAATCGAGTACATTGTTTCTGATGAAATTTCTATAAGCTATGTAACTCTAACCATTTTCAATTTTCCTTTCTAAATTAGCTTGAAAATTTTTGGAAAATAATGTCATATCAGCGTTTACCTTCCCCCCATTCACATCATCCTATCGGCCGTCATTTCCATTCTTGACTCCTCCCCCCTATTTTCAGATGACGTAATTTATAGGCGGCCTCAAACAATAATCTAAATTTTATTAGTCATAAGTTGACTCATGAGTATGAGGCAGAATATAACTGCACACCATCAAACAGGCAGCCGGACCGTTCTAATCCTAATCCCCTGTTGACAAACAATGCCTATGTTACGGGCATAAAGTTAGTTTTTATCTATGTTACGGGCGGCGATTCATAACTAGCATATACAACACTGGACTAAGAAATAAAGGAAATGTCAAAAAATAACTTGTTCTCCATATTTTAGTCTATGAGTTAAGCGAAATTTTCTTGGCATGCAGGTGAACGCCCGACCACTCCCAAGGCCCCACTGAGGTGGCGTTGCCACTCCTCAGTAACCGCCCCTAAAACAAAGGCATTGTTTGTCAACGGGGATTAGGACTTAGGACGTTCCGGATACCTGCTTGGAGGTATGCATTTACGCTCTGCACTCTGCCATAAAGTAATAATGAACTACTCTGCGTCCACTATGTATTGCTCCAAAAGTCATAACTCCGAAAGGCACTGCTCCGAAAGCAAATTTCCAAAAAGGCATCTCTGAAAATCTAACTCGATCGTAACAGTGCCGAAAATTTAACAATGCCTTTCGTACTTATGACTTTCGAAGTTGTGTCTTTTCGGGGATATGCTTTTGGAGACTTGCTTTCGGAGTAGTGATCTTTCAGAGATATGATTTTCCAACCATGTATTTCGTTGGTGATATAACCTTTCGGAATTGATCTAATTTCAAATTTGTAAAAGTATTTTCAAGGCCAGGATTAAAAATGCACAATCTACTAGCATTTTATTCTAAAGGTCAATGTACAAAGTGTTTGGACTCCCGCCCAAGCATTTGAAACGGTTAATCTTTCTAAAGCCCGCCATCCACTAGCGGACTTTGTCCGGGGGAAAGCACTGATTTTGTCCGTGCGGACGATGTTTGGCAGAAGTACTCTGTGGATGGGCTCGACAAGCACTGATTTTGTCCGTGGCGTACAATGTCTGGCGGACAAATTGTCAGTGGTCTCGGCTAAAAACCGCGGGCGGATTTTGTCCGTGGCGGACAATGTTCGGTAGTGGATGGCCAATCCCAATTTTGTCCGTCTCGTCGCAAGGCCACACTATTTTCAGTGGGGCCTTGCTCTCGTCAAGTTTTCTCCCATTAATATATATTATACAACACCATCAAACTGAGATTTACTAGGGATGTTTTATTTAGTTATTTTGTACTAAATTGAATGCAATGCTTAACCCTGCGTTCCAAATATATACGTACATAATTATTAACTAACAGTATACGTGCAAATTATTTTATTACCACCGCGACGTTAACCAAAGTTCAATTACTCTACCGTATTAAGTAATTTACAATTAATTATTATTATTAAATTTATATTATATATTTATTTATATTATACAATGCAAAATCTTGTCAAAGCAAATAAATATTAATATTATTATTATTATTTCAAATTGGAACAGAATATTTTTTTCTTAGAAGATTGAAACTTCTTGCGCGTCGCTTCGCGCCGCGCCGTTTCCGGTCCCACGGTATACTGGGACACCTGCGTGTTCACAGATTAAGTTCAGTCGCTCGGTGATCATCAGATTGAATATAAATCCAGTTTTAAGCAAGCTCAGTGTCGTGGAGGTCGTAGTGTGCAAGTGTGTACTTTTATCTGTTGTGTACTTTAGATTTTACTGTTTCGTATAAGCCTAGTTGTGTCCGAAGCTCCGGAAGCGAACACGAATGATAGGGTCTTGGAAAAGGAGGTGCCGTAGTCAAAAAAGAAAAAGACATTGAAGTAGAAAGTGAAAAACTATGAACTAAACAAATAATTAACAATTAAGCTCTGCAGTTGTCGTTGCGAGACTGATCGACAACGACAAAAATCATCCCCTCCACAGATGTTGTCCGCGCTGCCTGACGGACAAAGTCCGGTAGTGGGTGGCGAGCGATCATTTGGACCTGCGGTCCGCCCAAACTTTCTCTGATTTTGTCCGCGCTGCCTGACGGACAAAATCCGCTAGTGAATGGCCTGCTTAAATTCTCCCACCATCACCGTCAGAGCGCGGATTGTTTTTAAGAGACACAAAGTCAAATTAGTTTTCCAACAGACCTCACGCGCCAGAGGACGCACACATCGTCTCAAGTTCTTTTTTTATTCACATTCAATACAGTCCGCTTCATCGTAATTAATTATAACCTATTTCTTGTTCACTTGTTTCAACTAGTTTAATGAACAGTTAATTTCCATTCATTTTTGTAAAATCAGTGTGTTTTGTAACATTAAATTCAACATTATCCAGATCAGTGCGTTTCAATTCATCTTCCACATCAAAATTAAATTTAGGAGAACTTTATAACCATTACCAACTAACCAGCTGCCATTCAGCACAAACCAACTTCAGACCATTGGATTTTTATTAATGCCAGAGGAGCCCTCATTTTTGTTAATCTGTGACCTGACCCAAGTCCCAACTCCCAAGTGCTGTTTTTGGTATGACAAAATTGTGTGGATTCATTACAGAGGGATACAAATTTAGAACTCAGGGATAACAAGGGATTTTTTTCGGGCGTGCTGAGTTGAGGAATAATAAGGGAATTTTTGGACGCTCATTCAGGGATTTTATATTTTACTCTGTGGAAACACTGCACTGATTCCAGTCGAAATTGGTTTTGAAGTCAATATGTCAAACTTCAAACTCCCCTAATTAATTGTTACTATTATTGCATTGGATAATTAGTGTTAAAACGAAGTTGTCTGGTAGTATTAAGGACTGGTCGTACCAAGAAGGTAGTTATCTGTTGTATTAATGACTAAATAACGTTATGTTATGATTTAATTTTAATTAATCAAAGTGGTTTACGTTTATTTTTAGGTTAGGAGGTAAAGTTGAAGATGGTAGATTTGCAAGTAAATTTTATTAATAGTCCCAATATACAGCACTGTTTTTACACAATCTTCTCAGTTTGCATTTTTTACCAAACCATGCACCATTAAAAATGTATTAATTAAGCTAAGTTTACACAAGCATCTAAAAGTTGCGTCACTTGAACACTCTAATTAACATTGTTGTTATGCCGATACAGGTTTACCAAAAACAGCTGTGTTAACACTTCAATTGTTACAACACCTTATTTATCAGTAGAGGGATGCAGTCTTGAGTGATGATCCCTCAAATTAACAACAATGTTAATTAGAGTGTTCAAGTGACACAACTTTTAGATGCTAGTGTAAACTAGGCTTTAGGCCTCTTATATCTGTGAATTATCAAGCTTAAAGGTTGGTAGAAAGGTTAACAACCAGTGACACAACTTTAAAATTGTTTAAGAGGGGATTGGAAAGACAGAGTCGGTCATAGAATGCTGCAGCGAAGCCATAGTTTATGCACTAAGTAGTGCTGTTTGTTGAACGCAGCAAACAGCTGGGACAGACGTGACAACATCCATCATGCTTGCAAAAATATTCTGAATTTTTTTCAATCATCCGTCAGTTCGACCCTTGTTTGATTGTTTATGGAAGCCTTAGCCAAATTCTCAGTTCTCTTTAAAGCGTGTTTTATTGGTTATTTCCTATTGAATAGGGAGCTATTGTTGTCATCCGCACGGTGGCTCTGAGGCATGGTACCATGATAATTTTTGAGTTTCCTAGATGTTAAAAAACACTGTTAAAAACTATACTATGATACTGTGGCACTCAAGCGGACACCATTTGTAAGTTTTTTTCAAATGTGAACTTAGGGAGATTCTTTGCCGTGATATTAAGGTCAGTGTGGACTAAAAAATCGGAGCAATCATATTTTTTGGGGGAAAAGGCCCATATTCTTTTTATGGGAAGCCCCAACCATCAATTTGATACATAATCAGAGACAATCAAAATACAAAGAAATTAAGCCCTTTTCTAGAGTTATATAACCAAAAATAGGCCTAACTTATTTATGAACAAAAATGTGAACTTACTAAACACTGTAGGCCTATGTTGTATTAAGATTTTGCACTCTAGCAGCCTTAATCATCATCTGATTGTCTTTAAATTTGGTACCTAGAGATATAATTTCCTATAATCTGATTAGCTAGTAAGTTAGGGGAGTTAGGGGGATGATTATGAACAGGGGTCCCTGTTCATAATCATCACTGCAAGGGACTTTTGATATCCAACTCCATTGTATTTGTTTTTGTTAAAAAACAATTAGCCTACTTGATATTATCTCAAAACAAAAAGTAACCTAATATATTAATCGCTAAAAATGGAAGAAAGGAATGTTGCAAAACTAGTTCAATAAGTGATCTAGTACCGTTAAAATCTTGAGTATATGAAAAGACTAAATTCCGAAACCTAATACTGCACTTAATATAAGGTTGATAAGCTGTTTAGAATAACTAGCCTCTACAGACAAGTCTTTGTTAAAGTGTCCTGTAACTATGTTACTTTGATAGTGTTTAGCAAATTACTAGAATCAGTCATGTTTTTATTTTATTTTGATGCTTTAATGTCATGGTTTCTCGAATTAAATGTTAGAATATTCGTATGATTTTTAGTTTTAATTTCTAACAAAGCACTAGGAGTACAGCCGCTTTTGTGACATAGCACTAGGGCGTAGGAGGGGGACTCCAGCCTTTAGTTGAATGTGGCCATGACTAAGCCTACCTCTCTTCATGATCTGTGCATGAAAAATACTTGTTTAAAATTATCAACAACATTATATATATAAGATACTGCAGGTGAGATATGGTCCGTCGGGCTGCACTGATTGATAGTTTCGCAGGAGCGCTTTCGGCGTCTTGCCATTTTCAACTGCTACTAATTCTCCACATTGTTCTGTCTCCGCTTATATAGGCTTATCAATGGTTCAAAAAAATGATATACTCACAGAAATCGAAAAGAATGACAAGTTTTCAAAAAGGAGTATAGGCCTACAAATTAAAATGTTTAACATGTAAAAAGGTATACATAGGACAAACCGGAAGAAATTTCAAAAAAAGATATAAAGAACATATTTATGCACTAAAACAGCCAGAGCCAAAATCACACTTTGCTTTATCTACATATTTTAGAAGAAAATCATAAATACGGAACAATCGAAGAAACACTAGAAGTAGTTGAAAATTTAAATAAAAGTAAAAAACTAGACCTTTGAGAGAATCTTCACATTTTTAAAGAAAAAACAAAAAACAACATAATCAACCAGCAATTAGAATGCTCAGAAAGTAAAACGTTCAATATATTAAAAGACCAAATCATAACTAAATAAAAAGTCATAACAGGAAATTACTAGAATGGCCCGATAGTAGAAGAATCTGACAACAATAGACCAGTGACCCACCCACGGATCCTTCCAAGAACAAACAACCCCCTCCGAATTCCAGGAAAGCCTACCACCTCGAATCATCCCTCACATTCTGGAACCATTGATAAGCCTATATAAGCGGAGATGGAACAACGTGGAGAATTAGTAGCAAGACGCCGAAAGCGCTCATGCGAAACTATCAATCAGTGCAGCCCGACGGACCATATCTCACCTGCAGTATGTGACATTGGCGCACGGACCTCAACACCACCGTTGGATATATATAAGAGGTTATTGGTATGTATGTGTATATTTTATGGACTTGAAAACTGTTGGACTGTTGGCCTTGAATCTTGGTATGTATTTGTAAAAGTTCACAGAGAAGGTTTATAAGCCATCCATTTCTTCCTAACTCAAAAGGGTTCCCATATCAGCCTTAAGCAAAGAGATTGTTTACATAATATAAAATAAATGACATGTTTACTTGAACGGTTGATCTTTGTGTGAAATTGATTTTAATTAGACTCATTTTCCACCGATTGAAGCACATGTAAAAAGCAAGAAATTTAGAATTTTGAAGCAGCTATCAGGAATATTACATAAAATAAATCACCGACTAGAGATACTTGAAGGAATTATTTTTAATAACAGCTGTTATTTAAATAGAGGTTGAGTGTGCCACTGTAAACTATTAGTTTTATCTACAGCACTTTCAAAAATTGCCAGGATGGCCAGGATTTTGTTGTTCATTATAGATCCTAAAACGTAAGTGACAGCATTTTTAAAAATTGCTGGAGCGGCTAATTTTTTTTGTGCAAGGTTCACCCTAAAAACTTAAGGATATGATTTCTGACAGTAAATACAATTTTAAGCCATATTCTATAGGTCTCGCATATACCTTCATGAAGCAAAAAGAAAATTAGGATTTTCTTTTACGAAGGTGTGCTGCGACAGGAGTAGATAATATATTCCTACCTCAGGGCCACTCTATACTATATATGCGAGCAGAGTCAACGCGCCGCCGAAAAAGCCAAGGGTGCCGCTCCTTATGTCGTGCCCCATGATCATCATCAGGGCAAGCTCAGGTACCGTGCAGTAAGCAGAAACGACCATAAATTAAATGCTTCTCGGCGTTTGACTCGGATAAGCCAGTCTCGGTAAACTTGCTTCTTGTGTGTGTTAGTGCAATTCTCTCCACCTCATAGAAAAATCGACTGGACAGCCAACACAAGCAAACGGCACTTAAAAGAGGGAGCACCGCCGATATTGGGCATGAGCCTACCCAAGGCAGCAACATCAACAGCAAGTCCCCTTGGGACTTTTGTCAGAGGGGCACTGGATAATGTGGGGATATTCCCCCACATCGCCTACAACAATAAGTCCAGACAGCCAGCATCATTGGTCAAAGGTCCAGTGTGACGAGCACAGACCGAAACCCGCGCATGCGCACCCGGCAGGGACCGGCTTCAGGTAAGGAGCGAGCCTCTGTCGTTGGTGAACCGGCAATCCATGAAGTACGGCAGCGCAGTGGCCGTAACGTTCCAGGTTATGGTAACGTACAATAGTAATTAAATAATGTGTTAGGCCAGTTAATTTTGGGGGGAAACTAGGGGAGGGGAATCCTTGTCTTGATTTACAAATATTAATCCACAGTTTGGCATTCAATTAATTAGTCAGAAATATTAAATTAAACTTACAGTTAAAGTCATGTTAGCACAAGCAGGAGGAAATAAGGGGAGATTTATACTATTAATCTATCTATACTATTATAAAAATACCCCCGTCGCAGCAAACCTGCGTACTCAGCGAATTTCTAATTACAAAATATCCAGTAATTAATCCATTATTACAAAAAAAGGAAAATAAAAGGAAGTGATATATTTATATATATTTAAATGTTATATTATAGCTTGTTTTAAAAAGACTTTGTGAAAAAATATTGGTAAATGATAGATGATAAAACACAAAGATTTCATATAATGAAGTAGGCAAGAATGTTTATTTTTTAAATTATATTAACATAAAATTGTTTAAAAAACAAAATTATATTAAATTCATTGATAAACTGAAAAATTACTTAAAGCGATTCCTTGAAAATCTCAGTAGAGAGTAAATAGGAAATTGGGTAAGCCAACATTCTGCTGCCCTGATACTAAAAACAAAGGGAAAAAATGTGAATATCTCGGAGACCAATGGACTTAGAGAAATGATTTAAGATACCAAATTGTTTGTTTTTTCGAGCTAAATCCAATGGTGTAAACAATAATTGGGTAAATCAAATTTTTCAATTTGAAAAACCCATTTTTGGAGGGTAAAATGGGGCCTTTACCCCACTTTGGATATGTCGATCTGGGTGGTTTACGAACTTGTCCAAGAGAATCTAGTTTTACATGTCTGTACCAAATTTTGTTACGATCGGAGGATATTTACGAGAGTTATCGTGCTTACAAAACTCAAAAGATGAAAATTCTATTTCCCATATAAGCCCATATTAAATTTTGAAACAAATCGTGATTTTTGCAGGTAAAAATGCGTTTTCATAATAAACTCACTTCATATCCAGAAAGTACACATTAAAAGCTGTCAATTAATATAAATATTAATATGATTGCTGAGGTTACCCTGAACGGATATTTTTTGTCCATTCTGTTCTGTTAAAACGACGGTAATAGCTTATTTCTAAGGAAATTCGCTAATTACTTAGAGACCAACGGACCTAGAGCAATGATTGAAGCTATTAAATTGTTTGTTTTTTCGAGCTGAATCCAAAGGTGAAAACAATAATTTGATAACTTTGATTTTTCAATTTGAAAATCCCAAAAAACCCATTTTTTGGTTGGCAAAAAGGGGCCTTCCAGAGGTATTTTCACTTATATCTCGGAGACCAATGGACTTAGAGAAATGATTTAAGATACCAAATTGTTTGTTTTTTTGAGCTAAATCCAATGGTTTAAACAATAATTGGGTAAATCAAATATTTCAATTTGAAAAACCCAAAAAACCCATTTTTGGAGGGTAAAATGGGCCTTTACCCCACTTTGGATATGTCGATCTGGGTGGTTTACGAACAGAATCTAGTTTTACATGTCTGTACCAAATTTTGTTACGATTGGAGGATATTTACGAGAGTTATCGTGCTTACAAAACTCAAAAAATGAAAATTCTATTTCCCATATAAGCCCATGTTAAATTTTGAAACAAATCGTGATTTTTGCAGGTAAAAAAGCGTTTTCACAATAAACTCACTTCATATCCAGAAAGTACACATTAAAAGCTGTCAATTAATATAAATATTAATATGATTGCTGAGGTTACCCTGAACGGATATTTTTAGTCCATTCTGTTCTGTTAAAATGATGGTAATAGCTTATTTCCAAGGAAATTCGCTAAAAGAGGTGGTTTCTGTATGTGTGTATGGGATAAGTAAACTCAAAAAATACTGAACCAACTGGGTTGAAATTTCACACAGAGGTAGATCTCGAACCTGGGAAACATATAGGCCTATTCACTTACTTAAAATCCCCTCGGGCTACGCCCCGTGAACGTCCTTAGCTTCAATGTTTACATTTTATGAGGATGTAAACATTCAAATACCGAAATGTAAACAGCTGTGAATACTATAATTTGACAGTTCAAATAGCAGAAGTAAGATTAGCTGTAATTTTTATCATGAGCGAAGCCACGGGCGACTGCTAGTCAATTATAATTTAGAATAACTCATAAAGCTGGCAGTGCCTTTGGGGTAAGTCGATTGCAAATTATGGGCCGTTATTTGCTTCTAAGCTGATGAAACGGCGGACTAACCACCGGGACGTCATAATAAGGCCACATTTTTAGATTAGACAGGCCCTTTAGTCAGGGGAATGGATTGCCCTGTCATAGCAGACATGCGTACTGAGCAAATTTCTAAAAACCTTTCTCTGTTTTATAAAAGTACATTTCAAATATGTTTATAGAAATGGATTTTACAACAAGAAGAATAAATGGAAAGGCAAAACTATCCCTATTATTGAAGGATGATACTGTATGTTGAATTTTTATCGTGAGCGAAGCCACGGATTCTGCTAATGTATATATACATTGGCCTATATACATATACAGGCTATATATATGCTTAAAGATGTAGCAAGCTAATTTAAATGATTGTGAGTTTTGTGATTGACTAAGGGTAGTTTTCTGATTTATTTAAGCTAGGCTAGTTTGATTTTTGATTTAGTTTATACATGTTTAAACTTAATGTATTAAATAAACTTGACACACTTAAAAAAACTTAAACTTAAATAACTTAATGTTTATAGACCATACCGTTATAGTGGTATAACTTAGTAACTTATCTGTGAGTAACACATTAATAGGTTATGATCTAAAAGTAAACGAGATTCAATTTAGGTTTTTCCCCTCAGATGATGCCCCTCCAAAACTTTTTATCAAGAATTCAGAAGAAATAAAAAAATGGTGTCCCCAAGTTTTAAAGAGAAACTAAACCAGGAAAATGAAAAGGAAGAGCATTTAAATGAAGAAAGAAAAGATGTAAACCTGAGTTTGGCTCCTTATGCTCTATTAGCGTTCCTACGTATAGTGCTAACTCTTTTACCTCAGACTGGATACATTCAACCGGATGAATATTTTCAGTCCATTGAAATTGTCAATGGTAAGTATGTCTTGCATTAATTTAGGTGTTTGTATTCATTTCAGTGCAAGTTAGGCCTATCATAGGCAATTTAATGCTATTTTTATCGGCAACAAGTTGACATTCTAAAATCCAACTTTTGAGAGCCAACATGAATTAAACAAAATGAGGTGGTTGCATTTTGTCATGCCGTCACTGACCAGCTGATGTAGTCTTAGATACATCATCAAAATGCTTTCCCTTAATTATTGTGTTTTAGTTCAGAAATCTCAGCTGGAAGTAGAAGTGAATTATATTTTGATTAGGATTTCAAACAAAGAAGTGAATTATGTCACAATTGCTAGTTACGGGACCACCTATTTTTTCTCTTAATCTCGTTTGGGACCAGAATGGGGTTGGATTACTAAAAACATTAGATTATCAAAGATCATATTTTATTTTATTTAACTTTTTTCATCTTATGATCTATTTTTACTACTCCATTCAACCTTTATCCCACACACTGTATTTTCCCTTGATGGCTGTAGTTTGCAAGCAGCTGTTATGATTACTTTATTTGTTTACACTTTTCTTGTTTATTTTGTTGCTATCATGGCAACTCATAAGGCCAATGTTAAACTTTTACATCTTTAAAATTCATTTTATTACATTATTAGATTTTCTCTGGCCAAGTAACCTGCATAGAACACGTTTTTCAGCCATAAATTACTTATTTCTAGACTTTGAAGGAAATCCTCTGAGCCGTTTTTGAGATAATTGTGCAAGCAAGCACATACACACAAGATAACACTGCTCATAGGTGACATTGTCAAATACAAATTGGATATCAGACAAAACCACAACTATAAACCATTTACTATCTAACAGTTTTGAATTTAATGAAAGATTTGAAATTAATAAACAATAGGCTGAAGAAATTAACTGTGAAAAAATGAAATATATTCCAATACAATTAGTCTTCACAAAGAAATTGACAGTTTTGAAATTATTGGTTTATTAATTGGCTCATGTGAAACATTAGCAAAATTTACGATGGACTTGTGAAAAAATTATCAATTAGATCACGAAAAATTATATAAAATTGCAGTGACTTCAGTGAAACATTCATTGATTATTAAAAAAACATTTATACAACTAAATTTTAATCTATTGTTTTAGTATTCTTTGTTTTAGGCAACCTACATTGGTTGGAAGATTGTAAATAAAATATAAAAAATGAAATACTCATTTACACCTTGATTATTTTAGGTACTTCTTTTAGCAAAAATCTGTAAGTTGGGTTTTAAATTATTTGGTATTTATTATTTTTTTAAATTTTGCGGGCAACTTATTTAACCTTTTATTTCCATTAATGGTGGAGCTTTGTTAGTGTGTGCAAGACGATGTATTAGGTATTGAAAGTTATTTTTAAATCTTACATTGTAAATATGATCAAAGTTACTTCACAGAGAAGAATCAAACAGAGGTCGCTTTCAAATGGGTCTTCTGTTGCACCCAAGTACTAGTTAGAGATAAATCCAGTTACAGTTAAAATACTAGTTACTAGTTAGGAGGGGATAACGACAGTACTGCTCTTTCGTGGGTTTTCGCGGGGCTCGTAAACTAAGTCCTCGACACCATCTAGCCACCGCTCGACACAAGCTGAGCGCAACATTAGAAGATACCTCTGTTTGATTCTTCTCTGTGGTTACTGTTAGAAAAACTAGAAAGGTTTGTTATTACTATTAATGAGTTTTTAAGCATAGTCCTATACAAATTTAGAACCTCTGCAATTTCAAGCTCTTTGAAAATCGGTTTGCAAGAACAGTTAAAAGGGGCACAAGCCTTGATTCTTAAAATTCTTTATTGAATTTTTAAAACTTATATCTGTTTTTAATAGAAAACTTGACTTTGAATAAGAACAAAGTTTTATTCATTTCATTTTGCATAAGAACTTTACAGGTCAATAAAAACAGGCTGTAAAATAGGAAAAAAATATTTGCTGACGATTTCACCCAAGTTCTGGAAAACTAACATTTTTTAAAAGTTTTTTCTCTTGTCTTCTTCACAGAGAAACTTAGGTTTAACTTAGATTTCTGCTTGAGTTGAGAAAATAAAATAGCTTCCTGATTTTGCCTGCTTTTAACTGTATAAAAATTAATTTTCTGTTTTCACAGAAGATATATTTGACATTGAAGCTTCAAGACCATGGGAGTTCAACACAACCAAACCAATCAGAAGTGTTGGATTGCCCTATCTGTATGCTGGACTACCAATTTATCTCTTAAAAAACTTAACACCATATTTTAAACTTTTTCTGGGATTGGATGTGATAACACCATATTATTTACTCACTGTTCCAAGGCTCATGTGCTGCTTTTTATCCTTCCTGAACGATTGGAGCTTGTATAAGTAAGTTACCATATAAAATAAAATAAGATAAAAATGAATTGAATTAAAAATATATATATTTAAATTAAGTTATAAAATATAACAAATTAAAGTAAAAATGTATGAAAACAAAAATATATATATATATATAATTTATTGTTGGGGCTGCCCCCCACAGCGCTGGGCCCGAGTATTGGCACACTCACCCGGGGCTGGGTACGGCACCGTTGCACAGCCAGGTCCCTAGCCAAAGGCAAATAATCTCACCAATACAGATGTCTAATAGCTGTCCTCTTTCTTTTTCTTGTACCTGATGGAGAATACACACTTGCTGCACCCACCCACCTTCTTGTTCGTTCACCCAAACTTGGATCTACCATTGGATCTAGTCTAGGCAGCTGGGGAATCGCGTGAAGTATTCGGCCAAGTATACACTTAAGTAGTAAAAAATGCATGCTTTTGGCCAGGAAAACAGCATTTCTAACAAAAACTAACATCATCTTCTTTCTTTGTCCAAAGGCAAAAAGAAGAAAATAACGTACAAAAAAAAGATTCCTTGATCACAGTAGACCAAAAAATTTCAAACAACACTAAAAAAAATTAGAATAAAAACAGGCACTGCAACATTTCCTCAACCAAGGAAGGACATTTCTTAAAAAAATACTGCAAATTGGAAAACCGACTTCTCATATCATAGTCAATTGATAATTTCATGGAACAAAAATCATTTCTGAAATCAGCGACCTCCAAACCAAATGAAAACAAAACCCAGGGGGAAAAACGAAACCAAATCAGTTGTATAAACATTCTGCCAATCCTGCATGTTCAATTGCCTGCACCAGTCCATGCTCAAAAACCTCCAAATTCATGCATATTGCCCAAAAAAGAGGGGGGAAACACATTGCACAAACCCTTGCTTCAGACTCACAGAAAACAAGTAAGGGTCTCTGACAACACAGGACAACATAGTCATGATAGAAAACACGTTCAAAGAAACTACACTCTAACCAAACCGAACTAGAACAGTCATTTAACTCACACAAACAATTACTTCAAGCCTGCAAGACCACAAAACACAAAAAATCAAAAAACAAATCAAGACACAGACATTGAATTAACCACACAACCCATCCATCACAAACACACCCACAACCGTGCATGCCTAACTGCTCACACTAATGCATGGCTCCAAAACTCGAACCTCAGACAAGTTGTTCCAAGTGAAAAAAAACAATGTTAGGGCAAACTAATAACAGGGTACTGGTTGGTAAAGGACTAACAACACCTCACTGGGTGGGAATGAACTAACAGTTGTTATAGGGCTTGGTGGAGAAAAGATGCTCATAGAAAAGTCATGCCCTCAACACTGTTTAACCCAGCTTTTCCTTGACTTTCTTTCACACACCCTTCAAAAAAACATCTCCTTTGGTGTATAGACTTCTACATCTTACGCCAATCCTTACAATTCCCCAGATTTTTTTCTGTTTTTTCTTTCTCATTGATATATTAGCTGGGGAAACCCCAGCAACAACATCAACAACAATTTTTAATTGTTGGGGTTGCATTGAATTAGGCTTACCTATTAAGAAAAAAAATATTTTTAATTGTTAATTTTTTATTATTTAATGAGTAAAGAGCAAGATTTTCTGCCAAGAGAAGTGGTTGTCAGCAGTTTACCAGAGAGAAACAATTCACTTTACTCCTCTAAAACACACAATACTTTCCTCCACCTGTACGAATAAATAAATACACTAACAATGAATAATTATTGTATTGATAAAAAAAACACTACTGTAACATACACAAGTTGATTGCGTTAAACCTAAAAACCTTAATTGTCACAAAGCATCAGTTGCTCCATTTGTTTGTGGAGTTTCATTGCCACTAAATCAGCTGTTATCGCATGTAATGCTATAGTTTTCTAGATGTATAACAGCTTCCATTCAATGGTTTCCTAGACTGCGGATAATACACATGTTGTGCGGATACAGAAATCAGGTATGTGGGGGGGGGAGGTTGATCTAAAGGATAGTCAGCCCCAGGCACAAAAATCGGAGCACCCCGTATTCCATGTTTGGGGGATGAATGGCCCAGATTAGTTTTTTGTATGCTCAAAACGGGTAATGTAAGTCCCAAATGAAAATTTTATGTATTTTTACTTTCTCCCCCCTATACATAGTATTCACCAGCGGGGCTTGACTGTTTATTTCAGTAGGGTGAAGATATTGGGGTAGAATTCCCTCTTAAAAGAGAAGAGGATTGCAGGACGACTCAGGAACCAATGCCCATCCTGCTCCATTATTTCAACATGCTCAGCTATTATCTCAGCTACACTCTAGCCTCGCCGCTCCAATATTTTTTTGCCCTACACACTTGCAGAGATCGTCGAGAGTTACCTAAGTTATGTGTGTTTTTGTGTAGCTAAAAGACTACATTATGAATTTCAGAATTTGCACAATATATGGGCAGAACTACCGAGCACGCCTCCTCACCCTCGCCAGCTCATACGTGATACTTGTGTACGGAACTCACACATTTTCTAATGCAATCGAGATGGCCCTCACTTCTTTGTTAATATACTTTGTTGCTGATTGCATGCACAGGTCCGATCAGGTGAGATAAAACTCATTTTTTATTATTAAAAAAACTGCCTGACCATTTAAGTTATGAAAATGTTTGAAAATTACTTTAATTTAATTATTTAGTAAGGTTTCGTCACCACACCTGTTATCGACCAAATACGTCTATGATTTTCTTTCTTTGTCGTTGTTGATTGATAATCAAAACTCCAGACACTAGCTTCTGATCAGACACAAATTTCCATGATGGAAACACTATTAGCTTTTCTATCTGTATTTCATACTTTAGCCATTTAGGTTTTGGATTAATAATTTTGTAGGTATCTTTCTTTGTATAATTTAACCTACATATTTGTTTAATTTGAAATTACAACCAGTTTTCCATGGTCCACTTTGTGTAGAAAAAGTGGTTGATGCTTTCAGTAGTAATAGACATGATTAATGATAGTTTATTATTTGCAGGAATTGTATTTTATTTTGTGTGTTTTATAGTCAGTAGATTTTCAAGTACATTTTAAGGTGTTAGTCCAAATCAGTTAAGTATTGTAGTTCATTACATTAAATTTTTACAAAGCTTAAAATAAATTCATTGCACAGTGGTAAATAATATCAATCAATATCAAACTGTACTTGAAAAATGTCCACAGAATTTTACTGGCAAAGAGAAGTTATGGAATAGTAATAGCGACATCAACAAGACAGACACTTAGTACTTAAAATGCTCCAAGATAGAAATATCATCCTGCCGGTAAAAGCAAAAATCTGAGTCAGGGATTAGTGGTCTCAGAAGAAGAATGGAAATAGTCTGAAAGATTGATGAAGTATTGGGTAAAAATAAGAAGAAACGAAAAATAAGAGCAATCTAACATTAATTTTTTAAATGATCCAATGTTTTTTAAAAAAATGTATTTTTTAACCATTTAAGAATTTGAGAGATAAATTATATTAGGTAGGCATCATTATTAAAAACTCAAAGTATAGAATGTTCCTTGTGGAGGTTCGAGGAGGTTATTTTGTGCTCAATTCCAGGTGATAAGCCAAGATGAATTTCTCCAAGAGTGTTACTCCAAGACGGACAACATGCGAGAGCGGGTGCGGCTGAGTCGGTTGCGTAAGTCGCTACCCGGACATTCATTCAGCAGCTGCGCAGTCATTGCCAGCCTCACTGTGCTTGGAGTCTTCAACCGTCCCACGTTTCTCGCCTTTGCATTCACTCCTATCTTCTTCTGGCTCCATCGAGGTCTCGGCTCCAAGTCTGTAGGATTGTCTGAGTTCCATCTGAGGATTGTTTTACTCGGTAAGATCTGATAGAATTTCTGGTTGAATCGAGTTTTTAGATGAGATACTACGGGCACTGAGGATTACCACTTGGAGAGTCAGAGTTGATTGGTGATGTTTTGATCTAATTCAAGAGGCAAAGCTATGGAAAGGAAAGTATATGTCTGAATGTCGGCAATGAAAAAAACTCCACCTCTTTTCAAATTACGTTACAGTAGAATCTGGTAGATTTCAAATTCCTATAGTTTGAAAATTGATTTAATTCAAATATTTTCTCCAGGCCCCCAGCATTTTAAGGCAATTTTCCAAAAATAAAAACAAATAAGTTTTATCTCACCTGATCAGACCTGTGCATGCAATCAGTAACAAAGTATATTAACAAAGAAGTGAGGGCCATTTTGATTGCATTAGAAAATGTTTGAGTTCCGTACACGAGTATCACGTATGAGCTGGCGAGGGTGAAGAGGCAACTCGGTAGTTCTGCCCATATATTGTGCAAATTCTGAAATAAAAATTCATAATGTAGTCTTTTAGCTACACAAAAACACAGATAACTTAAGTAACTCTTGACGATCTCTGCAAGCGTCTAGGGTAAAACTTTGACAAGCTGCCAATTTGGATAGATACACGTTAGATACCTTCAACCTTTACCATTCGCCTATTTTTAAAGCTCTTTAAAATGAGGGCTCACTAAAAATGAGATTTTCATTTTTACAAACAAAAAAATTAAAGAGGGAAACAGACTTTTTTTACACTCTGTTTATATACACAATACACATATAAATTGAACAAAATGTGTTTTTTGGGACTAGGGACCTTAAAATTAAAAAACTAACATGCTCCCAGGCTTGAGTCTCACCATGCCGTGTGCGGTAGGTAATAGCTGCTTCCCTATATGGAGAAATTCACTAAAAGTAACAAAGCTACATTGCAAATAAAACAACATAATAAATTTTGATGGAAAACAATTTGTTAATTCGCCTCTGCACGGAGCTAAATTCAGAAATAGAAACACCATTATTGTACATATTCTCTCTCATCACTATTAGTTAGGTCGGTTTTATAAATGTTACAGGTCTGTGTGCTCTACCCATGACCATTATCATGATTCTGGTCGACTCGTTTTACTTTGGATACTTGACTTGGAATGAGATCCTTCAGAAGAAGATAAGCTTGGAGAGCAACTTTGTGATGACACCTTACAACTTTATTCAATACAACATGTACACAAGCAATCTCGCCAACCACGGCCTACATCCACGAATCACTCATCTGCTGCTCAACGTGCCGCTGTTATACAATGTGTTGGCGATAGCTGCGTTCTCAGCTGTCTTAAGTCTGTTGTACAGGTACTTAATCACGATTTTTTTCAAAGTCCCCATACACTAAATGCACTTTTTTGTACAGTAGACTTAGACTATGTCTTATCCAAACACCTCGGAACAAAGATCCATATATCGAGGCCATATAACGATTTGGCTGGTTAAATCGATGTGCCTTAAACTCATTAAACTATGGAGTCTTTTACATAATAAAGTATACCAACACCAATTATTACAAAAAAAATAGTAAAGCTTATAGTTATTTTTGAATATTTTGTCTCTGAAATTCCTTGCAGGATTCGTCAATATCGTTCACTTCCTGCCCATCTCGGTTGGTTGAAATGACGTTTTGATAGAAATTGGCTGGTTAAAAAGAAATCATATCTATGGAACGTAGACTGGTGAAAGTGATGTTTGGTGAGAAGGTGGCAGGATAACAGGAAGTCTAGTGTATGTGTTTTACCTGAATCAGAGGGTAGACAAATTAACTTTGAGTTCAGTGTAGACATATTAACTCAAATTAGCTAGACAGCTCATTTGGTTTAATACTTTTGTAATGAGAGTTTTTCAATCATTAAATGATCAAATCAAATATTATATCCCTTCCTACCATAGCCATCTCAATTAACAAGGTTCTAGGTCAAGTAAATGGCTACGCCAAGTAACATAATCCAAATAAAATTCAAATAACACCCTCCACCATTCAAATAACTCGTATGGCTCTTGTGTTGTTAACTGAAAATTTACTGGCAAGCGAGATTGCCAGTTTGAAGGCCACGACCTTATCACTTGAGATGGCTATGCTTCTGCTCTTCAATGCAGTTTCAAATAATAATGATTATCTAAACTAATTATTAGGGGTCTGCGGTATAGAAAATTCAAGGTTGGTTCGGTTAATTTATTTATACCTCAGTTCTCGG
Organism: Flexamia atlantica; assembly: GCA_035578135.1. Classification (NCBI taxonomy): domain Eukaryota; kingdom Metazoa; phylum Arthropoda; class Insecta; order Hemiptera; family Cicadellidae; genus Flexamia; species Flexamia atlantica. Next base: position 46,621,823 of record JAQJVK010000002.1, on the reverse strand, counting down.
TTCGGTTCGGTTCGGTATGTGTGGCAATAAAATCACTGAATTATAAATCTACTAGACCTACTATTTCTGGAGCCTAATTGAATTTAGTAGTAAATATAGTACTCTATATTCCTCAAATGAAAATAAGGTAAAGGGTCATAAAGAAATTAACATGCTGGTAAAAAGAACACATTTTATTAAGATAAATAATTTTGTACTTTCACTAACAGCTAAGACCTTATGACATAAATGAAGACAATATCCATAGCATAGTAAAATCTAAGAAAACCTATTTTTCACCCTCTTCCAGAATATTAAACAAGATTGAACTGTTAGGTATGTGGGGCTAATAATATTGTTTACAATTAATTAAGTACAATAGAACTCATAAATCACAATTGATTAAATTTTGTAACTTAAAAACTTGTTATGTTTACTAATGAAAAAACTAATTGTGGAAAGCATAAGTAAGAGGGGATTTCTTTAGCTTAAACAACGAATTATAGTAGTGGCCTAATTATAGTTTTTGCAAAGGAAATCATTGTTTAATAGTTTTGAGAAATTATGTTTGTGGATGAAATTGATTTTCTCTAAATATTTTTTCTAGAATTTAGAATGCGCTAGGCTATCAATCCCTAAAATTCCGCGTCTCAAAGACGTGTCTTATACATAATCAGTAATGATTAGGGTTAAGCAAAAATGTATTCTTCACTTTATCCTGTTAGTATTTTGGAAAATTATGTGAGTTTCTTCCATAACATTTATTTTTTCTAATATATATTTTTTAAGCTTAATTATAGAGAGACAATCAAGTTGGTTAAGGTGACAATAACATTGTCAACATTTAATTTCTTTAACATTATCTTATTTTATGCCATCTGATGTCCTAGTCTATTACATATTTCCCTATATAACGTATTTATTTGCAATCTAGCGGAATTTTGTCCTCATTACGTGTAAACATTCCATCAATTTCTTTTTCATATTAGTTTTTGAGTTTTGGATTCGATTTCTGGAACGTTTAGGTCTAGTAAAATACTGATAAAATTTGTGATAAATAAATAGGTTCTTAAAGACGTGTCTTATAAAAATCAACCATGATTAGGGTTTATGAAAAATATATTCTTACTTTGTCATATTAAAATTTTTGAAAAATCACTTGAGTTTCCTTGATAATTTTTTTTTAATAATTTTTTTATAATATATATTTTTAAGCCTAACTATTGAGAGACAGCCAAGTTAGTTAAGATAATAATAACATTAACAGCATTTAATTTCTTTAACATTATTTTATTTTTATGTTATATTATATTCTAGTCTATTATAAATGAATTTTCCGATATAATGTATTACGGAATTTTGTATTATTTACTTGTAGAAATTCCATTAATTTTTTTATACCAGTTTTGAATATTTTGATATTTTTAACATTTTCCATCTCGTAATATCCTGAAGATTTTTTTTATGTATAAATAGGTTCGTTTTCTTTTAAATAGTTAACTAGTGGCAATTAAATCCAAGTCAGTTTAGAGCAAGGCAGACAGAAGGCGAGGTCACTGACCCATGCGGCTTGACGACGCTGAGGATGAAAGTTTTCGTAATATAATTGATTGTCTGGAGTTAAGTACAATTGCTGAATACTCAGAATTCTACAGTAATAAGGTTGGTGGGGAAAGTCTATGTATATTTCATACAAACATTCGTAGTTACAATAAAAATGTTGATGAATTGCTTATTTACTTAAATTTACTTGCTAACTATATAGTTGTAATTGTTTTGACAGAGTGTTGGCTGGCGGAGGGAGGGGTGGGAAGCGGTTTGGGGGGGTTTGACCTCTTTCAGACTGACAAGCAACGTAATCAGAATGACGGAGTCATCTTGTATGTAAACAAAAAACTTTTAGCCACTGCCACTCAAATTACTTTAGGTGATGTTTACGGACTTGATTTAAGTTTCACTTTTACTGACAAACACTTCCACATTCTAGCTGTTTATAGGACATTTGATAGTAATCCTGATTTGTTTATAACTGAAATTGAGAAATATCTTGACAAAATTAGTAAAAGTAAAATGTGTATTTTATTAGGAGACTTGAATTTTGACTTACTTAAAAGAGACAACATTACTGATAAATACATGGACTGTTTATTAGGGGGTGGTTTTTTAGAATCCATGATAATAGCCCATGAGCTGCAATTTATATGTAAGACTATACTACTTACGTCAAAACAGCTCAAAATAATATTCTTGCGGAATCAGGACATATGTTTCGAGGTTAATACCCCATCTTCAGCTTGTCAAAAATATGAAGTCTTTCTGTTCTGTATGTGTTGTTTTAATTCATGACAACCATAAAATATTATGGGAAGACTTCATATTTTTGACAAGCTGAAGATGGGGTATTAACCTTGAAACATATGTCCTGATTCCGCAAGAATATTATTTTGAGCTGTTTTGACGTAAGTAGTATAGTCTTACATGGTGGTTTTTTACAATGCATTAACAAACCGACCAGGGTGATAGATGTTTCAAAGAGCTGTCTGGACCATATTTTTATAAAATACAATGACATAGAAGGAGTAAAATCAGCCGTTTTCAGACAGCCATTACGGATCACTACAGCACTGGTTACTATCACTGCCGTTGCACCGCCCCCTAATACTCTACACGATAGTACACTGCAGCACACTTACCTGGACCACACACTACTTTCACACCTACTGACTCATTCAAACTGGGCCCCGGTCACATCTTGCAATAATAATGTTAACCTTTGCGCCAATAACTTTAATAAAATTATCGTTAATTGTGTTGAATCGTCAAAGAAAGTTTTTTAGTGTAATTCAACTAGGACTAAAAAACTCAAACCATGGATAACGGGGGACTTAATTCGTCAAATTAGGTTAAGGGATACAGGGCCTGATTAAGAGATGTGGCGCCCCTAGGCTTGAGTTTATTTGGCGCCCCCTCTCACCCTCTTCCGCCCTTTACCCCCCCCCCCATACCACGGCTATATGTGGGTTATTTTTCGTATATATAATGAAATTACGAATTTAAGTCCTCCACAACTGACAATTAATAGGCCTTCCTTTAAAAAATACATTTAACTTGGAAACTAACTAAACTCCTTTTCCAGTAACTATGGTCAGTGTGCACGAAGATAATGACAAAACATAATGATTAAATAATTCTAGTCTAATCAGTTACATGGTCAAGGTCAGTTCGTCGCTGCCTGTGACGCATATCGCATATTCAACTTGCACCCCTACTGCTTTTCTTTTCTACCACATCTGACAGTGACTCAGAGAGCGATTCTTCATAGCAGTGTTCGTTAGACTCTTACGAGAGGATGTACAATGTACCTTATATAGGTTTTGCAAAAATCATATCATGTTTAGCAACCCTATATACACATGAGCGCATCCTTACGATCATTGCGTACCGCGCCCTTTTAAGGTGTTCTGAACCATTTTGTTTTTCCTCCTACATAAATATCCCTACATAAATATTCCCTACTGCAGACTAAAATATTCTGTGAATTACTAACTATTCTATTATACGGAATACACAATTGGTGGTTACACTGTGGTGAAGGCCAGAGGCGAACCTAGGATTTAATTCGTGGGGCAATATCATATAAGAAGGGGGAAGGGGGTATTTAGGTACTCATACAAAAACCCGTGCTAATGTGACGGTAGACAAATAAGGTCGACCCCAGTAGACGAGTATCGCGTCTCAGTAGACGAACATAGACGTCGTGGTAGACGAATATCTTTGTCGAGGTAGACAAATATCGTTGTCACGGTAAGCGAATATAGTCTTCGCGGTAGACGAATATCGTCGTTGTGGTTGACGCCACGGTAGATGAGTATCGCGTCGCCGCAGATGAATATATATGGTCGTCGCGGAAGACAAATATCATTGTCGCGGTTAACCCATATCGTTATCACGTCGCAGTTGACGAAAATTGTCGTCGCGGTGGAAGAATATCATTGTTAAGGTAGACGAGTATTGTTGCCGCGACAGAATGAATATCGTCGTCGCGGTAAACGAGTATCGCGTCGCGGTAGACGAATATGGTCGCGGTACTAGAAGGCAAATATCGTCGATGCGCTAGACGAGTATCGTCGTTGTGGTAGAGGCCACGGTGGACGAAATGGTCGTCGCGGTAGACGAATATCGCTGACACGTCGAAGTTAACAATAATCGTTGTCGCGTCACGGTAGACGAAAATCGTCTTCGCGTCGTGGTAAACGAAAATCGTCTTCTCGTTGCGGAAAACGAGAATCGTCTTCGCTTTACGGTAGACGAAAGTGGTTGTATGATCTTCTAAAATTTATGTTCTCCAAAATTTCGGGGGGCGGATGTATCTCCTTTATCCCTCCCCTGGGTTCGCCCCTGGTGTAGGCCTATTTGGCCTATACATTTAGTTGGTACCAAACTTACCCTCGATTTACCCGACAGGGGTGATTCCCATTTACCAGATTGCTCAAACTATTCCCTCCATTTGTCAAAACTGGGATCAGTTACTGCCCAGAATATGCTGCTATCTTTTGGTGTCTCAAGAATTACGTCCATTAAGGTTATTGTTAGATATCAAAAACCCGTACTGACGAATAACACCAGTGTTGCTGCGGCTATTCGTTAGGTCGGATTTACACAAAAGGGGGGGGCGGGACTTGCAAGTTTATTTTTTTTAATCCTTCAAAAAAGAATATATTTCTTTTGCGCCCCGTGGCGCCCCTGACAGCCTGGCGCCCTAGGCTGTAGCCTAGTCAGCCTAGTGGTTAATCAGGCCCTGAAGGGATAAACTGAATAAGAGAGTAAAAAAACAACCTTTTAATTATGAACTGTTTAATTACTACCGAGAACTTAAACAAACGCTTAATAACAGCCTAAAGCAAACAAAACGTAACTATTATCGATCAAAACTAAACGAATCCACAACAAATCCGAGAAAGTTTTGGGGGATAATTAATGAATTAGCAGGTAGATCAAATAAAAAGGATTCTTTTCCAATTGAAAAATTTGCCTCTAGTACTCAACCCTTAACTTATGCATCACAGATAAAAGTAGCCGATGATTTTAATATTTTTTTTGCTAACGTAGGTAAAGAATTAGCTGATGCGATTAGCTGCAGTGGGGACCCAGTTCTGAATGACTCTGACTATTGTCTAAACAGCACTTTTACGCTTCAACCGATCACTGCACTTGAACTGCGACGTTTCGTTTACAGTTTGCGGGGAGGGTCGGCACCGGGCTATGATGGTATCTCGGCCGACGTTCTAAAAAATAACTTTGACACACTTTGTTATCCACTGCTCCATATAGTAAACCATAGTTTCATTTCAGGTGTTTTTCCAGATTGTTTTAAGTTAGCTAAAGTTTTTCCATTATACAAATCAAATGACATCACGAACAAGAATAATTTCCGACCAATCTCTTTGCTCAGCGTTTTTACTAAAATAATTGAGAAGGCAGTGAAGGATCAATTAATTTTTTATCTACAAACAAATAATATTCTCAGCGAGCGCCAGTACGGGTTTCGTCGAGACAAAAATATTTCAGATGCTTTGTTTGATATTAATAAAGAATTGAATCACGCGATTTCAGATAAAAATCACCCACTGTTAATTTTTTTAGATTTGAAAAAGGCATTTGACTCTATAGATCGTTCAAAACTACTTGGTAAAATGGAAGAAATAGGTATACGGGGCAACGCCCACGCTTGGTTCGCAAGTTACCTTTCACATAGATCACAGTATGTTTCTATCTTTGATATAAGTAGCGATAGAATGCCAGTAGACTACGGGGTGGTCCAAGGCAGCAATCTTGGGCCAGTACTTTTTTTAATATACATCAATAACATCTCAAAATTAAATTTATTTGGAAAATTATTTTTATTTGCAGACGATAGCCTCATTTTCCTCCAGGGAAAGACCTGGCCCGAGGTAAAAGAAAAGGCTATGCATGATCTTATAATAGTAAAAAAATGGTTAAGTCAAAATGTTCTCTCCTTAAATGTTTCTAAAACAAAGTTCATGCCAATATCTATAAACAAGAATACAGATTACAATTTAGATAACCTCATAATTCACGACTGTGACGATTATCGTAGTACTAATTGTAAATGTGATTCTATAGGAAAGGTAAACTCATATAAATATTTGGGTGTATTTTTTGATGAGCGATTAAAATGGAACGATCACATTTGTTCTTTAAGAAATAAAATCCGAAAATTTATTTTTGCTTTCAAACAAATGAATGAAGTTTTAACATTCAAGGAATTAAAGATGGCTTACTATGCTTTGTTGTCATTTGGTGTAATAGCATGGGGCGGGTGTTATAAAAGTACATTAGAACCTTTAAATGTGGCTCAAAAATCTGTCTTAAAAAATGGGTTTGGGAAATGTAGACGATACCCGACTGACGCTCTGTTTTCAAAAATATCTGTCTTTACAATTCGTCAATTATACCTTAAGAGTATTTTAATTAATATTTTCAAAAACCATGGCGTCATTTTTCAAGAAATCTCCCACAGTCACAACACTAGATATTCTTCAAAAATTGGAATCACGGTTTTGCCAATCAATTACACCTTTTCCACTACTAACTTATTTTACATCTCACACATAGTCTACCGCAATATTTGTAACTTTTTTAGTAACCTTAAGATTTTTGAATGTCCCTCTCTAAGTTTGTTTAAAATCCGAGTAAATGAATTTATCTTCAGCTTAGGTACGGACAATGCCGATGCAATCATCACAGCTGATTATAGACGTGTCTGACCCGACCTTTGTACCTACTGTTTCTCCCCCCCCCCCCCCCCCGACCATACCTCTCTCTCCTGCTTGCCGGCACGATTCAAAAAAGATATTCCCACCAGCTTTTACTCAAGATTTTTGTATTTTAAGTTCTGAGTTTAGTCAAGATTTTTTTTTTCATAATACAGATATAGCAACTTTTCAATTTGCTACTCCCACTTCAACTATTCATTAACATTTTTTTTAATTATTCCCAATTTTTTGGTCTTACTTTATAATTTGTAAAGCAACCCAGCGGACGCACAGGCAGTGCCTGCCTATGTCTGCTGATTTCCTTGTCCTTCATTTTCACTTAAGGCTACAACAATCATGTATTTTTTAGTTTTACTTTATCATGTATAAACCATTTATGTATACTAGCACTTTGTTACTTTCAATGTATAGTAGCTTAAGTTTGTATGGGAATAAACTTTTCTTTCATTCATTCAATTTACCCAAAGTGATGATTTACATTGCATCAACTTTATTGTTTAGTTATAATTATTAGGGGTGTGCGAATAGTGATTTTTGAACTTGAGCCGAGCCGAGCCGAGCTTTTTCAAAAGTTTTCGAGCTCGAGCTTTTTCGAGCCGAGCTTTTTGGCAACCACCAAATTATGAAGCTTGATTTTAATTTTAAATTAATTTTAAAAGATGCAGACTAATGTTTGCATACCTTAAGTAAACGTCAGCTGAAAACTAGAAAGCTTATCTGCAAAACAAGTTAATGATCTGATAGGTTCATCAATATTTTGTGTATTATGTTACATAAAATTGATGAGTCTGGCTCAAAAAATAATTTATGTTGAAAATTTATAATTTTACTCTCCAATTCCACAATAGTTTCACTTTAAAATAGTTAAACTTACATAATCATTCTACTTACATACTACAACATTTTCAAGAGTTGAAAGGAGTTAATTGGAAAGGTTTTAAAATGATTGTATCTCTAAAAAATAACATATTTACGTTTAGACAAACACAAGATTGATTTTCTTACAATGTTCACAAAGTAAAGATGATTACAAATAGCAGTCCCAATTGTGGCATAATATTGATGGTTAAACTATTTCAGAATATGAATGAAATAATATTTAATAACAAATATTTAATAATTTATTGTCATCCTGAAATTATTTGCATTTCTAAGCTTTTATGAAGAAAATAATGTAGTTTAAAATAAGGAAGAAGAAAGATCAGAGATTAGGACGGAATAGAGAGAAAGAAAGAAACGGCTACCTCTCTCACTCCTTACAATGGCCAGGGAGGGGGGTGGAAGTTGTTTACTCCAACTCTGTCCCGGTTTTTTTGTCATTGTCAGACTCAGTGCGAGCGTGCGTGAGTTAATTAGGAGATAATGAATCCTTACAAAATGCTAAAATACAAACTTCATGTCATACAATTATAAATTACGGCTCATATTTGTTGTCTTATTTTTTATAAATCAAATGAGACCAAAATGAAACTTGTACGATACACCGTTAAAGAGATAAGCCATGATAAAACAATAGACTTTCTTGCTGTATTTTGCGTTCTTCAAGGTCAACTAAATATAGCTCCGATTTCCGTCTAAATGGAGATAATATTTCTTGTTACCTGTCCATGTCCTTTCCTTATCACTAGGGAATATTTTTTTTTGTGGGAGGGATACGCTCTTTCGGTTTACCGTGTCCAAAAATAGATCACAATAATTATCTTTCCGATAAGAACTCTCTTATCAAAAGCTCGGCTCGAGTGTCGAGCTTTTTTGAAAAAAGTCGAGCCGAGCCATTTAATTTTCCCAAATAAACGTATTTTGTACTGAACCGACACATAACCGGTACACAAGCTGAACTGATCCGAGTATCGGTAATGAGTTCAGAACCGAACCAAACCGACTTTTTCGGTGCACCGCCGATCCCTACTAATTATGTAGAGCTGGCTATAATACACTTTTTTTTATCAGCAGAGCAAACAAGAACTTAAGCTGCTGAGCAGCGTGTTTCCACTAGTAATAATAAAGATTATAATCTTTAGTTTAGGTGTATAACAACAACAAAAAACATTCCAGAACATTTTCTGTACCAAAACATTTATGATAGCCATTGAATGACTTATTAATTTATTTTGTTCAAAACTAATTTCATAAAAAAATAACCACATGCTAAAAAATATGTGCTGATCGGATTTATTTTTTGGCAGGGTCGTGCGGCGGCGGTGGAGTGAGCTGCCCCGCATCCAGAGCATCATCGGCCTCATGACGTCAGCCTACATCATCCCTGTCGCGCTGCTCTCCATCTTCCCCCACCAGGAGCCGAGGTTCCTCATCCCCATCACTCTCCCGCTCGTATTCCTTCACTCCCAGCGGATCCGCAACGTCAACGAGCTCCAGCAGGTGATGTTGAAACATTAAAGTACCGATGTGTTGCATTGGATAGTTCATATGCCCGTTTAGGAACAATTAGGTATAGTGGAAGCACTGAGCTCTATATCTACCTTGAGTCACTACTCTCTGACTAAACATTTGTGAAAAGTGTGCTGTCAAGATGGCTGTGATGTATTGATAACATTGGCTTTTTCTTGGACGCTCATTGGCTCTTTGGCTCATTGGTTTGTAGCTGTCATTCTCAAGTCAAGATGGCCATCTACAAGTTTTCTGCTGATACTGATGTAAACAACATTGACATAAGTCATAAGAGGGAGAAATTTTGAAATTTTAATTCACATTATGGTACAATGTAAGAATGTATCTGGGTTTTGTGTAAGTAAATTATTAATTAAATAAATCAACTTACCCAGGTCTTGTTATTCAATGCCTCAATGCTAGGTCTATACCGAGATACACCCAAAACCAGGAAACAAGACTATTTTAAACTTTCCAAAAACATTACTCCACTTCAGGAAAATTGATTACTTTTTATTAGAAATGATTCACAATATTTCAAAATTATGTTTAAAATCAGGTTTAAACTTGTAATATAATTTAAAACAATGATAAATGCTTTGAAAAATCACTAAATTATCATTGATTTAAATAGGAAAAAATCTTTTATCCCACCAAGGGCATGTTGGCCAACATCAAGAAACACAGTGGCGACAGTGACACGCTTTTTTGACACAGAGTGGTGACTTCAGATTATAACATAGAGCTCAGTGGGTGGAAGCAGTGTCGGGTTACAAGTGCTGTGCCTGAAGCCAAGATTCGTGTACACCCGACAGCCTCGTCAGAAGGGGTGACCGTTTTTCTTTTTAGTCATCCTCTCTAATAACTGAGAATCCCCCTTATTTTCCACCTCGTGCCCGATGAATGCGCGGCCCCAAGCCCGGACTTGGTGGGCTTGTGGGTGGTAGATTGGTGAGTTTGAAAAGGATAGTGTTGTTTAAAAAATGAGAATCTGGTTTGGCAAGATCAATGACTACACTTGCAGTCATTGTTAGTGGTAAGAATTCAGCTAAATCACTAACTTAGTTGGGTAGTTTTTAGTAGTTTTCAGCTTATTTAAACTTAAATGAGTCGTTCTTTGGATGTAACACAAACTTAACTATTTCTCTTTACTGGGCGACGATTATTAGAAACCCCCTGGAAATTAAATTTAGGATCCCAACTTCACTTAATATACAATAAACCAAGTTACTTTGGTACAAAGTTTAATAATCAATACGTTCATGGTTACGTTCCAAAATAAAAATAGTAAATTGGTTAACTTAAAAATGAGGACTCATTTGGAAGAATGTTTTAGTGATCCAATTTTTATTGTTACCATTCACCTAGTTTTTATCAATAGTCATCAATAGTTTTTATCAATAGCCCCCACGCTGCTGCTGCTTTGCCTCGTGTGTTCATCTAGAGGCAAAGCAGCAGCACCCCCCCCCCTTGTTGAAGCACAATGTTTGTGTTTTTTGTGCACCTAAAGTGCAGTACTTAAGTCCCTTGATGCACACAACATTTTTCCTCCCCCCACATCATTAACAATAACTATAACAATATCACTTTACCTTTATATGATCATTTGCTCCATCAAACTGAATTAGAATCACATTTTTATATTAATAGACAAGCATTTTTTCCATAAGGTTTTTATCCTTCCTTTTTCTCAGCCAGTGTGCATCGTAGCGAAAATCTAAGCACACCGATAGAATTGTATTTTCCTGTAGGTGTGCAGAATCCCATTAAAATTTATATTTGTTGCAATAGTTCACAAATATTTACTTTTAAATTGTAAATAAACATTAATAATCATTTATTTATAATATATGTAAACAGATGCTAGTTAATGACAGATATTTATTAATTACTAGCAGAACCCGTGGCTTCGCTCACGATAAAAATTATCGTCTAACCTTGATATGAAGAATCTAGAGGACTGAATAGAAAATATTTATATCAAGGAATATGTCATGTAGAGATATGTTTGTTTTATGGCGGAATGTAGGATAAAATGTAGATACCACAGTAGTATGTAGGATACCATAGTAGATAGTGAAGGTTTTCTTTTCACCATTATAACTCGAAAACGGCCGGACCGATTTTAACACTAAATGTGTCGATTTTAAGGTACTTCTTTGTAGATTTACCATTACGTCCCTGGATTGCCTAGTAGGGCATCAATTACTGCCCACGGGCCTATCCGTGGGCAGTATTTCAAACTCGATTCACTTAGTTTTTAACTTAAAATATGAACGGGTAGGAATAATTTAAGATAAACCGCTGATTGCAGCATTTATTTTTCCGTGAAAAGCCGGGACACCGTCGAATTAGATGAAAAAGGAATTTGCCAAATTATTGTAACTGGCATGATTATAATTAAAAACATGAAGGACGGCCTAAGGAAATAACTATAGCTCCCGCTGCCTAAAAAGATGGTACCACATAATGAGCCTTTGATTGAACGTATAAGGTACGAAACTAAACCAAATGTAACTTTTATATAGTACGAATAACCTAACAAAATCATCAAAACAACCATAAAACTATGATAAAAGGAATCAAATTATAAATCAGCTGTAACAACGTATCTGTTTGTGAAGCTAATATGCTTGATTGAGTAAAATTGGAAATTTAAACAAAAGATCATCCATTACATTAACATGGGGCATTTTCAAAGCTTCAGCTCCACGAAAAACCTCTAAAAACCTCGAATTTAAAAAAATCCGTTCCTGGTGAATGTCAACACTCTGTAAGGAATGTCCATGCAAATTTTCAAGGTTCTAGGTTAAGTAGTTTTGGCTGTACAATGATAGGTCAGTGGTATTTGACAAAAATATAGTAGAAAAGGTAGTATAAATATAACTTACAATCAGGGATTTGGATAGTTTATACATTTTTACATAAGTAGATCAAAGAATCATATCATTTCAGCACATTCTATTTGTGACTGAAAAACCACTGTTCTTTTATCTTTCCATCTTACCGGGATTTAGTCTCAAGACTCAGCCACAAAAGGCAGTATGTTCTTCACGTTTAAAACTGCATAACTTCCGCTACCGAAATATAGATGGTGCCTCTTAACTAATTAATGGTGGAATTTATGTAAACTAAATGTAACTTTTATATAGTACATAATTATGTCCTTGAAACAAATCAACAAAAATCAATGAAGCCATGATCAAAGAAATCAATTTATTATCATCTGTATCAACGTATACATTTCCAAAGCTAACTACCAGCTGATTGTTTTATGAACATTAAAAATGTAAACAAAAATCGTCCAACATACTTTTAAATGGGAAAATTTGAAAACTTCGGCCTCGCCAAAAACCCCTTTGTACTACGAATTTTGTAAAATCCGTTCTTAGCGGATGCCTACGCCCTAAGAGGAACATCTATGCAAAGTTTCAAGGTTCTAGGTCAAGTAGTTTGGGCTGTGCGATGTTTCCACTGAGTGGTATTTGACAAATATATTGTAGATTATTTTACCCTATAAATAAAATCAGAAGGAAATTTATTGCTTAGTTAATTTAAATCACTTGAGAAATTTAATTGTATAATACAATAAATACCTTTGCCCATAGTTAATTTTAATGTAAGTTATTTATTAGGTAAGAGTAAAGCTATCTCAAATAATTATTTTATATAATAACCAAGTTTTCAAAAATGATCTCTTTTCAAATGTTTACCTAAAGTGGAAATCATACTTCAATGATTTGTGAACCCCAGTGCAGTGAAAACATGTGCTACATTGTTACAACAAAGGAGATGAGGGGAGTCCAATTGAGAATGGCCTAGTGTTAACATCTTTCTGTAAGGACCTCTGTCCAAGTGTTAATTTATTTCCCATTAAAAAGGTATTAGGCCTTAATAAGCCTATATTTTTGGTAGCCGGCGGTATACCAGGTCACAGTTGTCCCTTTTTAATGGCCTAGAAGAAATATAGTGACCTGGGTGAAGAGTTAATACTTTGGTAAGATCTGCCCTTATTCATCTTTACCTCCATTGGACTAGCCTACCAGTGATTTTAAATTGATATTAAAATTAAATAAAGACTAAAGAAAGTATATAGCATACATCAAGAATAAATTTTTGACATCAAGAAATTTATTAATAAACTTTGATTGGAGAAACTTTATAAATTTGACTCATAATAAAATTTTCCCATCAAGACTATTGTTGAGGAAGACATATTGGTTTATAAACAAACTCCTTATTAGTGACTATTTTATAGAGATCACCATTATCCTTCCATAGACTTTCAAGCTATAATTACATTTGATAATTAACCATTTTCAAAATTAAAAGTATCAAAATATATTATCAAGTTAGATATTCAATGTTTCGGCCACCACTTACCTTAGACCTGAACCAAGAGACTCTTGCTATCCTTGATAACTAGCCTGAGCATGATTCAAATATATTTTGTATAATCAGCCTTCAACTATAAGATCCCTAAATTGTGAAACTTTGTATATCCCCTGTTTAGTTAAAAAGAGAGAAAGCTTGTGATTTAATTGTCAATAAACCTATATTTCCGTTGTATCTCAGCCTAATTATTTTAGAATCGCCTAGATTTAAGTATAAATAGTTAAAGAAGTAAGAGATATTGTCCACTTACCTTAATTCAATCCTACTAATAATAACAAAAGAATCATACTCAATAGATAGGAGAAGAAATATCGTTTATTTATTTAATAAAATATCAAAGGTAAACAAAAAGAGAAGTAACAATTGGCGACCCAACGCGTTGGCGAACATTGAATATCTAACGCTTAATTTGAGATAGCAAGTTAGGTAATTTTGTAAGAATAATTATAGGCCTATTTAGCCAATAATCGACTTCACCTCATTTATATTTAAGCCAACAACCATATTATTTGTTTAATTAAATCCTACGTAATAATTACTCACTATCTCATTTCAATATGTCCGACAAACAACACGAATACAATTTACATTCGTCAACAACGCATCTCCGTACAACTGACGCTAATACAATGTCAACACAAAACGACGCCAAGGACGATGCAAACAATATTCTATTTGGAGAAACCACCGGGATAATTGACATCAATCGTGAAACTAGTAACGACGTAACGCTAAACAACGAAAATATTATCCGGTTTGACGAATTAAATAATTCCAGTAACGATTCGCGCGACGGAGAAGAGACAATCTCGATCGCAAGTCTTAATGAGGAACAAGACCAATCCGCCATCTTGCCACACTCGTTCCAAATTCAACATCAAATGATCAGTGCTACCACTACAAGCGCATCGAATTCCCCTGCTTTTTCCGTGCCGCACGACATTTCCCAGCACGCTCAGCCAATCAGAGAAAGAATTTCAAGCTCACACACCATTCCTACCATACTGTCTATAAACGTTACGACACATATGCACACGATGAACGTAATGAATCCGCCAATCACAACAAGCCTTATAGGAGCAAGACATACGATTACTTCGTCATCTGATCCTTTTGACCGAATCGCACAGATGATAACATCTCTTAAAGTTGAAATCAAATCCGATATTGAATCTAAATTTGAAACGCAAAATGCTAACATTAAATCTCTTAAAGCTGAAATTAAATCCGAAATTGAAACACAAAATGTTGATATTAAATCTCTCAGAACTGACATGCAAGTACAAAATGCCAATCTTAAAGCTGAAATTAAATCTGAAATCGAATACAACATACAATCCCTTAGATTTGAAATTGAAACCAACAACAATACACTCCGAGCTGAAATGCACGCACAATATTCCCAACTCAGAGGACAATTTTCACAAATCACGAATGAACAAACCAACATTAGGATCGAAATCAATCATTTCAAACAAGAAACCAGTAAAACAATCGAATCCAAACACCATAAAACTCAAACAGAAGTACGAGAACAAATCAACTTATTAAAATCGGAGCTAATGCCAAACATTACGGCAAATGAAAACCAAATTAAAGAATTAAAAGAATCGGTACAAGAATGGCAGAAACAGATCTCTGACTTACCATTAAAACCTAGCCTCCGAATTCAACAAACGCCAATTCCAATCAATGTGGTATGCAACGGTAGGACCGCATTTACGACAGACATCGCTTGTCCCTAAGTTCAATGGAAAAACCCATAGCTCGCAAGAATTCCTCAGCAGGATGAAACGCTATTATGAGAAGATCCTGCAGTCAAACCCATCAAACGATGACACCGAATCCTTAATTGATCTCATAGAAAACTGTATGGAGGGGCACGCGTCAAAATGGTTCCATGTGATAAAGGGTGAAATCGAAACCTGGGATGATTTTCAAACATTATTTAAATTAAAGTATTGGAACCGGGATATCCAACGGGGCGTGAAGCAACGTATTGAAAACGAAAAATATAGACCTAACGGACGCCTCAGTCGATCCGAGTACTTCATCGAACTTGTATTGACACTAAAATCCCTGACTCCGCCATTGGATGAAGAAGAGATTGTCACCTGTATGACCGATCATTTTGGAGAATTGATCCAGGACGCATGCCGCGTACAAAACATCCTTTCGATTACCGAATTTGAAGCCTTATTGCAGCGAGAAGATTTGAAGGAACAAGCACGGAGACCAAATTATCGCCAGCGGGAAGACCACGAAAATAGGAGTGAAAAAGCTACTGAGCAGAATAGACCAAACAAGACCCACAACAACGAACAAAACCCACAATTTCAAAAAGGGAATATTGACAACAGAGCCTATCACAATAACAATAAATACCATCCATACAACAGGAGACAATACGGAAACCAGGACAACAGATACCAACAGAGGAATGACGATCGTGGTAGACACTCATACAACCCACACTACCAGAGACGATTTAACAATGGACAACAAGAGCGCCAGCTGCAGAATTATAATCGACAACCGTCACAACACGAATACCCGACACCCGAACAGGAACGTGTGTGTGCTGCCATCACGGGAGAAACTATAACACTGCCTGAAAACCAGCATGAACAAGATTTAAACTGAGGAGCACTGAAGCCACTACTGACCTCAGAACCAATACTTATAATCCAGATAAGAACAACTTAGTATCCTCAGTGCCACACAACAAACTCGGAATCGAGAGGTCAAATGGAAATATAAGAGATGTAAATAATGAACAAAATGTAAATAGTTCCCAATGTTTGAAGTTAAGCAATATATATTGTGATAAAGAATTCTTATTAATGGAGGATGTTGAGTACGATACGATTATTACCACACCCCATAAATGCCCAGAAATTAAAGTAAAAATAAAAGAAAAAGAAATATCAGCACTAATTGATACAGGATCAAACGTCACATGTTTATCTGAAGAATGGTACACACAAAACAGAAATGAATTAGGAAAAATTGAAGAACTACCTGTGAACAACACTCACATTACAACAGCAACCAATGAAAAATCCCGAAGAATTTCGAAGATAATAATGATCCCACTCACAATAAACCAGCAAACCATTTCAACACAGATGTTAATAGTACCAAAGTTGATACAACCATTAATAATTGGGACTGATACACTTAGCGCTTGGAAGATGAATATTAATTTTGATAGAGGAGAAATGAATATGAATATAAATGGCCATGAAATAAAAATTAAATTCAATAATACAAATAGAACTGGAGTTTTATGTCAAATAATTACTAATGATGAAGATGATGATTATTTTGAAGATTATTACAATGAATATTCATATGACAAGTATCCCGAAGACGAAGAAATACGTCTACCTGCGTCGAGTGAATTAGACCCTGAAGCTATTAATAAATCCCTCGAAACTAATACAAACATAAATGGCGAGCAGAAACAACAGCTAACAGAATTGTTATCAAATTTTCGAAATGTCTTCTCTGACAAACCAGGTTTATGCAACAAATACCAGCATGTATTAAACGTTAAAAATCCACAAAATTTCAAATGCCATACTTATCCGGTACCACTAATACATCAAAATGCAGTTATGCAAGAAAAAAAAAATATGGAAACCTTAGGAATCATAGAACGGACCTTACCATGTGTGACCTTACCATGTGTGTGGGAGGAAATACAAAACTCCCATGCAAGATTAGTGATAAACAGTGTTAAAACAAATAAATAAATAGTAAATACAATACCTGGACAACTAGTGTTGCCAAACAAATAAAGTGAAATATATAGTTCCTGAGGGGATAGGAGGACTCCAACCAACGGAGATGAAAAGTGTTTAATTTAAAGTGCGTTAAAGAAGATAAACTAAAACTTTTAACACTCTCTACACTTTAATGTGATACAACTGTGACAGGAAACATATTTTAAAATTGTAAATAGTTAGGTCATATCATTCATTTAGTTTTAAGAAAGTTAATAATTAATTGAAGGAGTATTTCCACCCTTAGTTGCAAACTATTGTTATATTTAGTGTTATGTTTAAAATATTTGTTCCTATTTGTATCGAGTTTTCATTAATTTCAATTCTTTAAATTAATTCAACTCTGAGGGGATATTGCAATAGTTCAAAAATATTTACTTTGAAATTGTAAATAAACATTAATAATCATTTATTTATAATATATGTAAACAGATGCTAGTTAATGACAAATATTTATTAATTATTATTTTACCCTATAAATAAAATCAGAAGGAAATTTATTGCTTAGTTAATTTAAATCACTTGAGAAATTTAATTGTATAATACAATACCTTTGCCCATAGTTAATTTTAATGTAAGTTATTTATTAGGTAAGAGTAAGAGTAAAGCTATCTCAAATAATTATTTTATATAATACCCAAATTTTCAAAAATGATCTCTTTTCAAATGTTTACCAAAAGTGGAAATCATACTTCAATGATTTGTGAACCCCAGTGCAGTGAAAACATGTGCTACATTGTTACAACAAAGGAGATGAGGGGAGTCCAATTGAGAATGGCCTAGTGTTAACATCTTTCTGTAAGGACCTCTGTCCAAGTGTTAATTTATTTCCCATTAAAAAGGTATTAGGCCTTAATAAGCCTATATTTTTGGTAGCCGGCGGTATACCAGGTCACAGTTGTCCCTTTTTAATGGCCTAGAAGAAATATAGTGACCTGGGTGAAGAGTTAATACTTTGGTAAGATCTGCCCTTATTCATCTTTACCTCCATTGGACTAGCCTACCAGTGATTTTAAATTGATATTAAAATTAAATAAAGACTAAAGAAAGATATAGCATACATCAAGAATAAATTTTTGACATCAAGAAATTTATTAATAAACTTTGATTGGAGAAACTTTATAAATTTGACTCATAATAAAATTTTCCCATCAAGACTATTGTTGAGGAAGACATATTGGTTTGTAAACAAACTCCTTATTAGTGACTATTTTATAGAGATCACCATTATCCTTCCATAGACTTTCAAGCTATAATTACATTTGATAATTAACCATTTTCAAAATTAAAAGTATCAAAATATATTATCAAGTTAGATATTCAATGTTTCGGCCAGCACTTACCTTAGACCCGAACCAAGAGACTCTTGCCATCCTTGATAACTAGCCTGAGCATGATTCAAATATATTTTGTATAATCAGCCTTCAACTATAAGACCCCTAAATTGTGAAACTTTGTAAATCCCCTGTTTAGTTAAAAAGAGAGAAAGCTTGTGATTTAATTGTCAATAAACCTATATTTCCGTTTTATCTCAGCCTAATTATTTTAGAATAGCCTAGATTTAAGTATAAATAGTTAAAGAAGTAAGAGAAATTATCCTCTTACCTTAATTCAATCCTACTAATAATAACAAAAGAATCATACTCAATAGATAGGAGAAGAAATATCGTTTATTTATTTAATAAAATATCAAAGGTAAACAAAAAGAGAAGTAACATTGTCTTTTAGACATGCAGAAAATTGAATTCAAAATTTCAAAAAAATTAACATTGGTCTTATGAATTGCTGTTTTGGTGATTTAATAACAACCAAATGTAAACAAAGTTAGCATCATATGTAGCTGTTATCATATCCTACTTTTCGTAGAGTAAAGATTAGATGTAGAAACAAAAAATTGGGTGAAAACATACGTTGTTTTTTCTGTCATCTGATGAAATATAAAACCAAAACAGTAACAAAGGAAAGGTAAATTCTTACCATTACCATTTGATCAACTAATTATTTTATGGTTTTTGTTTTTTAATGTTTTCAGTGGTACAGTGTTTGATTGAAATCAGGACTATTTGGAGAAGGTCGAAGATTTCAGATTCAAATAAAAATTTCTCGCTTAAATAAGGCGAAGGGATTAAAATTTGCTGTTAAAAAGGCAAGAAAAAAGTACATTAAGTTGAGTCTTTCCCGTCCAAAGTACTAACTGATATGCAACTGGAGTACGACTGGACATTAAATTTAAATCGTGATTTTTATTGGTGGAGAATGTTAGAATATCAAATTTTAGTGATGGTGATATGAAGAGAGGGGTAGAGGGAAAAAAGTCAGAATGGTAGGAAAGAAGGGAGGGGAGGTGGTAAGAAAAAAATAAAAGCGAAAAAGAGGGAAGAGGGAAGAAGGTAGAAAGGAAGGGAAGCAGAGAGTAAGGGAATTAAGGAATGAAAGGCGGGAGAAAGGGAGAGAACTGTGGAGGGGTACAGGATAAACTGATTGGATGACTGAATTTTTACTTTAATCTGAAGCAATACTCGATTCAGTCTTAAAAAATAAACGTGGAATCTCATTAAAATACTAATTACTAATCCAAAATATAATCTATGCCGTAAATATAAGCCAGAGGTGAGATAAAAAATTAGTCCAAGAATGACTCTTTCTCTTTTAAATTCGGTTCCCGTTTGGTTATATCGTTTATTTACATAGAAAATGTATCCTATAAGAAAAGTATTTAGACTACGCACTGGTGTCTGCAAGGATCATTTTCAAAATTAGCTATTCCTATTTCTCGATTTGAAAATTGGTCGAATTTTCGACCACTGGCGATCTCTAGTGTAAATAAATTACAAGGTATTTAGGCAGTTTAAACAACCATTTTATTCACACTTTCACA
Organism: Flexamia atlantica; assembly: GCA_035578135.1. NCBI lineage: Eukaryota > Metazoa > Arthropoda > Insecta > Hemiptera > Cicadellidae > Flexamia > Flexamia atlantica. The sequence continues at coordinate 46,601,598 of JAQJVK010000002.1, read as the reverse complement.
CAATTTTTTTAAACCTTATTTTTTCTACAGTCTATTAATAAAAAAATACCTTCTAGAATTTGTAGGTTTAATTGTTTAAATCATGTTTTTTAAAACCTTCGGCATGTTGGCAACAACAAACTCTAAATCGTGTGTTTTGATATTCAGTGTTGCCAAGTTAATTCATACAAAAAAATATTACCTGGATATTAAATGCATACAGTTTTGTTTCCTTAAGTTGAAACACTGAAGTTCTTGAATCAAATTTAGAGTAAGCAAATGAAAATCAACAGTGTTGCCACATTTTCTCACATTTTTTCATCGTGGCATTGCTGGACTTCTTCCCATGTATTTCTTCTATTACTTTTAGTCCTGTGGAGAAAAGTAAGTCCCTTGGAGTATAAACTAGTACTTTAGTATTCTATTCCAGGAACTAAAAGACGACTTTACATAGTAGGTGGAGGAAAAAACTAGTTTTTTGTGTTTTAATATTTCTTTGGACACCACTCTAGGTGTCATGAAAAATGCCTTGTATCTTCTGTATAATTAAAGTTGGACTTTTGACAGGTGAGCGAGAAGCAGGACAAGGGAGTGAAGGTGTTTGTGAGGAAGGAGATTGCGCACGGTTACAAGGACAAGATACTCACACTGTGGTACCTGATCAACATGACGATGGTGGTGGTCTATGGGTTCGTCCACCAGGCCGGTGTCTACCCGCTGATAGATCACTTCTCTGTCGTGATGAGGGAGAAGCCGAGACTGACAGCCGTACATCTAGTCACTAGTTTCATCTATCCGCTGCCGATATCTCTGCTGCATTTGAAACAAGGCAGAGCTACCGGTGTTAACCAGAAGACCGGGATAAGGTTTGTGTTGAATATACAAAGGTTGCCCGGAAAGTGAAGAACGTTTTGTTGTTTTGCCTAGCCCTGTTATCCACCTATACTACTTAATGTAAGATCGAATGCTCCAGTTCCAGCCTCAATGTGAGCAGAGTGTCGCTGCCGACTGAACACAAATTTCAGTCTTATACAATTTCAATCTGTTGGTGTCTGTTAAAAATCCATCTGAATATGAATGTACTTATTGCAACATTTTTTTGGGCCCAAATAGTTAAATCCATGTTAAATTAATGCATGGAAAATGAAAATTTATTCTAAGTAAATTAAAAGACCCTGAAATGACTTGACTAGATAAGTAAAAAGTGACTTGCAAAAAATCACATCACAGACAATGCGACCCCCATGCAACAGAACATGTACTTCAGAGAATACAGCCACCTAAAGTGGAGAATTTTTGGAAAAATCCATTTTAGCCGTTATCTGGCCCCAAGTGGTTACCTTATTATTTCAATGATAAGGGAATTTTGTTTAAGGAAACAGTTTGTGTAACTGAAATGCTGTAAGAATGAAACACTAGAAATTGACCAGTAACTCACAGACTGGTAAAAAGTAAACTTCGTAAGAAAACATTGACAAGTCTGCAGCCAGAGACTCGGCTCACTCTGAGTCTAGGAGTAGAGCTTTTGCTTTTGGCCTCACACTCATGTCAAAGAAGCAGGGCAATAGAACTAAATGTAGCAACAAAACAGCTTTTACTTTATGAATTACCCTTGTAATATAAATAATCATAAGTAGAATTTGTCATGTCAGTTGTTAGTTTTGGGTATATTTTTTTAATGTTAACAGTATTGTAGAATTACTTTAAAATGTGGGTTATGATTAAAAGTGTCTTTTACCTTAATTGTGGTGTTTTTCATTTGTTAATTTCACATTTAATTCCACTTCATCAAATGTTAGCAAAAACATTTTACTGTGGAACTCCTTTTTCAATGAATTTCAAACAAGTTTGCTGTGGATGGTTCAACTTATTATTCAACTCGATTATGACTTGAGATCATTGCATCATAAGTTTTCATTGCTTTGGATTTTATTGTAGGTTTTATTGTAACTACGTTGGAGATTTTTGAAATAAAGGCTTTAAAAAATAAAGTTAGACCATTGCACAATTAGTTCTTGAGATCATTGAATCATAAGTTTTCATTGATTTGGATTTTATTTTAGGTTTTATTGTAAGTAAGTTGGAGATCTCTGTAATAAAGGCTTTAAAAAATAAATTTGAACCGTCACAAATTGGCAGTGTCACAGAACTATGAAAAACCACGATTATATCGTTTTATAAATAAATATTTTTTTAACCTAACAATGTTATGCTTAACTTTTTCTGTACTTTGAATATGAAGTTGCTTGATTCTTAATTCCAACATTTCTTTAATACCACTTATGGACTTTTACAGATATCAGACAGCCAGAGACTTTCTAACATATGAAATGGGACTGTCAAATTCTGTGGAAAACGCTACACTGAAAGCCAAAGAAGTATTGGAAGCATCAGAGCAGATCTGGCTCGAGAAGCGACTCAAGTACCGAGTTTACCTGGCGCTGCCGACCAGCCGTCTGTCGGAATTTCAGATGATAGCCTTCCAAACCAACGTGACGTATACGGTGGAACAGATATTCTACCCCCACATCAGCACCGAGGCACTGCCGGACCTCAGCGCCGGACTCTTCTCCGACTGCGAGGACCACACGGCCCCCGTGTGTCGAGCCTCCAGCAAGCTCTCTCTCGACTTTGCATTCCAATATTTTTCACATATTGTGCACCAGTGCGGTTTGTCTTTAATAAGAATAAAGAAATAGATTTTTTTTATTCGAGTAACTTTTTTCTAAAAAACCACATAGATTTTTGGTTATGGTATTAAATAAGAATCTATTATACAAAACAAGTGACTTTTTCTTGACCAATATAAATATTTATTAAAAACTCGCAATATCATACAAGGAATAGAGTCAGGTTCATTATGACTGATTTTCATATTTGAAACTTGTTGGCTGAACATGATATATATTACAATCATTGACTTAAGGGTTAAGTCAGAGATACAATTCTTAAATTTTCTGTACTATTAATTACTGTTCATTGTTGAATGTGATAGTAAGAAAGAAGGTTTTTGTTAATTCAATTTTTCCCAAGTTAAAGTGCTCAAGGACACAATAAAAAAATGTTCTCCCTTTATACTCTCTACTTTTTAACACGTTGTGTGTGGCATGACGCGGCATACGCGTGATGCGATTGCAGCGCGGGGGGCGGATGACGCAGACGTCACGTCACTGTGCAGCGCTCGGCTTTTTGGTTCAGTGCGAGCTCAGCTCTTGACGGAGGCCGACTGTACGCTGTCCGCTCCTCGAATACATACCACGTGTTAGTCGAGTGGCGTCAGTTTCCCGCACCGTGCGTTTTTTTGCTTTTACCGAGTGATTTATTTACTGTTGTGGTATTCTGTGTCATGCTATGTCCGCATTTTTGAAGACCTAAGCACTTATTTTGCCGCAGCCAACGTGTTAAGCAAGTCAAACTCTCTATTCTTCTCTAGTCTCTAACAAAATAATTTTTTGTTGTTAAATCTAACAACATGTGAATTCAATGTTTAGTTTAAAATAATATTTAAGGGTCAACAATAGTACAAATGCAAACTAATAACAACATGTTTAATCTAAAAAAACAATAATATTATTGATATTTGCACTGATACATATTTATATGGTCTAATCCGAGAGTGGGGAGTTCTCTCCCTGGATCAGTCTGGTTTCTTCGGTGATCTCTCGGGTCTCGCGGAAGTACTTGGCAGTTACTGGCTGGTAGTACCAGGCCTGGTAGTCGTGTCTGTCTGCCATCTTTTCTTGGATGGCGGAAGTCAACTTCCTGCAAAAAGTAGAGAAATGACATTGGAATCATCACAACACTAATGAGACATTTGGAAGACTTCCAACAGTTTTGATGCTATAGGTCGCCATTTCAAGCAATGTATAACGATAAAGTATACCTACTATTGAGTTAAAACCACCCAATTTAAACATAACTGTTGCAGTAAACCTGCATACTCATTACTCATGTTATTCTTATGGAGATTACAAAAACGTGTCATATTTCACTAAGTTGGATTGAAATATGTTTTTGCGCATTTGAAATTCGCTGAGTATGCAGATCTGCTCAATGTGGGTATTTTTACTTCAACTTACTTGAATTTGCTTTGTTAATCATTGGGGCCTTAACCAAAATTAGTGTCCCCTCTAAAAAGACTTGAATTTTATTCTTACCTCAACTTGGCCTTCTCATCTTCTTGGTACATGTAGGCCATATACTTCTCGTATTCTTGTTGATAGCTGTTTTGGAAATAGCGGGCAATGAATCTTGTAATAGGGTGCTGAAATAAGCAAACATCTGACATTATGGGTGCCATGATAACAACACAATAAATAATGGAAATATAAACAAAGTAATCATAACAGCTAACTCAGCATTCTGCCAAGAGTAAGATTAGGGTGTTCAATAAAGAGTGCATTGAGTCTTAAAAAAAGTGTATACAAAGTGAATGGCATTAATTTTTTATAGTAATGGGATGAACTGGTAAAATTCAATATTACCGAGCACCAGGCAATGTACACAAGTTTAGCCGCTCTCACCAGTGATTAATTTACGTACCAGTAGCAGGTACGTACCAGTAGCAGGATTGTAGCCTTAAGTATACTTAAGGCTACAATCCTTTTTTTTGTTCTCGGATGAACAATTTTCGACCTCAGGCCATCTTTGACATCCTTTCTTGAACACTAATTAATACCAGAAAGGAAATAACAATCGTTGATTAACAAGATTGGGTGAATTTGCCCTTACGGACTATGGTGATCGAAGACTCACCAGTGAGTTGGCTGAACCCGCCCACCCATAAAGGCTATTTTCTTAGCAAATTCAAGTGTTACCAACAGGGCCAGATTTAGGCATGGGCCACATGGGCCCGGGCCCAGGGCGGCAAATTTTGAAGGCCAGTTAAAAATTTGCTAAAATAATGTAGAACGTTTTATGCAATGTTTTTGTTTCCTATCAGATTCATAAACTAATATTAATTATAAAAAGTCCAGAGAGAAGTGTTTTAGTATATTAGATTTTTTTATATCAAATTACACAATTATTTTGCGTAGCGCGTCACTGGCGCGGAAGGGCGGCAGTCGATGTACTCAAAGGTGCGAAAGCTAATTTTTTGGCTGGGCGCTGGCGCTGAGTTTATTCGGTGTAATGGTGGAATCGGATCATAAGAAGGAAGGGGCGAGGAGGGCAATATGTTTGTTATTTTTGTAAAAAATATATGCAAAATGACAGCCGCAAAATGTCCGAGTTTTACCAACAGTTTTACAGCTGAGAGTTTTTAACGCGGTTGCGATGCAGTACCACCAAGAGATTGAATTATTACGTCCACTATGATACAACCGAGATTACCAGCTGCGATACAACCGTTAGATTTTATTGCAGCGAAATGACCGTAGGAATTTTGCCGATCGCTAAAAATTCTTAAGTTTGTTTTGTAATAATACCAAAGATTCGTCGGCTGCAAATATTTTAGGTATTTGTCTCAAAATACGATCGAGACTTTTCGCATGCAATACAACTGACTGGTTTGAGGACCGCTATAGAACCGACCGATTTACGGCCACTATACGACTAAGAGTTTTTTTAAACAACCCATGTTCGCAGGCCACGATACAGCCTAAACATGAGCTAATGAGCTGTTATTGCCGTAATATGACCGGTAAATTTGCTAGTCGCCGCAAAACCAAAGCAGGTTGTTTACCAGATTTCACATATATTTTTTCCCGACTTTTTTCTAACATTTCTCAACTATTTAAAAAAAAAACACGATCAGTGAAATCAGTGATGATGCCTCCTTCAAAAGAGCGATAGATTGTCTGTCACAAAATGATCGAGATACATGCGTGCCAACCGCTGTAAAACGACCAATTTTTCGGCCATGACATGACCAAAATATGCGACGGTCGCGAAAAAAGCGAGAGACTTGTCAACCGCAATGCGACCAAGGGATCTGTTGGCGGTGCGGCGATACAAGCAGGCAATTTTCCGGCCACAAAACTATCGAGAGATTTTCCAGCCGCGATGTTAACGACTGATTTCCGGCCACAATATTACCGAAATATTTGTTTGTTGTGATTAGATCGAGAGATTCGCCGGCCGCGATGACGATACCAACGATGAAAACGGCTTTATTTCGTTTCGTTCTATTTCAAATATCGAAATTCCCGACCAAATGTTTGAATTCATTACTTTTACCCGACTTTTAGCGAAGTTTTTCTAAAAGGAAGAAGCTAACCGAGAGACTATGAAACGGCCGAAACAAAAAGAAGGCGATAATGAAGCTTTAGTAGCCCCGAACTGGCCGAGAGATGATCGCTGCGAAACAATCGAGAGAATTTTAGACCGCGGCAATGCGACCATGAGATTTTTTTGGCCACAAATTAAATACATTTTTCAGTCTTGTTAACAAATTTTATCATTGGAAAACACCACAATATTTGTATAATTTTATTCTGTGAGGCCTTTCGCCAGCTGGCATCAGCAGACATATTCACAATCACAAATATTATTGTGTTTTAATGTAAAAAATTCAGGTTTAATTAGCTAATAAATTGTAATCTCAAATTATTGGGTGGAGAAAGTGCCCCCCCCTCCGAATTACGCATATGATGAGTTCTGGCAAATTGTAACGTTTGGGAAGAGGGGCGGCGAAATGCTTCGGGCCCATGGGCGGCAAAATCGTAAATCCGGCCCTGGTTACCAAACAAATTATTTTTCAGCCCCATGTACATAAAGGTAAAAAGAATTCAGATTTGGTATTTACTTTAAAAAAATTATAAATATATTGACACTGAAATCACTGTTTAAAAATAACTCTACAAGCCAAGGTATTAAATCTAATAATATATAATTTGTTCCTAAGGAAAAAAAATATGGGAACTAAAGTTTTTTAATAAAAAAGGGCAGTTAAGTTTACATAAACATTTTTCACTCATTTATTTCTGAAAGACAGAAGTGATTTGTGAAACTAACCTTAAAATCACAGTTATCCTTTAAAACAGCGGTTCTCAAACTATTTTCCCTTGCGAACCCCTAAGCCAATGTATTTTCATGAATTGTACCCCTAGGTCGCCCTAGGACCCTAGGTCATATTCAATACTTAATACTTGAGTATCAGCTTATCTATAGCGTTTATTATAGCTCAGGGTAAATGAACTAATATTTAAGTACTTTGTGAACAATTTAGTTTATTAGCAATTTATAACTATATTTTTAATACATTTGTAATGAAATTTAAAAAATGGCAATGCAAATCTTTACAAAAAGGTTCAAAAGTTTATGACTCAGAAAAATACTAGTTTTTCTAAAATAATATTTAAAACCAAACACTTTAATGACAATAAAGAACTGGAATAAAGTTAAAGTCTTAGTGTGAGCCATGAGCCTGCTTTAATGAAGTTAGTTTTTTAAAGTTGGGGCTCAAAAGAAGATAAATAGATCCTCATGTCTGGAGCTGCATCGAGTTTGTTCCTGTTTATTTATTTATTTTTTTATTCCTATTTACTTTTAATATACGCATATGAGGAAAATGTTCGCTCTACGAGCTCTGTCGTTGAAAAAGGGAGCAGAACTTTGATTGCTAAATTGAACAAATTTACATACTCGTCACTCAAGTCCAACCAAAAATTGATCAAATGTTTTCTCTTCAGTTCTACATTCAAAAGAGAGTCCGTGGAAAATTCGATCAAATTTTCCTTTTCTTTGAAATTTAGGTTGGATGAATCAAAATTTGTTTCAGGGAAAGGGTCCTTGACCCAAAGAATGTTTCCATTGAGTTTGAGAAAATATTTCCTAATTAGACTGATTATTATGAAATAGGCCTAACGTTGATCTTGTAAACGTCTTTGACTTTTAAAATATTTTAAACTGTTAACAGCTGGAAATATCTTGACTGTTATGGTAAAATTATGATAGTTTCTATCGAGGTAATTTTATAAAATTAGGCTACAATTTTTGTGTCCGCCATTATTGATTTATCTCTCGCGAACCCCCGTACACCTCTCTAGGGGTTCGCGAACCCCAGTTTGAGAACCGCTGCTTTAAAAGAAAGTAAAACGTTTAGATGTCTTAATATTAGTTGTAAATTGGTCTTAGATAACACACAGATACCAAATTCCTCGAAAGTCCCATATCAGTTAAAAACTACAACACAGATGTGATTAAGATATTTTCTAAATAAATATACACCGTTCAAAAAACGCTACTTTTAGCCCCTCCTTCAAAAACCCAGGGCTTGTCCCAAATTGTTAAATGTGAACCCCCATTAAGTGACTAATAATTTTAAGTGCATAATAAAAGAAATGAAAAGCCAAAACCGGAGATCAATATGTTTGCCTTGCATATGACTGGCCACCACCATGTTAATGGTTTACTTTCTAATCTTAAGTTAAATTTGTTTAATAAAGGTTCCACACAATTTCTGGTATATACAATATTACCCTTTGTTTGGATTTTGAAATAATAACCAACCAAACAAAAAAAAATCAAAATTAGGGAAAGCCGTATATTAATAAAATTTTTATTTTAAAGGGCTCATTAAGAGTGCTGCGTCCTGGACTCAAACAGGTGTGTGACCACAAGGCCGCAACCATTCCGCAACCCCACGTCACTGTGCAAGGATTTCAAACACAGACAGAGTCAAATGATTTCAAATGAACAACAGATGATGCCATAAAAGGCAGTCAGAATTTTGAACCCTAAGTGTGGTGTTTCCATTTACTAGTGTCACGGCCTTGTGAGTAGAAAAGGCGATGGTAGCCCGTAACTCAGCAGTCACAGATAAGAAGCTGATTCCAAGTCCTCTTTCAAATTAGTTGTTTTCTAAACTGAAATATTTAAAAATAGCCTATTACATTTATTGATGTGTATTATTTTAAAGAATGAGAATCTATTTGGGATATGCTCTGGTGTGCTGTTTAAAAATTCTTCAAAAACTTAAAATTTGTATTTTAACACAGGTTTACAATATCAAGATAGGAGCAACAGCTATCACGAATTTGGATTTATTAGGTCAGTTTGGTAATTGAAAATCCAATCAATGGATATTTGTGCCAGAAACTGTGTGGGATCTATTTTTGACAATTTAACTTAATATGAAAGTGTTTACATGATATTAGCACTGGCTTATGAGTATTTTTCAATCCAAATCTTATGGCTCCTTTTGCCTTTTGGTACCTTAAATGATAAGCACAGCAAAAAGTAGTGGTTTTGCGTCAAACCTCACATGCAAAATATCTTTACTTAGGCCTAGTTTAAAAGTCATTAAAAGGATGTGGTAGTTTTAGGTCATATGGTAGAAGTTTACAACAAGTTAAGAATTTAAGCACAAGAATACTTACTCGATAGTACTCCCAATGTTTTGGAGTATAACCCTCAGGGATTTCAGCAAGTTTTGCAGGACCAATGAAAAAGTTGCAATAACCAGCAACAGCAACACAAGGAACCAATCCGACGATTATATACATGTGAAGCATATCCTTGAACTTGTGCCACTGCCATCTCGATGGTTCGACTGTCATTTTCCTGTGTCCACTCATGTAACGCTGGAGAACCAGAGCAGCTGTAAGACAAAACTTAATACAAATATCGATCAGCTGCCAGGACCAATGACCAGAGGTTTCCCTACATTACCTTAAATTTGTTCAAGAACTGTTAGAGGTGGTATCATTTACTTAGTTCCTCCAAAATTAAATCTTAATCAAAAGATAATACAGATGAAGGACATTAGATTACTGGTATTGCTATTTTAAAATAGCAATAGAAAAGTAATAAATTACTAAAAGTATTGAAAGTAATAAATATAAGTAATTTAAATTACTTATCTATATAAGTAAAATTAGAGTTTTGTCTGTACATTGCTTAGGTATTGAAATCATTGGTAATTTTTGAGTTTTGAATGTCAGAGAATCCGAATCAAGCCTTATCTCAGTTTCTGTCTAATTATTTTTCTGATGGTTGGTAACGCTCAACATCACACCTTAGACTGTTTTTCACTCAAAAACGAGAGTACTGTTATGGCTGAAACTTCTTTTATTTGTTGTATGCACATATGCGAAGGTTTTAGACGATTTAAAACTAGCATACGTCTTTTTGAAATTAAACAGCAAGCTCCTAAAAAATCAATTTTTATTTGATTTTGACTTTGTTTTTAATTTTCCCATATAATATAAGGTGATTTTTTTTCACCTTCACAGTTGTTGAAAACCATTACTTTTTATTTTTTTATTTTGATTAGGATTTTTGCGGACATTTGCCATCACTGATTAGTAAAAAACAAGTTTCACAACGTTTCGGGATCTGGAATTTGATCCCGTCTTCAGGTGGAAGAAAACCTAGAACATAACAAGATTAGTAACACATAGCCAGGAAAACCTGGACAAAAAACACAGCTAAAACAGAGAACTGTAAAAGCAGTCACGAAAACACTAAGCTGAAAAGAAAAAAATAACACAAATTTCTTTTCAGCTTAGTGTTTTTGTGACTGCTTTTACAGTTCTCTGTTAGCGAATTTCCCCTATAGGGAAGAAGCTGTTACCGTAGTACTCATGGTAAGACCTACGCCCGCGACCATGATAACTTTTCGTTTTGGGGCCCCCAGAAGCAAAAAACACTATTGGTTCATTTTCATACATATATATATATATTAAAAATATAAAGATAAACTGAGTACCCTTTTTAAAATATTTAAAAAAATATATATATTTTAAAAAGGGTACTCAGTTTATCTTTATATTTTTAATAATAAAAGTAGCCCTTCATTGTGAAAATTATAATATATATATATATATATATATTACAATTATGACAATGAAGGGCTACTTTTATTATTAAAAATATAAAGATAAACTGAGTACCCTTTTTAAAATATTTTTTATTGAGCAACATGTTTCGCCTTTATGGGCATTTTCTAGCTCTAAGTTTAACCTAATTTATTGTCATATACAATAATATTTACATATCATATGACTGCTTCATTTTTTGTTCTTTTTTGGTCTAGTTAGTTTTTAGTCTTTTTTATATGAATTCTTTAATTGTCTTATTTTTTCAAATATAGGGTTGCTTGTAGGGATATGGCTATTCAAAATGTTTCTTGGTTTTTCTTTGTGCTCTAGGAATATATATAATTGTTCTTTTGAGTCCATTTTGCTTCCTTTATTTAATACTTCTATTATTTCTAAGTTTTCTTTTAAACTTTTGTAAGTGTGATTTTTACCTAAAAGGTGTTCTGCAAAATTGGATTTCATAGATGTTTTATTGTTACTTTTCAGAGCTTGTAAATGTTCTTGGAACCTTGATTTGAACGTTCTTCCCGTTTGGCCTATATAAAAATCTTCACAGTCTGAACAGTTTATTCTATAAATTCCAGACTGGTTGTATTTGTCTTCTGTAATATTTTCTAATTTTGCCTTTTGTTGTTGGGTCTGCCTTGTCAGACTCACTGCAGGGAATTTTTTGTCGATCTGAATATTTTAACAGTTCCATGCTTGTACATTTTTGAAATTTGCTCATACATCAAATCAGAATCTTTAGAATACTCAAATAATACCCATAACTACAACAATAGATTCAGGAATAATTTTGCACAACAACATAGGTTAACTTTTTATGAGAAGAAACCACTATATTCAGGACTAAAGATTTTTCAAAATTTGCCAGTTTTAATTCAACAACAAAATGATTTGTTAAAGTTTAGGAGCAACCTAAAAAACTTGTTATTACAAAAAACCTCTATTCATTGGAAGAATTTTTCTCTTTTTCAGCTCAGCATTAGGGTAAAAAAAACCCTCATTAACTTGTCAAGCCTACTAACTACTACTAACAATTCCACCATCAAAATCATCAATATAGTGTCCGGTTTTCAACGGGCACTTGGACAACTCCAACGCCGCAGCGGCCAGACGGAGGCAACAATAGGTATAAGGTGCAAGGTTTTATGATTTCATTCAGTTTCATATTTTGGTTTCTTATTTATAAAATTTTAATTTAATTTTTTTTATTATATACAGTTAACATTTAATTTAGTATTGAATATTAATGGCATTTAATCCATCATTAGTTCCTATACATTATCCGTTTACTTATGGATTCTACTCATCTGCTATTAAACGACAAAGCCCTCACTCACTCATCATTAATATACATGCACTCCTACTACCCATGCACCTAGAGAGCTGAAATTTTGTACACTCATTATTTAGGCATAAAATAGGACAACTAAGTGGTGTATATCCTGATCTGGCCCTCAGACTCCACCACAGACCCTCTCAAAGATCCCATATATTCCTCATGGCAGATTATAAGTGATGAAATGTTTATATTTAAATAGATGTTTCAAGCAAGAAATTTAGTAGAATGTCAAACCAGCTGTCAGGAATAGAATATAAAATAAATCACTGACTAAAGAGATTTAAAAGACCTACCTTCCTTAGAACAGCTGTTAATGAAAGAGCTAATGTAAACAGTTTATTTTATCTACAGCATTTTGGAGAATTGCCAGGACGTATGTGTCATTTTGTTTGTTCAAGGCAGACTCTAAAAACTTAAGAAAATATTTTTCTGACATTAGGCATTTTCGACGTTCTCCGAAGAATACTAAAGAAAAGAATGAAAATCTTGTATTCAAACTCACAATAATTTTAGATTTGAATTATTTTTCAAGCCTAATTTTTTTTTAGGCTTACCTGCGTTTTGAGACTAAATGAGATAACAGCCCTTATATTATATACCTGACTTTATATATGATTAATATAAATAAAGAAGTTACGTGTTTTTAATTTTTGTTCTAAGATTTTGTTTAAGCTTAACCTTGTTTAAAGTAAATCAAAAGAATTGTTTTAATTTTGTTAGTTATACAGGGTGATTGAAAAGTTTGGGTACGGCTTAATATTTTGAAAAATAATAAACGTAGACCTACAAAACTTGGAATCAAGTTATAAGGCATATAAATCTATCTTAACACATATCCAGTGATCCGCTACCTCCTCAGGGGGACGGCCCGCCAGGAGTCAGGAGAAAATCTTAAATGTAAGCATAGGTTGATATACACATCAAATTAAAGGTCTATTTTTGTAGAATACAACGCCGCAAACCGCACTCATAAAGGTTGACCCGGTACAAAATGGCAGATGTTCAAAGATTCAAATAAATACCAATTTCTTTGAATACAAACAATTTTTATTAAATCTTTAAACAACCGTAATTTTTTAACGAATGGTCCTTTTTGAATGCGGTTTGCGGCATTCTTCTTTGCTTAAAAAGCTTTTTAAAATGATATAAAAAATGATAAAAATTAAAATGATAAAAATTGTTTGTATTCAAAGAAATTGGTATTTATTTGAATCTTTGAACAGCTGCCATTTTGTACTAGGTCAACCTTTTTGAGTGCGGTTTGCGGCGTTGTATTCTACAAAAATAGACCTTTAATTTGATGTGCATATCAACCTATGCTTATATTTAAGATTTTCTCCTGACTCCTGGCGGGCCGTCCCCCTGAGGAGGTAGCGGATCACTGGATATGTGTTAAGATAGATTTATATGCCTTATAACTTAATTCCAAGTTTTGTAGGTCTACGTTTATTATTTTTCAAAATATTAAGCCGTACCCAGACTTTTAAATCACCCTGTATATTGAAAACTAAACTGGTTTTATTTAGGTAGTGTAGTGCTAGTTTGTTATCAGCAGTGACTGTTGCAGGCGTCACAGTGCGCGGCTCAATGAAATCAACCCTGATATCTGGACTCAAATTCTGTTATTTTTGTAATCGTATTGTTATCTCTGGCCACAAATACTTGCAGCTGTGGTCAGATATTTCCATAGGAAATCAACTGATGTAAGATTGTAATACATTGCTGGAATAAATCATCATTATCATTATCATCATTATCATTAAAATACTTCCTATGAGTTACTCGCATACATACATTTCTATTCATTTACTTGTCAACAAAAAATTTTGTTTGTTATTTGGTAGGCTATGGTTTCTAATATATAACAAAAATCACAATTTAAAAAGGAGGATAAATAAATAACCTCAAACTATAGAAAGGATAAGATATAGAAATTACTTAATATATCTTAACTCAACAGAACTCTCTACTTCAAGTATAACATACACGAGGTTTTAGTTAATGTTCATTTAAGATGGATTGACATTGTGAAAAATGACCCAAATATTCTTTTGCACAGGCCGATTTTGGGTAAACGGGGGGAGGGGGGCTACTCAACTCGAACTTCCTAATATTTTGCAATAAGTTGAGTCGAGTAGTGAATACTTGGCTCGAAAAAAGCTCGATGGTACTTTGGTATCATACGTAGGCCACCCTCATACAGCGCGCTGCGGCGGTTATGTTAAGTTAGGTTATCATAAATATGTTAGTAGGAGTTTCCTCATTTCGTTACAAATCAAACGATACCAAATGAGTCATACTTTCACCCGCCAAAGCCCGTTGAAAGGTGATGCGCGCACTCCGGTCAACGACCAGACCTGTGCCTATGTGGAGGGGATTTGGCGGGCGAAAGTACGACCACAGATAAACGAATGTATTCATTTATCTGTGTATTCATTTGTGATGCGGAAAGTGAAAAGGGACCTCAAGTCGCTGGAGTAAATTTTACAGTACGGGCATTTTAGTCGAATCGGGTCAAAAATATTGATTTTTAGGTTTCAAGTGGATACGATTCCTTAATCTTTCCTGTACATATTCATTCGGTTATTTTAGCGATTAGAATCCGATAAATATTAAAAAATGATCGATTTAGTAGCCTATGTCATGAAAACGAAAAGGGACCTCAAGTCGCTTATATGGGAAATAACATGGCGGGCGACTTCAGGTCCCACTTCCCAAATAAGCAGACCCGTTCTGACAGTGTCGTCAGGGGCACTACAAAACTACTCTCTCCTGACATCTATCGGCGAATAAGTGAACTACTTCAAGTTTTTCGCTGTAGAAGAACATTGTCTGAGTCCAAAAATCACCGTCTTGGCAGTGTATTTCTCTTTTATTCCTCAGTATTCTGCCCTCTGATTTGAGGTCCCTTTTTAAACGTCTCACTTTCTCATTTTTTTAACAATGAAATTGAGAGTGTATCACGTCTGTTTCAGTTTAGATTTAAAGATCTAGTTTTCAGCTTTATTTTGATACCAAATTCATTTCTTAAATATCAATAATAAGTTTTCTGTGAACGTTAGAAGTTTTGGGCCTTGATTTCCTAAAATTCCCGTTTTGACTATTTAAAATTCAAAAGCCAATAATTCGAAGACAAAAAATCATAGCACTATAAATTATATGTCAAATTGTTCGTAATTTAATGCAGAATTTCAGGATGTTAATAACTCAAAACCTGAAAACTCCGACTTGAGGTCCCTTTTCACTTTCTGCATCACATTTATCTGTGGTTCGACTCATCTGGTGTCGTTTGATCTGACATAATGAGGAAAGTCCTACTAACATATTTATGATAACCTAACATAACTGCCGCAGCGCGCTGTATAAGGGTGGCGATCGGGTGTGGACGATAGCGACGTGAACACTCAATCCTCGCTGACATCGCTGCCTTCTGGGAGGCAGAACACAAATACCGTTCATCATAATTAAGTCAAATTTGGACAGTAATTCGATTAAAGTACGTTCTTCCCAATGATGTAGTTGTCTTTGGTGTCCAGCAAAACAATCTCTTTAAAACAGTGGCCTCCGTATAATACCAAAGTACCAGCCGATTTTCAAGTAATCGCACACCACTACTGTTAAGATATCTAACTTAATAAGTTAAGTTAGACATATATCTATGTTATACTTATATAATACTAAGTAGCCTTGTTGCCGAGTAGTAGCAGTACTAGTAGACCGAGATTTTCTTGGAAAACAAAACATTTATTTGACAAAAATCAAAATAACCGGAATATTATCTGCTGTTTTGGTTAAACTTAAGACCATACATTTCTTTTGCTCTTTACACTTTCAATAATTAAGCCCAACAATGGGCAAAGACATTCCGTTTAAAACAGCCAAATTTATAGGAAAATAAATAGTCTTTGATTTCTAAAAATAGTATATTAAAAAAAAAAACAAAGAGAGGCTTAACTAGCTTATCAACCTAAACCAGCTAACTGATAAGGAAGTACAGCCATAAAAATTAGTGACAAACATGAGCTGTAGGACTAACTTATGCTGAACCATGAAATGAAAAAGTTCAAGGTTTTAGGCCTCGGCCTACATAGAAAATTTTGGTGCCCAGTTGTCTATAGAAACATAATAATCTTTTTCAATAGCTTGGTTGATAGACCTATTTACAAGTCTGTTGGATAAAGTGTGACGTACCACACAGATAGCACAGACGTGGCTTAGATATGAATATTTTCTTCTTTTCACTTTCTGTTTCAATGTTTTGTTCTACATTTTACTTTTTCTTCTTTTTCTTTGAAGTAGAAGTGACAGTTCCGATTTCTTTCAATACACCCGGTATCACTTCACCTTTTGTACTTTTGACCCAACCCTTTACTGCTTCTCCAGTGAAAATCCAATCAGCACTAACTGCTGATTCAGAAATTTTTATACTTTCCTCTTCACTGTCAAGATCGTGGGCTAAACCTTTGCATCTGGTATTGTGTTCTCTACTGATGTCAACTGGATCTTGAAGAGATATTATTTTAGAAGAAGAACGAAGAAGCTTTATCCCTGTGCTTTCTTCAGCTACTTTTCTTTTTGAAGGTATTTTTTTCTGACTGAATTCTTTCAACTGTTGATCTAATAAATTACTAAGATGTTTAGCTACATGTTTCTGAAATTCAGGGGTAACATTAAGTCCACAAACATAAGCCTGATCCAAATTATCTGTTTCAGAATACCTCAGTGAAGAGAGTGAATTTAATGTTTCCTTATCACACTTTTTTGGTCCCTCTTTATACAAACGATCGTTCATAAAGTCCTTGTCAACAGCAGACAAAAGTTTATGCATTTCTTCTTCATCAGAGGAGGAATCTGCCATCATTCTAAGATTAAAACCTAAAAGTTCTGGCAATCTCAATCGAAACTAACACAATATTAGCTCATGAAAACATTTTTTACACTATTCCCTACAAAAGATTTCAGTACTTAACCTGAATTTTGTAGTAGTCTACATGTCTAATGTAAAATCTAAACATATAAGATAGCCAATATACTAACCATTGTTTTTTGATGGCACGGTGTTTAGCACACATTTAAATGAACTCCAGACCACCATTTTAGGGATTAAATTTTTTAAAATTCACAACTTGCGGTAAAACAGAGGCCAATCCTGTTTTGGGGATATCACTAATTTGGACTTGGACGGGCAGTCGACACACTGACCTGACCTTCTGTCTTCTTGTTTTTGTAATTAATTCCATAGAGTGTCTCATTAATAGGAAACAATTTTCTCATATTATCATTACTATATGAAAGTAGTCCTGCCCATATCTGAGTTGTAAATGAATTTGTGACATTTATTCAGGCAACTTTAGAAACAACTAACTTAAATAGTTAAAGATTAGTTAATACCTTTGATTGTCATGAATTAAATGGCATTTTTGGGAAATGGACTGTAAATTACTCGACCAAGTTTAATATCATACTCTATGCTAATGTTATTTAACGCAGGAATAAAAACATATGGTTTGATTGACTGAAATGAAAAAATCTAGTGAGTGAGACTGTGAAAGAGGTAGCGACAGAGGGAGAGTGAGTGAGAGTGGGAGAGAGAGAGAGAGAGAGAGAGAGAGAGAGAGCGATAGATGAGTGAGTGCAAGGAACGTCAAAATTCAAAACATGAAATGAATTGACTCCTAAATTGGAGAATATTGAGGTAGGCAATCTTGTCGTACTATTATTGCTTTATTTAGTACATAAACTGCCGGGATTATATTAAAATCTGAAAAGACTAGAGTTGAATCAACGCCCGATCGGTAAATTAAGGTTAAGTTTTGATTTTAGGTTTAAACTTAGTTATTTTTCTACCTATGATAGTCAGTCTTGTTCATGAAAAAAGTGATCTATAAACATCCAGATAGGCTAACCTCTACAACCAAAATACAGTACACCTCGGATTATCCGGACCCCACATTATCCGGATCCCGGATTGTCCGGACAGGTCCATCTGAGAAATTAAAAAATTAAAATCATGGCAAAACATGATTTTAACGAGTTAACGGGTGAAATGCGCCTTCCAAAATTAAAATGCAAATGTAATACATTACTGTATGGATTTTGAATCACAATAATAAGTGATGGAATCACATTGCCTAAACAGTTCATTACAGTATTTTCGTAAACGTAGTTTTCTACATTGCTACTTGTGGCGCTAGCAGTTATTAACAAAGGCATAACCTACGGCAATTTTATGAGTTTGTTTATTGCTGTCATTTGACGTGTTACATATTTCTGTAAAGGAGAGTTAAGTTACTGTAAAAATTTTTGAGATACTTTAAGCATCATTTTCATCACTTAAGCACCATTTGCAGCATCAATTTAGCAGGGGCTATTGTAAACGATCGCTGTTTTGCTAATATTGTAATGACCTCGGATTATCCGGATTTTTTGTTATCCGGATCGGTGTTCCACCACATTAATCCGGATAATCCGAAGTGTACTGTAATTTGCAGTTGTTATGGGCCTATTTTCAAGTGTTTGAGGAGTTCAATTTTAAAAACCACAGTTGTCTCGTACTTGTGCCACTGTTATAGGGCCTACGTGGCTTCTGAGATGACAGAGCTCTTTTTAAAATGTTCATTACGAACATCTCCTCTTGGTGATGTGGCTGGCCCAATTCACTGACCGATGCCATCAAACCAAGCGCCCATTTTAGACCAAAGATAAGAAATAAACTTAGGCCTACATACTGATGAACCAGTATCCAAGCTAACCAAAGAACTATCTGAATCACTTTCACAGTGTAAGTTAATTCCTGATCAGTTTCATAATAAGTTTTAAAAATGTGTTAGGCCTAGACACATTTTCTATTGTTTCTGTTAAATTTTAGACTAACTTGTGGTTAGAATCTTATATGATAATGTCATGCAAACACTTTTCAAACAATAGAATAGGAATACACCAAACAAACGATCGTAGAAATGTCAGGGCAGCGTGTTACAGGTCAGCTTCAGGCTACCCAATAAAATGGAAAGAAATAACCCTCTCCAGTACAAATCCATAATTAGAGCCTAAACACTGACAGACAATAACTAAATTCCTTTTCCATCCCAGTTTTTTGTTGGAGATATTTAAAGTTGTATGTATTTGCTTAGACAATAAGTGATGTCGAGCCACTAAAATAATATCGCACATCACCTTTATTCGACATCGGTATGCAGTAAGAATCTAGGCCGTCACTAATGTACATTTCCTGACACTGTTGGCAGCGAACGTGTTAAAAGAAAACTTGTAGTCTGGTTAAATTTAAATGTCATAATTTGTAGGCTAAGTTAATCTGGCTAAGTTCCACAGCTGTAAGTAAAATAAAGATAATGGTTTCTTTACCCAAAACCCTGGCCCCTCTTTCTCTCCCTTAAATTCCATTTTTTTATACTTTTTTGAGTAGTTTTCTCGTTTTAAAATAACCTAGTTCTATCTCAAAACAAATTTGTGTTCAGATTGAAAACCCACAGAATTTGAGTAACTTACCCACAATCATTAATATAGTAAATTTGTCTGCGGTTTTCTGACATTTTCAACAATAACGATTGGCATTTTTGGAATCGGAACAAAATTTAGAATGTATTTAGGGGGGAAAATGTTAAATCAAGATGTTCCTGGTGAATGGAATTACTAGGCCTACCATGTGGTGTTTCTATCGCACAATTGTTATGCTGCTGAAGCTAACTAAATCATCATTTCAGCATCATTTGAAAGCTATTTTCCAAAACAAGTTATATCCATTTTTCAAGATTTTGAGATAACCTCAAATTCACATTCTTCATAACGTTCCACATCGGTTTTTGAGCAAAATAGTCTATATCCAGCATGTTATACTTAAAGGCTACAAAAAAAGTTATTTTCAAAACGAGTTATATCCACGTGTTTGGTGCAAACTAAACTATATCCACTAATTTACCCTACAATAAGATTTGAATCAGACGAAAATCAACCAATCAAAATTCATGATGAAAAACGAAAAATTTATGAAACTACCATCAAATACTACCAGGAAAAATAAAATACCCCCGTTGCAGCAGACCTGCATACTCAGCGAATTTCAAATGCAAAACATCGTATTTAAATCCAACATAGCGAGATTTGACATGTTTTGGTTAGCTCCATAAGAATAACATGGGGAATGAGTATGCAGGTCTGCTGCTACAGGTATATTAAAACTGGATGGTTTTGATTCAATAATTAGTAGATCTGAACTAGAAGAAGCTATTTACCAAGTTTTATCAAGATATGTTGAGAAATAACCAAGATATAGAATTTTACTTATTTCCCATAAGGTTAACATTGGGACAACGTACTGTGTTTACCACTTTCAATATCTCGGTAACCAATGGACATAGAGCAGTGATTCAATATACTAAATTGTTTGTTTTTTTGAGCTGAATTCAATGGTGCCCACAAAAATTCGATAAATTTTATTTTTCTATGTAAAAAACTCAAAAAACCTATTTTTGAGGGGGTTTATCCCCCTTTACCCCCCTTCCGATGGTCCGATCGGGCTGGTTCACGAACTCATCCGAATAATTACTACTTTACACGTCTGTGCCAAATTTCATTCCGATTGGACCATTTTTGCGAGCGCTATCGTGCTTACAGACACATATATATATAGATATATATATATATATATATCTAGAAATTTGAACGAATGGTGTTTTTTGCTTCTGGGGGCCCCAAAACGAAAAGTTATCATGGTCTCGGGCTTAGGTCTTACCATGAGACCTACGGTAATAGCCTCTTCCCTATAGGGGAAATTCGCTAATAAATAAACGGTATCAGGAAACTGACACATACTTTCTCCCCTAATGTCATTTAAAACCAGAAAATTTATATAGTGAATTAAAACAAATTAACAATTAATTATCACACGAATACTTACCAAATTTTATCAAAATCGGTTAATAAATAACAGAGATATCAGTTTTTAAATATTTGCTATAAGAATAACATTGGACAACGTACTGCGTTTACCGCCAAACTAAAATATCAATTATCTCCGCAACCAGTTGACGTAAACTAATGATTCAAAATACTGGATTATTTAGTTTTTCAAGTCGAATTTAATGGTTGCAATTATATTTTCTTTAGAGGTCACATATTTTGTGAAATTTGAAAAATATCAATTTTCTAACACTTAAACCCACATAACTTCTGAACCTGAATTTTTACAGACATGCGGGTGGTGTCAGTTTGTTTGTCATCTTAAGCACAAAAAGCCATGAAATTTTTATCAAAATCGTTAGAGCCGTTTTTGAGGAATTTGGATTTTTGTCATTTTTATGGGTTTTTATGGGGTAAATACCCTTAAAAATCAAAAATTCAAAAAAATGAAAAATACGCCTGGAGATACCATGGCTTTATACCTACATACCAAATTTCATTAAAATCGGACCACTGGTGTCGTCTCTAGCTTTGTTTACATCCACACACACACACACACACACACACACACACACACACACACACACACACACACACACACACACACACACACACATACATCCACACACACAAACACACACACTGACAGACAGACAGACACCAGGCGGAAAACCACTTTTTTGGATTCAGGGAGCACTAAAACAAATATATCCACTAACAACTCAAATTTGAAAATTTTGACGAAAACAATACTTTCTCCATATACTATGTATAGGGGGGAGAAAGTAAAAAAAAAAAACATAGAAGTATTTGGGATATTAATTGGCGCCAGGGGAACCATACCAAAATCCTCATCAAATATTTTCAACAAATTCAAAATGACAAATTCAGAAATACATAAAATAGTGATAAAAACTCTAAAATACAATGTCTATATCATAAGAAACTATTTATATGGACTCAAAAAAAAAAAACAAAAAAATAATTAAGTATTAGAAACTTTAACTGTAATTTGAAATTATTCTAGTTTTTTTTAATGGCAACCCTATACATTAGGGAAGTTGTAATTCTTTTTGAATAAAGTTATTATATAATAAATAAGCTAAGGTTCTTTTTAAAATAGGTTATATCCATTAATGCATTACAGGAACTCTAAAATCAGCTGTTCTGCCCAGGGCCGCCGAGAGGGGGGGGGCAAAGGGGGCAGATTGCCCCGGGCCACAAAAAAGAAGGGGGCCACATTTTGAGCTGAATATATTTTTGTGGAATATAAATATTAGAATATTTAAACTAAGAAGACCAGAATGAAATGGAATATTAGAAGGTACTTAAAAAAACTTACTCTTAAAAACGTGTATCAATTAAAATGTCCTAACCAAAAATTTGTCCTATTTTTGTACAGTTTCATTTGGGATTTTCACGTCTTTGTCTGGGGCCTCCCAAGGGTAGGCCTGCATCAGACCTCACTTTGACTAAATCCTAACCAAGCTATGCCCTTGTACCAATTATCTGCTCAAAAAGGTTCCTCACAAAACCTTTTTGGACAAGTACAAGCCTACAATAGACCAAAGTAAAGGACTGTAAACTGTAACTAAACGGTATTATTTTTACAAAACCACAAAGTAATAACATTTACGACTAAAGTCGAAAGTCGTATGTGTTGTATTGCAGTGGTGAGTAACTTCAGCTTTGTTTCTGAGTTTGAGTTTAGCTACGCACAAACAAAGGTCCTAAGAAACACACTTTTCCTCATTCAAAACTTTTAAGCAAATCATGATATCACCGGCAGCTGATGATATCAATACTGTAATGCAGCTCGTCTGTAGCCTCCAGCTGGCACAATAACGTATTTTGGCCAATCAGAGAGTACTAACTTCTTCGATTTAGGCTTTTACAACAGATAAACGAATATATTATATTCATTTATCTGTGCTTTTACCCAATAGTAATAGACTATAAGGCCCTGGTAGCCCTAAAAAAAGTCCCTAAAAAATCATATTTTTTAATCATAACGTATTCCTTGCATAAACATTTATGTTGCCAATTCTTAAAACCTATCCTATAATGAACAAATAAACATTTGCATAGTTTGTGATTTTTAGCACAGATTGTTTTGCAAATAGCAAGTATCTTACTTATGTTTACAATCCTTTTATTTGTCTGGACGAGCGCGTTTCAGCCTCAGGCCATCTTCAGCGTCCTGTCCTGTACACTAAAAAAGCAGCCAAGATGTGTTAGTTTAGTTTAGTGAACAGGATTTGATACAGAAGAAGGCCTGAGGCTGAAACGCGTTCGTCCGAACATATTAAAGGATTGTAGATGTAAGTAAAACCTTTGCTACTGCCACCAGTGCTGCCACTACATTCCTCTGAAGTAAACAACAAACACGCATTAAAAATCGGTTTACCGATTGTTTTGATTGTTGACCTACGTTATTTCCGTTTCCTAGTGCACAGTAAATGTTCTGTGCTCGGCACGGTAAATTTACTGTGCAGTGATCGGCAAAGAGTAACTTTCTAGCCAAGAGTAAGGCAAAGAAAACAGATGATTCTGATGTAAAGTAGTTTATTAGTCCGTTAATAATTTGTATAGTAACTAAACAATTTTTTTAATAATTTTTACCCTTAAGTACAGGCTTGTCAGGACCAAACATTATTTAGTCCAGCCTAGAGATTTTAATTTAAAGTTATATACTTTTCATTAGACCTATTGAAAAGGATTGCAACTGCTTTTACTGTTTGTAATGTTAAGATTTTTTTAAATTTATAAATCAAAAGTTTACAACAGGCCTGTGATGACTGTGATGTAATTTTTTGGTTTTGAACAAATTAAGATATTCCACATTTTTACAACACATTTTTTGCAGGTTCTATAAATTTAAAAGACAAATAAGCAACGATTTTAGAGATTTATATAGTTTTAGCGAATTTCCCCTATAGGGAAGAATTAGCGAATTTCCCCTATAGGGAAGAAGCTATTACCGTAGGTCTCATGGTAAGACCTAAGCCCAAGACCATGATAACTTTTCGTTTTGGGGCCACCAGAAGCAAAAAACACCATTCGTTCGAATTTAGCGAATTTCCCCTATAGGGAAGAAGCTATTACCGTAGGTCTCATGGTAAGACCTAAGCCCGAGACCATGATAATTTTTCGTTTTAGGGCCACCAGAAGCAAAAAACACCATTCGTTCGAATTTTTATATATCTATCTATCTATCTATCTATCTATCTATCTATCTATCTATATATATATGTGTCTGTCAGCACGATAGCGGCCGTAAATATGGTCCGATCTTAATGAAATTTGGAACAGACATGTAAAGTGGTAATCGAATGGACGAGTTTGTGAATCAGCACGATCGGACCGCCGGAAGGGGGGGTAAAGGGGGATAAACACCCTCAAAAATGGGTTTTTTGAGTTTTTTACATATAAAAATAAAATTTATCGAATCTTTGTTGGCACCATTGAATTCAGCTCAAAAAAACAAACAATTTAGTATCTTGAATCATTGCTCTATGTCCATTGGTTACCGAGATATTGAAAGTGGTAAACACAGTACGTTGTCCCAATGTTAACCTTATGGGGAATAAGTAAAATTCTAAATCTCGCTTATTTCTCATCATATCTGGATAAAACTTGGTTTGTGGCTTCATCTAGATGAGATCTAATGTATTTTAGTCAAAAATCCCCGAAATTTCAATTTTTGAGCAGCAAACCTGCATAATCATTCCCCATGTTATCCTTATGGAAAAAAAACAATTCTATATCTTACTTATTTTTTAACATTTCTTGACTAAACTTGGTATATGGCTTCTTCTAGTTAAGATCTACTAAATAATGAATTAAAACCAACCAGTTTTAACATACCTGTTGCAGCAAACCTGCATAATCATTCCCCATGTTATTCTTATGGAGATTACAAAACATGTAAAATCTCGCTAAGTTGGATTGAAATACCGTTTGTTGTTTTACATTTGAAATTCGCTGAGTATGCAGGTCTGCTGCAACGGGGGTATTTATATATGTATCTATATATCTATCTATCTATATATATATATGTGTCTGTCAGCACGATAGCGGCTGTAAATATGGTCCGATCTTAATGAAATTTGGTACAGACATGTAAAGTGGTAATCCCTCGGACGAGTTCGTGAACCAGCCCGATCAGACCACCGGAAGGGGGGTAAAGGGGGATAAACCCCCCCAAAAATGGGGTTTTTGAGCTTTTCACATAGAAAAATAAAATTTATCAAATTTTTGTTGGCAACATTGAATTCAGCTCAAAAAAACAAACAATTTAGTATTTTGAATCACTGCTCTATGTCCATTGGTTACCGAGATATTGAAAGTGGTAATCGCAGTACGTTGTCTCAATGTTAACCTTATGGGAAATAAGTAAAATTCTATATCTCGCTTATTTCTCAACATATCTTGATAAAACTTGGTAAATAGCTTCTTCTAGTTCAGATATACTAAATATTGAATTGAAACCTCCCAGTTTTATTATACCCGTAGCAGCAAACCTGCATACTCATTCCCCATGTTATTCTTATGGAGCTTACCAAAACATGTCAAATCTCGCTATGTTGGATTTAAATACGATGTTTTGCATTTGAAATTCGCTGAGTATGCAGGTCTGCTGCAACGGGGGTATTCTGTTTAAAAGACAAAGCTTATCTACGATTTTTTTCTACTGAGGGGCCTCACACCCAAACTTTGCCCCGGGCCTCAAAATGTCTGTCGGCGGCCCTGGTTCTGCCATATTGTTGGTTAACATTTCTAATTAATTATTACTCTTTTTCAGACCACTTGGGGGCAAGAAGTTATTACCATTGATTAATCAATGTTATTAGTGAATGGTAGTTATTCTGGACATGGTTTTTAGTTTACAATGGATGCTAATTGTTTTGTCAGTGTTGAAGAAGGTAACAGGGGTTCTAGAAGAGGCATAGAACCAAAAACAGTAAATTAGGCAACATAACCTAAATTTTGTAAAATTCAAATCAGATTATATCCTAAATCTTTTTACAAATTGATTTATATCCACTGAAATCTGGGAAATTTTCGTTTCAAACCAAGCTATATCCACGTTGTATTAAATTTATTAGACCTATTTAATTATCTCCTTAAAAAATGTTCTGGAATGGAATGATGTGCTTATGTATCAGTACCAACCCCAATTCTCCCAAGAAAAATTAATAAAAAATATTCAGTCAGATGTAGGCTTGCCAATTGTTTTTTCTTCCTCCTGTAAAATTTTACAAATGGTCTTTAACTTGTTTTGGAAAATAGCTCTTCATTTAATGAATGAATTTTCAGCCCCAATCTTTCTTTACGAGCGACAAATTCCATCTGCAGTCCCAGATTATATGTAATCGACAGAAATATCAATTGGATAACTTTCTATTGCTATAAGATAGGGTTTTTTAATGTACAAAATATACAGTCACATTATGTACAAAAAAATTTTGATAGGTAGGTATATCATCGCAATAATTTTCATGACAGAACTAGGCTACTGATACATCAGTGGGTAGGCCTACTGTTGTATCATTGGCCTTGCTCTGTTATGAAAATTATTATTTTTTATGTACATTAGTCTCTTGATAGTTAGACCCTTAGTGGACATCAGGGGTTTTGAAGTATCAAAATGTCAAACTGTATGTTGGAGGAAATGGGATTTAACATATTAAAAATACAGGTTTTTATATATACATCTCTTAAATGTATTAAAAATCATACACCTTAACCATTGCACAGCTAATTTATTATCTTTTATTGTATTGTAGGTCCCAGTAAATATCACTGAATAAAAAATTTGGTAGCGTTTGAATGTTTTTTGAGTGTCAGCAGGTGTCAAACTATACAGAGTGTCAAACTATCAAGGTTTTATTGTATTGTAATAATTTTTGACATATAAAAAAATTTATCTTTAAACTGTTTTTTTTTCAGGATTGAAGTTTTATCAAGCAGTGTATAGGTACTTGTTTTGAAATGCAGTTTGAAACCAGAAATAAATATAATCATGATCGACGAGAATTCAAAATATAATGTATATTTCCAGTTTTAAGGTTTAACAACCTAACGAAGAAATTAATTCGGCTTCGTTTCATGAGTTCTAGAGGATAACAAAATGTATGTACTGCTGTGAACCCATTGAAGACTTCATAAATAAACTTACCAAAAATACTTTTCATAAATAGACTTTATAAATAGTAATGCAGGATGTTTCGATTTCTACATTCAGTTGTCAGACAAAATAGCAGCTTCATTTTAACATTCATTGTTGGGTTTGGTTTGAGCATGCTTTTAGCTCCACTCCTAAATCAAAGAGATTGTTCTCAATCAAGTTCAAAGATAATTTATGAAGATGTTAACAGGAAGTTAGTGGAAAATGTGGATATATATGAGCCAAAGATAAATTTGGCTGCTAAACCAAAAATTGCCTTGAAATCTGGACATGGAATGGTTAGACCGAGGTTTCACAAGGCTGAGTTGGGAATAAGAAACAAACTATTTCTTGGAATACTGACGTCTCCAGAAACGATCTCATCACTCGCAGTCGCTGTTAATAAAACAACTAGTAAATTTGTTAATAAGATGATGTTTTTCATTGATGCTCCTAGCGCACAAAGACTTAATGTTTCACAGCTAAAACTACCTGGAATTGTTGGATTTACGGACACAAGAAAAAGTCTCAAGCCCTTTCATTTGATAAAATATATCAGCGATAACTTTTTGGAAGATTATGATTTCTTTTTCATTGTAAAGGATACTTCATACATTCATGGCCAAAGACTGATAGAATTTACGAAGAAAATCAGTATTCAACATGACATTCATGTTGGAAAGGTTGTGAAAACAATATCTGAAAGTAAAATTTGCTCATTGGGTAAGTATTGCAACAGTTCTTGTAATTGTTATATTTATGTCAATTTAAGGGTTTGCTACCTCTTTTTATGATCAGAGTATGACCAGTATATGATTTGTACTTGCCTGAGGTCAAAAATTATGTTTTGTTATTATAGACGTAGGAATGCTTATGTAGAAAAAAAACAGAGGCAAACTAGGCCTTTTCACACTGGTGTCTGTGGATATTTTCCTGCCCCAAGGGTATAAAAAAGAGGGTCCTCAAAGGTTCTGGTTTGAACACCCTTTTTTACTAATCCCGATTAGTTATTTCAGCTCATATTCTTGATTCTAACTCAAATAAGAATATTTTACCTTATCCTGTCAGTCTGTTTTGTCCCAGTGTACCATTAATTATCCATTTTATAATATTATCTAAAAAGAAATATTTGGTATATTTTTTTATAAAATAAAATAATTTCACATGAAGCAAGAAAAAGTAATAGCTTAAACGTTTTGATACCTTATTGAGAAATTTCGCAAGTAGCCTACTTCCTCAGGAATTCAGTTTACAAGTTCATACCAAACTACCTTGTATTTGGAAAATCAAACTGAAAAAAATGTTTGGTTTGAGGGAGAGGTGTGGGAACATAATTTAACTATTCAGTGGAAATTGTATCTTTAACATAATAGCTTCACAGAGATAATAGTTTTAAAAATTTGTATCAAAAGAATTATCTGCCAATCAGGGCATTTATTTGATACTTGATGAAATCCCACTGGCATCGCTCCTGCATCGTGATCATCAATGGTATTACATTAGGCCTCGTTTAGCGTATTTTCTACATTTAATTACAAACCAAACGCTTAATTTTGTAGTTTAAAGGGCCCATTTTACTTGCCTTGCCAACAAATAAAACATCTTTTAGGGTGTCATAGTACCAAAAATATTTTAATTGGTTTTATCATTGAGGAGGATGACAACAGTAATTATTAATTCTCTCTAATTTATTTGAAAAACTCTTCGTTCCCACTTAAATTTTTCTTCCAGATTCTGGTATTCTTTTAAGTAACTCTGTGGTGAGACAAATGCAGAAGTCACTGGAATGGTGTGTCAAGAATTCCTTTTCCAAAGATGATAATGTTAATTTTGGTGAATGTATTGTTCATGCCAGTCAAGTGCAATGTTCTTCAGTAGCTCAGGTAAACTGTCAACAGAGAAATAGCATATTACGTTACTAGGCCAGAAAGTATTGTTTTACCGGATGAGCGTGATAGTTCTCGTGTGAGCTGGAGGCGAGTGTGGGACTTTCATGTGATTATGGTAAAACTTACCGGCCGTGTAACATATGATACTTTTCATCATACTACTCAGAAAAAAATGCATTCCTTTCATAACCCTCTACATAAGCTTCTCAATACTTCAAACCTAAACCTCTCCTAAACAAACATTTGTTACTGCTGCCAGTGCTGCCACTACATTCCTCTGAAAAGTAACCTATAAACACGCATTAAATGTCGGTTTGCTGCAAATCAGTTGATTTTTCACTTCCATTTCTTGTAATCGTAGTCTGGAAAACTTTCCAGTCTTAAGTTTTTTAGACTGGTAACAAGTTTTCTTGACTGGTTAAAATGTTTTCAGACTGGTATGTATCAGTAATGGGCCACTTTCGAGCCAACAATAAGGAACAGAAAACTGATAGATGTTTCTGTGTCAGTATGATGAAAATCCATTTGTTGAGAATCATACCTCAGCAAATTTATTGTAGGTTAGCCCTAGATTTGTTTTGTTGTGGAAGATATTCTATTTCTGTGACCCATTAATTTCTGGTGGAAAAATAATAATGATTTCAATGATTTCAATTTGTGACGTTTCATAACGTGTTTATGTTTCTATGACTTAATTTGAAGAATTTGGTCTATGATTGTGGCATTGCATAGGATGTAGACTATATTATTTACTCAACCATCAGTTGAAATCCTGAGTTGTCTAACTCAGGACAGTTTTAGTTGTAGTTTTTGTAACAAGTTTACATTTATGTGGACCCTATAGGGTCCATGCACCCAGTCGACTATGACCGACTGAGGTTCCCATTTGGATATTGAAATCCAATGATTTGAAACATACCACAAATCTTTAAGTGCCCCTAAGCAGCTAATATTAGACCTGTCACTTCACCATATTCAGTTTTATATATCTGTATATAACATAAAAAATATGGAATGAAATTTGTTTCTTTTCCTCATCAGCTTCTTTTATATGATCTTCCCTTGCTTCGATACCGATAGCAGGGTCAATTATTAATGCCCTGTTTTCTTGATTGTCAATCTAAAACTTTCCTATTTTAAAATAATCACTAAATACCAATAAAAAAATCATAATTATTTATGATTTTTCTAATTATTTCCATTTTAATTATTTGTTTTAGAATCAATATTTATCTTTAATATTTAATATTTATCTCATTCTTATTAACATTACTATCAGATAATGGATTAAAATCAATTATTCATGACCATTCTGATAAGTTTGCCACTTCAGATTTTGTCCAATGCAGTCATCGTCATCATACGAATTAACTGACAATAACTGTCAGACTCTACCCATTTAGGAGTATAAGGTCATTCCGTGATGTCGGAGCCTGTTGCTCAAATCAGCTTCAAGTATTGTGAGGTCCCTCAGTGATGGGGATCCCAGTTGGTTGGTTGCCAAGTTGACCATTTGTCTCGCCCCTGAGCCTATATTAGTAAGTCAGAAGTCTGTAATAAATAATTAATGAGGGTATATTTTGAACAATCTTTGATTATTTTTCAGGGTTCAACATTCAACACATATACAATTAAAAATGGAAATACCAAGTTTAAAATTCCTAAAACTGAGGAAGAATTACAAAGATTTGATAAGTCAATTGTGATAGCTCCGCTTTTGAGAGCAGAAAACTTGTATTTAATTCACTTCTATTTTTCTCTGGTAAGTGCAACATTACTGAATTATTATTTTTTCTCATGATTACCAACTCTGAACTTATCACTCTCTATCGTTATTTATTTCATACCCATATACTTTCATTAGTCTCTGAACAAAATACAAATTTAAGAATCCAAAACTCTCAACAAGATTTTGTTTAGGCATATCGTTTACAGCAGTCAACTGAGATAATATGAGCACATGAAGTTTTTTTAATTAATAAATAAACAGATGGCTTAGTTCCTGGTCGTTATTAATGAGAGAATATGAACTGATAATCATAAAATAGAAAAGGGTGATCTTTAGCTCAGAGACTCATGCAGACAATACTTCAAACAGCTCCATATTATATGCTTCCCTCCTTATTCACTCTGCAGCGCCTTTTGTTCGTCAAATCCAACTCTCAAACATTTTTTTAATAACAATCATGTGCATCAGTATTCCACCAGAAATTCAAATATGCATCAGTATCTAATTTATAGAACAGCATTTCTGGAAAAGTGTCCTTCATATCTCTGCTCTATAACAGCTGCCCATGTCGTTTAATAGTGGAACAGTCTATCAAATAGTTAAAGAAACTGGTCACTGAGTACTTGTCTCATAACTGCTTTTATAATCTCTCTGAGTACCTGAGTCACAACACTCAGGGTCATGAATGAATTGTGCAGTTTTCTTGGCCAATTTTTTGTTATTCTCAGATGGTAGTTTTATATTTTATTGTATGACCTGTACTGTAGTTTTACGTCGAATTTGTAATAACTAAAAATGTTTTTGACCAGTCCACTGCCCACGCAGGCACTGCATGTAAGGACTTATTTAGACATTGTAAATAAATAATACCCCCGTTGCAGCGGACCTGCATACTCAGCGAATTTCAAATGCAAATCAACATATTTCAATACAACATAGCGAGATTTGACATGTTTTTGTAAGCTCCATAAGATTAACATGGGGAATGAGTATGCAGGTTTGCTGCTACGGGTATATTAAAACTGGGTTGTTTTAATTAAATATTTAGTTGATCTGAACTAGAAGAAGCCATTTACCAAGTTTTATCAAGACATGTTGAGAAATAAGCGAGATATAGAATTTTCTTTATTTCCCATAAGGTTAACATTGGGACAACGTACTGTGTTTACCACTTTCAATATCTCGGAAACCAATGGACATAGAGCAGTGATTCAAAATACTAAATTGTTTGTTTTTTTTAACCAAATTCAATAATGCTAGCAAAAATTGGATAATTTTTAATTTTCTATGCAAAAAACTCAAAAAACCCATTTTTGGGGGGGTTTACCCCCCTTTACCCCCCATTCCGGTGGTCCGATCGGGCTGGTTCACGAACTCGTCCGAGTAATTACCACTTTACACGTCTGTACCTAATTTCATTAAGATCGGACCATATTTACGGCCGCTATCGTGTTAACAGACATATATATATATAGATATATATATATAAATTCAAACGAATAGTGTTTTTTGCTTGTGGGGGCCCCAAAATGAAAAGTTAACATGGTCTCGGGCTTAGGTCTTACCATGAGACCTACGGTAATAGCTTATTCCTTTAAGGAAATTCGCTAAAAAATAAAAAAAATAATAAAATTTTACCAATGTTGAATCTTGGAACGACTCTGGTTACCAGGCTGCCGTGGAGGGTCTGAACGCGGCGGTAGCAGACTTGCGTCAGGAAGTGGTGGCGACGGGTCGCGCCGGCGAGTGGGAGACAAGAGAGTGGCCGATCGCCAGCCAGCCGGCCGCCGCGCCGACGTCACACTTCGACGTGGTGCGCTGGGACCACTTCACCCCCGAGCGCAAGTACCTGCCTGACGACTTCACCAACACTGCGCCCCTCACCGGCGCCGACAATGACGACATTCAGGTAAAACACACTCAATTTTGATTATTGTTGTACTATTTTTATTTCTCACTGAGAAAAGTGTCGTAGGACATTTTATAATGTAAAGCACAAAAAAATTTTCTTAGGGGGGCCATTATTATTTGGGTTGAACGCCTAGTGTGGCTAAATTTGTGGCCATATAGATGCAACCATGTTGAGAAGCAAGAGAAGGTTATTTTTTCAACTTAATTTAATGCTAGAAAAAAGTCCTTATGCCTGATTTGATTATGGCTTAAATGTGATTTCTAATTAAATTACTGATACTCAGCCTATCTTTAGTAAGATTTATTGTAGAATAACTCTATATTTGATTGAAATATCAGTCTACATGTTTTCTGTAACTTGCCGATAATTAATGTTACTGTTATAATATACAATTATGAACTTTTTATAGGTTGAAAAATAAAAAATAAAACAAAAAGAATCAATAAGAAATCACCTCAAAACTTATTAAGGAGTAAAGTAACATATTTATTGATACTAATGATAAAAAACTTTATTTTTAGTACATCAAACAAGGTTTCACTGATGGCGGTTAAAGATGGAATTACGATGAAAAAAATGTCTATGACTTTTGATCACACTGTCTAATTTTTGGTAAACAGCGGAAGTAACTACTAAGCTTGAACTCTTGAATATTTTATGAGATTTCGAGTCGCATAGTGTAATCTCTGCTAAAAAAAATCGATATTTGAATACTTACACCCTCTTAATAACAATAAAACCTCAACCTTAAAAATGTAATATAATGTTATTAATTTTGTTTTAATCATCAGGGTTGTGTTCATTTTACAGCGTATTATTAAAAGATGTATCAACTTCGTAGAGAGGAAATATGATGGAGCATTAAAGTTTCATAGTTTTATTAACGGTTATCAGAAGTTTGATCCTTCAAGAGGGATGGATTACATTATTGACCTTGCTTTTCGAGAGACCACAAGTGGAAAAACTGTTAATAAAAGGTAAGTCTGGATGGTATGAATTTGAAAATGAAAAGTTTTAAATATTTAAGGTGAAAGTGAATGAAATATGAGTAGGCCCCTATTTTAAGGAGGACATGAAAGTTTTGAACTTCTTAATCACTCCTCTCATTATCAATTCTTATCTATCTGGAAGATTAAATATTTTACAAAAGTTCATAGGAAATAGGGGAAATTATTTTCATTTCAATAAGACAATACGGACAAAAAAAGTTTTGAAGGTAACAGTAAAGGTTGTTATCATTAATTTTCCTGATTTTTAATATTTTCAAAAATATATATTGGAAGTAATGATATTACAAGTGGTATTTAAAATGAGTTTTACTGTAATTTAATTACTAATTGATAGTTAACACATGTATGAAAATCATTAAGAGTTGTTAGGTGGTAGCCTGATCAGTGATCATAGTCGTTTTTCATTCATCAACAAAGAAATCAATGAACTGATTTTTTTGAAAATTTGTATTTGAGCTGCAAACCAAAGCATTAAATTTTTAGACCTTAGCTTATTGCTTAGTTGGTATAATTGTTAATTTTTTGAACTCAAAGTGTCTTTTTAAACATCTTTAATTATTTCACAGACTTGAAGTGTTTAAATCATTAGGCAAAGTAGAGATGGTTCCTGTTCCGTATGTGACAGAAAATGTCCGAGTGCATCTCATCATCCCCGTAAGATCGTCAGACCGGGAGAGAATACTGACATTTCTGAAACAGTACAGCGTCAATGCCATGGAGAAGAAAGATTTACAGTTTCTAATGATGGTAAGCATCATATTTGGTTTTATTATATATACTATAAAGAAGTTAAATTGTTATATTTTTAGCAAATTTTTCCTTTAAACAGGGAGCTATTAGGTCTGTCTTATGGTAAGATTTAAGAACTTATAATAAGACGCCGTGGATTTATATTCATATACATTTTTCTAAGCATATACGACTGTTAACATGATAGCGCCTGAACACATGATCCAATTCAAATTAAATTCGATATAGGCCTTTAAAGTGGTGGGATTTTTGAGTTTTTTTGGTAAAATTAAAATGCAAAATAAAACTAGTTATTACCACTAAACAAACGATATTGTATCTTGGAAAATTGCTCTATGTCCAATTAATTAGTTAAACTGGCCAGAAAATTGTCTCTATCGTATCTCAGATAACAATAAATTATAACATTAAATAACATTGTTACCTGAACTGTAATGCTAGTTGCTTTGCCAGTTGCATACATCGGCCTGATGAATTTCTGAGGTATGAAATTTAAGTCTTCTTATGATTAGCAGGGATTAAGGTAGTGAATTTACTACTTTTCTTTTAACTAAATACAAATTTTTAAATTTTTAACTCTGTAGACTATGTTGCTACAACCACAGCAGGAGGCCTGATGATTTTCCTGACCAATTTTTACCTAAGAATGACATAATATACTACAGAAAAACAATACTCTTTGGATGTACCTTAATTAGGATTTATCACATTAGAAAATGATGTTGGAATTGTTTCATTGTTTGCTTTTATTAACATTATTGTGAATGTTTTAGGTGTTTATTTATGGTTCCCATGAATCTTCAAAGGGGGAAGATGATATTTTCAAGGAAGTAAAACAAAAAGCGCTAATATTATCCAATAAATTTGAAAAAGTTGGCAATCTCATTAAATGGCATTCCATCAAACTGCCAACCAACACCTCAGCATTCTCTGCACTGACCGAATCTCTCCTAGATTTTGCTGTCATGGATTCTGTGTTGAAAAAATTTTCATCTGAGAGTTTAATACTTCTCGGTAGACCAAATATGGAAGTTCGGCTGGATTACTTTAATAGAGTAAGTAAAAGTTTGATTGTTGCTTAAACTAGCCTTATCCTTTGTATACAAAAAATACAAAGGAACAATATATTTATGGAGTAATATAATTTTCTGAACTAATATTTAAATATGGTTTACTTTGTCATTAGAATATGTCAGTCATTAACCCTAGATAGGTATTGGACGCAATTTGGATGTGTAATGAAGTGTTTTTTTGCCCAATTTTTCAATCTAATGACCTTGAGCCCTTTGCCGTCAGCAGTGCTATTCTCGCTATGGGTTTAATTTAATTTGACAGGTTTATGGTTGTTCTTAATGTATTACCAAATTTAATTGAAAAAATATGTCAAATGGACGTACAATACCTATAACAGTAAAATGAGCTTTTCAATGGACTCTTATGGATCTTATTAGCTGGGAGCTAAAAACATAATGTAAATTTATTATGTAGTAAATAATATTATCGAGGTTTTTCTTGTATTTGGATGCCTTCTTTAGTTATGTAAGAACAGGCCTTGTTTAGTATGTTATGTTTATAAATATAAACATTACATCAAACATATTTTAATTTTTAACCATAGAGTAAAATTTGTGTATCAATACCAATAGTGCATATGTGAATAACGATATCTATCTAGGACTAAAATCTATTAACCCAGTTAAAATTATTAAATTTTCCCTTGCTTACCGTGCATTATTATATCATTTTTGTTAGTGGTATTACCCTAACATGGTTTTGAACCTTTTATAGCTTAAACACTTGAAAATTTTTGTGTTAAAAAAATTTATACATTTGGCAAATACATTGTCAAATAAGTAAATTTTTGCCCCTACAGTTGACAAATCAGGTTGTCAAACAATTCAAAAGATTTTAAAACTCTCACAAAGAGGTAAAAACATCAAAATTCATTTACTTGCCAGTATTTCAACAATTAGTTTACCACGGCATCATTCTGTCCACTTCAACATTGATATTATGAAGATTGAACGTAAAACTCAGAGTAAAATAATATATTTTTTATTATTTTTAACTGCTATGGCACAAGTCTTAAATCTCCTCCTCTTACGATTTTAATTGTTATACACTTAATTTCATTACAATTTTTGCTCTTGTTTTATACAGCACCTGACATTGAACAGGGTTTTGACATGACCACATTACATTACAGGCCGGAGTCCTTCTATGGTGACATCACATTATTAGACGGGATTGCAGACGCTTTTGCAATGTACTCTTATGACGATTCATTGTCACACTCTTAAAACTATTATGCCCAAAGTAGTTGGTTCAAATTTTCAATGATAATTTACATATTGGTAGCCTGAAGGTGTCAATTGTAGAAAATAGCGACTTACGTGGTTCATACTAGTAACAGTACATCTTCAGTCCCTATTATCTATAATTGACACCTTCAGACTACCAGTAAGGGAAATAATCATAGAATATTTGATTAGGTGTCTTGGCTTGGACAACAAAAACTTAAAGTTCTCGTTTAAAAACCACACATTTTTTCAATCCCCATAAATTAGTAAAATACCAACTGCAGTCAACAATAATTTTTAAGAAATCGTAAAAAAATCGACTTTTATTCTTTAGATTTGAAATCATAAACATTGTAGGCAAGTATTTTGTTTCTTTTTCATAAGATGACTTATTTCAAACTTGACAGATCTGTTTCTTATTGTTTTTATTTTAATATTCTAATTTCATAATTTCTTGATAAATGTTTAAAAAATTTGTATGAGTCAATTTTTTAATCATTTAATCATTTTAATAATAAAAAACTGTTATTTCCATCACAGCGCTAGGAGTTCAGCCGTTAATGTGACGTGGGACTTGAGAGAAAGGAGGAAGACTCCGGCCAGTATTTTAATGTGGCCTCGGTTTGAGGCACAGAAATAGCATTAATTTTCCACTAGCTGCAACCCTTAAACATAATGGCAACAAGACATTTTTTATTTTGTTTCTTTTTAGCCACAAGCTAATGAGTAAAAGTACACAATACAGGGAACTTGCATTTATTTAAATATTTGAAAGAGAAAAAAATCACATTAACTTTAAAAATGAAAAGAGTTGTTTAATTGAGAACTTTCCCATAATCGTTATGATCGTTGACCACCCAGGTGAGGATGAACACGGTGGCGGGGTTCCAAGTGTTCAGTCCGGTTCCGTTCGCCGAGTACCAGCCAGACATTGTGTACAGCGAGGAGCGACCGCAGCCGCCCGAGCTCGACATCAACAAGAACTACGGCCACTACGACTCCAGCAACTACCGACACATCTCCTTCTACACGGCCGACTACACCAGAGGTACTCACCGTCGCATCGAATAATTTAAAATTCCATCGCTAGACTATAGTTTAAGTCGAATTATAGTTTTTTTTATCATTTCTTTGACTGTAAAATCTCTAGGTCACTTAAAGACAGGTTCATTAAAATGTTTACTGCATTCCGCCAATGGCGGGTGTTTGTGGGTTGCGGCGGCAGTTTTCACGAACCTGATTAGCACAGACAAATTTAAATATTTTGGTCTGACGAATCATTAAAACTGTGTGGTGATGTGCTGCATTACCACGAGTGTGAACGTAGTTCGCTGAAACACCAACAGATCGTAGTCCGTTCCCTTGAAACACTACTGAGCATTCGGCGCCCCGCGGCCTGCGACGCGCCGAACCACTGACCGGTTGTGGCACGCAGGCAACGAGTTAAAATGTGTAAGGGGAATTCTGTCTTACATTAAATTGTTTTTCAAAAATAGTTAGGATTAAGCTGATATACATAAAAAAATAAAATTAACTAACTCGCTCAACAATTTTATCACTTTTAACTTATATTTGAAAACTTCACCGAGCAATATTTTATTCTTAGTACATTTTATATCATTCTACACAGAAGCATCTGTTTTCTATGCCTGATTGTTGGCATTTTCTGCCAGTAAGTGTATGTCAAACTTATCATACACTTCTGATTATTTACCATGCACTTTTGATTACTAGCAATGCAAACAGCTGATTGCAACATTGCTACAAAAATTTTTTATTTATTAGCTGAGGTTTGAAAAATTGAGAAATGTAATAATAGTTATGAAAAAATATGTTACGATGGCCAAATGTTTTATTTTTTCTTTGTAAAACACTTTCGTAGCTCGCCTGGAAAGTGTTACCAAACCATACCATGGAAGTCCCACATTCGCCTCCAGCTCACGCAGGTTCAAACATGCTCGCCTGGTAAAACATTACTGGCCTAGTAATGTTAAATACTATTTTACATTACTTCTGCCGCATCTAGATGTTGGGCAGAAGTATTTAAAACGTTTACCTAGTAATATTAAAGATGAAGAAAACTTCAAAAAGTTAAAATCCAAACTTAAAAGTTTTTTGATAGTAAACTCCTTGTATTCTTGGGATGTATTTTCATTTTATTAGACTCTTTTTACATACCTGACCTGTAATCATCTTTATTTTTTCTATTCAACTTTATGTAGCCTTTTGTTTAGCAATTATTAAATAAACCTTTCTGATAGATTAAGACACTATTCAATTGTATATTTTATGTATTCTCAATGAATAAAGAAATTGATTGATTGGGAGATTGATTGATTGATAATGTTTGATCAAATCC
This sequence comes from Flexamia atlantica, assembly GCA_035578135.1. Lineage (NCBI taxonomy): Eukaryota > Metazoa > Arthropoda > Insecta > Hemiptera > Cicadellidae > Flexamia > Flexamia atlantica. Next base: position 46,562,474 of record JAQJVK010000002.1, on the reverse strand, counting down.
TTGTTTCCAGCTCGGAAGGCGATTGAAGACACGGTGCCATTGGTTAAGTACGACAGGGACATATGGAAGTTGGTGCCGAAAGCAGCGGTGAGCGAGGACAGTTGGCTGTATGTTTATGCGACGCAAGGCATCTACGCGATGTTGGTGCGACACAGCGCGGCACATGTGATGCGTGCGGTGGAGCCAAGCCTGCGTCTGAGGCACGCGGGGGAGACGTGCGCGACGTGTGACTACTGCGGACGCAGCCAGGCCGCCAACCTGGCGACCCGGAGTCAGCTGGGCCGCCTGCTGCTGGACTACCGGGCCGACGTGAGGAGACTGCCGGGGAAACGGTGATGACATTTTATGACCAAGAATTTACAATTGTAGAGTAGGTTAAAGTATTTTTCGCTGTAGGAAGCAAAGATATTATTTTTATGATCAAGAATTTATTATTGTTATATAGAGTATTTTGTAATTTTTAAAAGTATTTTATAGATAAGAATTTTAACTATTTAATGATGTGTTTTTATTTACCAACCCAAACTTTAGAAGGATTTAGAGTGCTCAGTGAATTAATAAATGGTTAGAGGTTTTTTTGTTTCAAACAAAATTATTTATTGAAAATAATAGGTAATCAAAATTTCTTTAGAAATAAAATATTGGAAAAAGAACCTGCAATTAAATTTTTCTTTGATGGAAATTCAATCTTTAAATTGTTGGCGGTGTTCAAGAGTAACAAGCTTAAGATAGCAATCTGAGATTACTACAGCCAGAAGTTTATACTGAATGAGGTTATGAACATTGGTCAGGCATTTTACCATCCTTCATTAAGTAGGTGTTCACTCGTTTATTTTCATGCACGGCAGCAAAAGATTTGTTTATTTTACAAATATGCAGCAACAATACACATAAAATAAATAAAGTCCAGTATTTTGGTTACAGCTTCAAGATAAGTAATCTTCATGCTTCATGCAATTCATTGGGAAAAATTCTTCAGGCGAACAAGCTAATACAATCTATACCAAGATCTAACATGCAGTAGTGCTACATTCACAAGCAATAAATAAATATCGCGTAATCGGGTATTTTATTGCGTAATTGGATGAACTCACAAACAAAAACAATCTGCCATAAAATTAACCTTGAGGGAAAATGTTCACATTATACCATGGAATACAAATAAAAAACCTCGGTAATTAGACTCACGATACTTTGACAAACTTTATGGTTCAAAACAGGCTCACACTCAACAATAAATACCCCCGTTGCAGCAGACCTGCATACTCAGCGAATTTCAAATGCAAAACAACATATTTCAATACAACATAGCGAGATCCAACATGTTTTTGTAAGCTCCTTAAGAATAACATGGGGAATGAGTATGCAGGTTTGCTGCTACGGGTATATTCAAACTGGGTGGTTTTAATTCAATATTTAGTTGATCTGAACTAGAAGAAGCCATTTACCAAGTTTTATCAAGATATGTTGAGAAATAAGCGAGATATAGAATTTTCTTTATTTCCCATAAGGTTAACATTGAGACAACGTACTGTGTTTACCACTTTCAATATCTCGGTAACCAATGGACATAGAGCAGTAATTCAAAATACCAAATTGTTTGTTTTTTTGAGCTAAATTCAATGGTGCCAACAAAAATTTGATAAATTTTATTTTCCTGTGTAAAAAACTCAAAAAACCCATTTTTGGGGGGGTTTATCCCCCTTTACCCCCCCCTTCCGGTGGGCCGATTGGGCTGGTTCACGAACTCGTCTGAGTGATTACCACTTTACACGTCTGTACCAAATTTCATTAAGATCGGACCATATTTACGGCCGCTATCGTGTTAACAGACATATATATATATAAATATATATAAAAAAATTTGAACGAATGGTATTTTTTGCTTCTGGGGACCCCAAAATGAAAAGTTAACATGGTCTCAGACTTAGGTCTTACCATGAGTACTACCGTAATAGCTTATTCCTTTAAGGAAATTCGCTAAAAATTACAAAACATTTAGTTCATATTTATTAGGGGGATTCTAGTGTACTAGTCAAGAAAAGAGATTGGCAAAAAATTTTACTCTATGTTTTTAAGTGCAATTTTAGTTTTTTCCTCTATTAATAATCATTCAACATTTTTTATCATACTGCACAAAAATCTGCCGTTTTTCATTCTCTAAACAGAGCGTACAAGGACGAAAAAGATAGCTGTGATTCGTTTTGGTGAGAAACAAACATTGTTATTGTTTCATTCATTTATGTATGCTGAAATGAAACCGCTGTTTGGAAGGTGAAAAGTGTTGTATGTAAACAACAGAAATGTAAACAGTGTGATTTGTGTCATAACCTCAAAAGTCAACTTGATCTAAGGTAAGAATTTCATTGATCAATCATAATCATACTGAGCTAAAGTGTCTTTTTGGTGTTTAATCGTTTTGAAATCCCCCCGGGAAATTTTAATAAATTTCAACTGTAAATCCGCGTTTTTAGGCAATCTAGAGGCATAACAACAAACAGAATAACTCTCGAAATTTGAACTAATTTGAGGCTGCTCACAGATTAAATTCTGAAAATTTGAATCACATTAGTTTTTTAGCAAAATATTTTTTACACAATCAAAGAAATAGCATAATATTTATTTAGTAGGCCTAGCATTAAGAGACAGATGATATGAAGTAATACAAGAATTACACGTTCTTAACCTTGGGGAAAAAGAATGTTTTACTATTTTATGTCAAAGTAAAAACTATATCTCACATCTCATTTATTGGTGCCTCGGACCTTCTGCACCTAAAGTATCCGGATCCTAGATTATCCGAGCGAGGTTGATTAATAGAATTAGAAAATGCAGGTTGTCTCACTTCTGTAGTGTATCTCAAACCCCAGAACGCAACCGCAAAACTATGATGTACATGCAAGCATCGTAGGCAGGCCCGGCGACAGGATTGTCGGGCCCCTGTGCAATCTACAACCCCAGGCCCTGAGACCTAGCGACATTTTTTTACCTGTTTTGTATGCTTTGGGCCCTTTTTTTAGCCGTTTCTGGCCCATTTTAGCGAATTTCCTTAAATATAAGCTATTACCGTCGTTTTTACAGAATGGACAAAAAATATCCGTTCTGGGTAACCTCAGCAATCATATTTATTTTTATATCAATTGATAGTTTTTTATGTCTACTTTCTGGATATCACTTGAGTTTATCGTGGAAATGCATTTTTAACTCCAAAAATCATAATTTGTTTCAAAATTTAACATGGGCTTATATGAGGGATAGAATTTACATTTTTTTGAGTATCTGTTAGTACGATAACTCTCGTAAAAATCGTCCGATGGTGACAAAATTTTGTACACACATGTAAAACTAAGTTCTCTTGGATGAGTTCGTAAACCGGCTAGATCGACATATCCAAAGTGGGGTAAAGGCTACTTTTACCCCCCGAAAATGTTTTTTTTTTGGCTTTTCAAAATTGAAAATTAAGTAATCAAATTGTTGTTGTCACCATTGGATTCAGCTTGAAAAAACCAACAATTTGGTATCATGAGTCGTTGCTAGTCCATGGGTCTCCAAGGAAATTCATGTTTTTTTGCCATCTTTTTTAGTATCAGGACAGCAGAATGTTGTCCAACGAAACCTGCGGAGTTTTTAAGAGTTTATCAAAAGTACTTTTAATAGGGTTTTGTATTTTTATTATAAAAATAACAATGTTGCCTATTTATTCAAAAGAAATATATATTTTTTAAATTAAACTTACATATCAGTATTTTTGACAATGACTATGCAAAACAAAAATGCATTTTATTTTAATACATGAATTTATCACTTTTTATATGTTTTTTTCTAATAATTGATTAATTATAGTTTTTTATTGGAAATTCGCTGAGTACGCAGGTTTGCTGCGACGGGGGTATTTGGTGTTTCCGGGCCCTCTGCGAGCCCGGGCCCCTATGCATTTGCCCCCCCTGCCCCCCCTGTCGCCGGCCCTGATCGTAGGCTAATAATAATCACCTAATAGAGGTACGTTAAATAGTGGAGACCACCGGAAAAAGTTTGATCTCCAAAATGTGACAGACTTATCATAAATCTTCCTAGATTTGACGTCGAGTCTTGGTTTTCACGCAGCGTAGGCAGAAGAGTTTCGTCTGCCGCGATGCTGCTTTACGAGATCGTCCGACAGACGAATAATGGTGAAAAGGATACGGCCGTGAGAAGACAACGACAATATTTGTATGCCGCATTTTAACATTGTGATTTTTTTACCATGAATATTTCACTTAATGAGTATTTTGCCACATCTGACGACGATGGCGGACACCATATGACCACTGTTGTCATCAGTCGTTTTTGCTTGCCTTATGTTCTTATATGCCTACTCCCACCAATTGTTCACGATAACCGCAATAGGTAAAAATAGCCTAATCCAATATATAATCCCCGAATCAGTTATATTTAAAATAATATAATTGAACTATTTAAAACCCTTATAAAAGTTTAGTGAGTAATTAATGTGTAGTGTTCTCTGTTTTACGGCAAGTTTAGTGATACCACCACCTTCATTATGAACAAGATATTAATCTTCCCAAAAATTCCCCAAAATCCCCAAAAATTTTGGGGGGGATATATCCTGATATCCCTTCTCCCTTGGGTACGCCCCTGTAGCTACCTACCCAGTTAGGTATTTTAAGCCAAATATGAAATACAGATGAGTGAAGGATGATGGTGGTGCGATCTTGTAGTCTTGTTACTGACCAAGGCCGACATGTTCCTTAGACAGGACTGTAAATTAATAGCCCCAACAGCCAACGGCAGATGAGGGACCTACATTTTAACGTGGGATCCGAACCACAATTTTGCCTGGTTTACAATTTACGAACTGGTCTAGTTATGAGGACGGTCTTATGAATGAAGTATTCAATAGTGCGGACGTTAGTCCCCATTAGGAAACACTGCGTACACAAGCCATCGCTCATAAATTTCCACAATTCGTGACCTCCAAGTAGCTGGATTACAGGACACGCCACCGCCCCAGTCTTTATATAAGCCCTAAATGTAAATTTACTTTACATGTTATTAAAGACAATCAAAATAGGCCTACAAAAATGTTAAACCCTCTCCCAAAGTCATAGCACCAAAAATAACCAAAATCATAACTCATTGGTGAAATTGTGGTTCAGATCCCTTGTTTAACTGTACAGTAGGTTCCTTAGTTGCCATTGGCTGTTGGGCTATTAATTAACAGCCCTATCCGAGGAACATTTCGGCCTTAGTCAGTAAAAAAGAATACAAGATTGTGTGACAGTCATCTTACTCATCACTTATTTATACTTGGCTTGATTAAATACCTACCTGGGTAGGTCGCAATTAATTTCAAGTAAAAGAAGTATTAAGAGGGTTCCCTACCAACGGCAGTTTTTGTTTTTCTGCTACACTAGCGACGACTTTTAGAATTGCGGCTCCATAAGAGCCCATGTTAAATTTGTGCACTTTTCGCCGCACAACAGCGACAAAATGCTTTTTTGTGGGTGCAAGGGTTAAACACGGTGTCATTTAGCGTCTCTAATTATTAAAATGAAAGTTATTTGGAAATAGTAAAGATAACGAGTTGCAGAGTGTTTATTGCTTTTCCAAAATCGTTTATGCTCACTCATTAAAAAAATACATGGCGTTAAAGTTGGCAAACTTCAACGGAATGTATTTTCAGAACATGTTAACATGAACGATTTTGGATTTGCAATTAACATTCTACAACTCTTTGCCTTTGAAATTCTACGATAAATTAAATCTTATTTTGAAAACTGTATGTGCTAAATGACACCGCATGGAGCGTGTTTTAGGCATATTTTGGGGTGGATAGGGAACCCTCTTAAGGTGTGAATGTATCGAGGATGCTGGACACTTGAGGTGCTTGTGCTGTAGACACAGCAATGGGGCAGTAATGTACAGATATATGATTTAAGTAACCACTATTCTAGAAACTTGATGGATACTAGAGTAGAGTTGGGCTGTGAGTAGATTCAATATTCAGCTTTGCAGAAATTCAAGTGTGATAGTAGAACATATTGGCTTGAAAAACTGTCATCCCCCACTATCATAACAATGATAAAATGCCTTTATTAATAAAGCGTTTCTCAGTTTAGTACTGTTTTTCAGAACAACTTTAGAAGTTTGTAAATCAAGAAGTAAGTAAGAAAACATTTATCAAAACAGATTGGTATATCAAACTTAAAAACTTCACTGTGGGTTTGTACTCTCTTTGGTTTTTTCTCAAATGTTGCCACAGACATGATTTTTAGGTCAGAGGGGAGGTCATGGTATATTTTTAGACCGAATTAGGAGAAACATTTCCTACCGGCCTCAAGCCTAATTTTTGGGAAATATAGGCTTTTGTAATGACAGGATCCTCTGTGTTGTGAGATCTCCTCCCTAAGTAATGTTAAAAAATAGTTTTGATTTTCTTACAGATATCCGCCATGATCACTATATTCTCGTCGGTAATCGTTGGTATTATCCCGCCAAGATTAAACAAATCAGTCAATAAAACCTGTTCATTTTATATTGTCCACATAATTTTCAAAAATTTACCGGATCATCTCAAATTTCCTCCTCCTTGTAGTTTATCTACGTTCAAAAACAAGGTAAATAAGTGGATTCAAGTTATGGGAAGGGACAAACTGGAGCGCTGCCTAAAATCCCAATACACATGATCCCATCTGATACAGGTGTGTGTGTGTGTGTGTGTGTGTGTGTGTGTGTGTGTGTGTGTGTGTGTGTGTGTGTGTGTGTGCGTGTGCGTGTGCGTGTGCGTGTGCGTGTGCGTGTGCGTGTGCGTGTGCGTGTGCGTGTGCGTGTGCGTGTGCGTGTGCGTGCGCGTGCGCGTGCGCGTGTGCGTGTGCGTGCGCGTGCGCGTGCGCGTGCGCGTGTGCGTGTGCGTGCGCGTGTGCGCGTGGGCACGTGGGCGCGTGCGCGCGTGCGTGCGTGCGTGCGTGTGTGTGCGCGGTGTGAGGGAACAATACGTGATTGAGATTGTTTTAGTGAATGGAGGGAGGGGGGTGAATGTTGATAGGTCTGGGATGAGTGGGTCAGGTCGGTCTTTCGTCTTTCGTTTTCTATCGAACTTTTTTTTCAAATCGGGCTACTTTTGTAACCTGCGTGGTATTATCCCTTGTTAGGCCTGCGCCATTTTTACTGATTTGTTTTTAAGTCTAATTTTGTAACAGTTAGAAAAATATGAAGATTTTCTTATGGATTCCTAAACTAATCTAATAATGCATGTATTTATATATATATATTTTTTTTAATAGTGCAAGTGACTGGACTTTTGGACTGCTGATTTGGCTCGGCTCCTGCTCACAAGCCTGGCTTTGCAGGGGCCCATTTCACCGATTTATATGTATTGTCCACTTTTGTATGATATTGTGTGAAATAAATGAATAAATGAAAAAAAGTGGGAGCCTCTTACAAAGGTACTGGGGCTGATATTGGACAAGAGCCTTATGCACCAAGTAACACTTCGTCATCCTGCAGATAGACCCCACCAGCATCATCCCAGTAACATTCCAATTTGGCAAGACATGTTTGAACTGATTAAGCTCATATATGAATCGAATTGCTGAATTCTGCAATTTTTAATACAGAGCATACTCTTGCCAGAAATAGGCCGGGAGGGCAGTAGATAAACACTGACAGGATCAGTGACTGCATGAGGTGCGCAGCTTTACAGTTTCTGGTAGCAAACTTCTAAACTTGTGGAGTCCCCTCAGCCTTTCTATAGAAAGAAGCATGTGTGACATGATCTGAAAAGATGAGGCTGCTATCAAGCAACACACCAAGCATCTTCACCTTGTCACACAACACCAAACTCTCACCATTGAGCTCTATCTGAACTCCATTTTGGCTGAGGGACAGCACCAGGGTAAGTAGCGCTGAATGAAGCACTGCAAATTTGCCTGCGTTGAGTTTCAGCCCATTAGCATCTGACCATTTTAAGATGTTCTAAATGTCAGAATTGGAATGCCAATGGCTGCTCTCATCATGGATGATTCATCCATATGCTGAAGTGCAGCCGTGTGAGTCATCAGCATATGAATGGACTATACCATTAAGTATATCCACCACGGTATATTCACCACGGATATACTTCCACCATGGACTCACTAATCATCACTAAACAAATTCAGACCCAACTTGTATTAACAGACCCCAAGGTTCGCATGAGGCAAATTCAACAACCAAGCATTGCCGTAAGAATTCATTGATTGAGCAACTATAGAGTAATTTTACACAGAAAGAGTGTTAGGAAAATGTTGGCACCTATGTTTTGTGAATTCAATTTGTTTGGAAAACATTAAAATCTGATTTGAATTCCTAGAGTTTTTTCCAACTTTACATGGAGTAATGAAGACAAAGTTAAGGTCATTCATTACATTTCCTAACGGTTTGTTCTTGTAGGTATATTTCTCACCTTAACATGGAGATAGAATTTTCTGTAAATTCTAGATATTTTAAAATTAAAAGCCTTAATTTACATGCTGAAAAATACATAAGCCTCTTAATAAATGAAAAAGACAAGACTCTGCAAAAATCTTTTAACTTAAGGGCACACACTACTTCATAAAGCCACTCACTACTTCAGTAGCCATAGCTACTGTTCTTGTAACTGATCAAATTATGCCCCTCTCAATATTTATCTATATATATAAAGGAGAATCTATATATAGAGAGAAGGGGTTTTCTTACGGACAGCAAGTCTCCAAAACTATAAGACCTAGAGAGCTGAAATTTGGTATTTATACTCTCCTTGGGCCATAGATGCGTACTAAGAAACGGTTTTACAAAATTTCCTGAGGTTTCCGCTCTAGAAGACTCCAAAGTTTCATCGCAAATCTTATGACCCTTGGTTTTAATAATTTTTTCACTAATCCAGATGACTGAATAAACATTGTATTCCATGGCCAGCTGAAGTTAGTTGTAGTCTTAAGACAGTGTTGAGTGGAGTCTGTTGTAAAGAATGAAAAGCCATACTGAGAAATAATTTATATTTTATATTGTATGTATTATATATTTAATAATTCTATTCAAATTTTGTATAGTGGGCTTTTAATTTAATAAAATGTAATTTAAATAAATACAATAAAGAAACGTGATTTGTTTACATAAAAGAAATAAAATTCAAATTCAGTTAAAATTAAAAGAGATTTAACATATGTTTTAAATGTTTTGGTCTTTCAATATCAACTTGTGTTTTTAGTGTTTAATTTATTATTTGGATGAACTGTCAAATTATTTGTTTGCATTATAATCAAAACGTGAGAAAATTGGAGGAATAATTAAAATCCTAAAACAGAATTGATGAAAAGTATTTAGTTGTTTTCGAACTGTTTATTGTGAAGAGGGAGATAAATAATATATGCACACATTTATGTGAAACTTGCTTCAACTGCTAAATTTCAGTCATCTATTTAGAAGACATTCTCAACAGTCATAATGGTAGTGTTTTACCTGGTAAAATAGTTAGGGGCGGTTTGGGAGCTCGGTATTAGCGTTAGTCCGAGCCTAAGAACCGGTTATATCCAGTATTTAGGCTGGCGTCCAAAAATCGGTTTGGGAGCTCGGTATTAGTTGGTCTCGAGCCTAACTGGCGCAGGGATAATCTCGCGCCTAACTTTTTTGGGTTTGGGAGTCAAGTAGACTTGGGCTCACGCCTAAGAGATAATCTAGTTGGGTTTGGGAATCCAAGTTCGGGCCTAATAAATATTTTTTTGTCTTCATAACTGTCGATTTTAGGCTCAAAAGTTAGACCTGCTAGGGGGCAGGTCTAAGTAAACATCATGTCGGTTTTATCTAATTATCTTTTTTATTAATTTCACTTTAACCAAACGATTGTTATATTTCGATTCGTCATTAAATTCCGAACAATTCCGTTACCCTTAAGTAATATTTAAAAAAAATCTTTTTTGGTTCCTGATGTTCGCATTGTACTAGATATCGCGTAGATTACTTTGCTTTAGTTAAGATTTTGACTAAACAACAGTAATATCAAACAAATTGGCCATAAAAATTCGGGTATAGTAATTTATTTTCCGTTGATAAATAAATTAATACAATTTTGTAACTAAATATGGTGTATGATTTAGCTACGACAAAAATAGCAAATACACACAAAATTCACAAAATTCCAATTATAAATTACTATTCAACAAAGCATATTTTGGATTGTAAACATTTTTTATGATACTTATCAGGGTTACAAAATATCGTGGCTTTTAACATCGTTAAGCTAAGCAAATAATACAGGGTGTTTTTTTTTAAACGCAACCCATTTTTAAGATTGAATATTGCACATATAAATATGAAATCAGTATTGTTTTAATCCTTACATTTTATACAACTTATTATTTAAGTTTGATCACATTTAGCTTACATTATATGTGTTCAAACAATCCGTAATTGGCATTTGTACAAAGTTGTGTTCTCTCCATAAAATTCCTGAACACGTGTTGCAAGGTACGTCTTTGAATTTCTTGCATTAAATTTGATTTGTTTGTTTTGAGGTGCTGAATATCCTGTGAATTTTTTTGTAGCCCTTAATTTTTATGTATCCCCAAAGAAAATTATATAGTGGAAACAATCCCGGGAATCTTGGGGGGGAGGAATAATCCGTCATTGATAAAATAGAGTTTTGGGTTGCGTTTGAAAAAAAACCCCTATAACTTATGATTCAATTCTACTTTAAAGTCTGACGTTATTAGAAAAGTACACCCACTCCCCCCTTACGCAAAAGAGTGAAGATATTGAGGCTAAAAACATTCCAACGAAACTGCGCAGAAGCGCTGAGCAGTCGTTATCAGTTGAGTTCCGTTTTATACTACTCTGAAAGCCAGGCGCGTTGTCACTGTGCGGAGTGTAGGGTAAGTTTGTGCCGGTAACATCAGCATGGAGTACCTCGACTATTTGGACTATGTTAGGATGTATTCACCTCGGATACAACCAGCACGACATCAAAATTACAATCCATTCAATTTGGTGTTCGCTTCTTCTCTTTATCAGCCATGTTCTCTCGCACTTACTCAAATCCCAATGAGCAAAAAAATTAGCTAAAAATAAGTTCATACTCGTATTAAAACTGTTATCAATACATCGAAACTTGGCAACGGTTTCATATCAATACGAGTTAAAAACTTTTTTGAAGTAATTTTAAAATTGTTAGGAACTTGTATTAAAACAACTTTAAAATTATTACGATCTTGTATCAATGTCGATAGTTAAATAACTTATATCAGAACAGTTTTTAAAATTTTTCAAACTTATATTGAAACTAGTATTAATGTAATTTTGTAAAACACATGTTAAAATTATTTCAAAACAATTTTATAAGTGTTAAAACTGATAACAAAACTTGTAAAGTTTGAAGTCAAATAACTTGTATTAAAACAGTTCAAATTTGTTTTAGTCTTGTTAAAATTGTTTTAAACATTCTTGTTGAAATGTTTTAAAAGTGTATTAAAATTATTTGTAACTCATTTTCATGCTCATTAAGTAGCAGTAACAATTTGAAAAACAAATGAAAAAGTAACAACACTTTTTAATAGGCACAATTATTTAACTGAAAAAACCATAAAAACAATAAATTAAAACTACAAATCTAAAACTACTCTCACTGTGTCATCCACCTACCCCAACACTTCATAGAAAACTGATAACAAGGGCTGTAAACTCCCCTCACCATGCACAACAATAGGGCGCTTTTGTCGTCGTCGTCGATCAGGTGTTTCGCAGTTGCCGCCACCAGCCTGTTATATCTAGTTATATCTATTGGTCTGTATTATAAAAAATCATATGTTTTAATGTCATTTCTCACTACTGTTTACATGATGGTCAATGTTTAAGAAAACAAAGATTGTACAAATAAAATACATTCAAAACTATTTTCAATATTCATTACTAGGATTTTAAAGTGGCGACTTCGGTAAAGTAAAAATGGATCCTGATCAATTTCAACAGCTCATGCAAACTCTTACAACGGCTATTCAAGGTATGTCTCAAGCTCACCCTACAAGAAATATAACTTTGATTTCCAACTTTGACGCTTTTGATAGTAGTAAAGAATCATTTACTCAGTACAAAGAAAGGTTTGAAAACTACCTGAAACTAAAAAATGTTTTTGCTGACAAAGATCTTTGTGCTCAGATTTTTCTAAATAGCCTAGGGTCTTCCGGTTATGACTTGTTGAGTACGCTGTCTTTACCTAGGAAGGTCACTGACCTGACGTATGATGACATCACAACCGTGCTGGGAAATCATTTTCCCAAACAAAATGAAATTGTTCAACAACATCAGTTTTTGTCAAAGGTTCAACAACCCGATGAGTCAATATCCGACTATGTAACTTCTCTCAAAAAACATATATCTTCGTGTAACGTCACCTGTTCTGCTTGTCATGCTCCAGTCTCTGATCTGTTCCTCAGAGCACAATTCATCAGGGGCATAAGGGATTCATCCATTAGGGAGAACCTTCTTCAACAGGAGGACTTGACCTTCGATTCTGCTGTACGACGAGCTTTGGCCATTGAAGCTTCAAAGATTGATAGCAATGTAATTAATGAGTTTACCAGGCATCAGACTGCAACCGACACGTCCGTCCACAAGGTGACAATGCAGTCGACCACTGGGCACTGCTCATCCCGCGGACATAGCCGTGGCCGCTCCACCTCTTCCGTGAGGGAGTCTACGGGCACACGCCATCCGCTCGAGGACCAACGTCGGGGGCACGTTGATTTGACCACACTGGGATTGAGTGGCCTTTGTCTCCGATGTGGCAAGCACAATCACACTTCAAATCAGTGCACTCTCCACCGTTCTCGACTTCGCTGTAAGGAATGTAACAGAGAAGGACATGTTGCGAAGGTATGTATTAAATCCTTGTTATCAAGACAAAATAAGACAGCTTCGATACAACTCTTGCATCCCGATGGTGACAACCAGACCCTTACATCAGACGATGATGATGATTATCTTTACGGTGTAGGACAACTTAGTAATATTTATGACATACATTTGTCAGACACGGATAAATTTATTACGACTGTTCTTATTAACAATCTACCTCAAAAATTTGAAGTAGATTCCGGTTGCGCACACACCCTTATTCCTGTGGGAGATTTCAATCGGCTACGTATTTCAATGGACTCACTCCGACCGACAACTATCAAATTTCGATCTTATACTAACGAAGTAATTTCACCTTTGGGTATAGCTACGGTACATGTAGAATCTAATGGAATTTCATCGTTTCAGCAACTTTTTGTTGTTCCCAATGGATACAGTCCACTGTTGGGCCGAACATGGATCCGCCATCTACACATTAACTTAAATAACATTGATGAAATATCAGAAAGGGACAATGGCATCAATTCTGTAAGTGACGATATCGATGATCTTATCATTAAAATAGAAACACAACTCAGGAAACTTCGCACAGAATTGGAAATGATGCGGCCACCTAGCAAGTCCACAATTCGGGAGTGTTACCCACCAGTGCCGCGCTCCTTCAGGGAGGGGGAAAGGGTCCTGGTACGTATGGAGGCCAAATGGAAATTCGGAAAAGTGATAACTAGGCTTGGACCACTCCATTACAGCGTTCAACTCGACTCTGGATATGTCTTAAAGAAACACATAAACCAACTGAAACGAACGGAAGTTCCTGAAACTGACACCATAATCAAGAGACCCCATAAAGATTCACAAAAACCTGATCCAGAAAATTATGCAAATAAAAAGGTTACATTCAAGGAAACCCTTGAGAATTCTGATATAACAATTTTTCGTCCTTCGACCACTATTCATCACCCTAACATGAATTCACCTGTTGTCACTCGACCACCACGTCCACGACATACATCAAGAAAGGTTATGCCACCAAACCGATTTAGTCCTTGAATACTTCCTCAGTGCCGAAGAATCTGTTATATCTAGTTATATCTATTGGTCTGTATTATAAAAAATCATATGTTTTAATGTCATTTCTCACTACTGTTTACATGATGGTCAATGTTTAAGAAAACAAAGATTGTACAAATAAAATACATTCAAAACTATTTTCAATATTCATTACTAGGATTTTAAACAGCCCCAAAACCAAAATTCCCCGCGATTCCCTGTCCATCTAGCCACACTGCCACTTAGTACCGACTAAAGATGATAGCAAACCATTTCAACTTGGTCGCGAGCTCCCAAGCCCGACTTTTGCTACGTGGACTAAAGTTAGGCGCGTACTAGCTGGGCCCGAGCTCCCAAACCGCCCCTTAGGCTTACAGTAGAATAGCTATAGCTATTCTACAGTGTTATAGCTATAGTGACTGTTCCCGTGCGTGGCCTCACCCATCATTAAAATTACAGTGAGATAGTGGGCAATAACTACTTCAAGCCCTTAGGGAAAACCCCGAATAAATAAATTATTGAAAGCAGTCCCATTTTTAATTATTTTATAAAAAAAATAGAATAGAAAAATAACCCAGATTAGATTGGCTCCCACAAAGTAAACAAGTGCAAAAAGTGATAGTTTAATCTAATGCCTACGACACCACCGTTAGAACCTCCGCCCCTTCACTGTACCTTAAACTTAAATACAGTTTATTATAATTTTAGTAATAAATAATAATTTATTAAGTATGTTTATTATAATTTTGTGAATTATTGGCAAATTTACGCAGAAATACCTTACATTTTACATCTCATATATTAAAATTCGTCTTGCGGTGAATGAATCATGACAACAAAGAAAGTTACTCGCATATTAATATACAGATTTATGGTTTCACAATGAAGTAGATGTTGGAATTAAATAGAAAAATATCCCAGATTAGATTGGCTCCCACAATGTAAATAAGTGCAAACAAAGCGTGTATCTGATCCAATGTCTACGACATCGACGGATAGCACCACAATTTAGAACCTTCTCCCATTCACTGTACTTAAGTTAAAACTTTTATTATAATATTATAATTTTGAGAGTTATTGGCAAATCAACTCAGAAATACCTTTAAATTACGTCTAATACGTTAAAATTTGGCCAGCCGTGAGCAAGAAATTACAACAAAAAATAACTCCCCCCTCACGTGCTAATATACAGATTTGTGGTTTCACTCTTAAGTAGATGTTGGTTATTATCTCACTATCGTTTCAATCATGGGCGAAGCCACGGGGAACAGCTAGTTAGTAATAATAATAATAAATTTATGTATTAAATTCACTTTAAACTGCACAATAAAAAGTCAAACTAATTTTATAAATCTGAATGAGAGTTAGTTGCCCTTTCACACCTTCTTTTACTCAACAATCGTCAAGAAACTTTGCTTCAAGCTCAAAAGAAGTTTAGATTAGGATATGGGCAGCCATAGCTCCTCTCCTGCCGGCCTTAGGGAGGGAATTCATTGATGGAGACCCAGTGGGCATCCAAAGTTTCAGTGGTAACCTAATATAACAGGATAGATAAATGAAGTAATTTAAATAGTAAATTAATCTAAAGCAAACTAGCTGTGGTTGATACTTAAAAAACTTAACTCATATGACGTCAAGAGCAACTACAAGTATCAAATAAAGCTATACATTCTGAAACCAGTCATAGATTTAAGTTAATAAGCTGTTAAGAATAATATGTAATATAGAAGTGTTCAAACATATAACATGTGACATAAGTAAAGGAGTTGGTTGTTAGTTACCTGAGAAAGACGATGATGTATGGCCGGGGTTTGCCCGCTGTAGATGTAGGTAAGTCATTGAAATCATTCAGACAGGCGACCACAGTACGTTGTACAGACGTGGTCAGCTCTCAGTCTATAGTCTGTTCGTCAAGTGTACTATTTGCACGTCAGGAAATAGTTTGAGATACACCTAAAACGTGAGTGCACCTTTCAGGGGGATAACAAGCACCCCAACTCATCAGGTCCGGACCTGCGGAAGAAATTAAGTCTTAGAATATATAAATTAAAATTAAAACAAAACATAATCGTAAACCACTACACAAAATTGAGTAACACTAAAGAGTGTGGAGTAAAGTTAGTTGAGGATTACCTGAGATAGTTGAGATGTAAATCTTTACTGGGCCGAGGGATGGGGCCAGGGACCAAGTAAGCAAGAGAATCAGGAGTTTCCTCCAATAAGGAGTTTCCTCCGGGGGAGAAAGTCACGACGTCTCGTCCTCAGGAAAATGAGAATCGGCTCGGCCCCTGAGAATAAATAAAAAGACTACTTACTACAACTCAGTGTTAAATAAACCTAATACTACAAATACAAACAAACTCTACAAGACTGGTTCCAGAATGCAATAATTAAAAAAAGGATAAAAATTCTCACGAAAACAGAAGTGAAGACAGCCACAACCACAAAGCATAAAGAAATTAAAATTAAAAAAATTTGCCTAGCAACAGGAATAAAAAAATGTAAACATAAAGTAGTAACTATAACTACATACTCCCCTGTTTTTATTGATTCTTCATCATGGGCAGTACCATATTGTTGACTTTATAACTGAAAAGGAGACTGCTCATGCTTACCAATGTTTTGAAGCCAGAAACTGAGCACTCGCAAAATTAGTTCGGCACTCGTCACTAAAGATTGTGCCAGGAGTGAGATTTCACGCTAATGATTTTTTATCCTTGAAATTGAACATTTTTGCTTCTACTTAAAAGGTTGAGATTGCGGTTAAAAAAGGTATTTTTAATGCCAAAATTCTCTACCAGAATATGTTAAGTTTTGCAACACATATTTTGGCCTCAAAATTTAACTTGGAATATTTCTTTGTAATAAATGGCAGTACATATTTTATGTGGTTATGGCTTGTAACACTTTTCATAGACAGAGAATTTTATCTATTCTGCCTACGAAATCATCACACTTTAAATTTTGTCTCTTGATAACTAGCTACTATAAGATAGTCAGCGTTCGCAAAATTTCACGATCTTTAAAAATATTCTTGATTCAGAAGATCAATGCATTTAACTGTGAAAATCACCTTTTGCTGATCATTTCATCATAGCCATAATTTTGGAAAAATAGATGCAGGGAATCTATATATTCATATGCAAGTGGATTTCTTTTCACAGTCCAACCTCAGTAACGCCTGGACAGATTTTAACGTCTGAGGTATCAAATTGAAGGGAGTTTTATGTAGATACGTCTTAGAATTTTAAAAAAGGGCGTCACTAAAGTACAGTAAAGGGCTGAAGTTTCAGGACAGTTAAGCTATCCAACGAAATTTGACCACGCTCAGTTCACTTTGTTTACAATTACAACTGAACATACGATCATACTTAATAGTTCTACAGGTAAACCACAGATTGCAGTGTTTGCAAGTGAAGCTGCAACCGAGTAATCTAGTTTAGAATAATTAGGCCAATAAATTAAAAGTAAGACTCCAAACAGACGAGCTATTGGTTCATTATATTCGGAGAATAAAGGTGAGATAATTAATCATATAAAAAAAAGCTTTAACCATCACACTTAATTTTTACCACATTATTCAACCATTATTATTGTATGAGAAGTATCTGTCTTAGTAATGCCGAGCAGAGCCTCGCACCTAATGGTATCCTTCTGAAATCATGATTAATCGACACAAATAACAATAATTAATTTCTTGATAATCATTGTAAATACGTGTTGCTCATCACTAATTCAAATAAAACACTTATATTATGTCCAAACAACACTTTAATTTTCACAAAACATTTATAGATTAATTACACTGGTGATATATTTTGGCACTCTTAGTCACGTCGGTCTGAGGATGGCAACATAGAGTGCCGAAATATATCACCAGTGTAATTAATCTATAAATGTTTTGTGAAAATTAAAGTGTTGTTTAGACGTAATATAAGTGTTTTATTTGAATTAAATATCAATAACTAAATCGTTTGACAACAAATGAGTAAAGACTTATACTGTAAGATACACCTTATCTGAGGTTGCGACTTAGCTCGTGCCACGCGCTTGCTGCGGAGAGTCTGGTTTGTGAAGTGTATCTGGTTTCTTGTCTCCAAGATAATATTGAGGAGAGATGAAAATTTTCACACTAAGACAGCTACAAAAGATGTGAGCCACGAGGTGGTAGACGTTGCGGTAGTCAGAAAAATAAAATAAAATCGAGGGAAGAAAATATATTTATATTTTTTTATTTAAATTACCCTTTTGTGCAAGGCACCTCTAGGTGAGTAATCTACGGGAATATAAAGCATTAAAATCTTAGCTGGCCCGTCACCATGTGCAATTCTACATATTGGACAAAACCTGGCCAAAGATAATGAAGCAAACTTCTACCAAATCTGCAGGAAGATATCAAGCAAGCAATGAAAATGGTGGTGTTCTACTGGGTTAATTTAGATCTGCTGGGTATTACTGGTGATTTAGAAATATTTAACCAGAAAAAAACAGAATATATAGGGCAACCGCACTTGCGAGGGCAGGTCTCCACACATACGCTGGTGAAGCTGTAAAATAACTAAATAAGCAAATTAGTCAGCAAATTAAATTAGCGTGAAGTAGCGCCTACGATATATGAATTTTGAAGGGAAGTAGTAGACTTACCCTCCTGGGTTCTGTAGACACTGGGCTGCAGTGTAATTCGTGGAGAGAAACAGAAGACTCGACGGACGACTGGGCTCGTTCGCGGTACACGGCGCACTGCCAGTCCTGGGGCCCGCGCCTCCCCTAGGCTCAGTATCGCCAACACTCCCCCTAGTAGTCCGAAGAGTTGTTTCCACCCTTAGTGTGACATCACCGTCCTTGCACTCTTGTAGCAGGTATTTCTTGCCAATCAAATAGGTCGAACAACCGTTTAAATTTTGAATTAGAGTGAATTGTTATACAGTTATGCTCTGCCTCTAAGATATATAATTAAATAAAACTCCTAAAACAGTGGGAATGATAACGATACAGAATTGGGTGAAGTGAAGTGTAAAAGTAGAGAAAAATAAAAATATGAAGAATAATAATCACAACGATGAAGTGAAATGATGACAAAAGTAATCATATTGGTCTTAATTTCTAATTAATAATAGGTAAAAAATGGACAACCCAAAATAAATTATTCTCATAATAGAGCAAAACGTATGAACTTAAATTTTACTCCCTCCTTATAAACTACCCTTTACAGATTATTATGATCAATGAAGGTACAAATTTTGCACCAGTATCTGTGTTCGTTCGATAAATGAAATAAAATTTATATATGGTACTTCATACGTCCACTCACCTTAGATTTTATGAAAAAAATTTCTCAAGCAACTCAAGCAAATTGAAACTTTCGAAGTATTGCCCCAAAACAAAAACAAACAAAATCTTTATGTGAAATGAGATGAAAAAGGTAGGTGCAATTCTCTAAACAAATCTGTGAGATAAAATTACGGAATAGTCTCTTTCATATTGGAAATTTGAGGTTTCATTGCAAAAGGTTTAACCGTAAAAGACAGTTCATAAATGTTTTTATGGAATCTGTCATATCATGGAATGAATAATAGGCCAGAGGCATAGATACGAGGTGGGGAAAGGGGGTTGTGATCAGGGAATGTATTCCCCATCAACCGTATAATAATGAACTAGGTCATCGGGAAGTGGAAAAAAGTTCATTTGCTTGAGTTACACCAGTGGTTGTATATATGTATATATAATATTGATAATGAATAATGAATATTTATTGTCATTGTCATCAACACAAATACAGGTTATAGACAACGTCATTATTATGGTATATAAAATATATTATGCCCTTGTACAAAATTAGCCAATAAATTATACCTTTAATAATTAACTATGATATGACAAAATGTCTTATACTATAAATAAGAGAAAATTAAGTTATGAAATAAAATCCTTTCTTGATTAAATTTAATCTTAAGTCAAAAAACTATACTTTTACTATCCAAATTTAAAAATTCTGTGACAGAATAGAATGGATTTAAAATAAGCCAGTAATAAAACTCATTGGTTTTGAACAAAACCAAAGAAATATTTAATACTAAATTAGGCAACTTATAAAAAATTTCATTCCTGGAATGATGTGAGAACTCTGAGATTTTGTTAATCTACAGAAAGGTGTGTCAATTTTTGATGAACTTCTTGTGGGGTACGAATTAAGGTTTTCTCTTAAATTGAAGCTGTCAATTTTTTTTAATTGTACATATAGTGGTATCAAAAATATACAGATTGAAAACAGTTAAAATTTTGATATTCTGAAAGAGAGGTCTGCAATGGGAATCTCTTGGAGTGTTTGTTAACATTCAAACGATCTTTTTTTGAATCAAAAGTATGTCTTTAGTTTTACTTGAATGACCATAAAAAATAAAACGATATCTTATAACTGACTGAAAAAATGCAAAATATGAGGAGATGGCATAATGTTGAGGAACAACATGTAACAATCTCTGTAACAAAAACACAACCCTTGATGTAGTTTGCAAAATACCCTCGTTACGTCAGACTGAGCAGAACTGCACACTCAGCGAATTTAAAATGCCTAAATACGTAATTTAGATGAAGCCTCACTTCCACATCAAGTATAATTAACGTATTTCCGTAATCGAGCATGCAAAGATATTCTCTATAAGAATAACAAGGGAAGTGAGGATGCAGATTTGCTGTCACAGGAAATGGGGGATTTTAGGCTAAAATCCAGCAGATCACTCTGGATGAAGCCACATACCAATTAAGTTTTATTAAGATATGGGGAGAAATAAATAAGCTGAACGATTATTTTTATTTCCTATAAGGTCCTTATTTCTCCATATATCCTTATTTGAGAGTAGAAGGATTCATTATTTGAGGGGTTCGCTGCCTAGGAATAGAAAAAAAAAAATGGAAACCGGATTGAGCCACATACATTTTTACCAAACTATGATGAGGAATAAGCAATCTACAAAATATTTTTATTTTCTATAAGGTTAACATAGAAAGCGAGTAAACTGAGTTTGCAGGTTTGCTGCTAAGGAATTGTAAAAATGGGGGATTTTAGGCCACAATCCAGTACAGTAGATGTAAAATAGATCTATACCAGGTTTTATTAATTAAGATATGTTAATAAAAAAATTAGATACAAATTTTTATTTATTTCCCATAAGGTTAACATTAAGCCTACCCAACATTTGGTAATTTGGTTCTCTAGTTCAGACGTGACGGAATTCTAATCAAATAATTAAACTCAAATACACAATCTTTTACAATTATTTTAGCAGGATTTATCTGAAAATTCAAACAAATGGTGTTTAATAGCTTGTTTGTAAACATCTACGCTTGTTTACAAACTGAAAGTAAACGACGACAAGATTGTTACACATTACAATACATTCTATTCTCTATTATGTGGTATTACATTGGGAATGAAGCAAACAGCTGTAAAATCCTAGGCCTATCACGAGTTTACTAATCACTGGCAGTAATAATTATCCTTACATGACAAACGGGCTTGAAAGACAATTAAGCGTCACCATATGCAGAAAAAAGGAAGAAATTACATTAAAAAAATCACATGATTGTTTCCAATTGTTGGTTAACAGCCGAAATAAATTTGTAAAATAATGATGTCCGACATTTTTGTTAAGTCAATGGCACTTTACTAAAATCCCTGAATAATCCGATTTATTCAGAACCTGCCTTATTCCTACTATCTGTATTTTCTTTAGAGAATGCAATCTAAAGGCGCAGATTACCCACAAATTTTAATTTATAGTTTAAAATTTTTAAATTTCCATTGGGTAATAGTATCCCCAGGCCCTCTGTTAGTGATCCCTCTTTATGGAGTCTGATGATCTACACCTGCTAAAACATGTTAGTATAGGGCTTTGGGAAAAACAAATTCAGATCAGTTGACTCTCGATAAACCGACACTTATGATACTAGGAGGGTGTTGGATCACTGAAAATAAGACAAAACCTAACCAATAAGTTATCAAAAGACAACTAGTGATGATGTTCATTATAAATCCAAATATCAGGGGTAAAAATTTATCAGTTTGGGCATTAATTTGACAAAATAGAAATGTTTGTTGGATGTAAAACACAACACGATTAAGTTTAATAATAACTCTGCAAGTCCCTCTATCATAGGCCTGAATAACATGAATTATAGCCTTTAGTCAATCAAATCTCTTTATTTCTTTGTACATGTGGTACCATAAATAGTGTCAACATTCTAAATTCAACCATGCCTTCCTGCATTACTAAAGTTTAAATGTTAAAATAGTCTATGATTGTCTTTTGTTTACCTTAGTCAGCCTTTCACAGTTTGTAAGTGATTAAATGCTATGCAGTCAAATCTAAGTACTTGCAGCCTGCTTTTATCAGTTCTCTCTTACTGGGGCAGGACAAGACCTGGTGAGTGCGAGTGTGCACACCAAGTGGCATGCTTTTCATTGCTGATCTGAGTGAAAAGGGCTATGAAAAAAAGGGCAAGGCAAAACTCCAGCCACAACTGCCACAATACAATTCAAAATTCACTATTCAGTATTGTATAGATGCTGGCCGATGACACGTTTAGCACAGCCAGGGCCTGATTAACCACTAGGCTGACTAGGCTGCAGCCTAGGGCGCCAGTCATCCAGGGGCGCCACAGGATGGAGAATAAATATTGTTTTTATATTTTTTAATAAATTTAAGAAAACAAAACTAATGTCTCGCGCCCCCTTTTGCGTAAATGTCGCCTGCTTAGAATTTTCTTTATCAAACCTAAAGATACATTCTATAGTCTTACTGAGTAATGTTTATTTTATCGCTTGCGTGATCATGCTTGATTGCACAACTATCTCGATTACGGTTCCGAGGATATTCTTCAAAGTCTGGAAATAACTAATTTCTGACTGAAAAACGTGTTTTATTCAGGTTACCCTGGCCAGAAAAACTAATAACTCAATAAAATAACTTTTTTGATGGAAAAAAATACATTATGAGTATGAGGGCCTTATCGGTTGCCTTGTACGAAAACAACGAAATAATGAAAATGTAAAAAAATAACGTAGCCTAATAAAATAGATACTCCCAGCCTTAGCCATATGAGGCCGGGATGTGAGTGTCTTTGTTATCCTCCAGTTGGTTCTAGTAAAATATTATAGTAAGCTGATGAGCTTATGAAATAATACACTTAAAAGTCTAATGAAGACTGTTACGATGAATCAATATCTGAGTCAGATGTGGCAGAATTCAAAAGTAGAAAAGAAGAGCAGTGGGGGTGTAAGTTGCGAAGGTGTCAGTTGAATAAGTGTCAAAGGCAGCGGAGACATGTCCTTGAACATATGACTGATTAGAACAGTCTTATTTTTAGCGAATTTCCCCTATAGGGAAGAAGCTGTTACCGTAGTACTCATGGTAAGACCTAAGCCCGAGACCATGATAACTTTTTGTTTTGGGGCCCCCAGAAGCAAAAAACACTATTCGTTCATTTTCATACATGTATATATATGTGTCTTTAAGCACGATAACTCGCGTAAAAATGGTCCGATTTTAATGAAATTTTGCACGGATGTGTAAAGTAGTAATTATTTAGACGAGTTCGTAAACCAGCCTGATCGGACTACCGGAAGGGGGGGTAAAGGGGGGTAAACCCCTCCAAAAATGGGTTTTTTGAGCTTTTTACATAGAAAAATAAAAATATTCTAATTTTCGTTTGCACCGTTGAATTCAGCTCAAAAAAACAAACAATTTAGTATTTTGAATCACTGCTCTATGTCCATTGGTTACCGAGATATTGAAAGTAGTAAACACAGTACGTTGTCCCAATGTTAACCTTATGGGGAATAAGTAAAATTCTGTATCTCGCTTATTTCTCAACATATCTTGATAAAACTTGGTAAATGGCTTCATCTAGTTCAGATCTACTAAATATTGAATTAAAACCACCCAGTTTTAATATACCCATAGCAGCAAACCTGCATACTCATTCCCCATGTTATTCTTATGGAGCTTTCACAAACATGTAAAATCTCGCTATGTTGGATTGAAATATGTTGTTTTGCATTTGAAATTCGCTGAGTATGCAGGTCTGCTGCAACGGGGGTATTTATATTTGTGATACTTTCCGTCTGCAATGATCATAGTTCAGTTATTTTCTCGGTTGTACTTTTTAGGCTATTAGTTCTGGGGTAATTAAATTCATAATTTCATTGTATATAGTATATACGAAATATCTGGCTATATATAGGGACAGAAGGGGGGGGGGGGGTGAAGGGGAGGGGGCGCCAAATCAACTCAAGCCTAGGGGCGCCATACCTCTTAATCAGGCCCTGAGCACAGCATCAGAGAACCAAGTGTGATGGACTATCAAAAGTCATCTGTACCACCAACAGGAAGTAACTGATGGCTTAATGTAAAGCTCTTTCATATTGGCGACCAGTTAGCATCTCATTACCACCTATCATTCATTATCAAAGTACCGGTAACGGTTTTCATGTGCATACACTCTCAATTTTAACAATGTTGCTCTCAGTGACTGGATTAAGAGTCAAGTCACTAAACCAAGGTACTCCTGTATATAGCTACCTACTAAAGCTCTTTTTGCATTACCCCCGATGAGTTCTATGCTTGTTTTGGAATGGGTGTTTAACACAAGGTGAGAAAAAGAATGGTATAGTTAAAGTTATTTTTATTAAAGTACAAAATTGTATAACTTATTATTCTATAACAAAATATTGAACAGTATCATACATCATTGATGAAATAAATTATGCATTTTAGAATAATGTATAAGTTAGATTGGAGGACTTCTTTACATTTAAAGATAACAACTTTGAGGTAAGACACATTAAAATAATCTGCTTAAATCATTTACATACTGAGGAACATTACCCAATAAAGGACAGATGGTGGTTACTATGTAGGGTTCACATAAAAATAATTACATTTCTGGGTTACCTTATTGATAAATCTGGTGGTTTTGAGCAAGTTGATGACTAAAACTAACAAAAAGCCATCTATTGTAAGGCACTTTATTAAGGCTTGAAAATGAAAAAGAATATTTTTGTGTTAAAACTGTCTCCTTAGATGAGTTAGCTTAGGTGACTCGATCAGAGATCTCAGATATAGTTATTATTAATACCATGGTTTATGCTTATCTAGTCAATTTTAAACAAATAAATGTATCCAAATTAGCCTTAATTATCAATAGAATGGAGTAATATGTGACATTGTAGAACTTATTCACCATATTATTTATTAAAATATATCTCCGCATTCATGTTTTTTCTGGTAAAGATGTACTTTTAAACATAACTTTTCTTGACCCTTAAGTGCACTTGCCTATGGTGGACGCTCGGGGTCAACTAGGCCCTTAATGATAAAATCAATTAAAACAACCTTTAAATATACTAATATTTTGATAATATTTTGATTACTTGGAGAATTTTTTAATTTATAATCGTTTTCCAAGGTTAATAATTTTTTAGTTTTAAGTATTTTTTTAACAAAACTTTCTACAGAGAGAAAAATACGGATTATTTTTTTTGTCAGTAAGTAAGGAATAAATAGACTATTTTACTTACGTATTATATTATGTAACATAATAAATAAAAACCTTATAAAAATTACTAAAATAAAATAAATAATATAAATTAATAAAAAAATTATTTACTTAAGAGGAATAAGAAAATCTTATTTAAAGGAATACCTTAACTAGTGGATAGGCGTTGCTGAGCAGCTTGCTTTTGTGTTCGTTTAGTCTGCTGTTAGAACAATGTTTATTATAATCAGCTGTTCCTTGACATTTTTATCCCCATGTTAAATCTTAAGGACAAATACAAAACTTCATGGGCATACCTTAAGGACTTCTTAAGGACTCTTTCCTTGGGTCTGACCTTCAAAAATTGATTTTCTTCAAAACTTCATGCTGAGCTCTTTCCAAAGACATCTAAATATTAAAACTGATTCAGAACCGTAGGAGGAGTCTTGGTCACAAAAAATCCCTAATGTATCAAATAAGCATAGTTAAAAATGGGTTTGATTTTTTGGAACCCGTTACCGATAGTTTAGAGCCAAAGTTAGCAAAGCCAGCCGCAACTAGAAGAACTTAAGGGCCCTCAAGAAGGTACCTAACTACTCGACAGCGTTGCCATCCTCTAAATGAAATTAGAGCAAATGAAAATCACATAGGCCCTCCACGTGCACTTCAGGTCCAAGGGATAAAATATTTGTTTTCTTTCAGTTTGTTTCATACTTTACATCTTTACTTTACTTTTAACTACACAGTATGATTTTAGGCTTGGTAAATAAGAAGTTAAAGGTATACTTTATGAATTTCCAACAATCCACCATATTTATAAAAAAACAATATATGACATGTTAAGGCAAAAAAATACCTCGCTTATACATAGTCTAACTGTGTTATTGAAAGATTAATTTTGCACTAAAATTAGTTCTCAATTACCTGGCGATAAAAAGCACATTTAAATCCAGTTTTTGCAACAACATTTGACTGGGTTAGACACTTCAGAAAGTAGAACGATAGTTAACACCTAGTTTATAGTTTAAGGCACGATTTTACTATCTACTTCCAAGTTAACTCTTATAGCAAAAATGTTTCATGATTATCAAAATCAAAGTACAAGTTACAATGCAGTTGTAAATAATTTTACACGTTATAAATAATTTTACACAACACTTCTTAAATTCTTCAAGGAAATGAAAGTTTAAATACATTTGAATTTCATTCAACAACGAATGTTTTTGTCAAGTTAAATTTTGTAATTTCACTTAGAAATAAATTATTTCTAAAAAAAGTTAGTTGATATAAATTTATACCAAATTTAAATTAGATTATATTTGGTTTTCATATTTTATGACACATTTAACTTTAAATTACCACTCAATAAAAAACTTGTTGGCAACATAAGCTTCTTAATAAGTATTCTTGCTTAAAAGTTGAAGGTCTGCAAAATTTAAGACAGTTAAAAATGGTCGAGCCCCCGATATTGGAGTTTTACAAAAATTCAAGGTCTCTTATTAATCTACATACAGCTTTGGAGGTACATGACTTTCTCTGCAAAAATACAGTAAACTATTGTCCTTGCCACATTACAACCTTATAGTATATGCTTTAACATCCAACTTTCAGCAAAGATAACAATCACTACTTGAAAAATTGTCTTACTACCAAGTCATGGCTATGATTACAAAGCATATAATTGAAACCATAGTAAAAAATCAAATTAAAGCTTGGTGGTGTCATGTTAAAGCAAGTGTGTGATGTGTACTCCTGTAGGAAAACTAGGTAATGATTTCTTACTATTAATTAGGACTTAAATTATGGCAATTGATGATGTTAGTAGGAACTGACATTAGTGGCTCAATGTTCATGTAAACTGAACAACAACGAGCAAATGTGCGGAGGAACTATCACAGGAAACTGGTTAACATGAATATGGACACTGTACAAGTTACATTACATAATGTAGTGATGTATACATTAACCAAATAGACTGTGGTAAAATATACACCACAAAAATAAAACAATAATTTATCAGCAATACAATTAAAATTCACAGTTCGCTTGAGTTTTAAAAGACATGTTTTTTAGTTAATGCACTACAAAATGATAATTGCTTTTACATGAACATAATTGCATGATGAAAAAAATGAATTGCAAAACAATAATGATGGAATAACAATTATCAAAGAGTAAAAATTGGTACGTCATGGTTTAAAAATCATCAGTTCAGACGACAGTGTAAAATTTTACATTAAAAAAAGTATGTCAATATATATACCAAGGACTATACCATAATTATACAAAGAACATTAATAAAATAATTTTAAGAAATATAAAAAACTTCATTAAAATTAATTAAAATATAAGAATAAGCAACAGGAGAGGAACAGTAAAGAACTTTTGTATCGACTAATAACCAGAATAATTAGTGACAACAGTCAAGGAAAAACTTAACGGTAGAATCTAAACATAACTGTTCATTAACGAAGATCAACGCTTAAACACTGTACAAAATAAAATGGCACTCTGACATGTACACTATATACATATCTACAAAAACTAAAGCTACGATTTACACTGTACACGAGATAGGTCAACAGTCGTCAGCAGTTGGGACACCTGCCGTTGGGCGAGGGGGGCGGGGGGAGGGGGTGGAAGTAGGTGGAGGAGGAGGGGGAGGGGGGGCCGGAGGAGTGGGACCGCGGGGTGGGCGGTGGGGGGAAGGGGTCACTGTCGCAGCGGTAGTTGCTGTCGCTCTCGTCGCACACGTCGGTGCTGCAGGGCGTGGGCGGCGGCGGCCGGTAGCGGGGGCAGCAGTACGAGTCCTCGCGCTGCGCCGTGGTGGCAGGGGAGGGGGGAGGGTTGAGGGGGTAGCACAGCAGCGACGCGGAGCTGCTCGCACCCGTCACGTGGCTGCGGTCGTAGCTGGAGCTGCTCGTGCCGTTCAGCGCCGTCATCCGGACGACCGGCACAGGCTTCGGCGCGATCGGCACGCCCGACTTGGGTATCACCCGTAGCGGCTTGGGCGACAGCGGGTCGGCCGCCGAGTCCTCGCAAGGGATGCCTTGGTTGGCCGACCCGAACCTACGAGCAAAAATTGGGTAAATATTTCTAAAAAACTGACCCCACTGTTGGTATGAACCCACTGCAGACCTTGTGAGGAACACAAGCTCGGGCTGGGAACGACAACGTACAAAAAAGGACCAGTTTTTTTAGGTTAGTGGAATAAATAATATGGTGGTGAACTAATTTAACTAGAAATTTCTTTTGAGAACCAGCTGTTATGTGGTTAAAAAAAACTTTCACCTGTGTTTTCATTACTATGAAAGGAATAAAAAATTGTTTTGGTTGTTGATTAACACTGTTTATTTGCTTTTTTTTACTCAAATATTTTCTTCCAAAGTAAAATTTTCAAAATTGGTGTAGTTAAATATAAATTAGACAGTTGACAATAAACAAACTCTTTATTTCTACAAAAACATAATCCAACCTGTCCCCTTCCAAGACCATAGAGGATCATAATATTTACATGAAAGTAACAAATAACTGATTTATGGGTGTGGATGAGCAAATGTTGTCTGCCAGACCAGTACCACATGGTTGTGTTTAATTCACCTTCAACGATGAGACCAACATTCTTAATTCTTAATTCATTCTTAATAAGACAGGTACCTCATGGAGGACGTTACCCTGAATATGAGTGAAGGATGAGTGTGATGATCGTGATGATAGTGGCGCGATCTTGTAGCCTTGTTACTGACTACAAGTAATGTCAATAATGTATGATGTCAATAATAATGTAAATAATACAAAATATGACAAGCCTCAACATGTTCATCACCAGGTCTATGAGACTTAATTATTCTTGTCTTTCAAAACAAGTTTCCAAAAGAAAAACCATTCTAAAACAACAATCAAAAGTACTTATTCTCATCTCTGGTGACCCATACAAATACAAATATACTGTATTTAAAACATTTGTATGAATGATTTTTATGAATTGTCAAAAAAAAGCCATAAAATTATGTAATGTCAATTGTGTAAATTGTGTAAACAACTTATAGTAGTGTAGGCTCCTACAAATAAATAACAAAACAACTCAACAACAACTTCACAAAAATAACAAAACAACAACAAAAAATGGTCTCCATAAGTAAGTCATACAAATTTAATGCTTTTCAAATAAAATTTTTTGAATGTCCCTCCTAAACTTAGATTTATTTAATCAAGAGGAGTTATATAATGCTACTTTTAATTCTCAATACTTAATTCAAATATAATGTACATGATAAATGATTTTAATTTGGACCAAACAAAATCTAGAGATAGCTGTTAGGTAAATAAACCTGAAGAAACCTTATTTTTTAGCATCATTATATGGCTGTTCATTGTTAATTCAGTTATATATCAATACAGAAAATGTTTTCTTAGCTGAATTAATTGAGTCGAAATATCTATTGCAGAGTTCTACAACAAACACTTTAGGCAAACTAGAAGAAAAATCAATTTAATTTCTTAAAGGACTGTATATTAATATAAGATAAAAAACAAATCTGAATTAGTTTTGTTTTTGGGTTTTATTTTACATACATCCCAATGAGATCACAAAGCCCAACACAACGACCCCAAGAAATTGTTTAGTGAAAAATGTTTAAAAACAGCTCAAATAATTTCATAAAAACTTGGGATATAGCTAGTTTACTTGGCTCACCTCCTCTTGCAGCGGTACAGTGCAGCAGCGAAGGATGCCAGGACACTGACACTGATAAGTATGTACAGGGTGACGTGGCCCTGGGGCGGGTTGGTGGACGGGCGGGTGGGGGGGTGAGCTTGGCACGCGAAGACCGTCTCGTCTGAGCCATCGGGACAGTTGGACCAGCCGTCGCACACGGCCGCCAGCGAGATGCAGGGAGAGCCGCCGCCGCAGGGGAACATGTCCGTGGCTGTGGCGCTGCAGCACGACACCTCGTCCGAGCCGTCGGGACACTGCGACACGCCGTCGCACACCCAGCTCTTGTCTGCGGGTCAACGAGGGACAAGTGCGTTATTCGATTGTAAAAGATAGGTTGGGTAAGGTTTGATTGGCCCTCGATGGCTCTCTGACAGGTTTAAACCAATACAGAGGTTGATAATGGGTACAGTAATAATTAGACACTGTAATTTTACTGGTAAGTCTACCAGCTATTCGGATTGACTTCCTGTTCACCTTGGTTCCTCCTTGTCTCCCTCGTAAGTTTGATTCCTGGCTGAGCTTATAAAACAGCTCAGGTCTGAGCACTGGACCATCTCAGAGGGCTCCAGCTCAGCTCTGACCATCTGAGAGGGGATGAGGGACGCTCACCAGAACAAACTTTTGAGTGTTTGCTAGTCTGGACTAGTCTGAAGGACAAACCAACCTGAATGAGACTCTTAAAAAAAAAGAGAGCTCCCACGTGGAAATCTTTATCCGGGAATGCTTGGGAGGTCTTGAGTTAGAAGGTGAGTCATCCCCTGAAGAGCCTGAAAGATGGTTTGGAAGTGTATCCCTCTTCCTTCAGAGGCGAGGCTGACTGACCATATCAACCTTTCTCATCCTAACAAAACCTTCCTTCCATAACCTACACAATTATTGCTAATGGGACATCCCTTGCTGGCAATGCTGAGGCTTTCAATCCTTTAAAGTCTAAGGTTTGATTCCATACCTTTCCTAAAAGCTATAAAACAATGAACTAAGATCTGACTGACCGATGCACTGGCCGGAGTGGCAGGCGAACTGCATGACGGAGCAGTCGGGGCAGCCCATCTCGTCGCTGGAGTCGGGACAGTCGGTCTGGCCGTCGCAGCGCCAGGCGCCGGGGATGCAGTCGGCGCCGCAGGTGAAGTGGTCCGCGCCGCAGGCCGGCAGCGCCGAGCACGTGGCTCGGTCCTGGGACACCACATCACACCACATCATTCAGAGGCTCAGAGAATAAATCATTTTACAAACAGTGCATTGCCGAAAACTAATAAACATGATGAAATAGTTATTTGTGTATTAAGAGAGCAAAGTATATTATTGCCGCTCGAGAATTGTAGATAGCCGCACGAAGCGTCAGCCGAGTGCAGCCAAACATTTCGAGAGCGGCAATGACTATTTGTGCTCGTAATACATACAGTATTTTTTCTACCACTGCATGGAAATAATCACATTGCCACACCTGTAAACAGTACCCAAAACGGTTCATTTTCGCTTTCATTTCATTCTCGCTCGCTTTTGTGAGCGAGAATGAACATTCCCGCTCGCTAAATCAGGGTTACTTATTAGGTTAAGGTGGCACACAAGAGAGATAACTATGACGTCAAACACCAAAGACCAGTTTCTATTGGTCAGAAATCCCATGACACTCACCGCATTCTAAATTCTAGTTGCCTTGCTCTAAATCAGCTGATTTCACAGTCGGCGTTTCTATTTCAACTTCCAGTTCGTTCCAATAGAATAAGCAAACATAACCTCAATGAACTTTTGTGTTCAGGTTAGTTAATAAGTTACCATGTTTAAATAATGGTGGTAGGAAAAATATTGTGTGTATTACGAGCACAAATAGTCATTGCCACTCTCGAAATGTTTGGCCGCACTCAACTAAAGCTTCGTGCGGCCATCTACAATTCTCGAGCGGCATTGACTTACTTTGCGCTCTTAATACACAAATAGCTATTTCCTACCACCATTATTTAAACAGATTAACTTGTTTACTAACCTGTACACAAATTTCATTGAGGTTATGTTTGCTTATTCTATTGGAATGAACCGAAAGTTGAAATAGAAACAGTGACAATGATATCAGCTGATTTAGAACAAGGCAACTAGAATTTAGAATACAGTGAGTGTCATGTGATTTCTGACCAATAAAAACTGGTCTGTGGTGTTTGACTTATGTACACATTGTACAAGTTGACGTTGTACACATTGTATATAACGTATGTACAATAGGTTCTCTTGTGTGCCACCTTAATCTATTGTACAGTTCAAGTAACCCTGATTTAGCGAGCGGGAATGAAATGAAAGTGGAAATGAACCGTTTTGCTTACTGTTTGCAGTTGTGATTATTTCCTTGCACGGTAGAAAAACAAATTTCCTTTCTAATCTACTTAGAGAATAACTAGTGACCGTACTTGTCATTTGCTTGGGTTAGAAGACATTAATCAATAGTCTATGGAATGCACACTTAAATTAAGTTTCATACAGCTGTGAGCTATTCCGCTGTTTAAACTTTCAAACTCAAGTATCCACAGATGTTCACATTACAGTTTTAAATTGTTTATGGGAACCGTGGACATCCATGAGGCATAACCCGAGGGGATTAAGGATTAAGGACATGAGTAGGCCAATCTGCAGTTAAGGTACATGATATATTTTTGTGTAAAAATATCAGAGGTCAGTAAAACATATATATTGTAATAAACTTCAACTGCGCACTTCTGATAAGGTAAAAAACCGCAGTATCGCAAACGGGTATGTTTGTTTCTTCTTTTACCAAGAACAAACACATAGAATCTGATGAATTCACAAATATACAGAAACCACTTTTATTTAAAAACAAGTAGATAAATTCTTAATTGTATTTGTTAAGTTTACTTGGTATTTTGTTATTAGTTACAAATGAATTCAAATTTAACCACTAGACTTTTTGAATTTATAGCTGGCAGAAGGAAGATGAGTTGGATGGCTGGAATTCAGTTATATACTGACCTTGACATTTTCTAAAAAGACCTTAAACATTTTTGTTGTATAAAAAAATCATACAACTAGCTACAGTAGACTCGCAAACTTAACCAAACTCCTCGAGTCTGAGACATCCGGATAACAAGTTTTACTATTAATCCGACATCCCCTTAAGCTTGATAAATTATAACTTTGATGTGCAAGTCACAGCTCGAAGCCAATACTCTGGTTCAGACACATGATTACTGGTCTCAACTATTTCCCAAGAGAATAGTCAAATTCAGTAACTGTCCATTTACAGCCAATCACGTCTCGTTAAAAAGATATCACTTCTGCAATTTGTCATCCGTTTTAACCGATGTCCAGATAAGAGGGAGTCGACTGTACATAGAGCCTTATGCGTTTACCTCGTGCAACATGAGGCCTTGCGAACAGGAGCACTCGACGCTGCCGTGGGGCAGGGGCAGGCAGAGGTGGGAGCAGCCGCCGTGGTGGGTCAGCGGCCCACACGGGTGGTTGGCGTTGATCTGCACACAACACAGCGGTAATTGGGCAGCTCTTGCATTAATGAGGTTGACTTTCAAACCTGATTCTTGGTGACAAATGATGTGTGAATTGCTAATGGTAAGTTTTGACTATGGAGGCTCTGTGAGAAGCCATACGATGACAAGTCACAACTGTTTAAGGTCTCTATTTAATTTAAAGGTCTCTAATTATTTAAGGTCTCTGTTATACTACCAATTCACGATAGAGTACTTTAAGCGAACTAACCATTGAGTAACTTTAAGCGAAACAAAAAAGAAATACTTTTAATACCTCCCACAATTTTTTAACAGGTTAGGCCTCCCATGATTGGCACTACAGGTTAGGTTTACTATTAACTCACCAGCATTGACCTTGGTAAATATTTTGATAGCAGTCACCCGAAGCAATTAACAAAATGTGAATTCTTTGTGAAAGAAAAAACAAAAATCTTGTCATGAGGTATCATTAAAAAAAAAATGAACACGGGTTACATGGCAGGACTCACGTTGGTGGTGATGGCGGCCAAGTCCGTGAGATGAGCCACTTTGGACATGATCGCTTCCCTGGCCAGCCCCGTCCTCTTGTCCACCCTCTCAATCAGCTGTTGCTCCTTGTCGATCCAGTAGACAAAGTCACCCAGCACTGCCAACCCGGTCACCTGCACCAGCTGACTGGACACCACCACACGCCTGCCAATGCACACAATGTTACAAACGAGAAACAGCAGGCCAACGAGTTATTTCTAAAGAAAGGCCACCAAATCATCAACAAACCACATTTTATAACCAGGATCAAGTTACATTTGACAAAATTTCTAAAGATGTCTTCCAATATGTCAACAAACCATGATTTATAACCAGATTACAATTTCAAACAAAGAACCAGGTTACATTTGACAAAGGATCGACTCTTACACAAGTTGATAATTTGGGTTGGAAAAGGAAAGAAAAAGATTTCAACCACCGCCTGGATTTTTCCAGTCCACCACCAGTCGTGGTCATAGGGGTGGTGTATTTGCAGGTGTAAATTTGGTAATTTTTTGGCTTAAAGGAAAGAACTTTAAAGTAAGTTCTCTGAAGGTAACTTGATAACAATAAATTATGTATGAAATTGGTATAATTCATTATACCAAGTGATTTTTCTTGCTCTGAGAGGTTCCCCACCCATTAAGTTAACTTACATCTGTTTTCAGACAAGCCTGTTTCATCTATCCATCCAAGTACCAAAAGCTATTGGTTATTGTTGGAAAGGGTCATGCCAACCGTTATACTTAAAGAAGGAATTTGATATTTTTATTTATTAATTATTAATCATGTTCAAAAAGTTAATGCTTTGTGTGCTGTGGTAACGAATAATGAAGTTTTAAAGAAAATCTTACACTTCTCTTGACGCTGTTGATAAAACCAAAATAATATCAGAAATTGCACCTTTTTATATAACTTACCAATAATAAGATGACCTTTGGTGCAACATGCAAGGGATGAAACCAAACACATTTTATGCATCTTACTGCTTCTGATGATTGTTAGGAAAACTCTTCAAGACACAAATTCAACATGCGATCTTAGAGGTACACTCGGAGGAGGAGGAGGACTCACAAGTTGGTGCCGCCCAGGTCGGCCGCGCACAGCCGCGCCCGTGTGGCCCAGTACACGGCGTCATCTGCGCGGTCCACGGCCAGCGCCGTCACCTGCTCCGTCTCCTCGGCCACCGTCGTCCGCTTCTGGCCGTCCAGCCGCGCCCGCACCACCCGCGACGATCCGCCCGCCCCGCCCACGTCGCTCCAGAACAGGTACCTGCCGAGAAAAAAAAACAAAATCAAAATCTTGTTATTCATTGTAATATTTAAAACTATATATATATATATATATATACATTTTAGTAAATAGAATCTATACTTATTCAATATGCTAAGGGTTTTTTTCTGATCAAGACTCCTCTTTCAGTTTTGAACCGATTTTTATAATAAAGGTGTCTTTGAGAAGAGTTTGACTTAAACCTTTGCAAGAAATAGAATTTGTGAAGGTTAGACTAAAGGGAAGAACCCTAAGCACCCTTAAAGTTTCCCGTTTGTCCATAAGATTTAACATGGGAATAAAAATTTCAACTAACAGCTGATCATAATAAACATAGCTTTATCAGCAGACAACTTATAGAAAAGAAACAAACAAAACCTTATATTACTTTATCACCAGCGACCTAAAGAAAATAAATAAACAAAACATTGTAGAGATAGTGAGGTGTGAGATGAAGCTTGGGTGTTTAGAAACAAACCCAGATGAAATTGGATTTTTCCAGGAGGGGAAATAAATATTTACATATGATCAATTGATTCAACAACGAATTTCTTGTGTCAGCCATGTGTTACATGCTAAACAAAAAACATGTCACCTGTTTATTGATTGTTATTCAAAGAGCAAAACATTGTTTCTAATATCAACCCACATTTTGTTTCGGTTTAGTATTTTTTATCTACCAGTCTAGTAGCGTAATCACATGGCTTTGTTTACTTCCATGTCATCGATGATTTCTTCCCCTCCTCTGTTGAAACTTCAAACTCAAGCTTCTTCTCATACCTCACTACCTCTAAGCAGCTGAGCAGCGCACACACTCTAGAAGTGTCAATAAAGATATGACAAAGTCATTGTCAAAGTCTGTATGAAAAAGATGGATTACAATACAGAGCCACCTTCCTACATTCCTCTTTTTCATTTATTACTTATTGCAATGTAATGCTCTAAATCGTTCAGGACTGGTTCAGTAAAGTATTGCTTTTGTTTTGTGTTGATTAACTTTGTTTACTTAGGGTTTTTATCATTAGGTGGAAAGTTTGTAAATACATTACTTGCAAATACAATCAATTTTGATCTTAAGAAGTTCTAAGTGATGTCAGTAATTCAGGTATTATACAGGGTGTTTTTTTTAACGCAACCCATTTTTAAGATTGAATAATGAACATATAAATATGAAATAAGTATTGTTTTATGGATCTTAACGTTTAATACAATCTATTATTTAAGTTTGACCACATTTAGTTTACCTTATGTGCTCAAAAAATCCGCCAGTAGCATTTATATGATGCTACTGGCGTATAAACAAACCCAGATGAAATTGGATTTTTCCAGGAGGGGGAAACTTTTATGGAGTTTGGGAATTTTATGCTCCATAAAATTCCCAAACTCGTGTTGCTAGGTACCTTTTTGAATTTCTTGCATTACATTTGTTTTGAGGTACTGAATATGCTGTGAATTGTTTTTGTAGGCCTTACTTTTTATGTATCCCAAAGAAAATAATATAGTGGGGTCAAATCCAGATCTCGGAGGGAAATAATCCTTCACTGATAAATTAAAGTTTTGGGTTACGTTTTAAAAAAAAACACCCTGTATTTTCTCTATTTCGAGTAATATAGCCATGACTTGAAATGTTATTATTGAGCTACTCATTATTTATTACAAATAAAATTGATTCATATATGCCAAGTCCATATGCAGTCAGAAACCCTTTAAGTCTTTAAAATGTTCTTGGACTGAATCAGTTAGTTCTAATATTTAAAAAATTCTTATAGCCTTTTTATACATTTTTGACAATTTATCCATTTTCTTTTTACTAGTTGCTTCATAAATTGCCTTACCAAACGCTAAACGTGGCTGTATATGGAAGTGATAAAGAGATTTTCAAATTGTGTTCTTAAGTACCAGCGGGTAACAAATGACGTTGTGTTCATTGTTTGTGTTTTAATGTCATGTTGCCTAATGTCTAATATAGACAAATTTCTATTCTCTTAAGCTTTATCCTTATCACTAAAATACCCCCGTCGCAGCAAAACGTGCGTACTCAGCAAATTTCCAATTTAAAAAAATAATTCAATAATTCCAAAAAAAAAAAACATATAAAAGTGATATATTCATATATTTAAATAAAATGCCATAGTTTGTTACAGCTACATAGTCTCAGTCAAAAATATTGATAAATAAGTTTAATTTAAAAAGAAACATATTTCTATTAAAGAATTAGGCTAGATTGTTATTTTTTTAATAAAAAATCCAAAATCCTATTAAAAATACTTTTGGTAAACTTGTGAACTGCTCTGCAGGTTTCGTTGAAACAAAGCTTCGTTAGAAAACATTCTGCTGCCCTGATACTGAAATACATGGGGAAAAAACTTTGTTTTTTCTAAGACTAAGATTTGTTTCATTGCAAATCTTATGACCCTTGGTTTTAATAATTTTTTCACTAATCCAGATGACTGAATAAACATTGTATTCCATGGCCAGCTGAAGTTAGTTGTAGTCTTAAGACAGTGTTGAGTGGAGTCTGTTGTAAAGAATGAAAAGCCATACTGAGAAATAATTTATATTTTATATTGTATGTATTATATATTTAATAATTCTATTCAAATTTTGTATAGTGGGCTTTTAATTTAATAAAATGTAATTTAAATAAATACAATAAAGAAACGTGATTTGTTTACATAAAAGAAATAAAATTCAAATTCAGTTAAAATTAAAAGAGATTTAACATATGTTTTAAATGTTTTGGTCTTTCAATATCAACTTGTGTTTTTAGTGTTTAATTTATTATTTGGATGAACTGTCAAATTATTTGTTTGCATTATAATCAAAACGTGAGAAAATTGGAGGAATAATTAAAATCCTAAAACAGAATTGATGAAAAGTATTTAGTTGTTTTCGAACTGTTTATTGTGAAGAGGGAGATAAATAATATATGCACACATTTATGTGAAACTTGCTTCAACTGCTAAATTTCAGTCATCTATTTAGAAGACATTCTCAACAGTCATAATGGTAGTGTTTTACCTGGTAAAATAGTTAGGGGCGGTTTGGGAGCTCGGTATTAGCGTTAGTCCGAGCCTAAGAACCGGTTATATCCAGTATTTAGGCTGGCGTCCAAAAATCGGTTTGGGAGCTCGGTATTAGTTGGTCTCGAGCCTAACTGGCGCAGGGATAATCTCGCGCCTAACTTTTTTGGGTTTGGGAGTCAAGTAGACTTGGGCTCACGCCTAAGAGATAATCTAGTTGGGTTTGGGAATCCAAGTTCGGGCCTAATAAATATTTTTTTGTCTTCATAACTGTCGATTTTAGGCTCAAAAGTTAGACCTGCTAGGGGGCAGGTCTAAGTAAACATCATGTCGGTTTTATCTAATTATCTTTTTTATTAATTTCACTTTAACCAAACGATTGTTATATTTCGATTCGTCATTAAATTCCGAACAATTCCGTTACCCTTAAGTAATATTTAAAAAAAATCTTTTTTGGTTCCTGATGTTCGCATTGTACTAGATATCGCGTAGATTACTTTGCTTTAGTTAAGATTTTGACTAAACAACAGTAATATCAAACAAATTGGCCATAAAAATTCGGGTATAGTAATTTATTTTCCGTTGATAAATAAATTAATACAATTTTGTAACTAAATATGGTGTATGATTTAGCTACGACAAAAATAGCAAATACACACAAAATTCACAAAATTCCAATTATAAATTACTATTCAACAAAGCATATTTTGGATTGTAAACATTTTTTATGATACTTATCAGGGTTACAAAATATCGTGGCTTTTAACATCGTTAAGCTAAGCAAATAATACAGGGTGTTTTTTTTTAAACGCAACCCATTTTTAAGATTGAATATTGCACATATAAATATGAAATCAGTATTGTTTTAATCCTTACATTTTATACAACTTATTATTTAAGTTTGATCACATTTAGCTTACATTATATGTGTTCAAACAATCCGTAATTGGCATTTGTACAAAGTTGTGTTCTCTCCATAAAATTCCTGAACACGTGTTGCAAGGTACGTCTTTGAATTTCTTGCATTAAATTTGATTTGTTTGTTTTGAGGTGCTGAATATCCTGTGAATTTTTTTGTAGCCCTTAATTTTTATGTATCCCCAAAGAAAATTATATAGTGGAAACAATCCCGGGAATCTTGGGGGGGAGGAATAATCCGTCATTGATAAAATAGAGTTTTGGGTTGCGTTTGAAAAAAAACCCCTATAACTTATGATTCAATTCTACTTTAAAGTCTGACGTTATTAGAAAAGTACACCCACTCCCCCCTTACGCAAAAGAGTGAAGATATTGAGGCTAAAAACATTCCAACGAAACTGCGCAGAAGCGCTGAGCAGTCGTTATCAGTTGAGTTCCGTTTTATACTACTCTGAAAGCCAGGCGCGTTGTCACTGTGCGGAGTGTAGGGTAAGTTTGTGCCGGTAACATCAGCATGGAGTACCTCGACTATTTGGACTATGTTAGGATGTATTCACCTCGGATACAACCAGCACGACATCAAAATTACAATCCATTCAATTTGGTGTTCGCTTCTTCTCTTTATCAGCCATGTTCTCTCGCACTTACTCAAATCCCAATGAGCAAAAAAATTAGCTAAAAATAAGTTCATACTCGTATTAAAACTGTTATCAATACATCGAAACTTGGCAACGGTTTCATATCAATACGAGTTAAAAACTTTTTTGAAGTAATTTTAAAATTGTTAGGAACTTGTATTAAAACAACTTTAAAATTATTACGATCTTGTATCAATGTCGATAGTTAAATAACTTATATCAGAACAGTTTTTAAAATTTTTCAAACTTATATTGAAACTAGTATTAATGTAATTTTGTAAAACACATGTTAAAATTATTTCAAAACAATTTTATAAGTGTTAAAACTGATAACAAAACTTGTAAAGTTTGAAGTCAAATAACTTGTATTAAAACAGTTCAAATTTGTTTTAGTCTTGTTAAAATTGTTTTAAACATTCTTGTTGAAATGTTTTAAAAGTGTATTAAAATTATTTGTAACTCATTTTCATGCTCATTAAGTAGCAGTAACAATTTGAAAAACAAATGAAAAAGTAACAACACTTTTTAATAGGCACAATTATTTAACTGAAAAAACCATAAAAACAATAAATTAAAACTACAAATCTAAAACTACTCTCACTGTGTCATCCACCTACCCCAACACTTCATAGAAAACTGATAACAAGGGCTGTAAACTCCCCTCACCATGCACAACAATAGGGCGCTTTTGTCGTCGTCGTCGATCAGGTGTTTCGCAGTTGCCGCCACCAGCCTGTTATATCTAGTTATATCTATTGGTCTGTATTATAAAAAATCATATGTTTTAATGTCATTTCTCACTACTGTTTACATGATGGTCAATGTTTAAGAAAACAAAGATTGTACAAATAAAATACATTCAAAACTATTTTCAATATTCATTACTAGGATTTTAAAGTGGCGACTTCGGTAAAGTAAAAATGGATCCTGATCAATTTCAACAGCTCATGCAAACTCTTACAACGGCTATTCAAGGTATGTCTCAAGCTCACCCTACAAGAAATATAACTTTGATTTCCAACTTTGACGCTTTTGATAGTAGTAAAGAATCATTTACTCAGTACAAAGAAAGGTTTGAAAACTACCTGAAACTAAAAAATGTTTTTGCTGACAAAGATCTTTGTGCTCAGATTTTTCTAAATAGCCTAGGGTCTTCCGGTTATGACTTGTTGAGTACGCTGTCTTTACCTAGGAAGGTCACTGACCTGACGTATGATGACATCACAACCGTGCTGGGAAATCATTTTCCCAAACAAAATGAAATTGTTCAACAACATCAGTTTTTGTCAAAGGTTCAACAACCCGATGAGTCAATATCCGACTATGTAACTTCTCTCAAAAAACATATATCTTCGTGTAACGTCACCTGTTCTGCTTGTCATGCTCCAGTCTCTGATCTGTTCCTCAGAGCACAATTCATCAGGGGCATAAGGGATTCATCCATTAGGGAGAACCTTCTTCAACAGGAGGACTTGACCTTCGATTCTGCTGTACGACGAGCTTTGGCCATTGAAGCTTCAAAGATTGATAGCAATGTAATTAATGAGTTTACCAGGCATCAGACTGCAACCGACACGTCCGTCCACAAGGTGACAATGCAGTCGACCACTGGGCACTGCTCATCCCGCGGACATAGCCGTGGCCGCTCCACCTCTTCCGTGAGGGAGTCTACGGGCACACGCCATCCGCTCGAGGACCAACGTCGGGGGCACGTTGATTTGACCACACTGGGATTGAGTGGCCTTTGTCTCCGATGTGGCAAGCACAATCACACTTCAAATCAGTGCACTCTCCACCGTTCTCGACTTCGCTGTAAGGAATGTAACAGAGAAGGACATGTTGCGAAGGTATGTATTAAATCCTTGTTATCAAGACAAAATAAGACAGCTTCGATACAACTCTTGCATCCCGATGGTGACAACCAGACCCTTACATCAGACGATGATGATGATTATCTTTACGGTGTAGGACAACTTAGTAATATTTATGACATACATTTGTCAGACACGGATAAATTTATTACGACTGTTCTTATTAACAATCTACCTCAAAAATTTGAAGTAGATTCCGGTTGCGCACACACCCTTATTCCTGTGGGAGATTTCAATCGGCTACGTATTTCAATGGACTCACTCCGACCGACAACTATCAAATTTCGATCTTATACTAACGAAGTAATTTCACCTTTGGGTATAGCTACGGTACATGTAGAATCTAATGGAATTTCATCGTTTCAGCAACTTTTTGTTGTTCCCAATGGATACAGTCCACTGTTGGGCCGAACATGGATCCGCCATCTACACATTAACTTAAATAACATTGATGAAATATCAGAAAGGGACAATGGCATCAATTCTGTAAGTGACGATATCGATGATCTTATCATTAAAATAGAAACACAACTCAGGAAACTTCGCACAGAATTGGAAATGATGCGGCCACCTAGCAAGTCCACAATTCGGGAGTGTTACCCACCAGTGCCGCGCTCCTTCAGGGAGGGGGAAAGGGTCCTGGTACGTATGGAGGCCAAATGGAAATTCGG
The DNA here is from genome assembly GCA_035578135.1 of Flexamia atlantica. Lineage (NCBI taxonomy): Eukaryota > Metazoa > Arthropoda > Insecta > Hemiptera > Cicadellidae > Flexamia > Flexamia atlantica. The sequence goes on along the minus strand of JAQJVK010000002.1, from coordinate 46,519,914 downwards.
AAAAGTGATAACTAGGCTTGGACCACTCCATTACAGCGTTCAACTCGACTCTGGATATGTCTTAAAGAAACACATAAACCAACTGAAACGAACGGAAGTTCCTGAAACTGACACCATAATCAAGAGACCCCATAAAGATTCACAAAAACCTGATCCAGAAAATTATGCAAATAAAAAGGTTACATTCAAGGAAACCCTTGAGAATTCTGATATAACAATTTTTCGTCCTTCGACCACTATTCATCACCCTAACATGAATTCACCTGTTGTCACTCGACCACCACGTCCACGACATACATCAAGAAAGGTTATGCCACCAAACCGATTTAGTCCTTGAATACTTCCTCAGTGCCGAAGAATCTGTTATATCTAGTTATATCTATTGGTCTGTATTATAAAAAATCATATGTTTTAATGTCATTTCTCACTACTGTTTACATGATGGTCAATGTTTAAGAAAACAAAGATTGTACAAATAAAATACATTCAAAACTATTTTCAATATTCATTACTAGGATTTTAAACAGCCCCAAAACCAAAATTCCCCGCGATTCCCTGTCCATCTAGCCACACTGCCACTTAGTACCGACTAAAGATGATAGCAAACCATTTCAACTTGGTCGTGAGCTCCCAAGCCCGACTTTTGCTACGTGGACTAAAGTTAGGCGCGTACTAGCTGGGCCCGAGCTCCCAAACCGCCCCTTAGGCTTACAGTAGAATAGCTATAGCTATTCTACAGTGTTATAGCTATAGTGACTGTTCCCGTGCGTGGCCTCACCCATCATTAAAATTACAGTGAGATAGTGGGCAATAACTACTTCAAGCCCTTAGGGAAAACCCCGAATAAATAAATTATTGAAAGCAGTCCCATTTTTAATTATTTTATAAAAAAAATAGAATAGAAAAATAACCCAGATTAGATTGGCTCCCACAAAGTAAACAAGTGCAAAAAGTGATAGTTTAATCTAATGCCTACGACACCACCGTTAGAACCTCCGCCCCTTCACTGTACCTTAAACTTAAATACAGTTTATTATAATTTTAGTAATAAATAATAATTTATTAAGTATGTTTATTATAATTTTGTGAATTATTGGCAAATTTACGCAGAAATACCTTACATTTTACATCTCATATATTAAAATTCGTCTTGCGGTGAATGAATCATGACAACAAAGAAAGTTACTCGCATATTAATATACAGATTTATGGTTTCACAATGAAGTAGATGTTGGAATTAAATAGAAAAATATCCCAGATTAGATTGGCTCCCACAATGTAAATAAGTGCAAACAAAGCGTGTATCTGATCCAATGTCTACGACATCGACGGATAGCACCACAATTTAGAACCTTCTCCCATTCACTGTACTTAAGTTAAAACTTTTATTATAATATTATAATTTTGAGAGTTATTGGCAAATCAACTCAGAAATACCTTTAAATTACGTCTAATACGTTAAAATTTGGCCAGCCGTGAGCAAGAAATTACAACAAAAAATAACTCCCCCCTCACGTGCTAATATACAGATTTGAGGTTTCACTCTTAAGTAGATGTTGGTTATTATCTCACTATCGTTTCAATCATGGGCGAAGCCACGGGGAACAGCTAGTTAGTAATAATAATAATAAATTTATGTATTAAATTCACTTTAAACTGCACAATAAAAAGTCAAACTAATTTTATAAATCTGAATGAGAGTTAGTTGCCCTTTCACACCTTCTTTTACTCAACAATCGTCAAGAAACTTTGCTTCAAGCTCAAAAGAAGTTTAGATTAGGATATGGGCAGCCATAGCTCCTCTCCTGCCGGCCTTAGGGAGGGAATTCATTGATGGAGACCCAGTGGGCATCCAAAGTTTCAGTGGTAACCTAATATAACAGGATAGATAAATGAAGTAATTTAAATAGTAAATTAATCTAAAGCAAACTAGCTGTGGTTGATACTTAAAAAACTTAACTCATATGACGTCAAGAGCAACTACAAGTATCAAATAAAGCTATACATTCTGAAACCAGTCATAGATTTAAGTTAATAAGCTGTTAAGAATAATATGTAATATAGAAGTGTTCAAACATATAACATGTGACATAAGTAAAGGAGTTGGTTGTTAGTTACCTGAGAAAGACGATGATGTATGGCCGGGGTTTGCCCGCTGTAGATGTAGGTAAGTCATTGAAATCATTCAGACAGGCGACCACAGTACGTTGTACAGACGTGGTCAGCTCTCAGTCTATAGTCTGTTCGTCAAGTGTACTATTTGCACGTCAGGAAATAGTTTGAGATACACCTAAAACGTGAGTGCACCTTTCAGGGGGATAACAAGCACCCCAACTCATCAGGTCCGGACCTGCGGAAGAAATTAAGTCTTAGAATATATAAATTAAAATTAAAACAAAACATAATCGTAAACCACTACACAAAATTGAGTAACACTAAAGAGTGTGGAGTAAAGTTAGTTGAGGATTACCTGAGATAGTTGAGATGTAAATCTTTACTGGGCCGAGGGATGGGGCCAGGGACCAAGTAAGCAAGAGAATCAGGAGTTTCCTCCAATAAGGAGTTTCCTCCGGGGGAGAAAGTCACGACGTCTCGTCCTCAGGAAAATGAGAATCGGCTCGGCCCCTGAGAATAAATAAAAAGACTACTTACTACAACTCAGTGTTAAATAAACCTAATACTACAAATACAAACAAACTCTACAAGACTGGTTCCAGAATGCAATAATTAAAAAAAGGATAAAAATTCTCACGAAAACAGAAGTGAAGACAGCCACAACCACAAAGCATAAAGAAATTAAAATTAAAAAAATTTGCCTAGCAACAGGAATAAAAAAATGTAAACATAAAGTAGTAACTATAACTACATACTCCCCTGTTTTTATTGATTCTTCATCATGGGCAGTACCATATTGTTGACTTTATAACTGAAAAGGAGACTGCTCATGCTTACCAATGTTTTGAAGCCAGAAACTGAGCACTCGCAAAATTAGTTCGGCACTCGTCACTAAAGATTGTGCCAGGAGTGAGATTTCACGCTAATGATTTTTTATCCTTGAAATTGAACATTTTTGCTTCTACTTAAAAGGTTGAGATTGCGGTTAAAAAAGGTATTTTTAATGCCAAAATTCTCTACCAGAATATGTTAAGTTTTGCAACACATATTTTGGCCTCAAAATTTAACTTGGAATATTTCTTTGTAATAAATGGCAGTACATATTTTATGTGGTTATGGCTTGTAACACTTTTCATAGACAGAGAATTTTATCTATTCTGCCTACGAAATCATCACACTTTAAATTTTGTCTCTTGATAACTAGCTACTATAAGATAGTCAGCGTTCGCAAAATTTCACGATCTTTAAAAATATTCTTGATTCAGAAGATCAATGCATTTAACTGTGAAAATCACCTTTTGCTGATCATTTCATCATAGCCATAATTTTGGAAAAATAGATGCAGGGAATCTATATATTCATATGCAAGTGGATTTCTTTTCACAGTCCAACCTCAGTAACGCCTGGACAGATTTTAACGTCTGAGGTATCAAATTGAAGGGAGTTTTATGTAGATACGTCTTAGAATTTTAAAAAAGGGCGTCACTAAAGTACAGTAAAGGGCTGAAGTTTCAGGACAGTTAAGCTATCCAACGAAATTTGACCACGCTCAGTTCACTTTGTTTACAATTACAACTGAACATACGATCATACTTAATAGTTCTACAGGTAAACCACAGATTGCAGTGTTTGCAAGTGAAGCTGCAACCGAGTAATCTAGTTTAGAATAATTAGGCCAATAAATTAAAAGTAAGACTCCAAACAGACGAGCTATTGGTTCATTATATTCGGAGAATAAAGGTGAGATAATTAATCATATAAAAAAAAGCTTTAACCATCACACTTAATTTTTACCACATTATTCAACCATTATTATTGTATGAGAAGTATCTGTCTTAGTAATGCCGAGCAGAGCCTCGCACCTAATGGTATCCTTCTGAAATCATGATTAATCGACACAAATAACAATAATTAATTTCTTGATAATCATTGTAAATACGTGTTGCTCATCACTAATTCAAATAAAACACTTATATTATGTCTAAACAACACTTTAATTTTCACAAAACATTTATAGATTAATTACACTGGTGATATATTTTGGCACTCTTAGTCACGTCGGTCTGAGGATGGCAACATAGAGTGCCGAAATATATCACCAGTGTAATTAATCTATAAATGTTTTGTGAAAATTAAAGTGTTGTTTAGACGTAATATAAGTGTTTTATTTGAATTAAATATCAATAACTAAATCGTTTGACAACAAATGAGTAAAGACTTATACTGTAAGATACACCTTATCTGAGGTTGCGACTTAGCTCGTGCCACGCGCTTGCTGCGGAGAGTCTGGTTTGTGAAGTGTATCTGGTTTCTTGTCTCCAAGATAATATTGAGGAGAGATGAAAATTTTCACACTAAGACAGCTACAAAAGATGTGAGCCACGAGGTGGTAGACGTTGCGGTAGTCAGAAAAATAAAATAAAATCGAGGGAAGAAAATATATTTATATTTTTTTATTTAAATTACCCTTTTGTGCAAGGCACCTCTAGGTGAGTAATCTACGGGAATATAAAGCATTAAAATCTTAGCTGGCCCGTCACCATGTGCAATTCTACATATTGGACAAAACCTGGCCAAAGATAATGAAGCAAACTTCTACCAAATCTGCAGGAAGATATCAAGCAAGCAATGAAAATGGTGGTGTTCTACTGGGTTAATTTAGATCTGCTGGGTATTACTGGTGATTTAGAAATATTTAACCAGAAAAAAACAGAATATATAGGGCAACCGCACTTGCGAGGGCAGGTCTCCACACATACGCTGGTGAAGCTGTAAAATAACTAAATAAGCAAATTAGTCAGCAAATTAAATTAGTGTGAAGTAGCGCCTACGATATATGAATTTTGAAGGGAAGTAGTAGACTTACCCTCCTGGGTTCTGTAGACACTGGGCTGCAGTGTAATTCGTGGAGAGAAACAGAAGACTCGACGGACGACTGGGCTCGTTCGCGGTACACGGCGCACTGCCAGTCCTGGGGCCCGCGCCTCCCCTAGGCTCAGTATCGCCAACACTCCCCCTAGTAGTCCGAAGAGTTGTTTCCACCCTTAGTGTGACATCACCGTCCTTGCACTCTTGTAGCAGGTATTTCTTGCCAATCAAATAGGTCGAACAACCGTTTAAATTTTGAATTAGAGTGAATTGTTATACAGTTATGCTCTGCCTCTAAGATATATAATTAAATAAAACTCCTAAAACAGTGGGAATGATAACGATACAGAATTGGGTGAAGTGAAGTGTAAAAGTAGAGAAAAATAAAAATATGAAGAATAATAATCACAACGATGAAGTGAAATGATGACAAAAGTAATCATATTGGTCTTAATTTCTAATTAATAATAGGTAAAAAATGGACAACCCAAAATAAATTATTCTCATAATAGAGCAAAACGTATGAACTTAAATTTTACTCCCTCCTTATAAACTACCCTTTACAGATTATTATGATCAATGAAGGTACAAATTTTGCACCAGTATCTGTGTTCGTTCGATAAATGAAATAAAATTTATATATGGTACTTCATACGTCCACTCACCTTAGATTTTATGAAAAAAATTTCTCAAGCAACTCAAGCAAATTGAAACTTTCGAAGTATTGCCCCAAAACAAAAACAAACAAAATCTTTATGTGAAATGAGATGAAAAAGGTAGGTGCAATTCTCTAAACAAATCTGTGAGATAAAATTACGGAATAGTCTCTTTCATATTGGAAATTTGAGGTTTCATTGCAAAAGGTTTAACCGTAAAAGACAGTTCATAAATGTTTTTATGGAATCTGTCATATCATGGAATGAATAATAGGCCAGAGGCATAGATACGAGGTGGGGAAAGGGGGTTGTGATCAGGGAATGTATTCCCCATCAACCGTATAATAATGAACTAGGTCATCGGGAAGTGGAAAAAAGTTCATTTGCTTGAGTTACACCAGTGGTTGTATATATGTATATATAATATTGATAATGAATAATGAATATTTATTGTCATTGTCATCAACACAAATACAGGTTATAGACAACGTCATTATTATGGTATATAAAATATATTATGCCCTTGTACAAAATTAGCCAATAAATTATACCTTTAATAATTAACTATGATATGACAAAATGTCTTATACTATAAATAAGAGAAAATTAAGTTATGAAATAAAATCCTTTCTTGATTAAATTTAATCTTAAGTCAAAAAACTATACTTTTACTATCCAAATTTAAAAATTCTGTGACAGAATAGAATGGATTTAAAATAAGCCAGTAATAAAACTCATTGGTTTTGAACAAAACCAAAAAAATATTTAATACTAAATTAGGCAACTTATAAAAAATTTCATTCCTGGAATGATGTGAGAACTCTGAGATTTTGTTAATCTACAGAAAGGTGTGTCAATTTTTGATGAACTTCTTGTGGGGTACGAATTAAGGTTTTCTCTTAAATTGAAGCTGTCAATTTTTTTTAATTGTACATATAGTGGTATCAAAAATATACAGATTGAAAACAGTTAAAATTTTGATATTCTGAAAGAGAGGTCTGCAATGGGAATCTCTTGGAGTGTTTGTTAACATTCAAACGATCTTTTTTTGAATCAAAAGTATGTCTTTAGTTTTACTTGAATGACCATAAAAAATAAAACGATATCTTATAACTGACTGAAAAAATGCAAAATATGAGGAGATGGCATAATGTTGAGGAACAACATGTAACAATCTCTGTAACAAAAACACAACCCTTGATGTAGTTTGCAAAATACCCTCGTTACGTCAGACTGAGCAGAACTGCACACTCAGCGAATTTAAAATGCTTAAATACGTAATTTAGATGAAGCCTCACTTCCACATCAAGTATAATTAACGTATTTCCGTAATCGAGCATGCAAAGATATTCTCTATAAGAATAACAAGGGAAGTGAGGATGCAGATTTGCTGTCACAGGAAATGGGGGATTTTAGGCTAAAATCCAGCAGATCACTCTGGATGAAGCCACATACCAATTAAGTTTTATTAAGATATGGGGAGAAATAAATAAGCTGAACGATTATTTTTATTTCCTATAAGGTCCTTATTTCTCCATATATCCTTATTTGAGAGTAGAAGGATTCATTATTTGAGGGGTTCGCTGCCTAGGAATAGAAAAAAAAAATGGAAACCGGATTGAGCCACATACATTTTTACCAAACTATGATGAGGAATAAGCAATCTACAAAATATTTTTATTTTCTATAAGGTTAACATAGAAAGCGAGTAAACTGAGTTTGCAGGTTTGCTGCTAAGGAATTGTAAAAATGGGGGATTTTAGGCCACAATCCAGTACAGTAGATGTAAAATAGATCTATACCAGGTTTTATTAATTAAGATATGTTAATAAAAAAATTAGATACAAATTTTTATTTATTTCCCATAAGGTTAACATTAAGCCTACCCAACATTTGGTAATTTGGTTCTCTAGTTCAGACGTGACGGAATTCTAATCAAATAATTAAACTCAAATACACAATCTTTTACAATTATTTTAGCAGGATTTATCTGAAAATTCAAACAAATGGTGTTTAATAGCTTGTTTGTAAACATCTACGCTTGTTTACAAACTGCAAGTAAACGACGACAAGATTGTTACACATTACAATACATTCTATTCTCTATTATGTGGTATTACATTGGGAATGAAGCAAACAGCTGTAAAATCCTAGGCCTATCACGAGTTTACTAATCACTGGCAGTAATAATTATCCTTACATGACAAACGGGCTTGAAAGACAATTAAGCGTCACCATATGCAGAAAAAAGGAAGAAATTACATTAAAAAAATCACATGATTGTTTCCAATTGTTGGTTAACAGCCGAAATAAATTTGTAAAATAATGATGTCCGACATTTTTGTTAAGTCAATGGCACTTTACTAAAATCCCTGAATAATCCGATTTATTCAGAACCTGCCTTATTCCTACTATCTGTATTTTCTTTAGAGAATGCAATCTAAAGGCGCAGATTACCCACAAATTTTAATTTATAGTTTAAAATTTTTAAATTTCCATTGGGTAATAGTATCCCCAGGCCCTCTGTTAGTGATCCCTCTTTATGGAGTCTGATGATCTACACCTGCTAAAACATGTTAGTATAGGGCTTTGGGAAAAACAAATTCAGATCAGTTGACTCTCGATAAACCGACACTTATGATACTAGGAGGGTGTTGGATCACTGAAAATAAGACAAAACCTAACCAATAAGTTATCAAAAGACAACTAGTGATGATGTTCATTATAAATCCAAATATCAGGGGTAAAAATTTATCAGTTTGGGCATTAATTTGACAAAATAGAAATGTTTGTTGGATGTAAAACACAACACGATTAAGTTTAATAATAACTCTGCAAGTCCCTCTATCATAGGCCTGAATAACATGAATTATAGCCTTTAGTCAATCAAATCTCTTTATTTCTTTGTACATGTGGTACCATAAATAGTGTCAACATTCTAAATTCAACCATGCCTTCCTGCATTACTAAAGTTTAAATGTTAAAATAGTCTATGATTGTCTTTTGTTTACCTTAGTCAGCCTTTCACAGTTTGTAAGTGATTAAATGCTATGCAGTCAAATCTAAGTACTTGCAGCCTGCTTTTATCAGTTCTCTCTTACTGGGGCAGGACAAGACCTGGTGAGTGCGAGTGTGCACACCAAGTGGCATGCTTTTCATTGCTGATCTGAGTGAAAAGGGCTATGAAAAAAAGGGCAAGGCAAAACTCCAGCCACAACTGCCACAATACAATTCAAAATTCACTATTCAGTATTGTATAGATGCTGGCCGATGACACGTTTAGCACAGCCAGGGCCTGATTAACCACTAGGCTGACTAGGCTGCAGCCTAGGGCGCCAGTCATCCAGGGGCGCCACAGGATGGAGAATAAATATTGTTTTTATATTTTTTAATAAATTTAAGAAAACAAAACTAATGTCTCGCGCCCCCTTTTGCGTAAATGTCGCCTGCTTAGAATTTTCTTTATCAAACCTAAAGATACATTCTATAGTCTTACTGAGTAATGTTTATTTTATCGCTTGCGTGATCATGCTTGATTGCACAACTATCTCGATTACGGTTCCGAGGATATTCTTCAAAGTCTGGAAATAACTAATTTCTGACTGAAAAACGTGTTTTATTCAGGTTACCCTGGCCAGAAAAACTAATAACTCAATAAAATAACTTTTTTGATGGAAAAAAATACATTATGAGTATGAGGGCCTTATCGGTTGCCTTGTACGAAAACAACGAAATAATGAAAATGTAAAAAAATAACGTAGCCTAATAAAATAGATACTCCCAGCCTTAGCCATATGAGGCCGGGATGTGAGTGTCTTTGTTATCCTCCAGTTGGTTCTAGTAAAATATTATAGTAAGCTGATGAGCTTATGAAATAATACACTTAAAAGTCTAATGAAGACTGTTACGATGAATCAATATCTGAGTCAGATGTGGCAGAATTCAAAAGTAGAAAAGAAGAGCAGTGGGGGTGTAAGTTGCGAAGGTGTCAGTTGAATAAGTGTCAAAGGCAGCGGAGACATGTCCTTGAACATATGACTGATTAGAACAGTCTTATTTTTAGCGAATTTCCCCTATAGGGAAGAAGCTGTTACCGTAGTACTCATGGTAAGACCTAAGCCCGAGACCATGATAACTTTTTGTTTTGGGGCCCCCAGAAGCAAAAAACACTATTCGTTCATTTTCATACATGTATATATATGTGTCTTTAAGCACGATAACTCGCGTAAAAATGGTCCGATTTTAATGAAATTTTGCACGGATGTGTAAAGTAGTAATTATTTAGACGAGTTCGTAAACCAGCCTGATCGGACTACCGGAAGGGGGGGTAAAGGGGGGTAAACCCCTCCAAAAATGGGTTTTTTGAGCTTTTTACATAGAAAAATAAAAATATTCTAATTTTCGTTTGCACCGTTGAATTCAGCTCAAAAAAACAAACAATTTAGTATTTTGAATCACTGCTCTATGTCCATTGGTTACCGAGATATTGAAAGTAGTAAACACAGTACGTTGTCCCAATGTTAACCTTATGGGGAATAAGTAAAATTCTGTATCTCGCTTATTTCTCAACATATCTTGATAAAACTTGGTAAATGGCTTCATCTAGTTCAGATCTACTAAATATTGAATTAAAACCACCCAGTTTTAATATACCCATAGCAGCAAACCTGCATACTCATTCCCCATGTTATTCTTATGGAGCTTTCACAAACATGTAAAATCTCGCTATGTTGGATTGAAATATGTTGTTTTGCATTTGAAATTCGCTGAGTATGCAGGTCTGCTGCAACGGGGGTATTTATATTTGTGATACTTTCCGTCTGCAATGATCATAGTTCAGTTATTTTCTCGGTTGTACTTTTTAGGCTATTAGTTCTGGGGTAATTAAATTCATAATTTCATTGTATATAGTATATACGAAATATCTGGCTATATATAGGGACAGAAGGGGGGGGGGGTGAAGGGGAGGGGGCGCCAAATCAACTCAAGCCTAGGGGCGCCATACCTCTTAATCAGGCCCTGAGCACAGCATCAGAGAACCAAGTGTGATGGACTATCAAAAGTCATCTGTACCACCAACAGGAAGTAACTGATGGCTTAATGTAAAGCTCTTTCATATTGGCGACCAGTTAGCATCTCATTACCACCTATCATTCATTATCAAAGTACCGGTAACGGTTTTCATGTGCATACACTCTCAATTTTAACAATGTTGCTCTCAGTGACTGGATTAAGAGTCAAGTCACTAAACCAAGGTACTCCTGTATATAGCTACCTACTAAAGCTCTTTTTGCATTACCCCCGATGAGTTCTATGCTTGTTTTGGAATGGGTGTTTAACACAAGGTGAGAAAAAGAATGGTATAGTTAAAGTTATTTTTATTAAAGTACAAAATTGTATAACTTATTATTCTATAACAAAATATTGAACAGTATCATACATCATTGATGAAATAAATTATGCATTTTAGAATAATGTATAAGTTAGATTGGAGGACTTCTTTACATTTAAAGATAACAACTTTGAGGTAAGACACATTAAAATAATCTGCTTAAATCATTTACATACTGAGGAACATTACCCAATAAAGGACAGATGGTGGTTACTATGTAGGGTTCACATAAAAATAATTACATTTCTGGGTTACCTTATTGATAAATCTGGTGGTTTTGAGCAAGTTGATGACTAAAACTAACAAAAAGCCATCTATTGTAAGGCACTTTATTAAGGCTTGAAAATGAAAAAGAATATTTTGTGTTAAAACTGTCTCCTTAGATGAGTTAGCTTAGGTGACTCGATCAGAGATCTCAGATATAGTTATTATTAATACCATGGTTTATGCTTATCTAGTCAATTTTAAACAAATAAATGTATCCAAATTAGCCTTAATTATCAATAGAATGGAGTAATATGTGACATTGTAGAACTTATTCACCATATTATTTATTAAAATATATCTCCGCATTCATGTTTTTTCTGGTAAAGATGTACTTTTAAACATAACTTTTCTTGACCCTTAAGTGCACTTGCCTATGGTGGACGCTCGGGGTCAACTAGGCCCTTAATGATAAAATCAATTAAAACAACCTTTAAATATACTAATATTTTGATAATATTTTGATTACTTGGAGAATTTTTTAATTTATAATCGTTTTCCAAGGTTAATAATTTTTTAGTTTTAAGTATTTTTTTAACAAAACTTTCTACAGAGAGAAAAATACGGATTATTTTTTTTGTCAGTAAGTAAGGAATAAATAGACTATTTTACTTACGTATTATATTATGTAACATAATAAATAAAAACCTTATAAAAATTACTAAAATAAAATAAATAATATAAATTAATAAAAAAATTATTTACTTAAGAGGAATAAGAAAATCTTATTTGAAGGAATACCTTAACTAGTGGATAGGCGTTGCTGAGCAGCTTGCTTTTGTGTTCGTTTAGTCTGCTGTTAGAACAATGTTTATTATAATCAGCTGTTCCTTGACATTTTTATCCCCATGTTAAATCTTAAGGACAAATACAAAACTTCATGGGCATACCTTAAGGACTTCTTAAGGACTCTTTCCTTGGGTCTGACCTTCAAAAATTGATTTTCTTCAAAACTTCATGCTGAGCTCTTTCCAAAGACATCTAAATATTAAAACTGATTCAGAACCGTAGGAGGAGTCTTGGTCACAAAAAATCCCTAATGTATCAAATAAGCATAGTTAAAAATGGGTTTGATTTTTTGGAACCCGTTACCGATAGTTTAGAGCCAAAGTTAGCAAAGCCAGCCGCAACTAGAAGAACTTAAGGGCCCTCAAGAAGGTACCTAACTACTCGACAGCGTTGCCATCCTCTAAATGAAATTAGAGCAAATGAAAATCACATAGGCCCTCCACGTGCACTTCAGGTCCAAGGGATAAAATATTTGTTTTCTTTCAGTTTGTTTCATACTTTACATCTTTACTTTACTTTTAACTACACAGTATGATTTTAGGCTTGGTAAATAAGAAGTTAAAGGTATACTTTATGAATTTCCAACAATCCACCATATTTATAAAAAAACAATATATGACATGTTAAGGCAAAAAAATACCTCGCTTATACATAGTCTAACTGTGTTATTGAAAGATTAATTTTGCACTAAAATTAGTTCTCAATTACCTGGCGATAAAAAGCACATTTAAATCCAGTTTTTGCAACAACATTTGACTGGGTTAGACACTTCAGAAAGTAGAACGATAGTTAACACCTAGTTTATAGTTTAAGGCACGATTTTACTATCTACTTCCAAGTTAACTCTTATAGCAAAAATGTTTCATGATTATCAAAATCAAAGTACAAGTTACAATGCAGTTGTAAATAATTTTACACGTTATAAATAATTTTACACAACACTTCTTAAATTCTTCAAGGAAATGAAAGTTTAAATACATTTGAATTTCATTCAACAACGAATGTTTTTGTCAAGTTAAATTTTGTAATTTCACTTAGAAATAAATTATTTCTAAAAAAAGTTAGTTGATATAAATTTATACCAAATTTAAATTAGATTATATTTGGTTTTCATATTTTATGACACATTTAACTTTAAATTACCACTCAATAAAAAACTTGTTGGCAACATAAGCTTCTTAATAAGTATTCTTGCTTAAAAGTTGAAGGTCTGCAAAATTTAAGACAGTTAAAAATGGTCGAGCCCCCGATATTGGAGTTTTACAAAAATTCAAGGTCTCTTATTAATCTACATACAGCTTTGGAGGTACATGACTTTCTCTGCAAAAATACAGTAAACTATTGTCCTTGCCACATTACAACCTTATAGTATATGCTTTAACATCCAACTTTCAGCAAAGATAACAATCACTACTTGAAAAATTGTCTTACTACCAAGTCATGGCTATGATTACAAAGCATATAATTGAAACCATAGTAAAAAATCAAATTAAAGCTTGGTGGTGTCATGTTAAAGCAAGTGTGTGATGTGTACTCCTGTAGGAAAACTAGGTAATGATTTCTTACTATTAATTAGGACTTAAATTATGGCAATTGATGATGTTAGTAGGAACTGACATTAGTGGCTCAATGTTCATGTAAACTGAACAACAACGAGCAAATGTGCGGAGGAACTATCACAGGAAACTGGTTAACATGAATATGGACACTGTACAAGTTACATTACATAATGTAGTGATGTATACATTAACCAAATAGACTGTGGTAAAATATACACCACAAAAATAAAACAATAATTTATCAGCAATACAATTAAAATTCACAGTTCGCTTGAGTTTTAAAAGACATGTTTTTTAGTTAATGCACTACAAAATGATAATTGCTTTTACATGAACATAATTGCATGATGAAAAAAATGAATTGCAAAACAATAATGATGGAATAACAATTATCAAAGAGTAAAAATTGGTACGTCATGGTTTAAAAATCATCAGTTCAGACGACAGTGTAAAATTTTACATTAAAAAAAGTATGTCAATATATATACCAAGGACTATACCATAATTATACAAAGAACATTAATAAAATAATTTTAAGAAATATAAAAAACTTCATTAAAATTAATTAAAATATAAGAATAAGCAACAGGAGAGGAACAGTAAAGAACTTTTGTATCGACTAATAACCAGAATAATTAGTGACAACAGTCAAGGAAAAACTTAACGGTAGAATCTAAACATAACTGTTCATTAACGAAGATCAACGCTTAAACACTGTACAAAATAAAATGGCACTCTGACATGTACACTATATACATATCTACAAAAACTAAAGCTACGATTTACACTGTACACGAGATAGGTCAACAGTCGTCAGCAGTTGGGACACCTGCCGTTGGGCGAGGGGGGCGGGGGGAGGGGGTGGAAGTAGGTGGAGGAGGAGGGGGAGGGGGGGCCGGAGGAGTGGGACCGCGGGGTGGGCGGTGGGGGGAAGGGGTCACTGTCGCAGCGGTAGTTGCTGTCGCTCTCGTCGCACACGTCGGTGCTGCAGGGCGTGGGCGGCGGCGGCCGGTAGCGGGGGCAGCAGTACGAGTCCTCGCGCTGCGCCGTGGTGGCAGGGGAGGGGGGAGGGTTGAGGGGGTAGCACAGCAGCGACGCGGAGCTGCTCGCACCCGTCACGTGGCTGCGGTCGTAGCTGGAGCTGCTCGTGCCGTTCAGCGCCGTCATCCGGACGACCGGCACAGGCTTCGGCGCGATCGGCACGCCCGACTTGGGTATCACCCGTAGCGGCTTGGGCGACAGCGGGTCGGCCGCCGAGTCCTCGCAAGGGATGCCTTGGTTGGCCGACCCGAACCTACGAGCAAAAATTGGGTAAATATTTCTAAAAAACTGACCCCACTGTTGGTATGAACCCACTGCAGACCTTGTGAGGAACACAAGCTCGGGCTGGGAACGACAACGTACAAAAAAGGACCAGTTTTTTTAGGTTAGTGGAATAAATAATATGGTGGTGAACTAATTTAACTAGAAATTTCTTTTGAGAACCAGCTGTTATGTGGTTAAAAAAAACTTTCACCTGTGTTTTCATTACTATGAAAGGAATAAAAAATTGTTTTGGTTGTTGATTAACACTGTTTATTTGCTTTTTTTTACTCAAATATTTTCTTCCAAAGTAAAATTTTCAAAATTGGTGTAGTTAAATATAAATTAGACAGTTGACAATAAACAAACTCTTTATTTCTACAAAAACATAATCCAACCTGTCCCCTTCCAAGACCATAGAGGATCATAATATTTACATGAAAGTAACAAATAACTGATTTATGGGTGTGGATGAGCAAATGTTGTCTGCCAGACCAGTACCACATGGTTGTGTTTAATTCACCTTCAACGATGAGACCAACATTCTTAATTCTTAATTCATTCTTAATAAGACAGGTACCTCATGGAGGACGTTACCCTGAATATGAGTGAAGGATGAGTGTGATGATCGTGATGATAGTGGCGCGATCTTGTAGCCTTGTTACTGACTACAAGTAATGTCAATAATGTATGATGTCAATAATAATGTAAATAATACAAAATATGACAAGCCTCAACATGTTCATCACCAGGTCTATGAGACTTAATTATTCTTGTCTTTCAAAACAAGTTTCCAAAAGAAAAACCATTCTAAAACAACAATCAAAAGTACTTATTCTCATCTCTGGTGACCCATACAAATACAAATATACTGTATTTAAAACATTTGTATGAATGATTTTTATGAATTGTCAAAAAAAAGCCATAAAATTATGTAATGTCAATTGTGTAAATTGTGTAAACAACTTATAGTAGTGTAGGCTCCTACAAATAAATAACAAAACAACTCAACAACAACTTCACAAAAATAACAAAACAACAACAAAAAATGGTCTCCATAAGTAAGTCATACAAATTTAATGCTTTTCAAATAAAATTTTTTGAATGTCCCTCCTAAACTTAGATTTATTTAATCAAGAGGAGTTATATAATGCTACTTTTAATTCTCAATACTTAATTCAAATATAATGTACATGATAAATGATTTTAATTTGGACCAAACAAAATCTAGAGATAGCTGTTAGGTAAATAAACCTGAAGAAACCTTATTTTTTAGCATCATTATATGGCTGTTCATTGTTAATTCAGTTATATATCAATACAGAAAATGTTTTCTTAGCTGAATTAATTGAGTCGAAATATCTATTGCAGAGTTCTACAACAAACACTTTAGGCAAACTAGAAGAAAAATCAATTTAATTTCTTAAAGGACTGTATATTAATATAAGATAAAAAACAAATCTGAATTAGTTTTGTTTTTGGGTTTTATTTTACATACATCCCAATGAGATCACAAAGCCCAACACAACGACCCCAAGAAATTGTTTAGTGAAAAATGTTTAAAAACAGCTCAAATAATTTCATAAAAACTTGGGATATAGCTAGTTTACTTGGCTCACCTCCTCTTGCAGCGGTACAGTGCAGCAGCGAAGGATGCCAGGACACTGACACTGATAAGTATGTACAGGGTGACGTGGCCCTGGGGCGGGTTGGTGGACGGGCGGGTGGGGGGGTGAGCTTGGCACGCGAAGACCGTCTCGTCTGAGCCATCGGGACAGTTGGACCAGCCGTCGCACACGGCCGCCAGCGAGATGCAGGGAGAGCCGCCGCCGCAGGGGAACATGTCCGTGGCTGTGGCGCTGCAGCACGACACCTCGTCCGAGCCGTCGGGACACTGCGACACGCCGTCGCACACCCAGCTCTTGTCTGCGGGTCAACGAGGGACAAGTGCGTTATTCGATTGTAAAAGATAGGTTGGGTAAGGTTTGATTGGCCCTCGATGGCTCTCTGACAGGTTTAAACCAATACAGAGGTTGATAATGGGTACAGTAATAATTAGACACTGTAATTTTACTGGTAAGTCTACCAGCTATTCGGATTGACTTCCTGTTCACCTTGGTTCCTCCTTGTCTCCCTCGTAAGTTTGATTCCTGGCTGAGCTTATAAAACAGCTCAGGTCTGAGCACTGGACCATCTCAGAGGGCTCCAGCTCAGCTCTGACCATCTGAGAGGGGATGAGGGACGCTCACCAGAACAAACTTTTGAGTGTTTGCTAGTCTGGACTAGTCTGAAGGACAAACCAACCTGAATGAGACTCTTAAAAAAAAAGAGAGCTCCCACGTGGAAATCTTTATCCGGGAATGCTTGGGAGGTCTTGAGTTAGAAGGTGAGTCATCCCCTGAAGAGCCTGAAAGATGGTTTGGAAGTGTATCCCTCTTCCTTCAGAGGCGAGGCTGACTGACCATATCAACCTTTCTCATCCTAACAAAACCTTCCTTCCATAACCTACACAATTATTGCTAATGGGACATCCCTTGCTGGCAATGCTGAGGCTTTCAATCCTTTAAAGTCTAAGGTTTGATTCCATACCTTTCCTAAAAGCTATAAAACAATGAACTAAGATCTGACTGACCGATGCACTGGCCGGAGTGGCAGGCGAACTGCATGACGGAGCAGTCGGGGCAGCCCATCTCGTCGCTGGAGTCGGGACAGTCGGTCTGGCCGTCGCAGCGCCAGGCGCCGGGGATGCAGTCGGCGCCGCAGGTGAAGTGGTCCGCGCCGCAGGCCGGCAGCGCCGAGCACGTGGCTCGGTCCTGGGACACCACATCACACCACATCATTCAGAGGCTCAGAGAATAAATCATTTTACAAACAGTGCATTGCCGAAAACTAATAAACATGATGAAATAGTTATTTGTGTATTAAGAGAGCAAAGTATATTATTGCCGCTCGAGAATTGTAGATAGCCGCACGAAGCGTCAGCCGAGTGCAGCCAAACATTTCGAGAGCGGCAATGACTATTTGTGCTCGTAATACATACAGTATTTTTTCTACCACTGCATGGAAATAATCACATTGCCACACCTGTAAACAGTACCCAAAACGGTTCATTTTCGCTTTAATTTCATTCTCGCTCGCTTTTGTGAGCGAGAATGAACATTCCCGCTCGCTAAATCAGGGTTACTTATTAGGTTAAGGTGGCACACAAGAGAGATAACTATGACGTCAAACACCAAAGACCAGTTTCTATTGGTCAGAAATCCCATGACACTCACCGCATTCTAAATTCTAGTTGCCTTGCTCTAAATCAGCTGATTTCACAATCGGCGTTTCTATTTCAACTTCCAGTTCGTTCCAATAGAATAAGCAAACATAACCTCAATGAACTTTTGTGTTCAGGTTAGTTAATAAGTTACCATGTTTAAATAATGGTGGTAGGAAAAATATTGTGTGTATTACGAGCACAAATAGTCATTGCCACTCTCGAAATGTTTGGCCGCACTCAACTAAAGCTTCGTGCGGCCATCTACAATTCTCGAGCGGCATTGACTTACTTTGCGCTCTTAATACACAAATAGCTATTTCCTACCACCATTATTTAAACAGATTAACTTGTTTACTAACCTGTACACAAAAGTTCATTGAGGTTATGTTTGCTTATTCTATTGGAATGAACCGAAAGTTGAAATAGAAACAGTGACAATGATATCAGCTGATTTAGAACAAGGCAACTAGAATTTAGAATACAGTGAGTGTCATGTGATTTCTGACCAATAAAAACTGGTCTGTGGTGTTTGACTTATGTACACATTGTACAAGTTGACGTTGTACACATTGTATATAACGTATGTACAATAGGTTCTCTTGTGTGCCACCTTAATCTATTGTACAGTTCAAGTAACCCTGATTTAGCGAGCGGGAATGAAATGAAAGTGGAAATGAACCGTTTTGCTTACTGTTTGCAGTTGTGATTATTTCCTTGCACGGTAGAAAAACAAATTTCCTTTCTAATCTACTTAGAGAATAACTAGTGACCGTACTTGTCATTTGCTTGGGTTAGAAGACATTAATCAATAGTCTATGGAATGCACACTTAAATTAAGTTTCATACAGCTGTGAGCTATTCCGCTGTTTAAACTTTCAAACTCAAGTATCCACAGATGTTCACATTACAGTTTTAAATTGTTTATGGGAACCGTGGACATCCATGAGGCATAACCCGAGGGGATTAAGGATTAAGGACATGAGTAGGCCAATCTGCAGTTAAGGTACATGATATATTTTTGTGTAAAAATATCAGAGGTCAGTAAAACATATATATTGTAATAAACTTCAACTGCGCACTTCTGATAAGGTAAAAAACCGCAGTATCGCAAACGGGTATGTTTGTTTCTTCTTTTACCAAGAACAAACACATAGAATCTGATGAATTCACAAATATACAGAAACCACTTTTATTTAAAAACAAGTAGATAAATTCTTAATTGTATTTGTTAAGTTTACTTGGTATTTTGTTATTAGTTACAAATGAATTCAAATTTAACCACTAGACTTTTTGAATTTATAGCTGGCAGAAGGAAGATGAGTTGGATGGCTGGAATTCAGTTATATACTGACCTTGACATTTTCTAAAAAGACCTTAAACATTTTTGTTGTATAAAAAAATCATACAACTAGCTACAGTAGACTCGCAAACTTAACCAAACTCCTCGAGTCTGAGACATCCGGATAACAAGTTTTACTATTAATCCGACATCCCCTTAAGCTTGATAAATTATAACTTTGATGTGCAAGTCACAGCTCGAAGCCAATACTCTGGTTCAGACACATGATTACTGGTCTCAACTATTTCCCAAGAGAATAGTCAAATTCAGTAACTGTCCATTTACAGCCAATCACGTCTCGTTAAAAAGATATCACTTCTGCAATTTGTCATCCGTTTTAACCGATGTCCAGATAAGAGGGAGTCGACTGTACATAGAGCCTTATGCGTTTACCTCGTGCAACATGAGGCCTTGCGGACAGGAGCACTCGACGCTGCCGTGGGGCAGGGGCAGGCAGAGGTGGGAGCAGCCGCCGTGGTGGGTCAGCGGCCCACACGGGTGGTTGGCGTTGATCTGCACACAACACAGCGGTAATTGGGCAGCTCTTGCATTAATGAGGTTGACTTTCAAACCTGATTCTTGGTGACAAATGATGTGTGAATTGCTAATGGTAAGTTTTGACTATGGAGGCTCTGTGAGAAGCCATACGATGACAAGTCACAACTGTTTAAGGTCTCTATTTAATTTAAAGGTCTCTAATTATTTAAGGTCTCTGTTATACTACCAATTCACGATAGAGTACTTTAAGCGAACTAACCATTGAGTAACTTTAAGCGAAACAAAAAAGAAATACTTTTAATACCTCCCACAATTTTTTAACAGGTTAGGCCTCCCATGATTGGCACTACAGGTTAGGTTTACTATTAACTCACCAGCATTGACCTTGGTAAATATTTTGATAGCAGTCACCCGAAGCAATTAACAAAATGTGAATTCTTTGTGAAAGAAAAAACAAAAATCTTGTCATGAGGTATCATTAAAAAAAAAATGAACACGGGTTACATGGCAGGACTCACGTTGGTGGTGATGGCGGCCAAGTCCGTGAGATGAGCCACTTTGGACATGATCGCTTCCCTGGCCAGCCCCGTCCTCTTGTCCACCCTCTCAATCAGCTGTTGCTCCTTGTCGATCCAGTAGACAAAGTCACCCAGCACTGCCAACCCGGTCACCTGCACCAGCTGACTGGACACCACCACACGCCTGCCAATGCACACAATGTTACAAACGAGAAACAGCAGGCCAACGAGTTATTTCTAAAGAAAGGCCACCAAATCATCAACAAACCACATTTTATAACCAGGATCAAGTTACATTTGACAAAATTTCTAAAGATGTCTTCCAATATGTCAACAAACCATGATTTATAACCAGATTACAATTTCAAACAAAGAACCAGGTTACATTTGACAAAGGATCGACTCTTACACAAGTTGATAATTTGGGTTGGAAAAGGAAAGAAAAAGATTTCAACCACCGCCTGGATTTTTCCAGTCCACCACCAGTCGTGGTCATAGGGGTGGTGTATTTGCAGGTGTAAATTTGGTAATTTTTTGGCTTAAAGGAAAGAACTTTAAAGTAAGTTCTCTGAAGGTAACTTGATAACAATAAATTATGTATGAAATTGGTATAATTCATTATACCAAGTGATTTTTCTTGCTCTGAGAGGTTCCCCACCCATTAAGTTAACTTACATCTGTTTTCAGACAAGCCTGTTTCATCTATCCATCCAAGTACCAAAAGCTATTGGTTATTGTTGGAAAGGGTCATGCCAACCGTTATACTTAAAGAAGGAATTTGATATTTTTATTTATTAATTATTAATCATGTTCAAAAAGTTAATGCTTTGTGTGCTGTGGTAACGAATAATGAAGTTTTAAAGAAAATCTTACACTTCTCTTGACGCTGTTGATAAAACCAAAATAATATCAGAAATTGCACCTTTTTATATAACTTACCAATAATAAGATGACCTTTGGTGCAACATGCAAGGGATGAAACCAAACACATTTTATGCATCTTACTGCTTCTGATGATTGTTAGGAAAACTCTTCAAGACACAAATTCAACATGCGATCTTAGAGGTACACTCGGAGGAGGAGGAGGACTCACAAGTTGGTGCCGCCCAGGTCGGCCGCGCACAGCCGCGCCCGTGTGGCCCAGTACACGGCGTCATCTGCGCGGTCCACGGCCAGCGCCGTCACCTGCTCCGTCTCCTCGGCCACCGTCGTCCGCTTCTGGCCGTCCAGCCGCGCCCGCACCACCCGCGACGATCCGCCCGCCCCGCCCACGTCGCTCCAGAACAGGTACCTGCCGAGAAAAAAAAACAAAATCAAAATCTTGTTATTCATTGTAATATTTAAAACTATATATATATATATATATACATTTTAGTAAATAGAATCTATACTTATTCAATATGCTAAGGGTTTTTTTCTGATCAAGACTCCTCTTTCAGTTTTGAACCGATTTTTATAATAAAGGTGTCTTTGAGAAGAGTTTGACTTAAACCTTTGCAAGAAATAGAATTTGTGAAGGTTAGACTAAAGGGAAGAACCCTAAGCACCCTTAAAGTTTCCCGTTTGTCCATAAGATTTAACATGGGAATAAAAATTTCAACTAACAGCTGATCATAATAAACATAGCTTTATCAGCAGACAACTTATAGAAAAGAAACAAACAAAACCTTATATTACTTTATCACCAGCGACCTAAAGAAAATAAATAAACAAAACATTGTAGAGATAGTGAGGTGTGAGATGAAGCTTGGGTGTTTAGAAACAAACCCAGATGAAATTGGATTTTTCCAGGAGGGGAAATAAATATTTACATATGATCAATTGATTCAACAACGAATTTCTTGTGTCAGCCATGTGTTACATGCTAAACAAAAAACATGTCACCTGTTTATTGATTGTTATTCAAAGAGCAAAACATTGTTTCTAATATCAACCCACATTTTGTTTCGGTTTAGTATTTTTTATCTACCAGTCTAGTAGCGTAATCACATGGCTTTGTTTACTTCCATGTCATCGATGATTTCTTCCCCTCCTCTGTTGAAACTTCAAACTCAAGCTTCTTCTCATACCTCACTACCTCTAAGCAGCTGAGCAGCGCACACACTCTAGAAGTGTCAATAAAGATATGACAAAGTCATTGTCAAAGTCTGTATGAAAAAGATGGATTACAATACAGAGCCACCTTCCTACATTCCTCTTTTTCATTTATTACTTATTGCAATGTAATGCTCTAAATCGTTCAGGACTGGTTCAGTAAAGTATTGCTTTTGTTTTGTGTTGATTAACTTTGTTTACTTAGGGTTTTTATCATTAGGTGGAAAGTTTGTAAATACATTACTTGCAAATACAATCAATTTTGATCTTAAGAAGTTCTAAGTGATGTCAGTAATTCAGGTATTATACAGGGTGTTTTTTTTAACGCAACCCATTTTTAAGATTGAATAATGAACATATAAATATGAAATAAGTATTGTTTTATGGATCTTAACGTTTAATACAATCTATTATTTAAGTTTGACCACATTTAGTTTACCTTATGTGCTCAAAAAATCCGCCAGTAGCATTTATATGATGCTACTGGCGTATAAACAAACCCAGATGAAATTGGATTTTTCCAGGAGGGGGAAACTTTTATGGAGTTTGGGAATTTTATGCTCCATAAAATTCCCAAACTCGTGTTGCTAGGTACCTTTTTGAATTTCTTGCATTACATTTGTTTTGAGGTACTGAATATGCTGTGAATTGTTTTTGTAGGCCTTACTTTTTATGTATCCCAAAGAAAATAATATAGTGGGGTCAAATCCAGATCTCGGACGGAAATAATCCTTCACTGATAAATTAAAGTTTTGGGTTACGTTTTAAAAAAAAACACCCTGTATTTTCTCTATTTCGAGTAATATAGCCATGACTTGAAATGTTATTATTGAGCTACTCATTATTTATTACAAATAAAATTGATTCATATATGCCAAGTCCATATGCAGTCAGAAACCCTTTAAGTCTTTAAAATGTTCTTGGACTGAATCAGTTAGTTCTAATATTTAAAAAATTCTTATAGCCTTTTTATACATTTTTGACAATTTATCCATTTTCTTTTTACTAGTTGCTTCATAAATTGCCTTACCAAACGCTAAACGTGGCTGTATATGGAAGTGATAAAGAGATTTTCAAATTGTGTTCTTAAGTACCAGCGGGTAACAAATGACGTTGTGTTCATTGTTTGTGTTTTAATGTCATGTTGCCTAATGTCTAATATAGACAAATTTCTATTCTCTTAAGCTTTATCCTTATCACTAAAATACCCCCGTCGCAGCAAAACGTGCGTACTCAGCAAATTTCCAATTTAAAAAAATAATTCAATAATTCCAAAAAAAAAAAACATATAAAAGTGATATATTCATATATTTAAATAAAATGCCATAGTTTGTTACAGCTACATAGTCTCAGTCAAAAATATTGATAAATAAGTTTAATTTAAAAAGAAACATATTTCTATTAAAGAATTAGGCTAGATTGTTATTTTTTTAATAAAAAATCCAAAATCCTATTAAAAATACTTTTGGTAAACTTGTGAACTGCTCTGCAGGTTTCGTTGAAACAAAGCTTCGTTAGAAAACATTCTGCTGCCCTGATACTGAAATACATGGGGAAAAAACGTGAAGTGAAATATCTTGGAGACAAATGGACTTGGAGCAACAATTCAAAGTACCAAATTGTTTGTTTTGTTGAGCTGAATCCAATGGTGAAAACAAAAATTTGATAATTTTAATTTTTTAATTTGAAATACTGAAAAAACCAATTTTTTGGGGGCAAAAAAGGAGCCTTCCAGAGGTATTTTGGCTGATAACTCGGAGACCCATGGACTTAGAGCAACGATTCAAAATACCAAATTGTTTGTTTTTTCAAGCTGAATCCAATGGTGAAAACAATAATTTGATTACTTTAATTTTTCAATTTGAAAAAGCCAAAAAACCCATTTTTGGGGGGTAAAAGCAACCTTTACCCCACTTTGGATATGTCGATCTGGCCAGTTCATGAACTCGTCCAAGAGAACCTACTTTTACATATGTGTACTAAATTTTGTTAGGATCAGACGATTTTTACGAGAGTTATTGTGCTAACAGACACTCAAAATGAAAATTCTATTCCCCATATAAGCCCACGTTAAATTTTGAAATAAATCGTGATTTTTGCAGGTAAAAATGCATTTCCACGATAAACTCTCTTGATATCCAGAAAGTAGACATAAAAACCTATCAATTGATATAAAAATTAATATGATTGCTAAGGTTACCCTGAACGGATATTTTTTGTCTATTCTGTTGAAACGACGGTAATAGCTTATTTCTAAGGAAATTCGCTAAAAACCCCTCTCTTTTTTAACAGATTCTCTGGAGACAGCATTAATTCATTATTCTTTATTGTACAGTAATAAAAGAATAGCATAACTTTATAAAATATCAAAGAAATCTGTATAGGAACCAAAAGTTGTTAAAATCTAAAATTTGATTAGATAAAAAGATCAATGATGGATCTAACAGATCCAATAAAACCAATAGGAGATCTGCCAAACTGAACTGAACTGAAACAATGGTGACATCTGTTAATATTGTTAACATCTATGAAGTATTGATTCAAGAAAATGGTCCAAGCAATGGTTTCAATTACAAAACTAAAAAAATAAGTACAGTTTCTAAGTTTAAACAAATTAAATGCACATCTATCATATCAAAATGTTACATTTCTTTGTTAGCCCATCTTGAAACTTAAATCTGAGACATATCTTGGAAAAAATAACTTGCTTCCTTGGGATATAAACATTATTCCGGTAATCAATCTACTTGGAGGTCACGAATTGTGGATAGTTATGAGTGATGGCTTGTGGCACATGGTGTTCCTTGGTGGCGATTAACGTCCACACTATTGAGTACTACGTTCATAAGACCGTCGCCAAAATTAGACCAGTTCGTAAATTGTAAACCAGGTAAAATTTAGGTTCGGATCCCATGTTAAAATGTAGGTCCCTCATTGCCATTGCCTATGGGCTATTAATTAACAGTCCTGTCTAAAAACATGTCGGCCTTAGTCAGTAACAAGACTTCAAGATCGTGCCACAATCATCCTAAGTAGAGCGCCGATTATCCGAACGTCGGTCATCCGAACGGTCGGTTAACCAAACGCCGTAATAATTCTTATTTTGGACATGATTCTCAAGCAATTCAAACTCGCACGCCAAAAAAAGTGTCAGGGCTAAAGCAAAAACAAATTTTGGACTTTTTCTCTAAATAAAAAGTATACAGTGTACTGTATCCATGTATGGTAAATTGTTCTTTAAAAATTTATACCCATGTATTCTCACCGATTTCATAATAAAGTTACGTGAATAATTTTGTTTGATCATTTTTTAGCCATTTTACTGGTAAGAATTACGTTACATATATAATTTTTAAATTTTCTCTTTTCATGTTCGATTAACCGAATATTCAGTAATCCGAACACCCCTTGTCCCCAATTAGTTCGGATAATCGGCGCTCTACTGTACTCTCATCCTTCACACAAATTCACCTTAAAATACCCCTTACTGGTCATTCATACTTGGCTTGAAATACCTACCTGGGTAGGTCGCCATTTCGAGCAATGTATAATGTATATACTATGAGTAGTAAATAGTTCGAAACGCCTTGAACCTACCCCTTCTCAGGGTGCAGAGCGAGGTTGCGCGGCTTCTCGCCGTTGGCACCCCTGACGACCGCACCGAGTGCCGTCGCGTTGGCCAGCCTGGTGATGTTGATGGTGTCCGTGGCGGCGCACGACCAGTACAGCAGCCCTGCGTACGGGTCCACGGCCAGGTCGTAGGGGTGGTGCGCGAGGCCCCCTCCCCCCACCACCACCCCCACCCCACCTCCCTCCTGCCACCGCCTCACGCTCTGCATGCGGCCGCCATCGATCTGGTGACAAGCGGTGGGCGATATTGAAAATTATAAAAAAGGAGTTCATCTAAAGATTTAAAACTGCTTTCCAATAATTTTTCTACATTTGTATGAAATTTAGCTGGCAAAACAAGACATATGCTGTGACAACAATCAAGATAATTCTAACCATTAGGATCTATAGTAGAGATAAAATCAACAGGCGCTTCATGGTAAAGCTTCATTTATATGTGAGGATTATACAAACATAAAACACTGATGTGACTTGTCTTTCTCTTGGGAAAGCATAAGAATGAAACTGTATTTTATTAGTGATTTTAAGCATATATGTATTTAAACTTGCTGTTTTTATGCAGATTTTTGTATCTGTATCACATTGTACCGAATTGGTTGCCTTTAGTCTTTTGGTAATTTAATATGATAGAAGCCTCTAAACTAGCCCTGCCTAGGATAATCCTAATTTATTTATTACAAGATTGTTGATTAATAGTTTATTCTTTTTAGCGAATTTCCCCTATAGGGAAGAAGTTATTACCATAGGTCTCATGGTAAGACCTAAGCCCGAGACTATGACAACTTTACGTTTTGGGGCCACCAGAAACAAAAAACACCATTCGTTCGAATTTTTATATATATATCTATATATATATTTGTCTGTTAGCACGATAGCGGCCGTAAAAGTGGTCCAATCTTAATGAAAATTGGTACAGACGTGTTAAGTGATAATCACTCGGACATTGGACCACTGGAAGGGGGGGTAAAGGGGGATAAACCCCCTCAAAAATTGGTTTTTTGAGTTTTTTACACAGAAAAATCAAATTTATCGAATTTTTGTTGGCACCATTGAATTCAGCTCAAAAAAACAAACAATTTAGTATTTTGAATCACTCCTCTATGTCCATTGGTTACCGAGATATTGAATGTGGTAAACACAGTATGTTGTCCCAATGTTAACCTTATGGGAAATAAATAAAATTCTATATATCGGTTATTTCTCAACACATCTTGATAAAATTTGGTAATTAGCTTCTTCTAGTTCAGATCTACTAAATATTGAATTAAAACCACCCAGTTTTAATATACCTGTAGCAGCAAACCTGCATACTCATCCCCCATGTTATTGTTATGGAGCTTAACAAAACATGTCAAATCTCACTATGTTGGATTGAAATATGTCGTTTTGCTTTTGAAATTCGCTGAGTATGCAGGTCTGCTGCAACGGGGGTATTTCAAGTAATTCAAATATAAAATAAATTTGTTTTTCAATCATGATTGTAGCGAGTTTGATTTCGCTAAATGCAAATTTTCGTTCAATTAAAAATGTTTGTTTATTTTGTGATTATTTTGCATTTTTTGCATATACAGCAGTTGAAAATTTATAAAAAATGTAAACATTGTGTAAAGTTTAAAGTTTTGCGATGAATAAAACTTTTATTTCACTCATTCATTCTAAAGCTTTATTACAGGCAATACTCACTAGGCATCTGCCCTCATCACTGAATTGATGACTGTACACTTTGCTAATTCATAGCACCAAGAAACTCACCCAATAGACATATCGGTTGACAGGGTCAAACTCAATTGCTCTGACGTTTTTCAAACTCTGTATGGGCAGAAGAACATCGGGGCAGTCTTGTGTCTCCCAGATTAATCTGTTGATACTGTTCTTTTGGGAATAGAGGAGGAAAGCTGTAGGTGCTGAAAAATAAAAAAATTCTCAGACCTATTGCCTGGCAAAAAAGTGAACTGACTATGCCAAAGGGCAATTACATCCACATCATATTTATTTATAGAAATGATTAATTTTTTATCAACAACTAAGTACAGCAAACCTTGCTTTATCAAGCAGGGGTAGGCTACTTACTGTTTTAGTAAAATAATGATTTTGATCTGAACAAAAAATTTGGAATAATCCAATCACTACAACAAAAAGTTCAAATTGCACTTCCCACTTGCTTGGGTAAGCCCAAAGCCTTTGGTGGATTTGGAAATATCTGATAGGTTCAATAGAAAAAAAGTATTTTTAATTGAAAACAAAATATTTTACTAACTTATTAAACAGTTACCAACTGTTATTATAAAACTGTTGTGGGTTAAGTTTAAATGTATTTAATATTTATTTGACAAAAAGTGGACAAATTTGTAGTAGTGGACAATAACTGAGCATTGTTTAGGCTGACAATGTATAGGGAATTCACCTTTGTCAAATATACATTATTTTCTTTCTCAAAAATCATTCGGCAATCGAATATTTCGTGATAAAAATTATTTAATTTGAAACAATATTTTATGTTGTAATCTGTTTAAATTGGCAAAAAGAAAGCTCAATGACAAAAGTGAAATAAACAACTGTACCCATACCAGAGCAGGTGGTGTTGTCCAGGGTGTAGTGGGTGGGACAGGCGCAGTGTCGACTGTTGCCACCGGGCCGCGCCAGGCAGAGGTGACTGCAGCCGCCGTTGTCGTTGGCGCACGTATTCCAGCCTGTCTGGCGTGACGTGTGAAATACCTGCAACGATATCAACACCTTCGTGTTGGCTTATGCTAGTGTTGTTCAATGAAATTGGAAAAAACTAGCCGGCTGATACCTTATTTATATTTCTAACAAAGGATGCCTTTTAGTAAAAGAAAGACCTTTTTTGTATTAAAGGAGAGTGAAGAGTTCCAAGAGTTTCCTAATTATATCACATTTATCTAAAAAGCGTAGGAAATGTCAACTTAAAAAAATAAAAGACAATATTTTGAAACAAAATATTCTTAAGAAATGTTTGAGTAGCCTACCCAAAACAAAATTAGAAATAGAAACATAAAAAGAGAAAAAAAATTAGTAATGAAAGGTATAAAATTTGGTAGTGAAAATTTAATAACATATAAATGCTTCTAACCAGGAAGGTAATGTGATGATTCAGCAGCCTTAACCAAACAAGCCAAGTAATTGACAGAGAGCCGAATGATTAGCCTCACAAGCCGAGTATCTGGCCAGACAAGGCTAGTGATTGTCCTGAAAAGCTGAGTAATTGGTCAGACAAGCCTAACGACTGATTGACTTGACAAGTCAAGTCGAGTAATTCTCCTGACAAGCTGAGTAATTGGCCAAACAAGCCTAGTGAATGATTGACTTGACAAGCCGAGTAATTAGCCTGAAAAGCTAATGACTGACCTTACTAGTTGATACTAGACCTGACAAGCCTAACTACATCATCTGACAAGCTAAGTAATTGACTTAAACCATTTATGGGTACAAAAACCTGAAGAAGCAGAATCTGGGTCCAATTTTTTTCTTTATTAATTCTTCTTTCTATCATCTGTGGAGATGGTCACTCGAGGCATGCAATTACCTGCAAGTCAGTGACGTGGTCTAGGCCTCGGTGTATGACCGTGCGATTGCTGCCATAGTGTTTCTCCACCCTCTCTATGGTGCCGCTGTCCCAGTCTGCCCAGTATATGTAGTCCTGCAATCACACAAACACTGTCAAACTTGGTTTCAGTCGAAACCGGTTTATAGTCATATAACCGGCCTAACACCATCTAAATAATGTCCTATTCATAATGAATCACTATGATACTTAGTCCCTAGTTGCTCAAACTAGGACAAGAAAATGACCCTAATGGGAACTCCTATTTGTTACATAGTGCCTGAGCGCGAAAAAGATTATTCTTTTTAAATGGATACATGTAAGGCGATTACCAGATAGCAATGAAACCCAAGCAAGTCCAAATTCTTAGGAAACAGTACAATTTAAAAACTTTGCATTTTATCTCAATGAATTAGGTTTGTAAATAGGTAAATACATGCTTCACAACCGAGATGAATATCATAAAACGTTCTACAATGAAAGAAGTCTCACAAAGCCTACCATTCTGATTTCTAATTATAAAAATAATGGTTTTACTGCACCTCAGCCATCCAGTTCAATTATAGATTCAATTATGCAGCGTAGGTTTTAATGCATTATTCCTAGTGCATCGTGCTGGGAACATCGTGGTAAATCAATCCATTGGACGTCATTAATGTAGTAAAAACTTGCCTGCACTTAACACTTAACACTAAACATGCAAATTAAAATAAATAGACAAAAACCGACTGGTGTGACATAGAATGATAATGCGTTGAAACCTGGCTCACATTCACGACCTGTAACTGCACTGGACGACTCAGGTACAGTAAAACCATTATTTGTCTTACCCAGTTCAGGGGTAATAATTCATCTTAAAAATGGCTAAGATATTTTAGTTGGATATGCAAGCTCTTAAAGTTCTATGACCACAAGCATGAAGAGAAAATCGTCGGCCGAGTCTGACCTGGTACTGGGTGAGGGCGAAGGGCCGGCCGATGTCCTTGGCGATGACGGTGGCGCGGTGTCGGCCGTCCAGGTCGCTGGCCTCGATGGCCGCCGCGCCGTGCTGCTGCGCCCAGTACAGCCGCCGCTCCGCGTAGTCCACCGTCAGACCGTTCACTCGGCCCGCGCGTGCCACCACCACCTGCCACCACAACCAGCGCACAATTAACTTGTAACTCAGAACCGTGGTAGAAAACTTTCAAAATTGCACATTCAGCTTCTGACTCAGAACCGTGGTAGAAAACTTCCATATTTGCACATTCAACTTGTAACTCAGAAAACTTTAAGCTTAAATCAAATTTTAGTTTTTTCCAAAACCTAACTCAGATATGGAAAACAGGGCTTTAAATACAAGACAGAATAAAGCCCGAGATTAAGTTATAAAAGAGAAGAAAAACAGAAGTTAAAGCCAAAATTAGCATGTAAAGCCAATTACTACTGTTACAAGTTCGTACCTCTGAGCATACTAAAAAGTTAAAAAACAGAAGTTTTTATGCTCCAAAATATGCGAGCGTGTTAATGAGATAAAATGGGTCAGGAGTACAGTGCTATACAAAGAAAATGACTAGAAGAAAAGAAATCTGGCCGAATCATTACTTATGACATTAGAAAACCAGTCAATCTCAAGTTCATCTGTGGAGATAAGTCCAGTTTTTTATTTGAGGGGAAATTAAATTAAACATTTGTCAGACAATTCACGGCCACCCTCATTATCAGTTCAAGGTCAAAGCAGGTCTCCTACCCTTTCTGCCCTCCCCTCACTAGTGATGAATCACCACCAGCAGTGATGACCAGGTGTTCAGCTCGATTGCAGGTACCCAAAAATAATCAGGGACCCTAGATAATTGGAAATGTTTTATACGGTTTCCCTGAACGTCGGGTGGATATTTTGGCATTTTATGTTTCGTGTCATGTTTTGCATGTTATGTCCAGTGTTTTAGGTGTATGACAAGAGGATCTTTTTAAGTGCATGATAAGAGGATTTCTTCAAAAACCATCGCTCAACAGGCAGCTATAAACCTGACTGAAGGTGGGTAGAAGCCCAATAATTAGTTACATATATAAGCCAAAATATATCACTTTGGCTTAGTTTCTTTTTTCACTGTTTACAAAACATACACAGTAGATTTTGTAAGGTGTCAGTGGACATACCTGTCGCATGGTGCCATCCATAGCAGCCTTTTCCAAACTGCCTTGACCACCCCAATCACTCCAGTACATGTAGCTAGAATAAATTTATTATTACAATGGTGGCGTACATGTCTTTTGAAAAGTAGAACTGAGATAAATTGTACCATCCTATAATGGTAAATAAATGGAATTATGACGGTGACATACCACGAATATAAAACAAAGGAGACATCATACAATTTATAAACATAAATTAAATTTTAAAAACATGTTTGTTGGTTGTTTTGCATCAGAGTTCAGTGGCTAAGTGCAGGATAAGAAAATCAGTAGGTCTTGATAATTTCAAATTGCTTAATCACATAATAATCACATTTACGCATACCTTCAACTTTCTGATTCACTCGTTACTTCTTTTGTTAAGCATACACTTTTGGTAAGCATAGACCTATTCACCGCACAAACAAAGAAGAGTCCTCCTTGGTATGGATACCAATTAAAATCAACTGATTGTTTTAAACGTTATCTTTTTACATTTTGTGTTGACAGAGCCTAAGTGGGCTCAGAATAAGCAGTTCTTAAAAAAATTTAGGTTGTTAAAAAGAAAACTGAGTTTAAGATAAAGTTTTCGGTGATAGAAAATAGATATTCACGTTATATAAGGCTACAGACAGTAAGACACTCACCCTTGACTAGGGTCCAAGGCAACGCTCCGGGGCTCCTCGATGCTCTTCCACAACAAGACCTTCCGCCCCGAGCCATTGAGCCGAGCCACCTCAATCCGTTTGCTGCCCGTGTCCGCCCAGTAGATGTTGTGAGCCACCCAGTCCACCGCCAGACCTACACGGACACATTAAACTTTATTAGGGCTTTATCTATATAAATAAGTTCCAAAATTATGTGAACTGGTTATGTAGCATGAAGAAAATATTCAGCTGTTTTTTCATCGGTTTGTGATTTTTAGAAATCTTGTTCAATTCATGCTGTTATGAGTTTTGAGAAAAATATCCAGTAAAATCAATTTTCATTCACAGCCCATTTCAGCACAATATGAATAAAACCTGAATTATTTTTAGATGCCTTTGTAAAACTGTAAAAAAAGCTTGCAACTTGATAAACTCTAACGTGTCATGGACACTAAAATAGGGTGCACCTATTAAAAACATTTACTGCAATTTATGCTTACGACACATAAGTCTTTAAGGCCCTTACCTTCGGGTGAATCCAAACCAAACTCCACTATTCGCTCCACCTGTGATCCGTTGATGAAAGCTCTTGTAATTGCTTTTACTTTGACGTCGGTCCAGTAGATTCTGCTATCTGCCATATCAAAGTCCAGAGCACTGTAACATTAAATCTGGTCAGTAAAGAAAGTTGGTAAGAGTCCTTCTATTCATACGACTTTTCTGAGGTCAATAACCTTTTTAAGCACCACTTTTAAAATAATCACCTTTACATGAGTGTTTTATAATTTTGATCTAAAAACTTTCAAGATCTATTTTTGAGTATTCAAGATCTTTTTTAAGTATTAAAACTTGTCTGGAAAAGTAAATTACTTCAGAAATCCTTCAACATAAATGGTTACACAAAAAATTGAAGACACTGAAGTTATCAAACAAAAAAAATTGAAAAATGTACACTACCTTGCATCCTTTACTCCATTGACTGGAATAATAGCATCGTTATCTGCATTTTCGATGCTTATCCTCCCAATATTTTCTCTCCGTGCGAAGAGAAGAAATGCTTTTGGTACAACACAAGTCTTGCCATCGTTTGCCAACTCGTAACCTGAGGAAAGCAGAAATTTATTTGTTTACAGTTGATAATCCATAGACTTAACTTCATAATTAAAAATTCAAAAGGTTTTAGCAGAGGCTTAACGAGGAAAAAGCTCCGATGTCACGTAAGAGGATGAAGCGAAAATTAATTTACTATCTTGTTTAGTAAAACAAATTTTGTTAAGACCTAAGTATGCACCATTTCTTTGTATGTCTATATGTATTTGGATGTAGTATAAATACATTTTCTTATTATAA
This sequence comes from Flexamia atlantica, assembly GCA_035578135.1. Lineage (NCBI taxonomy): Eukaryota > Metazoa > Arthropoda > Insecta > Hemiptera > Cicadellidae > Flexamia > Flexamia atlantica. Next base: position 46,485,915 of record JAQJVK010000002.1, on the reverse strand, counting down.
TTTAGCTCAGGCAAATTAATACTTAAGAGGAAAAAAACAATATCGTTAATCTCTATCACGTTAAAAATAGAGTTTTTTTGTCTCTTAATATACTTTGTGCTTAGTGTGTAAACTGAGCATTGCATTTTAGATAAAAACTCAATGTCTCAGAGACTATTAGTGATTAATAAAAAGTTTGCCAAGACATGAGGGGGGCTTTGCCTCTCCACGTCTCCCTGCTCCCCTTTAACCTCCGACCATGCACTTATGAGAACAAAAAGTATCGCAAAAAAAGAGACTTGATCAAATTAAAATTATATTTTTGTATTTTATCTCTTAATAAACTTTATGTATACTTTATATTCAATTTGTATACTAAGCATTTCCTTGTAGATAAAAACTAAATTTCCAAAAGACTATTAGCGATTTGATAAAACCTTGGCAAAGGATTTGGGGGGCTTTGCGCAGCAAACATTTAACAAACTATGATGGTTTAAAAGGGTTAAAAAACTTTTAATATTAAGTAAACCAGGCTTGACATTATCAGTATCAGCAGATATTGAAAAATTTTGACTATCAGTGATTAAAAAAATATGATTGCCCGAGAACTTGAGGGGGCTTTGCCTCTCCGTGGCCCCCCTTAAATTTGTCCATACATTTACAACAACAAAAAAATAACGTTAACAAAATAGAGACTTGATCACATTAAAATTTTGTGTTTGTGTTTATCTCTTAATATACAGTACTTTATATTAAATTAGTATACTAAGCATTCTTTTATGGATAAAAACTCTGAGGACGCTTCGTCCCTCCATGTCCGCCCCATATTCCGCCCATATCTTTCTATTATTTCTACACACTAAATTCATAAAAAATACAATTTTACAATGATAATTTATTTTTCCCATAAATTTTTTAAATTGATAAAATTCAAAAATTTTAAATGAGTTTAAAGCCTTTAATTCAATTCAAGCTATTACTGAACTACTTATGCAGTATTTAGTTAGCAAACTATGAAGTTTAAAAGCTTTTTTCACTTTTAATATCAAGTAAACATGGCTCAACTGCAACTATTAGCGATAAAAAAATATGTTTTCCAAAAGAATTAACTCCGCCCCTGTATTGTTTTTACTCACCAAATTCTAATGAATCCCAATTTTACAAGAAAAATATTTTTCACCGTAAATTTTTTTAATACTAAAACTAAGCAATGTAGTTTTTTATATTTTATCTTTGAAATTAAGTTCTGGCAATAATGTTCTCATCTAATTTTAGGCAACAGTATCATTTTTTAAACTAAATTATTCTAAAAAATTGTGATTATTAAAAAAAATATTTTATTATTTTATATACCATATATGTATGATTTTCAAATTTGTTGTAAAAGCTGATAATTATTGTACATTTTGTTTATTTGAGTAATATCATTGTTTATATTATCATCTGACATTCCAGCAGGAACTTGGATATACTTGGTAACCAAGGCAACACAAAATAAAATACAAATACCAAATAGAGATTTAATAGGGATGTTGAGTTTTTTAGCCTACCAAGGTTGTAACTTCTTTTTAAATAGGCAAAATTTAAACTTATTTTATTTAAGGTATGTAAAATCTGTTTAATACTCAAATTTGCTTATCTATTTAATACCAATTATAATTATAATTATCTAAAAGTACTAAATGGTTGGGAGCTACAAAATGGTAATATTTTTGATTTGGAGTACCAGTATGAGCATTATAAAAAACTCAAATTCCTAATAATTTTTTGTAGGTATAAAGATTTTTTGTATATTGTTTTTGTAGAATATTTAGTAATGAATTTAAGATATTGTTTAAAGCTTGTTTTATTCAATTTTACTACTTAGTGTTATTGCATCTAATGCAAACAAAATAAACTTAAACTATTAGCGAATTTCCCCTATAGGGAAGAAGCTATTACCGTAGGTCTCATGGTAAGACCTAAGCCCGAGACCATGATAACTTTTCATTTTAGGGCCACCAGAAGCAAAAAACACCATTCGTTCGAATTTTTATATATCTATCTATCTATCTATCTATTTAACCTCCTGAGACCCAATGTACCTTTTTTGGGACAAATAAAACAAGCGATTTTGAACCTTATTGTTTTCCATAATTTATTCCCTATTGTCAAGATATTGATCTCGACTTTCAATGTCGACTGTAGGAATGTCGACGAAAAATAAAGTTTTAAGTATAGGGTGTTAACTGGGTTCAGGCTCATTCAGACATTGATTGGTGTTCAGATTTTGCGTTGTGGAATGTCATGTTGCCCTTCATGCGGAGGTACGGATCACAAACGATCCAGTTCAAAAAAGTGCGCCTCCCACAAGAAACGGATCAGAGACGATGGAAACAACGACTTGGACCGAATATACACCGTGAAGAAATGTATTGGAAGTTTCTTCTGTCCGTTATCGTCGAAAAAGGATGAATTGTGGAAAGAGATCAACAGGGATGTAGAAGAGTTATCATCGATGCAAATCGAGATGTCACTGTTGATAAATGTCTTTTACAAATCTTACATCGATAAAATGTCCGCCGCAGAATTTGTCAATTGCTTTCCTAAGATAAACGCTTTACGGTTTTTGCACGTTTTAAAGGGGTCGGATCCCAAAATCCAAGATCCTGACCATATAATCGACCGTTATTTGGCTATGAGACCGTTTCCGAATTACGACTGTAAAAGCAGAAACCAATTGATGGTTCGTATTGCAAAGCGTTATGAAACCATCACACAGACCAACATCAGTTTTCACGCATTTTCAAGGATCAAACGCTATTTGAAAATGAAATTTCCAACGTTATCGAAGAAAGAAGTCCACGATACTTGTTTTGACATTTTCTACGAAAATCAATCATCGTCTAACGTCAAGAATCAAGAAATTGAAGAATGGTTCAGTAATAACGGTGATGTTACGAATCGAGCAATCAAGAAGGATTACTGGAAATTCATCCAGTTATTCTACAACATTCAAAAAGAGTTTACTTCTGCTGGGCGAAAATCATTTGTTTTGTTTCCGATATTCAGAAACGGAGCGTCTCATTTGACATACGATAGCCGTGCATTGCACGAACTGTTACGGAGGACAGATCCAAAAAATGTCCCTGGAACATGGAAACAGTTCAATGAAATCAGTGCTAGTATCTACTGGAAGCGGTATTTCAATTGTCCTCCCGGTTTTGGATACAGCATACAGACGGATGGAATTCAAGTATTGTTATCCATCAATAAAACAAAACAATCGGATATTACTAAACAAAAAGGAGGTCCGGTAAAAAAGAGAAAAACGGATTTTCAACAAGATTATACCGACATCGTGTCTGTGGATCCGGGTGCTATCTTACCTCTTGTTACTTACCGTAAAAGAGAGCAGAATGATTTCATCTACCAATCACTATCTGCAGGACGCGTAATCTGTGATACTGGTGAATACTTTCGTGAGAAGAAAAGAAAACGGTGGACAAATGATATCGACCGTGAAATCCGAATGGATCGGGAGCGAATGGAAAAGGAAAAAAATATCGTAATCGGGAAGAGTAGTTTGAATTACTGGACTTTTACAGAATTCAAACTGAAATGGTTCAAACGCCGACAAGAGATTTACGTTTTACGGAGAATGAGAAGATTGAAGTTCGACCGATACACAAGATTTCAACGGTTTTTCGATAACATCGCTAAAGAGTACTTTACACCTGAAGATAAAGTGATCGTGTACGGAGCCGGCGCTACCTTCATGAAGACCGCTAAGTTTCGCACCAGGAGAAAGTTTTCACATGAAAAACTGATATCCGCTCTACGGAGAAGAGGACACAAGGTTATAGTGTTTGACGAGAGATACACAACTAAAAGGTGCAGTTCTTGCAACGAACAGAACATTTCATCAGATGTTATCGTGTCGAAGACACCTCACCGTTATGTCTACTGCCCAGTATGCCATAGTGGTGTGAATAGGGACAAAAATGGTGCAAAAAACATTTTGTTAAATTATGTCCGTTCGTCTTTCGTCGGCGGACAAGATTTTGAGCCGTAAGGTTCAAAATCGTAACCTTCTCAGAAACATTTGGGTCTGAGGAGGCTATATATATATATATATATATATATGTCTGTCAGCACGATAGCGGCCGTAAATATGGTCCGATCTTAATGAAATTTGGAACAGACATGTAAAGTGGTAATCGAATGGACAAGTTCGTGAACCAGCCCGATCGGACCACCGGAAGGGGGGGTAAGGGGGGATAAACACCCCCAAAAATGGGTTTTTTGGGTTTTTTACATATAAAAATAAAATTTATCGAATCTTTGTTGGCACCATTGAATTCAGCTCAAAAAAACAAACAATTTAGTATTTTGAATCATTGCTCTATGTCCATTGGTTACCGAGATATTGAAAGTGGTAAACACAATACGTTGTCCCAATGTTAACCTTATGGGGAATAAGTAAAATTCTATATCTCGCTTATTTCTCAACATATCTGGATAAAACTTGGTTTGTGGCTTCATCTAGATGAGATCTAATGTATTTTAGTCTAAAATCCCCAAAATTTCAATTTTTAGTGGTAGCAAACCTGCATAATCATTCCCCATGTTATCCTTATGGGACATAAAAAAATTCTATATCTTACTTATTTTTTAACATTTCTTGACAAAACTTGGTATATGGCTTCTTCTAGTTAAGATTTACTAAATAATGAATTTAAACCAACCAGTTTTAGCATATCTGTTGTAGCAAACCTGCATAATCATTCCCCATGTTATTCTAATGGAGATTACAAAACATGTAAAATCTCGCTAAGTTGGATTGAAATACCATTTGTTGTGTTGCATCTGAAATTCGCTGAGTATGCAGGTCTGCTGCAACGGGAGTATTTTTGTATCACACAGCAGTTGATTGTGTATATATTTTCTGTTCAAATTATAAGGGATTAAAATTAAATTTGATAGTAATAATAATAATAATAAATTAGTTTTACTCTTGGTATAAGTCAGTAATTTGTCTATCCTTTTGGTCATGATAATGTGTTTTAATAATATATTTCTCTGAAAATATGTTTTCACACAAAATGTATTCCCAATCAAATCATATTTTACTTCGAAATCTAACCCGGATTCATCCATTTTATTAGATAATACAGTACAGGTTTTGTTCTTATTTTATATAAAAAAAAACCTGAATTAAAAATTTATAAACAATTATGCTCTTAGCCTTTAAATTACGTAAAGTCCATAGGGTGGATAGGGGTTGTTTTGGCAACATTACACACTTTTGTGGGGAAGGGAGTGGGGTTCAACACACTGTTAAGTAGACCTAATTATTATTTCGAATTACAGTAGAGTCCCGTAAACCCGGACTTCGATAACCCGGAATTCTGGATAACTCGGAAAGCCTGCCAGAGCAATAAAGTGCACTGAGATTCATGGCCAGAGCACGGTGTGACACATATAAACAGTTTTGGTTTTTCTTTAAGTTTTTTTTAAACTGATAATGTAGTTTTTCTATTCCTTACTATGCAATAAATATATGATTTCTTATAGAAATAACAGACACTATTCTTTTTTTTCTTATTTTTACTCATTTCCCGATAACTCGGAATTTTCACAACCCCGTTCGGTCCACATTAGTCCGGGTTTGTGGGACTCTACTGTAATTAATTTCCTTAGACTTGTTTAAAAATTTAAAATCTTAAAAATTCAAGGTTATTTTAATTCTTTTGATGGGGGGTGTTCATATTACAGCTTTATATAGTTTTTGAGGGAAGGTTAGCCTCACTGCTACAAGAGGGGGAGGCGGTCTGAAAAGGCAGATTTTAGTGTTACATAATATAGGGATAACCCTTTCAAACTATTTTTTTTATATATTAATAAATTACCATATAGTAGTTGGTGGAATTAATGTCCATGTTTTATGAATGTGAATCTACATTGAGTTATATTCACATTTAGTTGTTGAAGATAAAACAAAAATGATCTTTCGCAAGGAGAAGTTCAAGTGCAGAACGCATGGCTCGTTTGAGGTGGATTCATAATTGATTTGACTATATATATATATCATTGGTTATTTAGAAAAAACAAATATCTCTGTTTGTTCATTAAAAATTAACATATTACAATCAGGAAGAATAATTTTAAGAGCGGATGTTAACAAGCTAAAAGAGTAACTGCCACTTTTTTTTTTGAAGGATGACAAATTAAAAAGTTCAATGAATTTATAAAGTTGAAAAAATCCAATATCTGAATAAATTTTGAACAAATTTAATTGTAAACGTTTAAAGGTTCGATGGAATCACTAAATCGGTTTCACTCAAAACTGGGCATTAAATTGAGCCTACTGAGTCATATCTACAGCATGGTCTCACCTATCTGACAGGCACAGACGGAGCGGTTGCCGGGTCGGTTGAGGCACAGGTGGGTGCAGCCCCCGTTGTTCTCCTTGCACGGGTTCCAGCCCCCGCCTTGGCCCACCCCCACTGCCTTCAGCCCCATCATGTTGGGCAGCTGGTCGACTATCAGCTCCCTCCTGTTCCCCGTCAACTGCAGCCACAACCACACACTCCTGTCAAGCTTCATCTCGGGTAATCAATAAGTTCTCTCTCTAAGTTTCTCCCAACAATTATGATAAACTCATCTTCGATTGGTTAAAACAATGTTTTAATCTGTGTTAGAGTTAACAAATTTTAATAACGATAACATGAAAAAGAATGTCTTTAATAAAATTCGTTTTAAATCAAGGAAACTGGAATATGGGAAATATTATTCTTTTCTTACAATGAATAATGAAAATTCCATATAGGGAGCAAATTTCAATTTCAATGCTGAAATCGCCCATTTTAGACCCAAAAGTGCCTAATTGTGGGCATCATGCCCTACTAAAATGGGGATAGGGGCTTCAGATTAATTTCCTGAAGTAACTGGCCAATCATATAACAGAAAATAATATTCCTAGCAAATTTAAAGGGAACCATTTGATAATTGCGTCCACTAGAGTGTAAAATCCCCCTTAGGACAATGTATTGTTTTTTCATGAAAGGGTAATATTTTGTACTGTAACTTTGGGAAAGGGCTAAAAATGTTTAAATTGTCTTTCATAAAAAAATACGTAACATTCACATTTGGGGTTTCTATTACCCTTCAAGGGAACCAGAAATCCAAATCTGGCACATTTATCCCCCAAAAATTGGACTAAGGGTGCTCGTATTTTATTGCCAAACTTATAATTTTCTTTAAAAAAATAATCAGATTCACACAATTTGTTACGTATTCGCACCTTGTCGGCGCGGTCGATGCTGCGGCGCTGCCAGTCGGTCCAGTACAGGTAGTCGCCGAGCAGGGACAGGCCGAACACGTGTGGCAGGTTGTCACTGATCAGCTCCCGTCGCTCCCCTCCGTCCATGTTGATTACCTACATTAATCGACATCAAACTAGTAGGTACAGAATAAGCGCCCGAGAACATCTATCAACCGTTGTAGCAGCCATCATGGCTGTTCCTGACCTTCTTCGATAAAAATTGTAATATATTTTTTTATCCATGACCAGTTTAAAAATGTTTGAAAATGTTTAAAGTTAAAAATTTAACTTTTTTTTATCCCGGCGTCTCAAGAAAATTTAAAGTGGCTCATAAAATTAAAAAATCTCATATACCTGACTTTTTTTTGTTGCTTTAGTCTACAACAAAGGTTGGCAGTAGGGTAGCAAGAAAGTTACAATGATGTTTAACTTTCTGTTCTCTGTTTCAGTGAAAACAAAGTCATTTGTGGTGCTGCTGTGGGGTCAACTCTTGTCGTAGGTGGGGGTTTTATCTGGCTGTATAAAAACTCTGGCAGCTCACCTACCACCCCCCCCCCCCTGCTCCTGCTGCTGTCCCAACCACCACCGATGCTGACAAACATATCCCCACTGACCCTCCCCCCACAAACCCTCCTGCTGCTGCCGCTGCTGGGCTTCGACACCATGCGCCAGTGCATCACCCTGAAAATCCCAGTCCGGCCTCTAACTACAAGAAACATTAACATTTGAACTAAATTTGGCGATGAAATAATTTTTTTTATATAGAAATTGTTATGTCCAAAACAAAAACAATAAAAATTACAAACAAAAAAACAACTACTGGTGTATCATTTTTTGGCACCTATTTTGTTTATTGGGCAAGGTTATAATAATAAGATTTTTGATACTAATGTGTTTATTTGAAAGTAAAAAAAAATGTTTAATGGACAATGTTTATGTTTAAAAGACAAAGACTTTGGCTAATATTGTTATAATTTAACTAAAATTAGATTTTTGCTTGGTGGTTCAACTTATCATTTAGTTAATGTAATCCTCTGTCTGTAGAATCTTGGGGGGAGGGGTGAAAAAATAACAAAAACAATATTAATAAGACAAATTACAAATCACAACCTAATACTTTGTTGTTACAAACCAATTATTATAAACTAACTTTCAAAGACCCACAAAAAAAATATTGGAAAAAAGTTTGAGAGGTTCTAAAAATGTTTTCTATCCAACATAATGTACTTTAAAATTCTTTTAGTTTAAATAGATAGCATCCGAATTTGAATTTGAACTTATGTGAATTCAATTTACAACAGTTCCAAAAGTAAAGACCTCGACGTACCTCAATTTTATCAGTCTTGGCGTCGCACCAGTAGAGCTTGTTGGTCTTGAGGTCGAGAGCAATGCCGTTAGGCCATCCGAGGCCTTCCCTCACCAGCACAGTGCGCTCGGACCCGTCGAGCGCTGCACGCTCGATCTTGGGCCGTTTCTCATTCCAGTCTGACCAGAACAACCAACCGTGCTCCGGTGCCACCGCAACTGCTCTTGGCTCCACAAGATCTTCATTAATCAACACCTGGCCAAAAACTATCTATTAAAAGACAACACAAAAACACACCAAGTCTTTAAAAAAAAATGAAAAATCCAAATTTTTCTTAATTCTTAAAAAAAAGTCTAAAATCCTAAAAAAATTTAACTTTTTTTTATTCCGGCGTCAAGAAAATTAAAAGTGGCATGGGCCTAAAGAGTGATTTCTAGACACTCATACAGAACCCATATTAAGTTATAAAAATTAAAAATATAGAATGAGATAGGCCTAGTGTTAAATTTCATCACTTCAATCAGATTGAAGCGACAAGTACTGAAGTGACTCACCTTCCTCGCTCGACCGTCCAGCCTGGCCACTTCTATCCGGTCGGTGCCGGTGTCGGTCCAGTACATGTTGCGGGCTATCCAGTCCACCGCGATGCCATCCGGGTGCTCCACCTCCGACGTGACCAGGTCTTGTTGTCCACTGCCATCCAGCCTCGCTCTGCGGATAGCTTGCGCCTAACGACAAATGTCATTAAATAATCCACATGATTATTTAATTATTTAAATGCCTACACATGATCCACACCTAGTTATGCAGTAAACAAAATAAAGTTATTCTGTGGAAAACACCGTTTAGCAATTAAAGGAAAATTTATAATTCTATTGAGCAAATTGCTAGCATAAAACTCACCTTTCACTTCACTACCAAATAGAAACCATACAGTTATAGAACCAGCAATGAATGAATCAAGAAAAGTTTATTCAGTTTATTTAGTTTACCTCTTCTATAAATTTGCGACCCATATTTTATTGGTTGTTTTACTTCCCAACCATTACTCAACAATTAACCAATCAGAAATAACTTATTCAAAGAAAATTTTGTGTTCAGTTTTTTTAAACTGTAATCAACTTCCCAATGACAAACTAAGATAGGAAAAATCACCCAGTACTCTAAAAAAACAGTAATTTTCCAGTTAAGTAAACTGAACTTTAAATTTGGTTCTTACACAGTCCACCTTAAAAACCCATGGAAACATAGTAAGTAAACCAAAAAAAGTGATCTGGTGGTGGTACCTCGTCGTCGGTCCAGTAGAGGTAGCCGTCGACGGGGTCATAGTCAATGGCGATGGCGTACTTGATGCCCGAGAGCGGCAGGACCTGCGCCGTGTGGTCGGGCGAGTCCAGCGAGATGCGGCAGATGTCCGTCCGCTGCACCAGCAGCAGCAGCTCTTGCGCCCCTGCGCACACCGACATTACGTCAATAAATTAAAGTTTGTCTTAGAAAACACATCATACATTCTGACCAACTGGTCTGGGATATGGGTCTGGTCAGTTAGCTAGGAATTAGCTAAGAAAATCATAGGGTAAAAAAAAATTTGAATTAGCAGTAGCATTTATCTATTATTACGTATTATTCAAATAATTGTTGCAGTGTTAACACAGAATGATAATTAATATCAGCTTATGTTTTACTGCTTTAACCCTTGGTAGGTGACTTTGATTTTAAAACACGAATGGTGACTCAAGGAGTTTTTCTCCGGGTGTTGAAATAATAGACAAACAGTGAAGTTTTAAACATATATTGTAAAAAGGTTACATGAAACCCTTGTATAATCAATATTAAGCAATAAAAAACTTACTTGACGTATTTTTGAAACCCTATAAGTATGTAAAATTTGTTAATTGTCACTTGTATTCGATATCTATATTTTCGAATCCTAATATAGTAGTAACTGGTACAAATAGTGGGTACAGAGTGTATATACATCATTGTTGCCATTGATCTCCATGTTATCATCCTTATTTTAATATTTTATACAAAAAGCAGGTGCAGTATGCTCCCTACAAATTAAGAACCCTGCATCCACGTTACACGATTTTTGGGGTTCAACTGAATAGAAGGGGTGCAAAGGGGGGGGTTGGGAGAGTGAAATGAGGTCAAACAGATTCCTAGAAAGAGGCGTGTAAGGTACGGATACTCCTGCGACTGCCGACAGGTAAGAACGCATTTTTTTTTATAAAAATAAAAGCACCTGGAGGAAAACTCCGTGTGTCACTGACGGAGGGTTAAAACTAATTTAGGTCTACTCACCGTCGGCACAGGTGTGGTTGTCGACCAGCTTGACGCCGGTAGGACAGGCGCAGGTGTAGCCAGGCGGGTATGGGGCCAGCAGACACAGGTGGCTGCAGCCGCCGTTGTGGCGCTCGCATGGTGTCCACTTGTACGGCTGCCGAGCGGGGTCCCACACTCGGATGTCCATAGGCACGTAGTTACCCTGTATCAGCTCTTTGGGCGACCCGTTGGTGTTGCGGTCCAGCACATGCACCGACCTGTGGACAGTTGCATCCCATATATTAAATAAGAGAGTTAACGCTTCAATTTTCATTTTGAAAACAGTATCGTTGGCAAGAAAATATCAAACAATATACCCTTATTGGGAGAAATTTGAAATTAAAACCAAATTCTACAGACTAATTTTGGATTACTCACTTAGTTAGACATCACATGATGATTAAATTGGTAAAATAAATCCTTCTGGCATTTTTGCATTAAAAAGATTAGCTCCAAACTACTGTAAATAAACTTTAAAATCTGTATACTTTGCTACTATTCACTCTCATAATGTATATGGGATTGAAGTGTCCAGCAGAACAAATAGTTTTAATTTAAATAAAATTTTAGCTCTACATAAAAAAGCAATATGATGTATTAAAAGACTAATCTTGTAAAACACACTTTACTGAGATTCGGATTATGTCTGCCTTTAACCTTTACATATACAGCGCAATAATAAAAAATAAATTAAATTAGGAAAAATTCAAATGGCAATGTGATGTATACAAATAAAATACAAGAAATGGTGTTTTGTTGTAAAAAAAAAGACATAATACAAAGAAGTTTACTCAAAGACCATCTTTATTAATTAATTATAAAAGTGGGACGAACTTTATTAACCCTTGAGCGGGCGCAAGCGGAGTTTTCCTCCGCACATGTTTTTTATGTTAAAATTAACAGATATAATGGCTATCGGTGGTCGTGTCCGGCTCCGTACTTTATGCCCCTCATTCCAGGAATTTCCTAAAGCAATTTATACCCCCCACCCCCCCCCCCCCTTGGTACCTCGTTATATGCAATTCAGTTATGCCGTCTCAGTTTGCGGCGCGCCCTCTCCCATTACACAGACACAGATACCTATTTTTAAAATTCATAATAGCAATGGATTTGTAATTATTATTAATTTTTTGGACTTTTCCTTTTGTTTTCGAAAAAAAGAAGCGAAAGGAAAAGTCCAAAAATGTAAATAATAATTAATACATATTTTATACTATAAAATTACTTAGTATGTTTAATTAAAATATTACACCTATTAAGTTGAACAATTAATTGAATCGACGATGAAATGTGATTTCTAATGAAGTTTGTAAACATTTAAATACAATATTTCGTTATAAAACAAGTAAAATGGGTTAAATTTGTGCAATCTAGTGTTGCGGATTAAAACTCCGCATGCATGTAGAGCTCGTGTTTTGCCGGTGAAGCGCCCGCTCAAGGGTTAATTACCTTCCAGATAGCATCAGGAATAAAAGTAATTTCCTAAATTGAAAAACAAACTTGAACGTTACTTGATTTGTCACCTAAATTATTGTAATTTTTTAAGATTATAATTATAAAGAAATAATAAAGATGTTTGCTTTGGGCAATTAAAAAACCAGAAAAAAACATTGTTATTTGTAAACATTTGTTAGGTACGACTAGATTCATATTTTTTATTGAGGTATTCTGTAAATTTTATGTGTATATTTGAAAAGAGATATTTTTCATTTGATTTGATTTGACCTATTTTTTAACTGTAATCCTGATTGTTACCATGTTTTCCAATCAGTCCAGTAGAGCTTGTCCTGGAAGACGGCGAGGGCGAAAGGATAGATGACTCCCTTCTCTGCGACATGCTTCCTGTTCCTCCCATCGTAGTCCATCACCTGTCACCCACACACAGTCTCCGTTCAGATTATGTAACATAATAATTATCTAAGACCCATTTAAAAGTGCTGAATCACAATCCTAAACAAAACTTTTCATCGTAAAACTCTATGAAAGCAAAGTATATTGAAATCAAGCTAATCTACAAAGCAAATAAAATGGTCAACAAGGATAAAAAAAACAAAAAAAAAACAGCAAAACAATAATTAGTGGACTGAAGCTTCAGTGTTTCTACTTAGTTTCCTTCCAACTTATCTTTATGTGACCAGTAACTAGTTTGTCATTCCATTTGGGGATCTTAAAAAATAAACTTCTAACCACTTAAACAACTGTTCAAAGAGGGAAAGGCTAACTAATAGTAACAAATAAAAATATGAAAACTAAAAAAGAGTTCCTAACTAAAAGATAACCTCTATAAAGTGGAGCCGCCCGTCCAGCCAGTAGACCCGCTTCTGTTCGAAGTCGACCGTGAGGCCGTTGGGCCAGAAGATGTGGTTGTTGACGATCACCTTGCGCGTGGCCGGGTCCCCGTTCATCGCCGCGCGTTCGATCTTCGGCACCTCGCCCCAGTCCGTCCAGAACACCAGGCTGCAGCCATCGACAGTCGATTATACAAATTTTATTATTGTCAAAGAATTTTTTTAAAGAAATAAATTACTACAATAGTTTTAATGTTAACAAAATAAAAGCTTACTCAATTGCATCCAATATTCATCTTAAGACTTCATTTTGAACTAGATGGTGGCTTCGCACTGAAAATAATAAGCGTTGCAATCCTTGAACCATGTCCATATTATGTTTACTTCTACACAAAGTGGATTGAGTTTGATCACAATGTTGATGAATAGCGCCACTGTTCCAAAACTTCGGCCCTTTACTGTACTTAGGTGAATCCCTTTCTTAAAATTCGGAGACATATTGGCAAATCTATATGAAAATATTTTTAGTTTGACACCTCAAACATAAAAATCCATTCAGCCGTTATCCAGTTTTGACTCCGAAAAGAAAACCCCTCGTGTATGAATACATGGATAATTTGCTACTCTTCCCAGTTGATCTAAATATAAGCTTACCAAAATATTTTCTTATATCTTCACCACGCTACAGACTAGGGATGTGTCGGTACCTAAAGTCGGTTCTCGGTACCACCGGTTCTTGGCAAAAGAACCGGTACCGAGAACCGACGTCAAATTGTCGGTACCGGTACTTCGGTACCCGAGGTAATCGGCGGGAGTAACTACCGGTCACGAAAGACGATCGATTGCACCGCGCATTGCCACGGGCGTTGCGTCGGTGGCAAATGCCACTGCGTACTACTATTGAAGGTCGATAATGTTTCTAAAATTACTTTTGATTTGGAATTTATATTAAATTTGTTGACTTTTGATTGATTTTTTACTCTAATACTTAAAATTAATGGGAATGGGGTTATTTTCTTTGGGAATTGTGAGATTATCAATGGAAACAAATTTGTAAACTGTTATTTTTCATCTTGGAATTTGTTTTTTTGTTCACATAGCCTAGTATATATTTTTATATCATCCGTTACCAGAAGGATAAATAATTAAATAAATAAGTGGGATAGTATTTTATGTCTTGTTGAAACTTACACTTGAAAATTAAAACAATTTTAAAACAGTAACATACAACAGATTGTCTGTATGTTTGAGGGTACATAACATTGTATAACACGTTTTGACAAACACTTAGTAGGTACCGATGGTACCGGTACCAAGAACCGAGAACCAATCTTGTCAAGAACCGGTACCGGTACCGACACATCCCTACTACAGACAATAAACATTCACTTAAAACTAAATCAGCTTACTTTTGACTAGATATGTTGTAAAGCAAAGAACAATAGAAAAACACAAATACCAGTTCACCGACCTGTCCATGGGGACGACGGCGATGGCGCGAGGCTGGTCAATGTCGTCCCAGAACAGCACCTTTCGCATCTTGCCATCCAGAGTGGCCACTTCGATCCGATTGGTCTCCCCGTCCGTCCAGTAGAGCTTCTTGGTGAGCCAGTCGCACGCTAGCCCGTCCGGTGTTATCAGGCCTGACGTCACCACTTCCACCTGGCATGACACACAATAGTGTTAGCGCTCTCCAACAACATCTCGTGGTAACCAATATCACCACTGAAACCTTTAAACATCCACTATGCTGTACAAAAACGTGACATGGATTACCTTGGATCAGGATGCTTGATTTTGATGTCAGGTAGCCTAGGTAAAGTAGACATAGTGAAGGTTCAATTGCTAAAAATAAGATTGGGATTTCCGTTTTGCCATTGTAAACCTTAAACAACAATTAACTAACTCTCATGGGAATTCAGTTTTGGTTCTAACAATTAACAATAATTCAAAACAGATAAATTAACCATCTCAGTTCAACTTTTTTTATTATAAAAAAGGTTTTTTAAGGACGGGAATTTGGCCAGCTTGAAAATCTCCTTAAAATGATTATAGATACAGATCACTGTTATTTGAACAAATCCTCAATTTAAATTAATATTACGAATTAAAATAGCTAATAGCTGCAACAATATTTTTTAACAAACAGTCCAACAAGAGCCATGAGAAAAATGTATTCAAACTGAATTGAAGTTTCTTAATAAAGACAAACTTAAGAAATATTCAATTTTTTAGAGATCCAGAATACCCCATAATTTTAACTGATTTGAGTTCTGTCAACCTCATATGAAAGCCTGTATTTCACTGAATATTTCAAGACCAACACTAATTATGATGACCGATTCAATACAGAGATGTATGGAAAACAATAGGTCTAATAATACGGTGTTGCACATTTGAAACTCCTATAAGAAATACATGGGGATGAATTTGTGTTTGAGTATAAGTCGATTTATGAAGTAGATAAATGAATGTAGATGCTTGATAGCTAATCTGCACAGATATACCTTTAAGACCTCAATAATGAAAATCAATTGAGTAGAAGAGCGAAATGGACTTATTTAATATTAAAATATTAATTTTTTATGTTCGTACCAAAAATTATAACAAAGATGGAAATTTTCTACATTTTATTTACCATAGGCTGTATAAAATCTCTAATATACATCACATAACGTTTAGTTTTGTGAGAAAGTGAAACATTTTAGATTTTGCCTCATGTGATTACAGTTATTGATTTTTAATATTTATAAATACTGTTTTTAATAAGTGTAAAAACTGGCCAGAGAAAAAAATAATAGAGCCTATTAGGCTAAATTGTTTCTTTTAATGAATAAAAATCTAATAACATGTGACAAGGAACACGTTCCATACATTTTTAATTTTACATTGAGCTGTAAACCTGAATAAAACATTTAGGTACCCTTAGCAGTTAAAGTGACAATATTTTTCTTCAAGTTTACAAATAAACCTGACTAATCGATAAAACATGGTCATCAGTTTACCTTGTTGACGGCCTCGGTGCCGTTGTATGTG
The DNA here is from genome assembly GCA_035578135.1 of Flexamia atlantica. NCBI lineage: Eukaryota > Metazoa > Arthropoda > Insecta > Hemiptera > Cicadellidae > Flexamia > Flexamia atlantica. The sequence continues at coordinate 46,469,675 of JAQJVK010000002.1, read as the reverse complement.
ACACACTGTATCATCTCCAGCCCGCGGTCGGTCCAGCACACCAGCGACTCTGCGTGGTAGAAGTCCACCGCCGCGCCCTCCTCCAGATCCTACCACCACAACCACAAAGTGATAACACCGAGGGAACTTTGAACGTGCGGTATTTACAATCTACACAGCTTTTGTTTTGAACAGAATTGAGTGTTAACCCTTGAGCGGGTGCTTCACCGGTAAAATGGCAGCATGCGGAGTTTTACTCCGCAACACTAAATCGTACAAATTTAACCCATTGTACTTGTTTTAAAACGAAATATTGTATTTACATATTGACAAACTTCATTAGGAACTACATTTCATCGTTGATGCAATTAATTGTTCAACTTAATATGTGTAATAATTCAATTGAACATTGTAAGTAATTTTCTAATAAAGAACAGGTATCACTGTTGGTGTTATGGGAGAGGGCGCTCTGCAAACTGACACGACATTACTGAATTGCAAATAAAAAGGTAGGTACCAAGGGGGTGTAGGGAAATATATAAATAGCTTTAGGGGATTCCTGGATTGAGGCATATGGAGCAGGACACGACTGCTGACACCCACTATGCCTGTTTATTTTATTAAAAAATACCCGTGCGGAGGAAAACTCCTCATGCGCCCACTCGAGCATGAGGTAAAAGAAGATCGTCCATGAAAAAAAAATCTTCCCAAAAAATTCATTCATTGAAAGGATTGCCAAAATTTTCATTCCCCAGTGAGGGAGCTGGTAACTGAAGAGTTTTCATTTTAAACAAGTCAAGAAACATCACAATAACACATTATGATTACGCAAGTGTTTCACTCAACACTCATAACTTATACTGTGTGATACTCATTAAGGTGTTTGATAAGATATAGTCACTGAGAAACGCTTATAATTAAATCTTATTGTTTCCTGTCAATATAGAGAACTAAACTTTTCTCTGGCACAAAGGCCAGCGCCACCGAGACACTCAGGCACTCAAGTGGCTCCTGGCTGAAAACGTTGATACACTCACTTCCCAAGTGATGTCACCAAACACTCAAAAGTCAATCAAACTCGGACAGTAACCTTTCAAGTGATAATGGATTTATGTATATAGATCCATAACATTTATCGGTCTAGTGAATTTATTTACCTTTCTTGACTCCTGTACATTTTTGGAACGTTACAGTAGAAAATGAAACTTATGACATCAATGAGAGATCAATCAGTGGACTTACACTGTCAAATTATTAGGGTGGATCACAATATTTACAAATCAATATCAAGCTGACAAAACACACCACACATAAAAAATCAGATTGCAAATTCTAAATCATTTAATTTTGTCATGCCATCAGACAAAACTGACTCTCAATACATCACTATTTGACAAGCACAATCTCACAAAACTGACACGGAAGAGTGTGCCAGTGGGGATGGATACAGTTTGTATTTCTCTGGTTTAAATGAACGCATTGATTTTTTAAGTTTGTTTCCTGTTATATTTGTAACATATTTATGTACATATTTTTAAGCAGATTAAGTGTAAGAGAGGGCTTTGAAGACCTAACTTTGTCTGTTCAAATAAAGAATTTTTCATTTAATTTTTTCATTAATTCTATAGTCAAGCAAAGTACTTAAAATACACAAATAAAATAGGTAATGTATATGTTAAGTTATATAAACTTTTAAACTGGTTTTAAAAAGTTAATAATTAATTATAGAAACTGATACAAAATAATGTAGGGTAGTGCACAATCTTTATCTGTGGCATTGATTTAAATTTCAAAAAGGAGTTTGAAAAAGTATACATAAAAGTTAAAAAAATAGAGTGTTTACTTACTTTGACAATAGTAACGACTTTTGAGGGACGAGAAACATTTGCAATTCTGATGTCTCTGCTCGTGACGAAAAGAAGATTGGGGTAAGCTGAAACAAAACACCCACGTAAGCCAAGCTAAAGGAAACCTCAAGAAATTAACTAGAGTGAGCGAAATTGAATGGAAAATGTTTTAATGAATTGGTCCTCAATATAATAAGTCCTGAGAGAGTAAATAGCTAACCACATGGCCACATGTTCTTTGTTGATGAGACTGTGATTTAATATAAAATATAAAAAGGACTTGCAGATACGGAAACAAATATGGTTAAAACGTGTTATAACAAAAACAGTTAAAGAGCAATTAAGGCACAGAAGTACACATGGCAATGATACACTGCACACTAATATTATCAATTAAAATAGGGATTTTAATCGATTCAGGGATAAAAGGTAATGAGGATAGGAATCCTCTGATATTCCTGAATGTGTGCCAGTTTTGCTGCCAGTTTTTCCTTTATTAACCACAATCACAATACTGTAGACTCTCGATAGTTTGACACTCGATACCTCGACACTCAGTATAGTTCGACATGAGCAGACACCCAACGACAATCAAACAAATATTTTGTCTAGTAATTGGGGTCTATATTATGAAAGCTGTGCAATGGCTTAGGTTTGTATCATTTAGTGCATTTAGGAGCTACTAGAGATTTGAAGGGGCTAAAGGCCCCTAGTAAGAGAAAATAAAAACAATTCTTACTTTCATTGCAAACTGGCTTTTACATACACCATACTGTTAATATCTTAAGTTTTCAAAGTACACAAAGTTTTCAATGAAGTATCAGCACCAAAAGTTTTATGTAAACAAAGTGGACTTTTTTAAATCACAATGCTTTTTAAATGGCAGATATTTTATGTTACGTCTCTTTATATGGTGAGTTTCAAACAATTTAAGAATTTTTCCCATCATGGAATAGAGACCTTTAATTTGAGCCCTCTTTCATATTTTTACGACTTGCCATATGCACACAACTTTGACGGTTTTTGATCAAGTATCAGCACGACATGTTTTATGTAAACAAAGCGGACTTTTTAAAGTCCCAATTATTTTTCAATGGCAGATATTTTACGTTATTTCTCGTTTTCTGGTGAGTTTCAGAGAATTTCAGAATTTTTTCCGTCACGGAATAGAGACCTTCAATTTGAGCCCTTTTCCATATTCCTACGACTTGCCAGACGCCCACAATTTTGACGCAAAGAATCGCCTTACGAAATTAAATATATGATATGCGTATATAAAATCCCTTATACTCCCTATAGTTTGACTTTTCATACTTGGAAACCTCTTAAGTCCACTATGTGTCAAACTATCAAGAGTCTACTGTATATTTAAAAATATATGAATTTCTCGCATATCTAGCAGTTTTTTTTCGCCAAGTAATGAATTTCTTTGATGCAATGTTATCCTTTTCCAATCCAAATTTAAAGTGGCTTAATGTGTTAACTTTCCTGATTTAAAAACTTAATTTAACGGTGTTTAGACACCAAACCCATTCCGAGTCTTCAAAGCGAGACCGAAATTAGCTTGGTATCGAGCGATCCGGGTTAAAGATAACTCTTAACCAGTGATACATAAATAACTGTTTGAGGCCAGCTGCAATCGTAAACAAGATCATTGCCGCTGCTGTTTGTGGTGCACGGCTACTGCGGAGCTGGAGCGAGGTCTGACCGACCGCTCGAGTGCCGACCGTTTGTGGAAGTGTTATGTAATGATAGTGAAGAAAAACACTGTAATATTTAATCCACAGAAAGTGTAAATCACCGATGATACTTCTATGTTATCTTTGAGTTTCTCTCTTTGTGTTTCGAAGTTCAAAGAAAAAAGACAAAAAATGCCGAGATACCTATAACGATTTTAAATCCAAATTGAATCCATCTTGTTTATAAGTGTAGTTGAGTTGATTTTTATACTCATGAAATCCTAGTTATGTTGCTCATGTTGCTCAAAAACATCCGGGTTTCGTTCCAAGATCCAAGCATAATCTTTAATACATCCCAATAAAACGAGGCAGCAGAAAGCAGTTATAATTTTGTTTGTTCCTACTTCGCCCAACATGTATCCGTGAAAAAAACTAAGATTTCACTTCTGGTTTTTGTAGTTGTAGTTTTAAGAGTACCTAAAATGTTTTAAACTCGTCGAAAAGACATTTTTTGACTGGGAACTAAAAAGACCTTCCTCTATCCTCCAGAAGAAATTTTTTTTCACGCCACCAATTGCGATGGAAGAATCAACACCCCTTTCAGCCAGTTCACACATCACATCTCCATTAATAACAACAAACTCGGAAGCCCCTTTTCAATCAAAAGCGCCGCAGTCTCGCTCTTCCACGGTCCACTCAAATCTTCATAGACGGTTGGCCGCGAGACGGATCCTTTGTTTTTAATCGTTCACGGAAAGAACAACGAGGACCTGGCTGTGATGATAATGAGCGGCGAGAGGGGAGGGGGCGTTTCCGGACTGAGCGGAGGTGACGGTGACAGCCGGGACAATGCACAAGTGTGAACACCCCTTCATACCGCGGTGTCACAGGGGCCGACACGACACGGGCATGCGGGCATCGCGATACACTACCACCGCCACCACCGGTGTGGCCCTGTGAACGATCGACGGGCATCGCGATACACTACCACCGCCATCACCTGTGTGGCCCTGTGAACGATCGAGCCAGCAATCAACTAGTGTTTAAAATACCTCAGGCTCGAAAAGCCAAATATCAATAGTATGTGGATATTTGAGGGAGAAGTATGAAGATGGGCGATTTTCTTCATTAGCGAATCCTCAAATTGAACATCATTGAAAAGCGAGCTGGTTAAGAGGGTTTGTTCTATACTAGGTTTGTTGCCACCAAACCCGTGCACAGGAGATAAAGAAAAATACCATGTTTCGTAATGAAAAGTGTATTCAAATCTCATCACTATAAGAACCCAAATGAATCACATTTAAATTTTTTAAACTAATTCGTAAAACTTCATTGAATTTAGTGTAGGCCTAATCTTTGAACAGCAATCCGACTAGGAATACTTTGAAGAGAAAGTAGATGTAATAATTCAAAGTTGAAAAAACAGTTTCCATGGACTGAGACGACTCATAATTCTCAACTATTGATATTAATAGTCTAAAATTGATAGAAACCGTTCAAAACTCGAACTTACAGATATAACAACAATTAACCCAATTGAACAAATTATCATCTCGCAAACAAAGTTATCCAAAGGCTTAATCGAAAATGTTTTTTTTTCACAGACAGTTGACCGACCTTTCCCGTTCTCGCAAAAGTGTACAATTCCCAGTAAAAACGGACCGATATGTAAAAGAGGCCACCCGTACTTCGGAACCCGTTCCCGACTCGACCGGGCGACTAAAAAATATAAAACAAACCAATCAGAAAAAATCAACAAGGGGATAACAAGGGTGGAATAATATAGTAATGATAGAGCGGGAGGACCCGCGCGGGACCAGACTGTACATAATTATATTGGGAATGCTAGATGCGGCCCAGGATCGGACAGGACAGACTTGTTAGCATGCCCCCCCCCCGTACACCTACTGCCGTGTTGACGCCTTCGCAGCCGCCGCAGCAGCGAGCGGTCGCTGCCTCTTCGGCTACGGAATATCCCACTGGAGGAGTTCAATAACCGTTCCTGATTTTTAATTTATCAAGCATAATGTGATAGGATAAAATGTAGAAGTTTAAATGCCACAAGTTTGGAGTTTTGAGCCCAAAATGCAACAGTATCTGTAGAGTAATTGAATATGTTTTTTGTTGAATAACAGACCTATTATTCATAATTCGAAAAACTAAAAAAAATCCCTAAAAATCATCACACAAAAATAATCACATTTATTAGGGAAAATGTGAATTTACACAATCTATATAAATAAAATTAGAGTTTTGTCCGTACATTGCTTAGAATTATGAAATTTTTGGTTATTTTTGCGTTTTGAAGGTCAGAGAATCCGAATCAAGCCTTATCTCAATTTATGCCACGATGTGTGTTGGTAACGCTCAACATCACACTTTAGACCGCTTTTCACGCGAAAACTAGAGTACTATTTTGGCTGAAACTTTTATTCTGTGTTATATGCACATATGAGAAGGTTTTAGACGACTTAAAACTAGCGTACGTCTTTTTGAAATTAAATAGAAAGCTTCTAAAAACCGAGTTTTATTTGATCTCGACCAAGTTTGTTTTGAATTTCCCCATAATTCAATGGGATGACGTTTTGTTTACATTTTCAGTTTTCCAAGCAGATGGTAGTTACCTTCACTGATGGATTCGTCGTTACAGATGTTTTATGATTTCATAAAGTTTTATGTTTTGGTTTATAATATTTCTTTTCAATTGACATGTACTACATAAAGTTAATATTTTCCCAATCATTATACATTTATCAGGATTTTCATCCTGATCTGACCCTCGGACTACACCACAGACCAAGGCCGCGCATAGACCCTCTCAATGATCACATATTAATAATATCCTTATGCCAAAATTATAAGTGATGAAATGTTTATATTCAAACAGACGTTAAAAGCAAGACATTTCATAGAATGTAAAACCAGCTGTCTGTAAAAAAATAAAATAAATCACTGACTAGAGATACTAAAATGTCCTTCCTTCCTTATAACAGCGGTTAATAAAAGAGATAATGTAAACCATTTTTAAAAATTGCGGGACGGCTATGTTATTTTGTTGTTGTTCAAAATAGACCCTAAAACACTAGAAAATACTTTGGTGGTATTTAATCAAGGCATTTTCTACTCTACGTACATAAACGTTCATGAAACAGGAAACTGCTTTAAGATTCACTAATTACGCACGGTCTGCGAAGAGGGTAATTCCTGCCTCAGGGTCACTCTATACTATAGCACAGATTCAACGATAGGCCTACTGAGTTACTGAGCTACTGATAAGCCTTCCCAGGCAGCGACACCCCTAGGGGTTTTGTCGGCGGGGGCGCTGGGATGTGCTGGCATGTGTAGTATAGAGAGGCCAAATAAGAATGCCTCGTGCGGGGGGCAGCGATATTTCTAAGTACTCCTGTCGCAGCAGACCTGCGTTCTTAGCGGATTCCTAAAACATCTTTCTGGCTGATGAAAGTATATATATCTGCTTTATATTTGTCAAATACCACTGACCTATCATCGCACAGCTCAAACTACTTGAACTTGACTTAGAATCTTGAAGCTTTTCGTAGACGTTCCCATAGGGCGTGAGCATCCACTGAGAACGGGGTTTTCAAAATTCAAAGTTTTCAGGGTTTTTCGGTGGGGTCAAAGGTCTAACATCTTTCTGTATAATATAATGGATGGTCTTTCGACTAAATTGTCAATTTTTATTCAATCAAGAAGGCGGTTTAAGCTTCACATATAGATACAGATAGGTCTCTACAGCTGATTTATAGTTTGGTTCCATTTATGACGAAGTTATTATTATTACTCTATGCATTTATCATGGTTTATGGTTGTTTTTTCTTTTAGGTGATTTGTACTATATTAAAGTCACCAATCGTTTTTGTACCTTATCTATTTAATCATGAACTCAGTATGTGGCACCATCTTCATTTAGGCAGCGTGTGTTAAAATTTTTATCATGAGCGAAGCCACGGGCAACTGCAAGTACATTAAAGGGATGTTGTACTCTAGCGGCTGCAATTAATTATTAACTATACGTTTAAATTTGGTAGATATTAATTTTCATAGCGTCTCAAACTCGACTGTAAATGAAATAGGCTGTTGGTATAAAAAATGTTACTTTCAGATTATTGGGTAAACCATGGTCAATTTACATCTCAGTTGAGGAAAACAATCAATAAATAACCTTGTTTGTGTGAGGGTGTTATTTATTTCCTCAGATCCCGTGGCTAATGGACTTCAAAGGAATAAAACTGATAAGTCATACCAATGACTGGTACTTTCCGGCCTGATATACGACTATGTTGTTGCTCCTAACAGTATTGCCTGCGTAAGAGCAGCAACCGCCTTGAACGATCAATCGCTTTGTGCGCTTATACTGTAGTAAGGTTTTGCCATTGAATTAATTTTTTTTTAATAATTATGGTTTATTTCAAATAATAGTATTCTTAAAGATTTTCTGCCAGACTTGTCAGATTTTGCAAAAAAAAACTATAGTACCAGAATAATTAATTGGTTAATTTTAACACGACCAAAAATAAATTGGAACAAAAATGAAATTCACACGCAACCTCTTGTTTTCCACTTAGCTTTTGTTACATGGAGCTTTTTATTAAAACTTGACACTCTTTAGAATATCCTTATTTAATACTGACTATACTATCCTTTGTAGTTCAATTTTGTAGAGTGGATAAATAAACTACAATGTCAAAAGAATTGTAGCGTACAATTTGTCAAGTTTCAAGGTAAAGCGACTTAAAACCAGTGTGTTTTGTGCCAAAACTGATAGCCCAAACCTCAACACTGATATACAGAACCCTCTAAGTAGGGACACCTTATGGAAAAATGAAGTTCCCGCCGCCGAAAAAGAGATGGCGCAACCACAGTCTAGGAGAGAAATTTTTCTCCTAGACTGTGGCGTCACTTTCATTTTTCAGTCCGATTGATATTGTTTTAGGAGTTTACGGATCAAGCTCACTTTCCAAAGTCAAGCAGCCGGTTGCTATATTTTGACAGTTGTATGTTATTGTTTTGTATTGTTGTATCTTTTGCCATAATGTTTACCTTTTTTGTTTACAAACATTCTCATTTTGAAATTTCGGATAATGAGTAAAAGCGCGGACTATACGGAACCAGCTTGAACTATTCCATGCATCAGCGCTAATTTCTCCTCTGCTTTTCGGCGGCGGAACTAAACAAATTAACATTGGATGTCCCTACTTTCGTATACAGTACCTGGTGGACCTAGCCTTGCTCGGTGTTATTTCATGTTTACCAGTTCATCCAGTTACTATAAAATATTTCAATGTCATAAAATTGATAAATAGAAACCTTTTTTATTGCTCCATGGACTCTTCATCCCATTTGCTGCTTTTTCCCTTGATGGCTGTAGATTCCAAACAGCTGTTATGATTACTTCATTTGTTTACACTTTCCCTGTTTATTTTCGTTGCTATCACGGCAACCCATAAGGCCAATGTTAAATTTTTACAACTTTAAAATTCTATTTATTACGTTATTAGATTTTCTCTGGCCAAGTAATCTGCGTAAAAGACGTTTTTGAGTCATAAATTACTTATTTCCAGACTTTGAAGGAAATCCTCGGAGCCGTTTTTGAGATAAATGTGCAAGCAAGCATACAAGCAAGAGTATAGGATTGTTTATAGCTCTGGACAGCCTTACTGGCGGGTGAGTGAGTGCGCTGTATTCGACATTGGCGTGAAACATCTGTGTTGTTTTGGTAATCAATCATATGATCACATGTTTATAAAGACGCACTTACAATATGAAAGTTTATGCTGCAAGCTCATATGCAATAAATATTAAATCTAAACAAGATCTCGTTGAAATCTATTTCAAACTTACATGTAAAATGATGGTAAAATTCGCTCATAGCTCTGCTCATTAGTAGTGGCAATACTTAATATTACGTTTCGTATTGCGCAAGACAACTTTGGGTAAAGTATTGCAAGACGAATTTCGTAGTGTTGATGTGCCTTAAAAACATAAACAGTGTTTTGACAGATCGACACAATCATGAGTTTTAGCAGATGATTTGTAGAGTCTCCAAATTTTGCCACCCACCAGAGAAGGCTGTCCAGAACTATAATATTTTAAGCTATTCTATATCTTTTGTACTCCAACTTTGTGGGTACATAAAATAAGAACAACATCTAAAGAATCACAGCGTACAAATTGTTGCGGCTCAAGTAACGATAAACAGTGTGTTCTGTCAAAACTAACCGATAGCCCAAACTACAAGACCGTACGGTATGTTTTTATAGTCAATGCTCTAACTAAATCGGAAATTCCATCATTCCAGTTAAAGATAAAACCTTAATAGTCTGTACGGTCTTAAGTGCATATATCTACTAAACGTATTCCACACCAATTATTTAGAGGCATCTGCAAAGTCTCAAGAGTGGCAAGCGATATGAAGATGTCACCGAGCAATGTATAAACGCGGACAAAAAGAGGGCAACGGCACAAATTAGGGTGTAAGAGTGGCGATAAAATGCGAAGAATGACATATTCCGGAGTGTTGTGCAGTCGCGGCGAGACGGTTTTTGTGAGGGGAGAAGCCGACCAAGAATGCCGGGTCGGCTGAGCCGGGGCCCCGGGCCACGCACGATTTACAAACTCCCCTCCCCCTCCCCCCACGTCTCTCTCCCTTCTCTCCTCTCTCGAGATGAATGCCCAAGTGGGCCCGGTCCTCGTGCCGGTCGCCGCGGTAGCCCCCGCCTCCGCCGCGCTAACCAGCATCCAGCGTCCCACCGACCTTGGATGCGGCGGCGAGATAATGCATCCGACGGGGAGAAAAGAAAGGAGGCTTGAAATTATTGCATATAACGTCTCGCTGGATTAACGAATTATTAAGTTTTGTCAATCGTGTAAAGTATCGAGAATACAGTACAATGCTATTGACGTACACGGTACATGCGAGAATACACGACAATACGATTGTCGTAAGTACTGTTTATCATTCACGTTGCATGTATAGCCGCGTTTACCGTATGCAACTTGTTTGATAAACTTTGGTTGTAGAACCAATTATGGAAGTAAAATTGGCTTGGACATGTCTAAGAATTCAATGAAAATTATTAAACAAAGTTGTACAACAAGCTTGTTTTAAAATAAAAAATTGTGGTTGCAGGCTTCCCGAGCCGTGATGGAAAGATCATAGAAGAAGATTGACCTGTGAAGAGTGTTTCACAGATTTTTGTTGTAACAAGTTTTAAAACATTTGTCCGTATTTAACATGTTGAAAAACAGAAGTTATAGAGTAAAACGCGGCGAGAATACACGATTGACGTACTCAGTACACGTGCAATGTATATAACTAGGTTATACGCTGCGAGACACGACAAAATATGATTGTAGACGGTACATAGTATACGTTGAGTGCTTCAGTGCACGTGTAACCAATTATTAGAAGTAATTTAATAGAATGTTTGCTAATTTAAAATTGTTTTAAATCCCTTTTGTTTATTTAATCATATCAAGGGGTTTATTTACATTCAATTCCAACAAATTCTATAGAGTAATTAGTCCGGGATGGTATGTATATTCCGTTCGACTGGCTTGTAAAAATTGAAATAACTTTTGAAAATTGATAATGAGTACCTTTGGATGAAAAAATGACTTTGGATGAAAAATGACTTTCATCCTTATATACACCCCAATCCAAGATGGCTACCAAAATAGAGAAAAAAACGAGGTAATCTTCTTTAATGATTCAGTAAATTAATCCCTTGCACAGTGTATAAGTGAATTTTGTGTCAGACCATTGCCAATAATTGAAGGGAGGTAGGACCTTCACTTTGACTGGAAAAACATTTTTAGTCGCCATCTTGGATCCGCCATATTGGATGTAATATATTTTTTCAAATGTAAACATTGGGTTGTGACCCATTATTTCAAACTAGATTTTCACGCTGATTGCAATGCCGAAATCCGTTTTTCAAAATCTTTATTCGTTTTCAAGATGTACCCAAACAAAGATTTTTCTCATACAATCCTTATGGGAGTTTTAAGCATTGAATATTTTTAAGGATTATATTTCTTATATCTCCGGTTCTAATCAACGTATATAGATCGTTTGGGTCTTAAAACACTCAGTATTATGAATGCATCAATTAGATAAACTGTTCATTTGAATCAGACCGAAAAGAGACTGAGTTATATTACATAATTTAAAATAAAAATAGTTTTTTCTGGAATTTACTTTTGTTAAAATTAAATAACTCAGGGTTTACGGGAGATAATTATTTCGTTCTGGGCTTAAATTACTCAGCAAATAATTGGCTTTCATATGAGTTATCGTAAATTGGAATCAGATGGATTTCAGGTGAGTTATGATCCTTCCTTGATTTTAAAATTTATTTACTTACAGAATTCCTGTTAAGTTTAAGGCTTATAACTCACCTCTAATTCAACCAATTTAAATTATTAATAGTTTAAATTAAAGCCAAAAACAATGTGAGTAATTTAAGGTCTTAACAAATTTCAAGCCTCTGTTAGAATGGGTGGTACATGCCCTTAACTAAACTAAAAATGTGCAAACAAATAAATTTTACATAGAATGAAGGATCATAACTCACCTGAAATTCGTCCGATTCCAATTTACAATATATCGTTAGAAAGCCAATTATTTGCCGAATAATATAAAACCAGAGCTGACAATCTATCTAATATAAAACATGAGATATTTCATTTTTAACCAGAATAAATTTTAGAAAAATTACATTTTATGTTAAATTATGAATGATAATTCAGTCTCTTTCCACTCTGATTCAAATTGACAGTTTATTCCATTACAGTAAAAATACCATTATATCAATGAGTGTTTTAAGACTCAAACGACCATCATACTTTGGTTAAAACCGGAAGTATAAGAATTATAATCCAAAAAAAATGTAAAGCTTGAAATGTCCAAGGTTTGTACAGAGAAGAACCTTGTTTGGGTATAACTTAATAACTAATGAAGATTTTCAAAAACGGATTTCGGCATTGCAATCACCGTGAAAATCTAGTTTGTAATGATGGGTCACAACACAATGTTTACTTTTGGAAAAAAAATTCACATCCAATATGGCGGATCCAAGATGGCGGAAAATATTTTTTACCCAGTTAAAGTGAAGTTCCTACCTCCCTTCATTATTGGCAGCGGCATTACGACACAAAATTCGCTTATAAACTGCCTAATTGATTTATTTTCTATGTCTTCAGTGCTTTTGACACCATCTTGAAAATGTTTCACTTCCGGTGGTGATATGTAGGAAAACATTTAGTACTTTATTAGCATGTATAATATGGCAGAAAAACGCACAAGTCACTCTTATAGAAATTTTCCTAGTGTAAATTGGTATCTTTCCTTTACTATACCCTTTTTATTTTTTAGGCTCGATCATAAGGTTTTTACTATTGGATTTTGGAGGTATGAAGATGAGGTAAAAAATGTCAACAGGGCGTTTTTTACTACTAAATATGTTGTTAATAATTTAAAATCAACAAATACATTTTTACATGCAAATCGAACGGAAGGGTCTAATGCTTACATATCACCCCGCACTAAATCTTTGCATCAAAGTTTTCATTTGGCTGCAATCTGATAAATCAGCTGTGTTGCCACCCCCTCGAACAACAACATTCAAACCGTTTGTTCAAGGGACGATAGAGGCAGCTTTGAATGTTGTTGGAATGTTTTTCGAGTGTGGGTACGTTTAAGTGAAGACTTAGAATTAGGGCCTACGCCCAACTTCTTTGTTGGTAATGTTCATCAGAACATCACCTTGTAACATCCGCATCCTGTTCTGTTAGCCTTTAAATAAGTTTATATGACTTATATAGTCGACCAATAATTGGATTAAAACTTTGTATAAAGGCTACATAAAAAAATATGAACGCCATGGATCCATAATTAAAATGAAAGGAAAGGAAAAGGGATCCATCATTAAAATGTTATTGCATTTTAACATCTTTACCGATAAGGTAAATGAACTCTAATTATCCTCGAGCTCTGTAGAAATCAGGTGCGAAGTGCAGCTAACCGCCGGACAGTAGCCGTTAACGACAAACAATCCGCCCCAGTTGGAGTAACAGAATTTCACGGCTGATTCCTGTCCGTCATTACAATAATGCGACCGAGGCGGAGGGCCGAGGTCTACAGCGCGCGGCGGCGACTGTAGCGAAACAAGTCTTTGTTTATGATGAGCCCGACCACCACCTGTTGGCTCCTCCCTCTCTCGTTAGGCCAGGCGAGCCCCCCCCCCCCCCCCCCCCCGGTACACCGAGAGGCACGTTCGGTCAGTTCGGGCTACAAGAGCTGTATAACTCTCGGCCAATCAACCGTAACGCGGACGCGAGCGGATCATATCCGATTAACGAGGCAATTATTATTCGGCACACCTTGCAGACAAATGTAGCACGATGCTGAGCAATCGGCGTTGCGCTGCGTGACGCTGAGCTTGTCTGCCCCTCTAACTTCTCCAACTCGATTTTAGATGTTCTTTCCGGGAAATAAGCTTTACCGGAAACCAAGCGAAAACGATTGAAAACATGTGAATAAAGAGTCATATTGGTAGGTTTTAGCAGAGTGCAAATTAAAGAAACCAGATAATTTCATAATCAAAAAGTTATTTTATTTTAACATACTAAATTATTTCTTTCTACACAATAATTAAAAGTAAACAAAAAAACAAAACCTTTTGTAAACTGATCTCAGATGGTACAAGTACACTTTAGTGAGTCAGTTGTTGATCATTTTATTGTACATATACCAACACCCCCCTTCAATAAAATGATTAATCAAAAACTAATCTGAGACCAAGACCATGAATACATTTATGAAATAAGTCTTTGTTCAGGGGCTTTGTTAACACATCCGCAATCTGGTCTGAAGAACACACATACTCAATCTTGATTATTTTGTTTGAAACTTTCTCCCTTATAAAGTGATGTTTAATGTCAATGTGTTTCATTCTTTTGTGATTTTGAACATTCTTAGCAGTATTGATTGCACCTTGATTGTCTTCTAAAATCAACACAGATTCTTTTTCGTCCATCACTTGAAAATCGTTAGTTAGGACGCTCTTCAACCAACAAGCTTCTGTTGTAGCGCTGCTCATCGCAGTATACTCAGACTCAGTTGATGAAAGAGCAACAGTTTGCTGCTTTCTTGTCACCCAACTAATAGCACAGTTCCACAGCAAGAAAACATACCCAGTTGTTGATTTTCGATCTTGAGTATCTCCTGCCCAATCAGCATCCACATATCCTATCACAGTTTGTCCATTTTCATTCTTTTTATATGTCAAGTTTAAGTTGACGGTTCCTTTCATATATCTTAATACTCGCTTTAGTGCAGCCCACAATTCTTGACTAGGCTTGTTCTGGTGACGACTTAATATGCTTATTGCTGTACTCAGATCAGGTCTTGTACCTAACATTACATACATTAGCTTTCCTATGAGTTTCCGACACTTGGATTCTAATTTGTCTCTTTCTTCTGCAGTTTCAGGTATTTGACAGTTATCTAGTGTGAAATTTGGATCCATTGGTGTGGAAACAGGTCTGCAGTTTTCCATTCCGAATTCTTCTAATATCGAAAGTAAAAATTTTGATTGGTTCATTCTTATCTCCCCCTCTTTTCTGTTTTGGAAGATATTAATGCCAAGAAAGTTTCTCACTGCTCCCAAATCCTTCATCTTAAAATTGTCGGACAATGTTTTCTTCAGGTCATCAACCATTGCTTCATTACTTTCAACTATAAGAATGTCATCCACATAAAGTAAAACATACAATTTTTCAGTATTTGTCAGTTTGCTATAGAGACAACAATCATTTTTTGATTGGATAAAACCATTATGAAGTATGCACTTGTTAAATTTTTCATTCCAGTACTTTGGCGATTTTTTAAGTCCGTACAGAGATTTGTTAAGTTTTAAAACATTTCCTTTTTCTACTATAACTCCATCAGGTGTTTTAAGATAGACATCTTCATCAATTTCTCCATAAAGGAATGCACTTCGAACATCCATTTGATAAACAGGCATATTTTCCTTATTTGCTACCGCCAATAATATTCTCATTGTGGTCAGTTTTGCAACTGGAGAGTATATTTCGGAGAGATCAAAGTGTTCCTTTTGCTGAAAACCTTTTGCGACTAATCTCGCTTTATATTGGGATGGTTGACCATTTTCATCTGTTTTTATTTTGAAAACCCATTTTGTACTAATTGTTTTACAATTCATTGGAGGGATTACTTCTGACCATGTGTTGTTTTCTTTAAGTACTTGTAGCTCCTCTTCTATTGCGTTTCTCCATTTACTTGCATCACACGATTGCACTGCTTCAGCATATGTTTTAGGTTCACCTTCTTCACATCCTAGGAAACTCGTTTCAAAACCTTTGAGTATTATCGATTTTTTAATTTCATCACGATTTCTCAAGTTATAAGTTTTATTCTCTTTATCTCTTTCACATTCAGTTTCAGTTTCTCCTTCAATTGGTTCATTTTCTATTGCTTCATCTTCTTGAGTTTCATTTGTATGAGGTAATCTGTCTGTTTCATTTCCTGACGTTTGACATTCATATTCGGAAACATCTACAATACTTTCATTCACATCACTCCCCTCATCAAAATGTAAATGATAACTTTGTTCCTCACTTACTTCATTTTGGTTCTTTGGTTTTTGGTCATAAGGTTTGAAAACAACGTTTCTCATTATTTCAATTTTATTTGAGTCAGGAAAATAAATTCTATAAGCTTTTGAGTTTTCCTGGTAACCAACAAATATTCCTTTCCTCGTTTTAGCATCCCATTTTCTTCGTTTCTGATTTGGTACGTGAGCAAAAGCATCAATTCCAAAGACTTGAAGATAATTTAGTGGTTCTGGCGTTTTTCCAAACCAACATTCATAGCGACTTTTTCCTAAAATTCTGCTTGTTCCAGTTCGGTTGATTGTATACACAGCTGCATTCACAGCTTCTGCCCAAAACTTCTTATTCATTCCTCGTGCTTGGAGCATTGTTCTGGCTGCTTCAACTACAGTCCTTATTTCACGTTCGGCCTTTCCGTTTTGTTCAGGACAATATGCTGCACTTCGTTGATGGCGTATTCCTTGAGCTTCAGTCAGATTCTTTATTTCTTGATTCACAAATTCTAATCCATTATCTGATCTCAATATTTTAACTTCTTTTCCTGTGTCATTTTTAGCCAGCTTTAAGAAATTCTTAATACATCCTGCAACTTCTGATTTCTGCTTCAGAAAATAAACATTGCAGTACTTTGAAAAATCATCTTTTAAGAGAAGAAAATATTTAGAGCCCCCAAGTGATGTCACTTCCATCGGACCACATAGGTCAGCATGGATTATTTGGCATGGTTCATTTGTTTTCACTTCACTTGGCTTAAAAGTTGACCTCTGTTGTTTACCTGCCAAACACGACTCGCAGAAAAAAATTTCACTTTCATTTACAATAATATTATGTTTTTTAAGAGTGGCTCTTACTTGGTCTATATGTTGGTGCGCTAACCTTTCATGCCATTCCATTAATGAGTATTTTACAGTTACTCCAGCAAAATCAGTTACGTATTTAAAATCCATTGAATACAATTTACCTGCTCTTGAACCTTTAGCGCAAGGGTTTGATGAATTGAAAATCATACAGTCACTTTCATTCCACTCAACTCTGTAACCTTTACTAAGAACAACATTCAATGAAAATAAGTTTATTCTTAGTTCTCGTACATACAACACATCACTCAACTGAGTTGGAATCCATTCTTTCCCATTGAAAGCCAAGACATTTATTTCCCCAATTCCTTTATAATCAAGTAAAGTACCATTACCAATCATTACCTTCTTCTCTTCTGTTATTAAATTCATTTTTGAAAACAATTTATCATTACAACACATATGCTGCGTGGCTCCACTGTCAATATACCAACAATCTGGATTCAAATCACAAAACAACGCATGATCTATGCCCACAAATGCATTTTTCCCATTTTTTAATTTACTACCGTAACTTAAATTTATTCCTTTTAGATTGTCATTCTTTTTTTTGCTAGAAACCCTCTATCTCTAACTTCTTTGGCCTTAAGCCAACAATCTTTTATTACATGACCTTTTTTGTTACAATAAAAGCAGTTTAATTCCCTTTTAGAACTAACATTTTTGGTTTCAAACTGTCTTTTATTATTTTGGTGACAGTTCTTTTGTAAATGGCCCTTTGACCCACATGAATAGCACTTAACATTTGGATTATTAAATCTTTTTGCAATTAATGCACTTTCATGAGATGACTTTTCATTAATCCTTTCCTCTTCTATGAGCAATCTAGATGTGAGCTCAGACAACTTTTGTCCAGCAGATGGAACAGATTCCCATGCAGAGACCAAATGACTAAAATTACTTGGTAAAGATATAAGAATTTTTGTTATTAACATTTGTTCTGACACATTTTCCCCAAACTGTTTTAATTTACGAGACAAATCCTCTATTTTAGAAATAAATTCGGATATTGTTTCTCCTTCGTATTTCATATTAAAGAATTTTTGTTGCAATAAGTGCAAGCTTACCTCTGATTTTTTTTCGTATACCGACATCAGCTTTGTCCACATCATGTAAGCATTTTCGAACGTTAAAATGTGTAACATTGGTCCTTCTTCAATCCTGGTTACTCGTAGTTCCTGTGCTTTACTGTCCTTAGTATTCCAGGC
This sequence comes from Flexamia atlantica, assembly GCA_035578135.1. Lineage (NCBI taxonomy): Eukaryota > Metazoa > Arthropoda > Insecta > Hemiptera > Cicadellidae > Flexamia > Flexamia atlantica. The sequence goes on along the minus strand of JAQJVK010000002.1, from coordinate 46,451,448 downwards.
ATTCAGTACTTTTTCAAATTCCTCATTTGTCCTTTGTTCTTTTTCTGGTTTCTTCTCATTCCCAACGGTGATGTCAAATAAGCCCTTTGATGACAAAACAACCTTCATTTGGAACTTCCATACACTCCAGTTGGAGTCCCCTCTCAGTTTCACACTTGTATTCAGTGCTTCCATTTTATAAGGATAAATTGTAATCTTAAATTCAAATTACAAAATTCTTCTTATAAATCTCTGCTTTTAAATTATTGTGTGATTGCCCATAACCTTTTAGCAGAGTGCAAATTAAAGAAACCAGATAATTTCATAATCAAAAAGTTATTTTATTTTAACATACTAAATTATTTCTTTCTACACAATAATTGAAAGTAAACAAAAAAACAAAACCTTTTGTAAACTGGTCTCAGATGGTACAAGTACACTTCAGTGAGTCAGTTGTTGATCATTTTATTGTACATATACCAACAGTAGGTAAGGGTTAAAGCATGTCTTTGAAACAGTAGGCCCTTTCAGGTAAATCTATAAAAATAAAAGAGAAATGCCGATAACGACCAGGCCAAACTGTTGCACTAGCAGGACCAAATTGTGAATGAATACTTCTCTTATAGTGTACAAGAGATCTTTATAAATTAATTTCCAAAGGTCCACCCTACAGAGGGTCAAAGTTAATTGTGTATTGAGTTCATAGAGTACGGTATAATTTTTTCTGAACGTCGTCTGCTACTGAATGTAAATCAAGAGCTGTTATCTAATGTAAACACTCAGAGAACCATGGGATATTAGCAAAAAAAAAGTATGAACTTTTTATAACATTTTGGAACCATGAAATAGCCTACTTTATTATAAATCCATACCGTAAAGCTTAACAAAGTTATATAAAATACATTAAAAATATTGATTTACAGCTCTAAAAGCAGTTATTTAACAGGAAAAAATTAACTCTTAATAACTTTTTGCCTTTCATAAAATACTCTTCTAAATGTGTTATTTGGGAAAACAAATAGGTAGGTGAGAAATTTACCTTTGTCGCTGCAAATATGCACTCAGTGAGTTTCCAAAGGATTTTTTTTCATAAGTAAGGGAAAAATTATTTTGTGTAAATAATACGCTAAAAAGTGCATTTATTTAATCATTCATGATTTTTAACGTCAGGGAAATTATAATGAAAATAAATAAATAGGTAATGCCTTTATTTATAAGTGATCTTCAGTTTAAACTGTTTTTCAAGATATCTTGTAATACGACAACAAAAATAGTAAATAGAAATATTTGACAAAAGTATTAACTTTAATTTTGACTAAACCTCCTGTACCTAAATGAGTTAATATTTACTGGAAGGGTGTTGTGCCGGGCGTCCAAAGTATGAAAACCTTAATTTTCCTGATTCAAGCCCCACTCTTGGTACATCAAACAAGGTAGCTTGTCTTGTACAACATTCCTTAACCATTGCACGAGGCAGAAGTTTTTGTTTCAGGTAAGGAGAAACACTTGAAACAATGTCTTATATGTACAATTAATTGAGTGAAGTGAATAATACTGCCGTTGCAGCAGACCTGCATACTCAGCGAATTTCAAATGCAAAACAACATATTTCAATCAAACATAGCAAGATTTGACATGTTTTGGTAAGTTCCATAAGAATAACATGGGGAATGAGTATGCAGGTTTGCTGCTACAGGTATATTAAAACTGGGTGGTTTTAATTCAATATTTAGTAGATCTGAACTAGAAGAAGCTATTTACCAAGTTTTAACAAGATATGTTGAGAAATAACCGAGATATAGAATTTTACTTATTTCCCATAAGGTTAACATTGGGACAACGTACTGTGTTTACCACTTTCAATATCTCGGTAACCAATGGACATAGAGCAGTGATTCAACATACTAAATTTTTTGTTTTTTTGAGCTGAATTCAATGGTGCCCACAAACATTTGATAAATTTTATTTTTCTATATAAAAAACTCAGAAAACCCATTTTTGGGGGGGTTTATTCCCCTTTACCCCCCCTTCCGGTGGTCCGATCCGGCTGGTTCACAAACTCCTCCAATTGATTACCACTTTACATGTCCGTAACAAATTTCATAAAGATCGGACCATTTTTGCGGCCGCTATCGTGCTAACAGACACATAGATATATATAAATTCGAACGAATGGTGTTTTTTGCTTCTGGGGACCCCAAAATGAAAAGTTAACATGGTCTCGGACTTAGGTCTTACCATGAGTACTACCGTAATAGCTTATTCCTTTAAGGAAATTCGCTAAAAAGTAGTAAGTGCTAGAAGTATAATTACTATAGAGAATTATATAGTAACTAGCTGTTGTTAACCCGCTTCGCTGGGTTGAAAAATCTTATGAAGGTCTAAATAGTAGCCCAAAAGATGTAATTTGGAAGCAAGAATTATAACGTCTAATGTAATCTAAAATTCAATATATTATGATGTTCCTCCATACATATTATATTTGATAAAGCCGGTGGTGGCATATTTGGTGGTAGCAGTCTTATTTTCCCTTTCAAACAGCACATAATATGCGTTTTCTTTTTGAATTAATCTTTGTGCTATGCAATAACTAAAAATTTTGTCCATCTTGCAAATTACAACATTCGGGTGTTCAATACAATCTACATTTTATTGGAATAATGTGTACTTTACAGCCAAAATCATAGATCCTTGTCCTTTTGTAAATAGCTTTTAAACTGTTTAATTTAATTCAGCTTCTTCTGTTTAATCCCTTTTTCGAAGGTTCTCCGTTATATCTCTGTTCTGATTATTTCTTTAATCACCTTGTGCGTCTGTCTCCCTTTCTGTTCCAAATCTGCTACGACAGTGTTTCTTGATGTCGCTGTGAATTTTCCCGTGATACCTTTAGATGTGTTTCTTTCTTTTCGTTGTTTCATTTTTTCTTGCAATCGTCCATTTACGTGATAAGATACGGAATTTCAAACATTTTCTCCTACGTTTTGACATTTTTTCGTCTTATTGTGAATCTAAAAACTATCTATCTTTGAATTTAAAAACAAAAAATATGTAACTCTACAGTTTAGTGCACTTCATGTTTTTTAATAACATAACCTAACAGTAAAAATTTACTAAATAATTGAAAACGTAAATAAAACACATTTTCTAAATAAGACTGTATTCACTGTTGTACAAAAACAAGTGTAGGTGCTGCATTCTGTTGGAAACCACTTTAATCACCGTTACCTTTCCAAATTAAACCATGTGTTTTGATATAAACAAATAAAACCTCAAGTACTCACAAAATCCTTGACATAGGTCCCTTTCGGACGATCCTGTGCCTACACCCAATAAGATATCTAAACCCAACCACCATAGTGCAGATCATGAGATTCCAAGCTTTAATTTGATACCAAGATCATGGGTCTACGACGTGTAGTTTTAGCTGTAGCACTAAATATACCAACACACAACTCTTCTTTTATATATATATATATATTGATTAAATCCTTGCAAAACAAAAATTTGCTTGTTTCCAAACAAATCAAAGAAAAAATTCCAAATTTTTCACTGAACCAAATCTTTTGATTGGCGATGAACAATTGGATTCAACATCAGTGGTTGACTTTCTGGGGGTGAAGCTGGACGATTCACTCGACTGGAATGAACAGTTGATTAAAATTGAAAGTAAAATTGCAAAAGGACAATTTGTCATTCGGAATTTAAGAAAATTAACCAACATTTTTTTAAAATTTCATTACATTACATCACATTACATTTCACTGAATGACTTGCTTTCTTGTTTTCAGTTTGGCTTCCGCAGGGGGAGGAGCACTGTAGATGCAATCTATGAACTGGTGGACCGGGTTGCGAGTACCGTGGATGGGTCACACTACACTGTTGGTGCTTTTTGTGACCTATCCAAGGTGTTTGACACGGTCAACTTTGAAATACTGATTGCAAAGCTAAATAGTTATGGTGTAGCTGGCACTCCACTTAGGTGGATTCAATCTTTCTTGGAAGGAAGGAAGCAGAAAGTGGTGGTGAACGCAGGTGCTCAGAGTGGTTATCAGGAGGTAACTTCGGGAGTGCCCCAGGGGTCAATACTGGGACCTCTTCTTTTTCTGGTGTACTGTAATGATCTTCCTGCTTTGGCTTCTGACGTACAGGTCTTGATGTATGCCGATGACACGTCACTTTTTGTTTCTAATCCTAACAAAATTATCATTTCTCAAACTCTAGTTGAAATGCTTCAAAAAATCGATTCTTGGTGTCTGGCAAATGGCTTGAAATTGAATCCTTCTAAAACACAGTTCATCAATTTCCATGTCAATAACATAAAAACACCTCAGTCTGACTCCTCTTATTTACCTCCACATTTCAATTCTGTAACAACTACCAAATTCTTAGGGTTAGAAATTGATTCAACCTTTTCTTGGCATCAGCGTGTGAACATTTTGCTTCCTAAGTTAGGCAAAGCGTATTATGCTCTGCTTTCTTTGTCCGAGACAGTTGATCTGAAAGTCCAAAGACAGGTCTACTTCGCATATTTCCACTCTCTAATTTCCTATGGACTATTATTCTGGGGAAACTCCTCTGAATCAATCAGAGTATTCAGAATGCAGAAGAGAGTAATTAGGCTGCTATCTTGTATAGGACCCAGAGTCTCATGCAGACAACATTTCAAACAGCTCCGTATTTTACTGCTTCCCTCTTTATACATTCTTCAATGCCTTTTGTTTGTTAAATCCAACTCCCAAAAATTTTTCAACAACAATCATGTGCATCAGTATTCCACCAGAAACTCAAACACTCTTCAGTATCCAATTCATAGAACAGCATTTCTGGAAAAGTCTCCATCATACATCTGCTTAAAGATCTATAACAATTGCCAAGTCATTTCAAAGAGGAACAGTCTTTCAAAAAGTTCAAAAAACTAGTCACTGGGTACTTGTCTGATAACTGCTTTTATAGCCTCTCTGAGTACCTGAGCCACAACACGCAGGGGCATTGATGAGTTGTGCTGGTTTTCAGCCAATGTTTTGGTTTTCCCAGTTGGTAGATTTAAGTTTTATTCTATGACCTGTACAGTAGTTTTAAGGTAATTTGTATAATTAAAAAGGTTTATATTTGTTTGCTTTGACTAGTCTACTGCCCAAGCAGACACTGCATGTAAGGGCGTTTTTAGACATTGTTAATAAATAAAAATAAATAAATAAAAAATTGAGCTTTTGAAAACCATTTATTTTTGCCTGGTCGAGTGTCACATCTCGTACTCAATCCCACTCTGGGGAGCATCTGAATCTAAGCTGAAAAGAATTTTTATCTGTAAAAAAAAGACAATCCGTTGCATGTTGGGTCTGCCTTGTCAGACTCACTGTAGGGAATTTTTTGTCAATCTGAATATTTTAACAGTTCCATGCTTGTACATTTTTGAAATTTGCTCATACATCAAATCAGAATCTTTAGAATACTCAAATAATACCCATAACTACAACACTAGATTCAGGAATAATTTTGCAGAACAACATAGGTTAACTTTTTATGAGAAGAAACCACTATATTCAGGACTAAAGATTTTTCAAAATTTGCCAGTTTTAATTCAACAACAAAATGATTTGTTAAAGTTTAGGAGCAACCTAAAAAATTTTTTATTACAAAAGGCCTTCTATTCATTGGAAGAATTTTTTTTCTTTTTCAGCTCAGCAATAGGGTAAGAAAACCCCCATTAACTTGTCAAGCCTACTAACTACTACTGACAAATCCACCATCAAAATCATCAATATAGTGTCCTGTTTTCAACGGGCACTTTGACAACTCCAACGCCGCAGCAGCCAGACGGAGGCAACAATAGGTACTAGGTAGGTAAGGTATAGTAGTAGCATTTTCTCTTTCCCAAGTGAATAAAGAAATGGTAGTACTAGGTAGTAAATACTATGGCTAATCTTAAGCCACTGGAGTAGTTATTATATAGAACTTACTATCAGGAAGTAAATGCTATCTTTATTTGCTACCTTTTTCTAGCGATACCTTTTAGTTTGATCTGTAAGGACATGTTTCCAGGAAAGAGTGACCTGAACTGTGTTAGGAAACTTTATCCATTCATGCACTCTTTCTCTTATGTGGTCCATAAAGTAATTGATGGTTTTACAAACAGTTGAGAGAATAAAAGGAGGAAAGAGTCGGTATGGAATGATTTTACTGAATTAGAAATACTAACAGTTCACAATCTTTATATATTTGAAACAATAAAATTTATTAAAGAAAATCAAATACAATTTTTTTAGGATAATCCTCACCCATATGAAACCAGAAACCACATTTTGACTAATCGTCATGAATTAGAATATTGTGTAAGAACAAACAACCTACATAGGCGTAAAGTTTAAAAAAAAATTGCCTAGAAAATTAATGACCCATTACAGTCAAAAGTCTTTTCTTAATAAACTAAAAGTAGACCTGATAAATAATCCTTATTATAACTTAAATGAATTTTTAAATGGGGTATCCTTTAAAAACAGATAGATGCAGTGGCGTACGCAGGATTTATTTTCGGGGGGGGATATACCGGGGGGCCGGGGGGGTATGGAATACACCCCAAGGAGAGGGGGGGACCCGTTCTCCCCCGGAAAATTTTCATAAATTATAACTGTAAATTCACGTTTTAGGCAATCTATAAAGGCATAACAACAAACAAAGTAACACCCAAAATTTGAACTGATTTGAGACTGCTCACAGATTAAATTCTGAAAATTTTAGATAGGAATTTTAGCAAAATGGTTTTACATAATCAAAGAAATTAGCATTAGTAGGCCTAACATTAAAAGACAGGTGAGAAAGTAATTCAAGAATTATACGTTCTTAACCTTGGAAAAAATATTTTGTTCTATTTAATCTCAAAGTAAAAACTATATCTTGCATTATCATTTATTGCACACCTGGGACCTTCTGGACCTGAAATATCTGGATCCTAGATTATTCGAGCGAGGTTGATCAATAGAATTAGAAAATGTAGGTTGACTAACAATCTACTGTGTGGGAGGCAATATGGCTTCAGAAAATCCAAATCAACAAAATGGGCATTAATTGAGTTCCTGAATGACTGTATCGACGCGATGGAGGCTGGCGAGTATGTAATCGGAACGTTTGCAGATCTCAGCAAGGCCTTTGATTGCGTCGATGCAGCCATACTTTTTCAAAAACTCTCTGCGCTTGGTATTGAAGATGCTGCTCTTGAATGGATCATTTCATACATGAGTGGCCGATACCAAGTGACAGAAATTGAATTTGAGACAAAGTTTAAAGTCAAGTCCGTCCTGTCACAAGAACGATTGATCACAAGCGGAGTTCCGCAAGGATCAATCGTGGGCCCCTTGTTTTCTTAATATACATTAACGACATTAAAAAGGCAGACCCAGAAAACAACATATTTGTGTTTGCCGATGACACGACTCTTGTCACCAAACACAAAAAGTGTGATGACCTAGAGGTCGATACCTTCGAAAAAGTAAATTGTCTGGTCCAATTTTTTCAAGAAAACAAACTGAGACTGAATGCAGATAATACCCCCGTTGCAGCAGACCTGCATACTCAGCGAATTTCCAGTACAAAACAACATATTTCAATCCAACATAGCGAGATTTTACAGGTTTTTGAAAGCTCCATAAGAATAACATGGGGAATGAGTATGCAGGTTTGCTGCTACAGGAATATTAAAACTGGGTGGTTTTAATTCAATATTTAGTAGATCTGAACTAGAAGAAGCCACTTACCAAGTTTTATCAAGATGTGTTGAGAAATAAGCGAGATACAGAATTTTACTTATTTCCCATAAGGTTAACATAGGGACAACGTACTGTGTTTACCACTTTCAATATCTCGGTAACCAATGGACATAGAGCAGTGATTCAAAATACTAAATTGTTTGTTTTTTTGAGCTGAATTCAATGGTGCCAACAAAAATCGGATTATTTTTATTTTTATATGTAAAAAACTCAAAAAACCCATTTTTGGGGGGGTTTACCCCCCTTTACCCCCCCTTCCGGTAGTCGGATTGGGCTGGATTACGAACTCGTCCGAATAATTACTACTTTACACATCCATGCCAAATTTCATTAAGATTGGACCATTTTTACGCGAGTTATCGTGCTTAAAGACACATATATATATATATAGATATATATATATATAGATATATATATATTTATGAAAATGAACGAATAGTGTTTTTTGCTTCTGGGGGCCCCAAAACGAAAAGTTATCATGGTCTCGGGCTTAGGTCTTACCATGAGACCTACGGTAATAGCTTCTTCCCTATAGGGGAAATTCGCTAAAACCAATTTTGTCTGTATTCAGACTCATCAAAAAAGGAACTCAAAGTTCTCAAGAACTCCGAATCTCCTCATTGGGGAAACGGAGCTTGAAATTGCAAATTCAGTTGATTTTCTGGGGGTGAGATTGGACGATGCCCTGGACTAGAATGAGCAGTTGGCCAAAATTGAAAGTAAGTTAGCAAAAGGCATGTTTGTCCTGCGCAACTTACGAAATCTTCAAAACCGTCAACTCATGAAATCTGTTTACCACTGCTTATTCGAGTCCTACATCTCCTATTCAGTGATCTTGTGGGGGGCTTGCGAGTCAAACCTGAAGAGAATTCTTATTTGGCAAAAAAAAAAACCATCCGGTGTATATTTGGGCTACATCCTCTAACCTCTTGCAGAGAATATTTTAATAACTTTGGCATTTTAACTGTAACAAGCCTATTCATTTTAGAAATTTCAATTTACATAAAGTCAAATAGCCTTGATAATTCAAATTCAATCAGAAACCATTTACATAACACTAGATTTAAGAACCTCTTTTCAGAACAACATAGACTTACAATTTTTGAGAAAAAACCCTCATATAAAATATTTCAAAAACTCCCAAATAGCTTAAGAAATGAAACTAATTTGTTAAAGTTTAAAAGTGCATTAAAACCATTTTTAATAAGCCAAACTTTTTAAACTCTTCAAGAATTTTATGACTCTGCAAGCAACCAAATATCCTGACCACCTAGCCTATCTGCCTGGCCCAACCAACCCCCAACCAACATAGCATGCCCAACATAACCTGTGTCCCTCTTGGGAACAGCTTGACGCCAGTTCCCAATGTCGCCTGCGACCAACTGGATGACTCACAAAGTACCAAGTAAGTAAGTACCAAGTCTCACCTCTGTAGAGTTTCTCCCAGAAGTCCATTTTTTTGAAGTCCCAGAACGCAACCGCAAAGCTATGACGTACATGCAAGCATTGAATGCCGATAATAATCAATGACATATTAGTGGTAGGCTACGTCGAATAGTGGAGACCACAGGAATAAGTTTGATCTTCAAAATTTGACAGACTTATCACAAATCTCCTTAGATTTGTCGGCGAGTCTTGGTTTTCACGCAACGTAGGCAGATTTTCGTCTGCCGCGACGCTGCTACGAGATCGTCCGACAGACGAATAGTGTAAAGACGACGGTGTAAAGTACACAGCCGAGAAAAGACGACAATATTCGTCTGCCGCATTTTAACATTGTGATTTTTTTACCATGAATATTTCAGGAAATATGATGAGTCTTTTGCCACATCTGACGACAATGGCGATGGCGGCAACATTGCAGACTCCATGGCCACTGTTGTCATCAGAAGTTTTTGCTTGCCTTATGTTCTTATAGGCCTACTCCCGCAAATTAGTCACGATAACCACAATAGATAAATATACCCTAATCCAATGGGTGAAGTGAATAAAACCTAGCACTTACTATATACTACGTACTACATAGTTCTAGCACTTTCTCAAATCGAGGTGAATAAAAATTGGCTAGAACTAGGTAGTAACTACTACCCCTAAATGATGGTTTCCCTAAATGATGTAGTATCTACTAGCCTAGTGCGTACTACCCCCCTAGTAGTTACTAAGGTGATTCGCATTTCATGAAATAACAATTCTAGTGGTTATATGTCATTCCTTCCTGTGAAAGTGATCTTCTCAGTCGTGATTTTGGTGTTCTCATAATTAAAACTGTGCTATGGCGTCCGATGAAGATTTTGATGTAAGTGGGGAGCAAGAAAGTGTTTCAAAAGTAGAGGGCCTTGATAATTGAGGTTTTAAAAACTAACTCGGTAATTTTTGAGAAGTCCAACATACCAAGGATACCAAGAAAAATACGTAGTGCTTACAAACTTGTAAAATTAACGAAACCCTACCCTTTTCCTTATACTTTTGTATGATAAAAAAGCAAATAAATAAAACAAAACTAGAAACAAAACAAAACAAATAAAATTTTTATGGAGGTCTGTTAGTGAGTATGTGAGTGAGTGTGACTGTAAGAATGAGACTATGCCTCTGTGAGTATAGGTGTGCATAACGTTCTATTCGTGTACGGGAGTATGTTTTTTGTAACGTGTGTGTGGACGATGGTGTGGACGTGATTGTATGATGGCGAAGGTGGTCTGAGTGTCCTTAAGCGTGGTCACATGTGTGCGTAAATAAATGCATTTTTCCCAGGAGTATATGCATAGTGTTGCGTGTATTGCATACCTGTATGTGAGTGTTAACAATTGGAGGTGTAATGTAACTCGAATTTTAATAGTTATTCACAGTTCTGACATATGTATTATATAAATAATAAAAAATAATAGGCCAAACCCTAAGCAGCTACAAATATACAAATATAATAATGACCACAATATTCCTAACGTGCTGAAATAACACTTTTTAATTTTTGTCCAAATATTCTTATCGAATTAATTTTAGACGCATCAATAAACAATTAACATAACCGTAACACTTTTTATATTGAACCAAAAAAGATAAAAATTTTAATTTTTTTCTTCATTACACGAAGGTTTTAACCATTCTTTAAACTATCAAACACAAACTATGTTTTGCTACTTTTCGGGCCAGTGAGGTCCTGTTACAGGTTTCTTATCAATTCTACGCATAAAAATTATTTTCAATGCTCTGGGCAGCTCGGTTTAACATTATTATTTTATTATTCCGTTCGATTTGGTAAAAAGTAAAGTGTGCGTGAATAAATGCATTTTTCCTATGAGTATGTACATAGCGTTGTGTGTATTGCGAATATGTGAATGAATTTAAAAAATAAGTATTTATAAACCTAGAGCGCTGTTTGTACTATTTAAATATTTATGGAAATAACAATCAGTTAAACTTTTAACTTTAAACTAAATGTAATTTTTTCTATACTGAACTATGAATTATAAGGAACTAGCTGATTATCCCTATTTTACTGTTGGAAAACACTTCCTTAGATTCATATTTAATTTATCGTACTTTATTAGGTTGTCATGACAATTTCATAAGCTTCCCTCATTAGTAAAAAAAATCAACATTTTCATCATCAAACCTCAGCAGTTAATTACAGTTGACTATATTTTTCGTTCGAGGTATGTATTCATGTTACAAACTGGAAAGAAAGTCGCCAACTTGGCAACTGACAAAAGTTAAGTATGCCCTCGAGCAGACTAGGAAAAAGTTAAGTACTTACTATACGGATCACTTTTTATTCACCGGACAAGCCTTGTACGTACTAGGTTTCCCTAAATGATTTAGTACGTACTAGGGTAGTACGAACTAGCGTTTTATTCACCTCCAAGGCGAAGTGTGTACTAGGGGGCTAGTACGAATTAGCATTTTTATTCACCGGAAACCTAGTAAATACTCGAAAAAAGCCTAGTTCTAGCAATTACTACTTTTTATTCACCTCACCCAATATATAATCCCCGAATCAATTATCTTTAAAATAATAGAATGTGACCATTTAAAACCCTTATAAAAGTTGATTAATTAATGTGTAGTGTTTTACGACAAGTTTAGTTATACCAACACCTTCATTGGGTGATACACTCACTCCGGTCAGGAACCTGACCTAGGCCTACTTGGAGGGGATTTGGCGGGGGAAGGTATGACTCATCTGGTATCGTTCGATTCGTAACGAATCTTTTATCCTAATTAAACCTCCTAAAATATCAAAGATTAACATGTTGTATAGTCTTGACACACCGTTTGCAGTATCAATTTAGCTGGGGCTAAGGTAAATCACTAAGGTGATCGCTATTTAGGCGATATTATAATGAGCTCGGATTCTCCGGATTTTTTACTATCCGGATCGGTGCTCCGCCACATTAATCCAGATAATCCGAGGTGTAGGCCTACTGTAATCCAATTTTTGTTGGTGCCATTGAATTCAGCTCAAAAAAACAAACAATTTAGTATTTTGAATCACTGCTCTATGTCCATTGGTTACCGAGATAATGAACAAGGGTAAACACAGAACGTTGTCCCAATGTTATCCTTAAGGGATATATGTAAAATTCTATATCTTGCTTATTTCTGAACAAATCTTAATAAAACTTGGTAAATGGCTTCTTCTAGTTCAGATCTACTAAATATTGAATTAAACTACCCAGTTATAATATAGGCTACCTGTGGCAGCAAACCTGCATACTCATTCCCCATGTTATTCTTATTGAGCTTACCAAAACATGTAAAATCTTGCTGTGTTGGATTGAATATATTGTTTTGTATTTGAAATTCGCTTATTAAATTCAATAAGAATCACTCACCACCATCGCTAATTAGACGATGGTACAAATAGGTCACTTTAAGTAGACCTTAACTTATTTAGGCCTAACAATAACCTCAAATTTTTTATCAACAGCCTAACTTATTTCCGAGGATTCCCTGGAATCCGATTAATGTTCCGAAGATTACAGGTAATCTAGGAATTTACCGAGGAATCAGCGTAGGTCCAAATCCCGAGGGTTAGACCTATTAAGTTAGTAATTACTTTCGAGGAATTTTGCCCGAAGAATGTTCACGTACTGCCTCATTTCTCATATAAAATGTATATAGGCCTAAACCAAAATTAAGTTATATGAAATTTGTAGAGGTATCCGATTCATGAAAAGTTATCTTCCTCACTGCTTAGGGCCTACTCCTTTTCCATTCTCTAGGCCTAGAGATTATTGTCAAATTTAAGGTGTATTGTTATATTAGCCTACAAACAAACCTAATTATTGCAATTTTAAGTGTAGGCCTATTAAATAAATAGTATTATTAACTTGCGTCAAAAACTAAAATTAGACATTAAAAAATTGCTGAGCCCCCTAGCTTTGACCTTCTTCACATCTCAACATAAAATTCTGGTTCAGACAAAACTACAAGGTAAGGTACATTATCTGAGCCACAGACCATAGGTATAAACTAATAACTGGGAATGAGGATGGGTTGCCTTTAGTATAGTGGTCTAACTTTTTTTATAGATTATATTGATTTTTAAATACAAGATACAGTTTAACGGACCGCAGACGATGAGTTTCTGAAGATTTCCCCGTTGAGTAATGTTGCTGGTTCTTGTCTCAGGGGATTTTTCCGAGTAGGTAACTGAGAATTACTCCGGGTAAAATTAAGCGACTTTGGCTTAGGTTTCAGGGTAAAAATATAATTTAATTAATATAATATAATTGGTTGGCAACACTGTTGATCCATTTAGCACTGCCTAACTAATTTAACATTAAAGCTTAAGAAAGTTCTGTAATTGGCTGAGTTCAGCCAACTATGAATACGGAATTCAGAACTCACCTCATAGGCCAATAAAATTAAGATTGTGCCTGGACAAAATTCCCGGAAAGCTGGAAATCGTTTTAATCTTTCCGTTTTACATCCAAGTATATGAATTCGAAGTTTGTCCCATTTTTCCTGGTGTGCTTCCGACCTGGGACCACAAAAATATCAGAGTTTTGGGCCATTTTTTATTCTTTTGCAAATAAGTAAAAAACCGTTTATTCTACATAAAAAGTTTAAATACATGAATTGTAGAGGACAAAATTCTGCGTTTATTGAGTACCTTCTGATAAAGATACTTTGAATAGTAATTGATTTATGGTAAGTTAAATAAAGGGTTTTGGCGAATTCCTCTTTTAGGGAAAGAGCTATTACTGTAGGTCTCATGGTAAGACCTAAGCCCGAGACCATAATAACTTTTAGTTTTGGGGCCCTCAGAAGCTAAAAACACCATTTGTTCGAATTTTCATAAATATATATATACCTATATATACGTATATAAATATATATATCTATATATTTGTTAGCTCGATAACTCTCGTAAAAATGGTCCAATCTTCTTGAAATTCGGCACAGACTTGTAAAGTAGTAATTATTTTGACGAGTTGAAAATTCAGCCAGATCGGACCATCGGAAGGGGGAGTTATGGGTAATAAATCCCTAAAAATGGAGTTTTTCGGATTTTTCATGTAGAAAAATCGAAATAATCTGATTTTGGTTTATACCATTGGACTCAGCTCGAAAAAACAAATAAATTAGTATTTTGAATCATTGCTCTATGTCCATTGGTTCCCGAGACACTGGAAGTGGTAAACACAGTACGTTGTCCCAATGTTAACCTTATGGGAAATAAATAAAATTGTACATCTCGCTTATTCCTCAACATATCCTAATAAAACTTGGTATATGGCTTCATCTAGTTAAGGTCTAATTGATTATGGCATAAAATCTACAAATTTATATAATCCTGAGGCAGCAAACCTACGTACTCACTTTTCCAATGTTAACCTTATGGGAAATCAATAAAATTGTATAGTCTGCTTATTTCCCAATATAAATTAATAAAACTAGTTATATGGCTTTATCTAGTTAAGGTCCACTTGATTATAGTCTAAAATCACCAATTTTATAGATTCCTGAGGCAGCAAACCTGCGTACTCATCTCCACAATACCATGTTATTCTTATGGAAAATATGTTTGCATGCTTATTTACGGACATAATTTGATTTTATTTGGTACGAGGCTGTATCCAAAACACTTATTTGAGCATTTTGAATCCGTTGAGTATGCAGGTCTGCTGCGACAGGGGTATTTTTCATGTTTTATCATCAATTGTGAAAACTTGTAAGATTTTTATTTTTTAATTTCGTTTTCTGGTATTATTGGCATCACTGTATTCAACATAATAACATGGTATAAGTGAGTATGCAGGTTTCCTACAAGGAAAATGTAAAAATAGCAGATTTTAGAGTATTATCCAAAATATCCTAACTATATTGAGCCACATGGTACTGAGTTTCAACGAGATAAAATTCTGAGAAACAAACAAGCTACACACGTTTATTTTTCTCCCAAAGGTCAACATTGTGGAGATGAGTACGAAGATTTGCTGCCTCATGAATCTATAAAATTGGTGATTTTAGACTACTAGATAACACGTAGCTCGAAATCGAGCAAAAATCATGTGGTAAAATAATGAAGAATAATCAGCATACTTATATACTTTTAAAGTTTAATCAAAGGGCTAACTTCATTAACCAAATTATGGCTTAACTACTGAATCTATTAAAGTTAATTTGATCTACCGCAGGAGTTTCTGGTAAACGTAAACGATTTTTTAGGGATACCTTCATTTCCCCATGTCCTCTTTTTTCTGAAATGTATATTTTAACACTGGCAAAAGATCACGCTCTGCTTACAGCAACATGTAGCTGACCGAGAGCAGACACTGGCGCCGTGAGCAATGACTTCCTTTGTTTAGGGATTGCCGCTGCAGCTTATTGATAATTATCGCCAAAACAGATATTGTAGGGAACGGCTGTCTTTAAAGGCAACATTTCCTTTGTGGTAAAAACGCGTAAATGACCCATTACTCTACCAGTCTTTTCATTCTTGAAATGCAACCCACCGCAATAAAAACATTTTTAGTTCCTTGGTCTGAGGTTGGAAGGAGCATAAAGTGTTACATCGGGAGGGTGATGCCAGCAGTTGCGATCGTGTTCTTTCCGACTCCTCCGACCGGTCTATGTTCGTCTTCTTCTTATCGGTGGCATTAAAAATGCACCAAATCCAAAAATAGATTTGCTCAGGTTAATATATAACCTCAAAAAACACTATGGTATATCGAAACTACATTGCAAAACTGGTAACTGCAATGTTTAAGAGCTTTAAAAACTTCATAACATAACCTAAATTACATAACAAATCTTAAAAAAAACTGTTGAAAACAAAGCCAAACCATCTGTAAAAATAAAAACTGCTCTTTTCGAAAATTCATTGAAATTCATTGCTGCTATCTGTGGTTTACCTGTAGAACTATTTCAGAGCTTGGCCATATGTTCAGTTTATAAACAAAGTAAACTGAGCTTGCTCAAATGTCGATGAATAGCGCCACTGTTCCGAAACTTCAGCCCTTTACTGTACTTTAGTGACGCCCTTTTTTAAAATTCTGAGACTTGTTGACAAATCTACATAACATTCCCTTTAACTTCATACCTCAAACGTTAAAATCGGTCCAGCCGTTGTTGCGGTTGGACTGTGAAAAGAAAACCGCTTGCGTATTAATATATAGATAATCAAGTGGGCCTTAACTAGATAAAGCCACATAACTAGTTTTATTAAGATATATTGGGAAATAAGCAGACTATACAATTTTATTGATTTCCCATAAGGTTAACATTGGAAAAGTGAGTACGTAGGTTTGCTGCCTCAGGATTATATAAATTTGTAGATTTTATACCATAATCAATTAGACCTTAACTAGATGAAGCCATATACCAAGTTTTATTAGGATATGTTGAAGAATAAGCGAGATGTACAATTTTATTTATTTCCCATAAGGTTAACATTGGGACAACGTACTGTGTTTACCACTTTCAGTATCTCGGGAACCAATGGACATAGAGCAATGATTCAAAATACTAATTTATTTGTTTTTTCGAGCTGAGTCCAATGGTATAAACCAAAATCAGATTATTTCGATTTTTCTACATGAAAAATCCGAAAAACTCCATTTTTAGGGATTTATTACCCATAACTCCCCCTTCCGATGGTCCGATCTGGCTGAATTTTCAACTCGTCAAAATAATTACTACTTTACAAGTCTGTGCCGAATTTCAAGAAGATTGGACCATTTTTCGAGAGTTATCGAGCTAACAAATATATAGATATATATATTTATATACGTATATATAGGTATATATATATTTATGAAAATTCGAACGATTGGTGTTTTTAGCTTCTGAGGGCCCCAAAACTAAAAGTTATTATGGTCTCGGGCCTAGGTCTTACAATGAGACCTACAGTAATAGCTCTTTCCCTAAAAGAGGAATTCGCCAAAACCCTTTATTTAACTTACCATAAATCAATTACTATTCAAAGTATCTTTATCAGAAGGTACTCAATAAACGCAGAATTTTGTCCTCTACAATTCATGTATTTAAACTTTTTATGTAGAATAAACGGTTTTTTACTTATTTGCAAAAGAATAAAAAATGGCTCAAAACTCTGATATTTTTGTGGTCCCAGGTCGGAAGCACACCAGGAAAAATGGGACAAACTTCGAATTCATATACTTGGATGTAAAACGGAAAGATTAAAACGATTTCCAGATTTCCGGGAATTTTGTCCAGGCATGACCAATTTTTGATCTAATTTTACTGGCCTATCAGAAGAGTCCTTAAATATTGCTTAACCTAAAACAATACCATTCCTGCCGCCTACTGTCTTAGGCCTAGGCTAGATAAAAACATAGCTCAATGAAAACACTTGAATTAGGCAGAGCCTACATTATCGTGAAATTGATCATTTGCCAACCATAAATTATCGATGTAGGCCTACATCCTTATTTTCCTCTCTATGAATAGGGTGACTTCGTCCTAAGACTAGCTCAATCTGACAGGCCTTAATCGACTGTAAGTTAGCAGTAATTAGCCTACTAATGTAACTATCCGTACAGTTAAACTTACCAATAGTGAAAGGTATCAGCCATAACAAAGTTAAGATGTATAAAGTTAACATTCTAAAAAGAATTCATCCGTGAATTCGCAGCCACATACCGATACGTTGTGAGCTTTGGAATTAACGACAGCGACTTACATACTGTATACAATAGATATCACTATTTATTTATAAGAACAAATTAATCACTGAGCAATTACATAGTTACACGAACAGAAGTGTTCTTATGTAAACACAAACACAAGCTATTCCATTCCGCAGACAGCAGTTCACAGTTCACAAACACACCGCTTTGTTTCTTGCGGACAACAGATCGGTCTCTTTTAGTCTCTAAACAAGCACGGGAATCGACCATCGACCAACGAATAAACCAAAAGACTTTGGAGAAAGAAGTCAGAAAATGTCAAATACCTCTAAAATACATTATGAAAAGGAACAGGGATTTTTTAAAAGTACTATAAGAAAACAAATTCGTGGGTTCCTCTAGCGTCTAATCCTCTAGGGTCTAAAAGTCAAAATCGTCAAAGACTGAACGGTTTGAGTAGATCTTTGAGTTTGAAAGATTCGTTTAGTTGTCATTCTTGGTTCTTATTTGATTTTGCTATTAATTCATTGTTTACTTTTGACCCGATATATTTATTTACGTTTTTAACAGAATTATTTATTCACCGAAGCTTTTACACTTTATTTATTGAACATAAATTTGATGCTCGATTTAAGGTCGGTGAGTAAAGTCTACGAAGATAAGACTTCCAGAGTTAGATATCATATTTAGCCAGCCCTAGAAATAGGTTAAGCATTGATCAATATAAATCTAACCTTTCTAAAACACACCCGATTAAGTTTAGCTTTTATGTAAAGTACGTTAGTTTTCAGCTATTAATCGTCATGTTAACAATTTTAGTAAAAGTTTGAGCAATTTAATAGACAGTAATCATAACCTCTACTAGGCCTATGATCTTAATTGGAACATTTCAAAACCTTAACTGAGATAGTCCTGAGGGATCTAAGTAGCCTATTTCAATGAAAATGTACAGGCACTTAATAAGCTATTATTTAATAGCTATATCAACATGATTCCATTGTTTGGTATGAAAACTAGTTTGCCATCCATTTGATTATCTAGTCTATAATTCTGATTGGATCAGGCGATTTTTTGCTGGGGTTTGCTCTTTCAACGAGTTTGAAAGACTGTAATAGTAGATTGGTTGACTAGTGTGACTGACTAGGCTACAGAGTTGTTGGGTACAAGTTTCATATCTGATCTTCTAACGTTCGTTCCTATAGCAGACGATTCAACAACTGATTTCTAAGAAAATAGTAGGCTATCGAACGATCTACCGATGGTCAAACTTCAATATAAAGTTTGTTGGGCAGAACTTGACGTCCGATTCCATTGTGTTTTTTATAGATTGTTTTGTTACCCTTTGAAAGTATTGTTATCGATAGTACTATTTAGTATATATTCGATTAAGGTGGCAGATGATGAGAAATAAGGTAGCCTAGTTGTTTGGTTAGTTGATGTTGGTATCGTTTTCGTTTAGTTATTGGCTAGCTTTAGGTATTATGGTTAATATAGTTTTATACATTTTTATTATATTTTGGTTAGGTATGTTCTGTGTTCGTGACAGAATCGAATAATTTAATAATGGTTTCGGTTATTGGTTGTTATCGATGTTTCTTCATTACTGACGGTTGTTGGAACAATACATCGATTAAGTTAAACACGATAGGCCTACCGGTAGTTTGATAGTTGATATCGAATTACCGAATCCTAAGTAGGGTACATTTACGCGAAAACGATAGTGATCTCTCATGTTAAATCATATTGAAAGTTCAGTTATCAAACCTAAGCATTAAAGGTAAATAACCAACGGTAAACATAACCTGGAAGATCAGATTTGAAACTCGTACTGAGTAGTTGTTTGACAAAATTAATCAAGGTTTCCATCACTAATTAGGTGGTGAAACTGTTGGCTTGTAAGTTAGTAGTGATGGGACAAACGACTGATTTCAACCATCCGATGGCTCATCCGATGGTTTTTCTTTCATCCGATAGTTTTCAGATGGATGATTCATCCGATGTTTTTCTTGTGTAGTTGGGGGGGGGAGCGGAATGGCCCGCGCTGTGTGCGGAGATGGGAGGAACTATCCAAAAAGTGGATGGATGAAAAAAACCATCTGATCGCGAGCCTGATTCAGATGAGTAGTTTTCATTGGTTTTGTAGCGCTTCTATTCGGATAAAAATTGATACTGTCGAGCCGCTGAGCAGATGATTCACCCGCAAATGGATG
The DNA here is from genome assembly GCA_035578135.1 of Flexamia atlantica. NCBI lineage: Eukaryota > Metazoa > Arthropoda > Insecta > Hemiptera > Cicadellidae > Flexamia > Flexamia atlantica. The sequence continues at coordinate 46,431,399 of JAQJVK010000002.1, read as the reverse complement.
AATAAATAATTTTTATAGGCCTACCTTAAAACATTTTGTATTTAGGATGAGGTAATTAAATAAACTAAAAGATTAACCTATTGGTGGAAACATAGGATGTTTTTATCCTTGGCGCAAATACTCAGATTTTTTTACCGTTCATTAAAAACAGTTTCAATAATTGAATAACTGACTCGTAGTTTTCAAATGAATGAAAATACGGGACGAATTGTTTTACAATTGAATAAAAACATAGACAGATGGTTTTTAGATAGATGGATAATAATGCCATTCAGATGATTCGCTTGCGAATGAATGGATAGTTCATCCGGATGAAAATTAAAGTAACCATCGGATGAATCGTTTGGCGCGCAACAACCAGATAAATCGTTTGTTTCTATCGGATAAGTTAGTTCCCATCACTATAAGTTAGTGTTCTCACCAAAACATTGCACTGTAAAGACAGTAAAACAGATGGTAATGCTGTAGGCCAGTAGGCTGTATTATTTTCACCAAAAAATTGTAGGCCTACTGTAAAGATAGTATAACAGTCGCCTATGAGGAGGTTATAAAATACTTTTGAAAATGTAGCAAAACAAGAAAAAGACAGGAATTTCATTTAAGGGACTCTTCTTCCTTGTCTTTTTCTGTGTGTTTAAAATAATAGAATGTTAAAGTTAGTATTCTAAGTTCTCAAATCTTTAACCTTATTGACATAAGTTTACATGGAAAAAGATAAGATAGTAATGCCGTAAAACTTTAGATCTCAAATGAGGATATGATAAGTTGGTACTTTGGTACTATACGGAGGCCACTGTTTTTTAGAGATTGTTTTGCTGGACACCAAAAATAACTACATCATTGGGAAGAACGTACTTTAATTAAGTTACTTTCCAAATTTGACTTAATTATGATGAACGGTATTTGTGTTCTGCCTCCCAGAAGGCAGCGTTGTCAGCGAGGATTGAGTGTTCACATCGTCACCGCCGCTATCGTCCACACCCGATCGCCACCCTTATACAGCGCGCTGCGGCGGTTATGTTAGGTTAGGTTATCATAAATATGTTAGTAGGACTTTCCTCGTTATGTTACGAATCAAACGGTACTAGATGAGTCATATTTTTGCCCGCCAAATGCCATCCAAGTAGGCCCAGGTCTGGTAGTTGACCGTAGCACGCACATCACCTGTCACCAGGTATTGGCGGACAAAGTATGACTCATTTGGTATCGTTCAATTCGTAACGAAGTGATAACCTAACATAACCACTGCAGCGCGCTGTATGAGGGTAGCCTCCGTATAATACCAAAGTACCGATAAGGTTTTGGGCTTTTTAAAATGGTTGCACTTACACAAACGCCCGGTGAAACAATCAAATGAAAATAATTCATTTAAAATATCAAAATTAAACAATTGATTAAACATTTCTGTGAATACCAGCTAACTACCCTACTCTTATTCCCAAGACCAAATTAAACTAAATCAACCTGACCTAACTGAACCAAAACAGACATCAAACTTATCAAGAAAATTTACAACATTTCTTTGATTCATACTTTTGCCTGCCAAATCCCGGTGATGCGTGCGCTCTGGTCAACGACCTGACCTTAGCCTACTTGAAAGGTATTTGGCTAAGCTTGATCTTGTGTGATAAAAAAAACAGTAGGCCCTACTGTATTTAGTATCAAATTACCAGAAATAAACAATAGTTTGTGATTGAAATAAACAAATAACACATAAAATACAACATAAACAAACACAATAAATAACACATTTATTTATTGTTTTAGCCTCATGTTTACTTTAATCTCTAAAATTAATTGTGATAAGTTACACAACCCCCAACAGAGATACCAATAACACATTTCTCAGTTCTCCGATAAAAACGAAGGTTGCAGAGATACCAATAGATCGATTTGCGATAGTTAATATTTTTCCATCTCTCAAAAAATGGAAATTCTTTTTTTCAAAAATTTAGGATTTAATACTCTAATACTGAAAATGATTGTTTTTTCGCACAAAATGATTAAAACCCCCCCCCCAAAAAGCCGAAATACGAGAAAAAACCTTTTTTTGGTAAATGGGTCATGTGGGTACTCACATTAACCGGGAGAGCAAACTGAACAAGAATATGCAGTTATTTTCAAGATTCGATGAGTATGAACAAAGCTACGCCCGGAAAAGCGTCGAAAAAGCCTAAGAAATTCTTTGTCCAGAATAATTACGGTATGTGGGTTCTCAAAATGTCGGAAATTGTAAGCCAGCGGGCCTTTTGCTGTAGCCGGCTTAGAATCGGACCCCTTCCACTATAGTTTCAAGTAACTTTGTCCACCACTAAAAACCACTACTGTTTGCTGTGCAATGTAAGCGAATATGCAACCGAGGCGAAATCGTGGTTCGGATCCCACGTTATAATGTAGGCCCCTTAGTTGCCATTGGCTGTTGGGCTATTAATTAACAGTCTTGTCCAAGGAATATGTCGGCCTTAGTCAGTAACAAGACTACAAGATCGCGCCACAATCATCCTTCACTCATCTGTCATTCATACTTGGCTTAAAATACCTACCTGTGTAGGTCGCCATTTCAGCTAATGTATCTCATGTGTATCTAATGTAATTTATGCCACTTGCCCCAAAATATGCTTTTGCGGTAATAGCTTCGAATTTTAAATGTCAAATCCATCGAGAGACCCATTTCGTTTTTGGTCAAAACTTGTGCAAAGCATCTTTAACCTAAATTTTTTTAGTTTAGAAGTTATTAAACCGTTTCAGGATTTTTTAGACACATTATATCGTATTAGACGGTACAATTAGACATATTTCATTTGCTCTTTTACAGTTTGTCCAGATATATTGTGGTGTGATTAAGTTTGTTATTTTCATAGATATAGAATAAAAGGCCGCTGTTCACAAAATAATTCAAAACACCCTATAATAATATATGTTTAAGCTCACTGGTATCCGGATTGATGAGCCCTGGTCATAACCTGTCGGGTTATGAGTAATGCTGCTATACACGATACACGATATTTTGGAGAATGGTTCTCAGGCTGAAGTCTTACCATGTCAGTTATCTTAATAACTTCTTCTGCTGATTCCTTTTAGATTATAATGCAGTCTTATTTAGTTGCAGACTGACGTCTCATTTAACTCGGAGTCCCTACTACTGGCCGCAATGAAGAAGTTCTCACATAGATTCCGGTTACAAACTCTGAAGATTTAGATAGCAGTAGGCAAAATACTACAAGCCCGAAATTGCAGGTATAGGTACAACCAGCCTCACACACTACTGTACTATAATAATCTTTGATAACCGTAAACCTTTTTATAAATAAAAATGCCTAGTTTTTATCACAAACTTTTATACATTATAAAAGTACATTTCCTATCAATTATAAAACTCATCACAATGACCACCAGCCTCAATATATGTACTAGCTGTATTAGTAACTCGAGCTGCATAGTGAATTCGTATGTAATGAACGTTAACTACATTTACGCAATCATGGATAATTCTTCATTTATTTGATTTCTTCCTTAAAATTTTACAATGATCACATTTTCAAGTTATAAAACTGTAATGTACAATGTAATTTATTATGTGTATATATGTTCAATATATAAACAACAAGAAATTTATGTTTTAATATTCAAGGAGATATTCAAATGTACTAAAGTAATAAATCCATACATGATTTATTTTCAGAGTCCAGAGGTTATGGAAATTCTGTCATCCAGTAGTGAAGGAAAGGCTCTTCTTTTTAAAACAGAAAATATTCTATTTATGGCTGTAAAAAATATGTTACTGCTCGAGGTGGATTGTAAAATAATCTAGTATAGTAAAAATGTTTAAATAATCAGTAATTGTAAAGTTTTTACAACAATAAAGAGTTTGTTGCTCATTATCTGTTTTCGAATTCATTTTACCTTCTATTAATTACTTGACCTAGTGAAGCAAATGTTTGCACTAGAGAACATCAACTGTCACTGTATTAGGCTTTGATGTAAAAATAATAAAATGGTAATTGAAATATTTATAATGTTTATCTTTCATATTTTGTTGGCTAATCTAATTGATTCATGGTCCTAAACTGAGACAGATTCAAACAACTATGTAAACAAATTTAAAATATTTTTATTTGAGAAAGAATTTTGATTCGGTAATTGTACTGTCATTAAACAAAAAATATTGCGTTTACAAATCAACTTTAAGTATGTTATTTCTGAGTATTATTTAATGTAAGCAGGTGGACATTTGACAATTATGGTGTCTGTACATATTCATTACTACCTATGAAAAATCTGCATTGGTGTTAATTTTGAAAGTAACTTTAAATATAGCTCTTGAAAGTCTTTACTAGCCCCCAAACTTATTTCTCTGTTTTATCAGAATGATTTTTCTGTAATTTATTACTTTTGTCAATTATTGAAGCTCACTATCTCAACAAAACTGTTGGTTCTCTTTAAAACTTCTGTACATGTAAAACTCACTACTTGGTTTTTAGCGAATTTCCCCTATAGGGAAGAAGCTGTTACCGTAGGTCTCATGGTAAGACCTAAGCCTAAAACCATCATAACTTTTCTTTTTGAGGTCCTCAGATGCCAAAAACACCATTCGTTCACTTTCATAAATATATATATATATATATATATATATATATCTATATATCTATATATATATCTATATATATATATATATATGTGTCTTTAAGCACGATAACTTGCGCAAAAATGGTCCAATCGGAATGAAATTTGGCATAGACGTGTAAAGTAGTAATTATTCGGACGAGTTCGTAAACCAGCCCGATCGGACCACCGGAAGGGGGGGTAAAGGGGGGTAAACCCCCCCAAAAATGGGTTTTTTGAGATTTTTACATAGAAAAATAAAATTTTTCAAATTTTTATTGGCACCATTGAATTCAGCCCAAAAAAACAAAAAATTTTGTATTTTGAATCATGGCTCTATGTCCATTGGTTGCCGAGATATTGAAAGTGGTAAACGCAGTACGTTGTCCCAATGTTAACCTTATGGGAAATAAGTAAAATTCTATATCTCGCTTATTTCTCAACATATCTTGATAAAACTTGGTAAATGGCTTCTTCTAGTTCAGATCTACTAAATATTGAATTAAAACCACCCAGTTTTAATATACCTGTAGCAGCAAACCTCCATACTCATTCCCCATGTTATTCTTATGGAGCTTACAAAATTATGTCAAATCTCGCTTTGTTGGATCGAAATATGTTGTTTTGCACTTGAAATTCGCTGAGTATGCAGGTCTGCTGCAACGGGGGTATTATTTAACACTATTGCTTGATTTAGCTTTCCAGTTTGTAAAATAGTTATTTGTTCCTGTTTACTCTTGAACTTAACCATGCAATAAACTTAAAGAATCATAATTTTGCAAAACAGTAAAAATTGAATAATTTTTAATTGATTAGGCCTAATAATTCAATTTAACAAGTTGTATGTATAATTAATTTTGAGTTCTTATTGTTTTGCAAAATCATGAATCTTTATGTGTATTGCATGGTAAAATACTAGAACAAACATTAACAATAGTATATTTCACTACTAGTCACGAAAGTAGCCTATTTCGGGGCAAGATAGTGTTTTACTTGTGAGGCGTAAGCCGAGCATGTAAATCACTATCGAGCCCCAAAATGGGACTTTTCTGACGATTTGTGAACGATACTTTTTATTACGATACATTCAAGTGACCAAACTTGTAAAAAAATCATCCAACATTTCATAATTCAGTAATTTTTTTATAATCAAACACAGAACAGTTCGCGCATTATATCTCCGGCTATGACTACTTCGCTACTAACCATATCATATGATATTTTAAACATATGATTTTGGTAAACACTGCGTTTGACGAACAGCGGGACTGTAGAAAAATGTTTTCAGAAAAGTACCCCCTCCCCCCCGCGCCTTGCAAGCAGCTGATTTGGTCATAGCCGGAGATATAATTCGCGAACTGTACGGCTGAACTGTCTATTTTAGTTTAGAGTCAGCTGGTTGAACTGTCAAAATAGGAAAACCGTTTTCATCACTCTGTATACAAAAATTGCCCGTTACCGTACAGCTGAGATCTACGAAAACTCTTGATTTCCTTACGTCAAAACAAGTAATGATCAGCTGCTTTTTCGGAACCCAAACATTTCATTCCCGTACCAAAACAAAATTTTGCCGTACCCAAACAAACGAATTCCTTAATTTGACAGATCAACTAGCTGACTTTATAAACTAAAATAGACAGTTCAGCCGTATTGTGTTTACTTATAGAAAAATGACTAAATTATGAAATTTTGGATCATTTTTTATAAGTTTGGTCACTTATTTGCATCTTGATGAAAAGTACTCTTCACAACTCGTCACAAAAGTATCATTTCGGGGCAAGATAGTGTTTTACTTGCGAGGCGTAAGCCGAGCTAGTAACGTATGTAAGGGCTACTTTTGTGACTAGTAGTGAAATATACAGTTCGCGCATTATATCTCCGGCTATGACAGAGTCAGCTGGTTGCTAGGCGCAGGGGGGAGAGGGGGTACTTTTCTGAAAACATTGTTCTACAGCCCCGCTGTGTGTCAAACGCAGTGTTTACCAAAATCATTTGTTTAAAATATCATATGATACGGTTAGTAGCGTAGTGGTCATAGCCGGAGATATAATGCGCGAACTGTACTATTGTTTGGGTACGGCAAATTTTGTTTTGGCATGGAAATGGTTTGTTTGGGTATGGAAATGAAATGTTTGGGTACCGAAAAAGCAGCTGATCATTATTTGTTTTGATGTAAGGAAATTGAGAGTTTTCGTAGATCTCTGCTGTATGGTAACGGTAAAGTCAATGGTATCGGGCAATTTTCATGTACAGAGTGATGAAAATTATTATTTTGTAAACTGGAAATCTATAATCAGACAATAATGGTAAATAAAAACAAAGTAGTGTAGTCTACATTTACGGAAGTGTTAAAGTGTACCAACAGTTTGGTTGTAATTGCTCGGTTTTACCTGCAACAGCCTAAATATTTGTAAAAAATAATAAATTAATGAGAAATTATTCTGATAAAACAAAAAAATTTTTGGGGCTAATAAAGACTCTGAAAGCTAGTGAAATTGTTTATCTTAAATAGCAATATACTCTGGAAAAGCACTTAAAAGATTCACAACATTACCCAAATGTTTGGCCAAAACAATGAATTGTTGGTTAATATTATGGGAGAGCATTTAGCCAGATCATTAAAAGATTTATATGAAAGTACTGAACAAAATTTGATCTATTCGACCGCTTTGTAAGGTCGCTTGATGAAGTAGAAAAACTGTTCGTCTAAAACTGCCAAACGTGCTGGGTGATTGAGCGGAACACGTTCCAAGGACGTGTGATGAAGTAGACAAACTGTTTAGTTCTGCCAAACGAACTGGGGGATTGAGCTGGATGCTTCCTTAAGACGCGTGATGAAATTGACGAACTGTTTGGCTAAAACTGCCAAACGTACTGTATAACAAAGTAGGACACTGCTAGTAAAGCTCATACTTTATTTGCTTGGTTCTATTAATAACCAGAGTAGTTCTATCTGGTATTTTTCCAGAATTGGGATGGCTGGTCTTTTCCAACTTCTTTGGCTGAAGTGCATAAATAAACTCAGCCAAAAGCTTTTGGGTAAAATAGTGAATTTTATTGCTGTCACAAATTTAGGGGTTCAGTTTTGCTAGATTTACACAATTTTTGTCTAGATCAGCCACTAATTTCTTTTAGTGTGATGTACCTGTTTCTGCGCGGAGTATCAATTTCACACTGCATTCCATTTAAAAATCGCAGCCATTTTTATTTTTCTAAGCTGAATATCTCAAACACTCCAACTAACAAACATTCTAAACAAGCTAAAAAGATTAAAAATTTAATATACTTTTTTTGAATTAATAGTTTTGTTGCAGGTTTATTTCAAAAATTAAATTTTATTATATAAATACAACAGCAGCAGCAAACTTGGGCAAATTTTTGCAATTTTCCATGTTTAAACTTGTTAAAGTTTACATTTTCTACGTCTAGATTATTATTCTTGAAGCGATGTCCTTAGAACTAAATATGCGCGCCTTTGTGCCACGCATGTGTATCACCTATTAACATACATTTATTATGATATTATTTTTCCTGAATAGCAGGTAAAATTGTTAAGAGCAGTTCTTCAGACCTCAAGACTCAGGTCGTTAATTGAATCTTTCACTTAAACCTTCATCGTATGGAGGTCCTTTTAAAATCCGTAAAAATATCTCTTCTCCAACCAATATTTATATATAACGGTGTTTTCATTGAACATTCCTAGCGAAAATGTTCTTTATGTTTAAAAATAATTATGACTTCTCACTTGTGATGGGGTCCCATTTGAGAGATTTATTTTATTTGAAATCAGAGGAAACGTTGAGTGGGCATGATTGGTCATTTTTCTCCTCTTCCCTCCCCTTATCCCCACCTCAGCAATTCAGGGGTCTGATAAGAACCGAGGGTCAGTCAGATGTCCAGTGGCTCCGGTAGCGTCAGGATCGCCGTCGCCAGTATCGTTATCGCCCGCAGCAGCTCTTAGAGATGTCTGAGTGAGTGCCGAGAATTATTATTTTTATAAGTATTAACGTTATTTGAAATTACCGATACCGTTGTGAAAAGTCACTTCCAAGGTAGCGCAACATAATTTTCAAATTTAGTTTAAATTTAATTAAGGGTTCGTGAGGGACAAGTGTCTCTTCGGATCCAAAATCCAACAAAAACTGTCTCACGTTATTATAATTTAACACAATAAATAAATATTGGTTTTAGCTCGTGGGACAAGTGTCTCACTGGAGTAATTTTCGCAAGGGTTTTTACAGAAAATAGTCCAAAAAGTAAATTTTGATAAGATGCTAGGGACAAGTGTCTCAGCATCATATTTTCTTAAATTTTGGTACACTAAAATACATAAATCTTTTGAGTAACATTCAGATGACCTGGGGAGGAAAGTTTCTCACCGGTTAAACGATTAATTTTGAGTCATATTTAAAGATTCGAGTGAGGAAATTTTCTCTTCGAATATTAATTAACTATGTGAAAGGTAAATTTACAGTAAATCTATTAAATAAGCTACCGGGGAAATTAACCCCTAAATTGAATAAATTAATTCAGTGGGCCCCAAATAAAGTGGTTACCTTGGTGCTGAGGCGAATTTATTAAGTGTAGGCTCTGATCATTAAAATGTGGTTTGAAAGTGTACGTGACAACTAATATCAGGATTTTATCTGAGTAAAGACTATTTGGACATGCTGCCGCCTAATATTTCGCTTAGAAAATCTGTATTTGATTTTGTTTAAAAGGTTTTACATTTTATTTTATTTAATAAATTGATGTTTTTTGATCACAACTTGATTAAGTCGAACCCTGGGTATCCCGTACTGAGCTGTATATTTTTGTAATGGGTGATAAAATGAAGGTTGGATATAAAAAAATACTATTTTATATTTAGAGTTGAATGGAAGTATTTTATTACATTGAAAACTAGTCAGTCGGCCAACATCCTAACTGATTAAACCCCGTTACACACTGTCAAAGATCAAACGCTTTTCTTGAATAGTTTGACAATGCGCAAACTTTCAAGTTTGCAAATTTCTTAGAATTTAAGTACAAAAAAATCAGCAAACCGGGAAAACTGGCAAAAAAGGGCGATGTGCATGAAAATTATGTCAATCTTAATCTCAATTTTGGCTTAGAGTTATAATTTGTCAAAACAATATATTGTGATTAAGTCTAATTACCAACACGAATGAAATCTTAAACAGTATATGTTACATTTTTTGCGCTCGATTCCAGATACCCATAATTATATTTCACAAACTCAGCAAGTGAACTTAAGATGTTCCACATCACGATTATTGCGACGAAAGGGAAATTTGGTGTTTTTATCTGTCGCTGCATCACTGCATTTCATTATCAGTCTTACCACTGTCGGGGAATACTATGAAATGCAGGGGCGGAATGTCGCCCCTAAAACATTGCAAAAGAAAGAAAAATAAATTTAGTACTTGGTTTTAATTTTATTATTTCTTTCATTAAAGAATTGGAAACTCTAATTGTGGTCGTAGAAGTGTACATAATTTCCCTAAATCATATTATGATAAATATATTTAATTTCAGCCAAGACGTTTTGAAACGGCTTTACCTAATCTTCTATCAATATAGAGGAGAAGGGGTTTTCTACGGACAGCAAATCTCCAAAACTATAAGACCTACAGAGCTGAAATTTTGTATTTATACTGCTCCTCTTGGGCCATAGATGCGTATTAAGAAACGATTTTACAAAATTCCTTTACGGTTATTCTCTACGGTACATCAAAGTTTTAATGTTAAACTATAGGAATGCTTATAGGTTGTCATGAAGACCTTGAGGAGTATGAAAAATTAAATCAATCTCACGGCTTAAAAACTTTTTTAGAAATTTGGAATCACTGAAACCATTTTTATTTTGATTAATAACTTATATTAGATAATTTTGACGAAAACTTACTTTTGTAGGCTTTTAGCCTGATTGTAACTAGTATGGTAACACGAATAAGGTAGGTACCTTGTGTACACAAGATAACAGGAAGCAAGTGTTAAAACACTGCTGAATACAATCTTATTTGGATGTACTTTGTCGTACGCAAAAAAAACGAACGTAAAAAAGTATTTATTTGTTTGAAAAGAGCTTTAATTTGACATACACAATTTTCGAATCAAAATTAGTGAGACATTTTGAATAAAATTAACATTAATTCTTATAATTTATAAATCCAGTATAGCAGCAGCCGACTCCATTGTCCTCCTAAGATAGCTTTGTTCAAAATATATCTAGTATACGCTACCCTAATGTTTAACGTTCTGAATACCTGTACGTTTTGAATAAATGTTGACGTTTAAACTCCCTATTTTCCATTATATAATAAATCATAAGCTAGAGGTTGAATGATACATAATTTTTTGTAACGGATATTTATTTTTAACGGATACTTTTAATTTAATAGTCTAATGTTAAAAGACCAATCAGGATGTTATGAAATATGGACGTTTTGACCTACAATAAATTATTCTGTATTTTATAGATATGAAATAACTAATGTGGAAATTTTGAAACAACCCTAAAGTTAAAAATGTGTCCACGCACGTCAAAATGAAAAGTTCGCGTCAGAGTTTACAATTATAACTAAGTAATCAGAATATTGTCGTTTGAAGAATATTATATACTCCATGTAAGTAAATCTTTATGATTACTTAATTTTTAATTTAACTAAACTGAAAAATAATCTTTAAACAAGTACTTTTCAGGAATACGAAACATTTTTTAGCAATATCATACATAACTAATCAATATTATATAATTATTTAGATACAGCAACCAAAACATACCAAAATTAGTTACTCTATGGCAAAAGTGAGTCGATTGGGAACAAGTTTGAGAACGACTCTCAGCAGAACTGTTTAAAGAGTCGGTTCTTTTGGCGTTCGAGTCTTAGCCCTTAGAGGAATAGACGCTAGAGTATGCACCCAACAAATTTTGTTAAAAAATTGTGTTTTTGTGAATTTCCTAGAAGGGGAACAAGCTATTAGGGTTGTATGACACTAGACTAATATGCAGGTGAAATCTATTCATAACGTTTGTAAAAAAACTTGTATGTGACTATTTCTATGTAGTTGAGATATTATAATGGACAATGGCCGGAATCTCCCAATTTTTCACGTTTCCGTAGCAGTAAACTTGCATAAACATTACCCATATTAACCTTATGGGTTAATAAAAGTTGCATCGGCTCATTTTGCGACGAGTCAAGGCCACAATAAAAACTATTTTAATGTGTAGAAGGTTTTAGCGAATTTCCTTAAAGGAATAAGCTATTACGGTAGTACTCATGGTAAGCCCTAAGTCCGAGACCATATTAATTTTTCATTTTGGGGTCCCCAGAAGCAAAAAACACCATTCGTTCGAATTTATTTATGTATATATATATATCTGTTAACACGATAGTGGCCGTAAATATAATCCGATCTTAATGAAATTTGGTACAGACGTGTAAAGTGATAATCACTCGGACACCGGTCTGACACTTAAATGGAGCCAAGTGGTAAGCTTATTGGAGCGGGTTAGTTCGATGCACTTTATTCAGATGGCGTTGTAAAAACATGACTTTCTTCTTCTTCACTGATTCAGCCAATCAGAACGACGATAACGATCTGGTAACTTCTCGTTCCGTTTCCCTTATTTTCTGTCACGACGCGACGTGTACACAACCATAACGAGTTGGAATTAATTTGAGTGTGGGAAAATACCTAAAGTACGTTTGCAGAAAGTTGTTCTAGTGTAAGTTGTTTCGCGAAATACTGTACTGCGTGATTCATGTTGTGCTTAAAGCTATTGATGGAAAATAAATACGTAGATGTTTACATAAAAGCACTTAATAAAAATTAACTAAGTTAATTTTTATTAAGTGCTTTTATGTAAAGATCTACGTATTTATTTTCTCTCAATCGCTTTAAGCACAATAAGAATCACTCAGTACAGTATTTCGCGAAACAACTTGCACTAGCGGCAAACGCACTTAATCTAAACAAACCGGTAAAGTCATTAAAATTGAAAGTCTAGCAAACAAAACAAGAAAACGAAAATATAAAAAAGCAGACGACGACGATCGATATGTCGCATCGACGACCATCGATATATCGCATCGATCTTTTTAGATCGTTGCACTTTATTCAGATAGCGCTGCTGTTCCATTACACCGAGTTAAAATGGGAGTGCCATCTCTTTACGAAGTTCATTATTACTCTATGACTCGGACGAGTTCGTGAACCACCCCAATCGGACCACCGGAAGGGGGGGGGGGGGTAAAGGGGGATAAGCCCCCCAAAATTTGGTTTTTTGACTTTTTCACATATAAAAATATCAAATTTTTGTTCGCACCATTGAATTCAACTCAAAAACAAACAATTTGGTATTTTCAATTACTGCTCTATGTTCATTGGTTACCGAGATATTGAAAGTGGTAAACACAGTACGTTGTCTCAATGTTAACCTTATAGGAAATAAGTAAAATTCTATATTTCACTTATTTTTAACATATCTTTGTAAAACTTGGTAAATGGCTTCTTCTAGTTCAGATCTACTAAATATTGAATTAAAACCAGCCAGTTTAAACATACCTGTAGCAGCAAACCTGCATACTCATTCCCCATGTTATTCTTATGGAGCTTACAAAAACATGTCAAATCTCGCTATGTTGGATTAAAATATGTTGTTTTGCATTTGAAATTAGCTGAGTATGCAGGTCTGCTGCAACGGGGGTATTTATAGTGTTGCCTTGAAATCGAAACCTGCATACTCACCTCCCGAGTTCCAAAACGTCGAGGTGAAAAATGCTCAAGTTACTTTACCAAGAAAAGGCTTGTTTATTTTCAATTATTAGTTGTTCTAAAACGTCCAGGTTTCAGAATTTCTAGGACACTAATTAGCTCGACTCTAGTCCATTTACGGTATCGTTTCCTTTTTAAATGTCAAATTACCGTGAAAACAATACTGTAAGTGGACTGGAGTGGAGTAAGTTTGCAAGATGGACATCCTGGAACCTGGACGTTTCGAAACAGCTATTAACCTGGACGTAATGAAATAGTATTTATGTATTTGTTAAAATATAACCTGGACGATATAAAATCTGGATATTAGGAAGTAGAGTTTAATGAGTTTTAATCTGGGCGTTTTCAAACAGCTAATATATATATTTTATTAGCGTCCAGGCTGCTTACATCTTACATTACAATTTTACTATTAGTTTTTATTATTTTTAATGCAAACAGAAGAATAAACTATTTTCATGAATGAAAATTAAAATAATCCGTAGTAAGAGCATAGGCTGATCGACAGCGATAGTGTCGGACGACGGACGGTCAGGAGACACATTTGGAGACATTTATTTGGCAAACAATGTGCACTCCGCTCTTCGCCGAACCAAGGACGAACCCTACACCCCCGCCGCGGCAGGGGAGACTTCATTCCTATCCAAATTTTAATTCTAGGCCTCTTTTAGTTTTTAACATCATTCATCTTGAGTATTTATATTCAAAGAAGTAAGATTCCTGTGATACTAATATTTTTTTATTATTAGGATTCTGGGGGGGGGGGTTCTATATCCCTCTCATCCTCCCCCCCCCATAGTTACGCCACTGTTTGGTCCGATCAAGGCCACAGTGGGGCCTTGGTCCGATTCGCAGCACCGAATAGGGCGAGTGGCTAAACTGGAAACTCACAATTGTCTGTTAAACCATTCATTCTTAATCATTTTTTTAGACAGGTATCTCATGGAGGAACCTCAACTGATAAATGTTGATGGTTTGTCAAACCTTTGTTTACGTTTAGCAGGACCTTTTACATGTAAATTTGTGTTTTCACGATCATGTAGTTGATATACCCAAACCAATAATAAACAATAATGCCGTCAGCAGAGCACTCACTCACCCATCCTATTAGGTGTCGTGACTCAAAGAAATATTAAGTACTTAGCTGTTTGCAACAGGTATGAAAGTTTAACATAGGGTCCAAAAAGAAGTGACACTTTTTGGCAACAATATGTATCTGCAGACTTTTAACTGGATGGTAAAATGAATATATGTATAGATGGAAAAACTAAAAAAATTTTTGTTAGTACTCAGTAAATCCCGATATGGACACTGGACACGGTTGAGGCTCTGCAGGTGTGAACACCAAATTTTTCATATCACACAATTTTACTGCACTTCTTGGGCATTTCATTAACAATGCTTGAATTTCTTTATCGCCAGCTGTTATTTGACAATAGTATTTAACTATCAATAATTCAAACAGCTGTTTTTAAATTAGTGGTCAAACAGCTGTTTGTTGGCAATTCATTTCAGCTCCGCCACATTACCATAATCATGTTCGGGATGTTCTGGATGACAAGTTTCAAGACCAATGGGTTGGGAGGGGAGGACCGATACAATGGCCACCAAGGAGTCCAGACCTAACTCCAATGGATTTTTTTTCTGGTCCTATGTAAAAACCATTGTCTATTCAGTGAAGATTAGAAACTTGAAACACATGCGAGAGAGGATAAGATATGCCATCGCAAACAAGAAATGCTGACAAGTGTTTGGCGGGAGGTCGAATTTCGATTTGACACTTGCTGAGCCAAATACAGTGGCCGAATAGAGATTTACTGAGTTCCACTAAAGACTTTTTGAGTTTTTCTATCTGTACACATGTGAATTTTATCACATAGTTACAAGTTTGAAGATACATATTGTTGCCAAAATGTGTCACTTCTTTTTGGACCGCCCTGTATTTTAAGGAAACCAAATTATAAGGCAAATAAAATCTTTACTGGCGTAGAAAGACACAAAATACAAAATACGAAAATATTAAGAACGACAGACATTGAAGCAGTGTTTACTAATATTGTGTTTAGCTGTTAGGAAGTTGAGTTTTTTTCTTTCTTGGTAAAGTGATTCGAGGTTTTATGGCTCCTGAAATGGATTAGGCCACAGCTTAAGATATCCTCTGTCCAGTGTTCGTATTATATTCTTTGATCTTACTTCAACATGATAAACTTTACTTAAATTATTCCCAATATCTTTAAGGATAAAAGATAAAGGGTTCTACTTAAAAAACAACAGCTTAAACAAAAGAATAGATATTTATTTTACAACAGCGTTTTAACTTCGTACATGTACAAGGTACATAAGTGCACGCTTATGCTATACACTCAGGCCTAAATAAGTTTAATAAAAAAGATGCTCGCTAATTTCAGTAAACAATGATAATTCCAATGAGTTTGTCAAACTCCATGCTTATTCTGCTTACTTTGTCAAACAATGTTCGAAATAATTAAAGCTGTAAAGACCATAAAGTAACTAATACTGGTGTGCACTGTCATTTATCGAACCATCTCACTGATCTGAATATCACAGCTGATTCGGAATACCGAACTGTGGCGCAACCAACACAAGAGTGATCTGAAAAGCTACCTAAATGAGATTACATTGAATAACACAAAGGGGAACCGATTCTCTTAATCTAATTGAACAAAATTCCACAAATAGGAACATTAATTACATTGAATCTGAAATTATATACACTACTGACAGCAAGACAGGCAGTAAATAAAAAGGCTGACCAGAAATACAAACATTGTATAAATTAAATGCAATTGATTTACGGTTGAAACGTCTAATCAAAATCCAAATAAAAACCCTACTCAAAACTGAGTAAAAATCCAGTAAAGGTGATCCAAGCCACTTCCATGTAAGTACATTAGGCAATAAGATTAACTTCTAACCTTCTAAAACAAAATTAGTCCTACCAAATTGTAAATTAGCAGCAAATTAGAATTTAATCCCGACAGAACCGAACTGATGATGTAAAATAAAACACAACATGGTAAGTATATCGCACAATTTACTTTGGTTAACAGTAAACAGAAAAAAACCTAACTAGAAAAACAAAAATTAAAACAGTATAAAATATGCCGATAAATGAGTTACGAACTTTCGTATCACAACTTTCAACCGTCAGTGGAATTAGCGTTAAATAAGTGAAGAGTTTAAAAGCAATATGATTATTCAACATCCATCTTCTCTTGGTTCTGTTCATTCTTCGCGTCTCCACTGCTGGGGTTCTGGTTCTGGCTATCTGCAGAGGTTGCGTTGGCTTCAGGCGCAGGGGCAGGTGCTGGCTTAGGCTTGGGTTTTTGAAGAATACTCGAAACAGACTGTTCGAAGTTCTGTAAAAATATACATTTGTATTGGTACTTTAGTAAATAAGTATAGCAATAGTACACAAAAACTGATTGAGAAATAATTTGTTCACTTAAACTGAAAATTGATTATCAATCATGGTATATGCATTTCAGATTTAATGGATAAGTTAAATTCTTTAGCCTGAACCTTTGATGAGGTTAATAATAATGTATTCCTTCAAAAACAGGGTGCCTATCCTCAGATAAACAAATTATAATTTTTAAATTGAAATAAAATTTGGAATCTAAATATGAATTCTTGTGTCCTATACTTTACCTAACACATATGCCACTAAATTTATTTTGAACTAAAAATTAAACAGAAAGAAATCCAAATTTCCCTCAGGGGAGTAAAATGTACAAAAGAAAAGTGGAGCACAGATGGTGCAAAAAATTGCTGGTCTAGCCAATTTTCCTACTGGACATAAGACATAAATGAACAATTCCTAAAACAAATCAATACTCAAATGTTTAAAAAAATCACAGACCAGTTGGTTCTCAGATGAAAGTTTGTCCCACAAACCGAAACTAAGTAATTATTTACTTGAAAATAAGACATTAAATCAATTACAAAATGCGAGCAGCAAGTAAAAAATTGAATTTCAGCTATACTTTTCTGGAATTAAAAACAAATCAGTCAACGATAGGGTGGCCACTCACAGTCTTCTCCTGGCGTATGTCGTTGACGGTGACGGGCGGGTTGTTGGGCCGCGGACACTGCGCCAGCTGCGTGCGCCGCTCCTGCAGCCACTTGCCCGTCGTCTCCACGGCCGCCGCCACCTTGTTCATGTCCTGCTCGGAGATGTGGCTGTAGCGGTCGTCACCGCCACGCCACAGGTCCACCGCCTTCTGCGCCAGCTGTAGCGATGAGCCCAGCTCCTCCAGCGCCATCGGCCGCAGCTCGAACTCCAGCCGCCGCGCCTTGATCGGCTCGCCCGTG
Source organism: Flexamia atlantica (assembly GCA_035578135.1). Classification (NCBI taxonomy): domain Eukaryota; kingdom Metazoa; phylum Arthropoda; class Insecta; order Hemiptera; family Cicadellidae; genus Flexamia; species Flexamia atlantica. The sequence goes on along the minus strand of JAQJVK010000002.1, from coordinate 46,413,678 downwards.
CTCTGCACGCGACAATCACCGTTTAGAATATCAAGTATAAACGGTCATAAAAAATTTAGGCAAAGTTAAAAAACCCATTGACAAATCCAATTTATTTGCAGCAGTCCTGCATGCTCAGCGAATTTCTAATGCTTGAATAAATAATTATAACGAAGCTACACATAAAGTAAAATCATTGCAAATCTTAAGATAAGAGTGAAAAAATTGACCCAAAAAGAATTACATAGGAAGCGAGTGTGCAGGTTGGCTGCCATGAAAAATGTAATAAAAATAGAATATAAGCAAATTTAAATGAAGATCAGACCACTTTTATTAGATATATCCAACTTTCAGACTCATTGTATTATTAGATTGGGTATCCTAAAAGTCTAACCCCCTTTGTTAAATTGTTTGGAGGGAAAAAGGTAAACTTTCAGCAACGTTTATATGACCAAATGAAGAAGTTTTTGGTGTGGCAAAATATTTACCCCTCCCTTTAAAATGGGGAAGTAAAAATTTCGAAATAGTAACCCCTATTTTACTACACATCAATTTAACAGTCTTAACAAAAGAAGAATAATGGCACAAACTAGAGGTCTCTATGTTGATTCTATGCAAAGTTATGGAACCTAAAAATATGAATTTTCACATATAATAATGTTTTAATATTGCACACAATAATTGTGTGCAATATTATTATTAATTACAATAAGTTGCTCTCATATTGAGTTAGCAAATAAGTACCAGGGAGCCAGCAGTGCTCACTGTTAAATCAAGAGATTGCCAAACTGTCTTAGATTTCGTATTTTAGGCCATCATCTCAGATTGACCATATTGGCTCCAATTCTAATCTTGAGCAAAATTTGAATTTTGCAATAAAGGACAAAGAGGGAGTGTTAATTACAATTTAGGAATCAACCATTTCAATACTAGAAAAGAGAAGTTAATGGGGTATCCAACTGTAGGCTATATGCGGTGGTGATAATAAATTACAAGCTTCTAAATTACTAAAACAGATATTTCCTTATAAGTACTTGAGGTAAAAACACAACTAAAGCTGAGAATTAATAATGACACTGATAGTTTGTCAATGACCAATGACCCTCAACGAGGTCACATCGTAGTAAAACTGATAACAGCATCATGTGTCATTGAATGATCAAATGTTATCGCAACATCAGTGAGCATGGTCTGTTATATTCCTGCAACTGTTATATTCCTCACTCATAACTGTTGAATTTTTTTTTATCTAGGTAGGGACTAAGTGGTATAAACAGAGCAAAATGACTAATAATAATTTTTATTTTCAACAGTTAACTTCTACATAGAAAAATACAATTATTGAACTGAAAGAAACATAACAATGTTCTATTAGAACTATATGAATTCTACCCTATTATATTCTAAAATTTCACTACTGAAGTGAAACATATTAAAAGGCTTATTTAGTTTTGTTAACAGAATAAAATGTGCATTCACTGAAATTTTCCCATCAGGCATAAAAAGGGACTTCTATTAAAACCACACCCACCATAGAAAATAAATTGGATCAATTGCAATGACTAATAGACCATTGCAGCTTTAACTGTTCTTGAAACTTCTGCTCACTGGATACTTGACCAAAACCAGTTAAAACCTTAGGCCTTTCAATCTCTAAAAACTATTTGTCCCGTGAAAAACTAAAAAGAAACTGCGGCTTAAAACAACATACACACAGTCATTCAGTAAAACTAAATAACTGGGTTTTTATTTACAAATCCAATCATTTACCACAGTAACGAGTGTCCTGGTAAGCCTCATCTCTGCACTGCTATGGAAAGGTTTTTACATTCAACTATTTTGGGACCTTTCACTATAATGAGTTGTCAAGGAACAGTTTTTTTATTATATGGTTTTATTAAAACAAGTGATAAAAAATCTTCTTCGAAGAACTCGTCTCAATACAAGAGAGATTTAGGGCCTACCCCACTAAGAAATTATTCAGAGATCTGTCTATTTCGTACCATTACCCCATACCATATGTCCGTATTATGGACTTATTCAATCTAGATTTCAATGTGGAATCACTTGTTGGGGTACAACTTGTTAAACTGGAATTGTAATAATGTTAACTAATTCAAGTTTTGAGGAAACCTCAAAACAAATTCTTTCGTATAATGATGGAAGCAAAATCAATGATAAGGGACATCCTTTCCCCTCTATTTCTATATCAAAAATCCTCCCAATACAACACTCTTTCATCTTCTAAACTTTTGAGGCTTTTTTAAAAGAGAATAAACCGGAACAACCATAATAATCAAGGCACTTTTGAAGGATTATTTATAAAACCTTAAGTGAAAAAAATGGAAAATCTTTGAGTTATTTAAAACCAAAACGTTACAACAAAATGCCTTTTCATATTAAAGAAATAAACATAAACAACTGTGAGTAAAATAAAAAATGGTTTATCTTCTACGTTTGATTTCACCATTTTGAACTAGGCCTTGAGAAATAAATAATTTTTCTCCAAATATTTATGCAGTTTGTTTTGTATTTCCTTTATTAATTTTAATGTTGTACTGCTTTTAGTAGTCTGCTTTATGACTATAAATAATATTAATAAGTGCAAACAAAATCCGCGGGAAGCTGTAGCAAAAACTGTTTTTAAAAGAGAGCGGATTAAAAAATATATTTTCAACTTCTTTTAGTAGATGGCTAACCAAAGAACTGGTAACGTTGATTTGATTAGTAATAGTCACTGTCATTTGTGAGTGAAACATATGTAATTTTTTAATTAATAAATATATTAGTTGATAAAAAATGTAATTAATGAATTATCTAGTTGTTTATTGAAAATATGATAAAATGTCTGCTTTGATATATTTAAAACACTGGATTAAATTAGTTGATATAATTTGAACAACAAAGTTTTAGATATTAAAGTTTGTTGTATTTTATAAGAACCTAAAGATAAAAGAGACAAAATGGTAGAAAAGTATTTATTTATCAATTTTGTTTACATGATTTTAAATAATTTGGAACAACTTTTTTAAGTCACTGAAATTTCTTGTTTGTTGGCATTAAAATGGTTTTCACAGCCCATGCCTCTTTCCTCTGAACTTCGACTTGTTTAATATTTGCTTAACCTGAAACTAAATATTTGTGGAAAGTAAAGTTCTTGTTTACAACCCCATTCAAAATTATTTGTCTTTAAAATAGCTTAGGAGTAACGATAAGATTAATTATTCTAAGCTGTGTTGAACTTGATTGACAAAATAAATATTTCAATTGAATCCCTTAACATAAACATTCATTATTAGTTAAAAAAAAGTAAAAAAAAACTTTAAATGCCAAAAATATATAATTTGTTTAAATTGAAAGTGGGGGGGGAGGATGTAAGATAACAATATTCTATTGAAATCATTTTTTTTCAGGTATTTTTTGTATTAGTTTGTATAAAAACAAGAAAAAATATACAAATTTGAAATGAGTAAAATCTAAAAAAGATTTGTAAATGATCACAATAGGTAACTTGATAGCAGGAGTTTCAGTTAGCCCAGGTTATCCTTCAGAAGTAAAAACTTATAAAAAGCGATAAAATAAAAAAAATTCCTATCAAATTACAACAACTTAAGTCATTCTGAGAAGTTTGTTACACATTACTACTTTCAATACAGTTTCAATGATTTTGTAGTTTAATTTTTCAAAAAATGTTTTGATTTTTTACTCATCATGAAATTTCTTATGTTTGAAGCATGGAAATAAAAAAACCTTAACACATTTGTAATTGGATTTTTTTAATAATAACCTTTTCACATCATGCGATTTCTGCTGTTCCAGCAAAATTTTGGATGTCCAAGAAGTTTTTGTAAAGCAAGTATTGAGCATTTCACATTAGCTGTCAAAATCTTTAGTTGATTTTCTGCATGGCAGCAGATGGATGGTATCACCATTGACTTTAAATCAGGAGGAGACTTCCCTTTGCCATTATAAAAAGTTAACCAACTTTTATGTGAACCAGGGTTTGTAAGAGGAGTTAGTTACAGCATTCTCCAATAAAGTATGCCACAGTCAACTATTAATTACGGTATCAGGAGGGAATATTTTGACAATAAAGTTACAGCATTCTCCAATAAAGTATACTACAATCAACTATTAATTACACTATCAGGAGGGAATATTTTGACAATAACGTGTTCAGAGAGCGATCATAAGATTAAGAATTCATATTTTCTAGCATATTAAGTTCTGAAACTGAAATAAATAGCTGAAATAAATCATTTACATCAGCAGTATCTGTCAGTGATTTAGTCAAACTACAACCACTTTAAATCCTGGCTCACACAAAAACAGGCACAGCTGGCTCATAAGGATGGTTAGTCTCCTCCTGATTTAAAGTCAATGGTATCACCATCCATTTTGTCAGACTCTGAATTGCAACTTCTGACACAAATTAGCGGTTGAACATATGATCAAATGGGCACTTTCACACCAGCCGCCACTATGTCGACAACAACACACACATTATAGGCCCTTAAGGGGATTCTGTCTTTCTTTTTTTTGTATAGGGAGGGGGGGGGATGAGTCTCTTTCATGTAAAGTATTTCAAAGGTAGGAATCTGGACTAAAAAATTGTTTCAATTATGTTCTTGTATATAGACGTTTATTGTTATAAAGTTACAGTTTGTGCCAAATAGCTCCGCTGTACCATCCAATCAACCCTTCCATTCACAAAATTTTCGTCCCTTTCTAAGGATTTTTGAGAACCAATTTTACATAAATTCTGACCAAGATGCCAGCTCGATTCCTTTTCCATCCCTCCAAGGCCTGAAACATCCCTAAAAGACAGGAGCGTCGACCAGTCACTTACCTTGAGCTGCTGCAGCTTCTCGGCGTAGACCTGGCGGTTGCAGTCCTCGCCCTCCTCGTACAGCCAGTTCTCCATGTGGTCGAGCTGCTGCGTCAGTGCCTGCCGGTCGCCGTCCGACACGAACGTCGCCAGCTCCTCCTCCGACGACAACTTCCCGCGCAGCTCGTACACGTACTCCTCCAGCGCGTTGCGCGCGTCCACCCGCTCCTTCTCCTGCCGGTCGTTGGCGATCATCTTACACTGTCGAGAACAAGTCGGCGGTTAGGTCACAGCTTTATTTTTAAAAAAGGGAGCTTTCTATGCAGACTTCAACATCTGATGTGCTGAGGAAATGCCCTCTTTCCTCACGGTTGACGGGAAGACAACTTTTAAACGCACCTGATGTGTGCATCTTCAGTTTGAAATTTTTATGGGTTTGTAATGGAATTGAGTAAATGTATTAAAGGCCAAACACACATTATAATATCCCCGTTAAAGCAGACCTTCATACTCAGCGAATTTTAAATGTGAAAAAAAATATTTCAATCCAACATAGCAAGATTTGACATAGCACATTAGTTTTTGTAAGCTCCATAAGAATAACATGGGGAATGAGAACGCAGGTTTGCTGCTACAGGTATATATTAAAACTGGGTGGTTTTGATTCAATATTTAGTAGATCTGAACTAGGAGAAGCCATTTACCAAATTTTTGAATATGAAAACAACAAGATATAAAAAATAACGACTACCTCCCGACTGCACCATATTTATTTGAATTTGAATTTTGTTTACAATAATTATTACTTTAAATAACCTAAAACTATGTATTTTTTTCTCAATCACTCTTTTTAAGACAGATACCTTACGGAGGACGTTACCCTGAATATGAGTGAAGGATGAGAGTGATGATCGTGATGAGTGGCGCGATCTTGTAGCCTTGTTACAGACTAAGGTTGGCACGATCCTTAGACAGGACTGTTAATTAATAGCCCAACAACCAATGGCAGCTGGCTCCAGAAACAACCCTTCAAAAGCTACTAACTTTTCTCGGGATCGATCCGGCTACCTACAAGTTTGTAGGCGGGCATTATAACCACTACACGAACCAGCCAATCTAATAATCTATGTAATGTAATCAACATTTTATTAGTAAATGCATTATATTAAAATCCAATTAATATATTAAATATTAATCCAATATATTAAAAACCAATCTACACCAATATAACGATCTAATACCTTGAAAATGGCCTTGGTCGCTGAAACATGTAGATTTTCAATAAATTATAAAAAGGTACTCTGTTCTTATTTTTTGTGTAATACACATACACGTAAAAATAAATTAAAATGAATGGTGTTTTTTGCTTCTGAGGGCCCCAAAATGAAAAGTTAACATGGTCTTGGGCTTAAGTCTTACCATGAGACCTACGGTAAAGCTTATTTCCTATAGGGGAAATTCACTAAAACCTCCCTACATTACACCTAAGCTACACAAATATGCATTCTTAAAACGGAAAGTGCTCTTTCAAATCCTCCAGTGATGATACAAAATGCTATTGGACATTACCATATTATTCAAGGAATTGAATAACAACTATCCTAGGCAGCATACAACTACTTCAAAATTACTAAATCAGCTGTTAAAGTTAGTGCCAAATCTTAAGGCCCACGCCTTAAAACCATATACTCAATGCTAAAATTAAAATTAGTCTTACGGACGGACTGGGCCTTAAGATTTGGCACGTCAGGGGCGGACTGAGAAGAAGAAACGGCCCTGGCATCTTTCAGGCAACCGGCCCCAGACAGGAAAGAAGGGGGACGACCTACCGGGGGGTCTGTGGGGTATGGAATACCCCCCAGGGTGGAGGGGGGTCCGGGGGTCCTCCCCCGGGAAAATTTGTGAAATTTGAAACCCAAAAATGTTTTTTAAGGCTACCTGAAAACCTAGAAATGCGTAAAAGCATGAAAAAATTCTTCATATCTCTAATACCACCCTGAAATTTATAGGTTGTTATTATCAGGAAATTTAGTTGAGAAATTGATTCTCAGAGGCAAACATTTGAACTGAGACTCCAGATACTTCATAGAAAACTATTATAAAGTTCCAAACAATCGATAAATTCGAAGAAGTCTTATCTCGTATATCAATTTCTGCCCAACGAACTATGTTATCGAAGTTCGACAGTAGGTGGACCGTCGATAATGTTATCTCAAAGATTATATGTTGAAATATAGTTCAGTCGTCTGCTGTAGGAAAGCACGTCAGAAGATCATGATACCAACAGAGAATGAGTATGAGCAGACAACTTAAGAATGATTAAGCTCAGTCTTTGCACTTGTTTTGTAAAAAAACCTTTTTTTCTGAGATCCTTATTGTGGAGGGGAAATCGCCTCCTTTGCCCTTCCCTGGATCTGCCACTTTAAGGGAAATAAATTGGAAATTAATTTTTGGAACACGATCTAGGGAATGTTTAAAAAGTTTTAAAACAGTTAATCTTTACAAAATAACTTTTTTTCTTATATAGTTTGGTTTAAAGGGGCAAATAAACATGCAAGATAACAGGTTATAAGGGGAAAGAACATTTTATTTACACATTGTCTCTGAAGTCATGTTAGTAAAGAGAACTTAGAAGTGGACTTTAATTGGCTACCGTACTTCGTCTATTATTCTCTCCCTGTTTAATTTTGCCAAGACAACTTTTTCGCATGACATGAGCATAATCGATTCTAGTTTGTCTTGTCCTAAACTACTTCTTAATCTACTTTTGATGTACTTCAAAACTGAAAAACTCCGTTCACATCCTACTTGGGAAAATGACAGAACAAGTGAGTATTTGTAGGCTAAACCAACGATGCTATAAGCGCCTGTCATCAGGTTGTAGCTGCTCAATAATGACATGGCCGCTGGGGGCCTCAAGCCTCAAGGGGGCCGCGTCGGCCGTAATTCTGGCACTGGTGCTGCGTTTTCTCTTTCACAGTAATTTTTATCGAACAATAAATTTGATTGGCCATCGGCCACGTAGTTCCACATGGGCCGGCCTCAGCTCAGCAACATAAGAGGCTGATTTTAATTTTCGTTTAGGCCCACTAAAAAAAAATACCAACACCGGCCCCCTTCTGACCTAAAGAGGCCGGCCCCTCTGGCATTTGCCCGAATGCCCACATGGCCAGTCCGCCCCTGGCACCAGTTATACTTTCTCTGTTAACATATACAATTAATCATGATTATACAGGGTGTTCAAAAAATGTGGGGCAATAATTTACATAGTGATTCCTTGGGTGAAAATAAGCAAAAAAGTTTATATAAACATAGGTCCTAAAGTGCTTCGTTTTCCGTCTGTGTGTCTGTTTATGATTTTTACATATTTAATCATATCTCACGAACCACTTAACATACACTGAGAAAAAAAATTTCTCTGATAAAAATTGAGAAATTTTAAATTTTCCGAATAAAAACATGCAATTTTCAGACAGAATGTTCTAAGAAACCATGTTTTTATGCAGAAAAGTTACAATTTCTCCGTTATTAGTGGTCCGATTATCATAATCTTAATATCAGCATTAATTGGATAAAATTTTGCAGCTTTTTTTGTCTCTTGTAAAATTTTTCTAAAATTTATGGTTTTTAAGATATTTAGCTTTGAAAACAAAAAATAGCCGCCATTTTGAAATGGTACAGAGTAGAAATTTGATACTTCTTACAAAAATATTTCTTAATAGTGGTTATCCATATACCAAGTTTGATTTTTGTACATTAAGTGGTTCGTGAGATATGATTAAATATGTAAAAATCATAAACAGACACACAGACGGAAAACGAAGCACTTTAGGACCTACGTTTATATAAACTTTTTTGCTTATTTTAACCCAAGGAATCACTACGTAAATTATTGCCCCACATGTTTTGAACACCCTGTAGACCGGCAGCTGGGAGGTCAAAAATTACGTCATAAGGTGCACATGTAAAAGCTATCCCGTTTTGAAGGGGCATCCTGGTGGGTGTCGATATTGTGTTTTGAGCCCTCAATCTGGGGGCTTTCTCCAAGGTGGACAAACTTGAAAATAACCCACAAAAATTGGTTTTTTGCAATTTTCATATGGAACAATTTATATAATCAAATTTTAGTTCACACCATTGAATTCAGCTTAAAAAATCAAACAATTTGGTATGTTGAATCATTGCTCTATGTTCATTGGTTACCGAGGGTGATGAACTCAAAACGTCATCCTATGTTAACCTTATGGGAAATAAATAAAATCGTTTAACTCGCTTATGCTCAACATATCTTAATGAAACGTGATATGTGGCTTCATTAAGTTAAGAACTATTGCATATTAGCCTGAAATCACCCATTTTTGCATTTCCGTGGCAGTAAACTTGCACACATTTTTCCCCTGTTATTCTTATGGGGAGAAAATAAAAGTCTCTATCATCCTTATTTTTTTAACATATATTGATAAAACTTGGCATAAGGCTTCTTCTAGTCTAGGTTTATTGGACATTGACTTAAAACCACCCAATTTTTATATACCTGTTGCAACAAACCTGAAAACTTCATCCCCATGTTATTCTTATGGAGAATACAAAAAAGTCACATTTAAGTTTGTCCACCTTGGAGAAAGCCCCCAGATTGAGGTCTCACAAACCCATTTTTGAAAACCCCAGGATGCCCCTTCAAAATGGCACAGCTTTTACATGTGCACCTTATGACATAATTTTTGACCTCCCAGCTCCCGGACTATTATATTCATAGTGACAGGATAAACAAATAAATATGACATAAGATGAGTATTTCAGTGCCACTAGCACAATTCTCAACCAAGAAATAACTTAAATTAATTCCTGGTTGAGTATGGTGCCCGTGGTACTGAAATATTCCACTTATGTTTCTGTATGTTCTGCTACCATGAATTATCTTCATTCAGGTAAGCCTGCTGAGCTTAACCAATCCAGATGCAATCAATCATCCGTTTACTTTCAAAGATTTTAATTGTATGGCATCTGGAATGAACAACAAAAATTAAAATGTCTTCTCTATGAAGGCTATTTGGTAAAACCCATATATTATGTCCGAAAGTAGAAGTTAAACCACAACATATAATTTATAAAAAGAGTAACTGGACAATACTGATTAACTCTACTTACTTCTTGCTCAATGTAATTGTTCAGATCTAACTGAGAGTAGCCGTGGGTTATGGCTTCAACAGGAAGATTTATTGTCTTGATTATCTGCTTTTTCTTTTTCGCTTCCTTCTTTTCAGCCTCGTCCTGTAATGAACCAATCAAGAATTAGTTATTTTGCCTTCAAGTACCAAAACTACATGGTTACATTTGTATTGCATAAATAACAATTAGAATAAAATAATTAACAAGTTTACAACATTTGAATCTGATCGGAATGACCAATGCAGTTTATGAAGTGTCCTCTTAAACACTAAATAAATCACAATTTAAAGGATAAAAACCTGCTTTATCTAAGAAAAAAAATTATGTTTAACTGGAATAATTTCAGTTTCAGTAGGAAAACAGACCAATAATAAAGTAGGAATTTTCACAGAGCCTTTAAATAACCTACTGGGAAATAGTATAGCACACTAGTACACTTGGTGCGTTAGATCTTGAGCTATGGCCTGCTCCAGTGGTGTTGAGCCGTTCGACATTATTTATTCTCAATGATCTGGGAAATAAACAAGGTAAAAAATAATTTTAACAAACATCAACTGTGTTCACCAATTAAAAGACATGAATAAATAGCTATTAGAAAATGTTCACATGTCAGGCTAGTACGACTACTGAGATCAGCTATGGTGTTCTGATCTTTTACTCCGCTCAAACTGCTGCAGGTGTTAATGCTTGCCATAGCTCAAGATATAACGCACCAACTATAATAGGCCTTTTCTAGAATTCAATGTAGACTGAACTATCGCACCAGTGTATAGTTGTCAAAGTGCTAGAAGAACAAAACTTAGATGTAAGTTATGTATTAGTAATGTGTGAATCCAAATCAACCCCAAGCCCAGCACCAAGTTAATGGAGCATTAATGATTCATACATTCTAGAAAAGACCTCTTCATATTTGTATACATAACAAAGAAAAAAAAACAATAAAAATATCTAATTGAGGGAAGACTTAAAACACTAAACTCTGGCATGTCGCCGAAGACCCCTATCCAAGCGACCCATTGCCAACACAAAAGAAACGCATTGTGTAGCGCCATTGGTGTCATGCCAGAGTATAAGTTAATATGTAAGTGAGGGGTTGACACAAGAATAGACTCAAGGAAATAGCCAGTTTTTTTTTTAATTTGCTTCAGTGGACAACTTGTAGATCAATCAATTTTGATTATGTGAACAGTCTTTATAAAAATAAAGCTCTTGATTTTATTTTATTATTTTTATTTCTTGATTTGATATGGAAAAAACCAGGCAACTTCATCCGGATAATAAACATTAAATTAATAAAAACTCATTTTCAGACATAAGTAGGCTATAAATTACCGCAATATCATGTATGTTAGATAGCAGGGTCTAACATACATGATGGGCAATTGAAGTGTTTGTAAGTTATCAAGCATAGTTGAAAACAAATTTTGAAGTTGAAGTTCAACTGTTGTGCCTCCCCCTTAAAATCAATGTTAGGGAATAACCTATGTGCTATTTGAAAGAGATGCATGTAAGTTATTGCCAATGGCGATTAAGAATAAAATACAGTAGAACTCCTCAAGTTTTAAAGGTTATGGTAAGGGAGAACTAGGTTAGGAACAAATGGAATAATTTTTTTGTAGAACTGGCCAAAATCAAAGGACCAATCAAAAATAGTTCAAAGGTTAAATATTTTTTAAACTGTTGGTAAGGTAATTAAAATGAAAAGTTAGCTTCATATACGTTACAAGAAGCATCCATTGCAGGATTAATGCAAAGACTTCACTCGTCTGTTTTTTTGTTGTTATTATTAGGAAGGTCTATTATGTTTTGTTATTCTTACCATAGAGTTCTACTGCAGTGAGGTTTTCTTGTTTTGCAGATTAATTTATATATCTGGTATTAAATTAAAAATTTAACTAAGTCTTGCTCAAATAGTTAGGTCAGGGCTTGTAACAGTTTTTGGGGATGAAAAAATAAAAAATAAATAACCATAATGAATAAGTAATTAACAAAAAATAATCTTGGCCAATGACTGTTAACTAAGGAGGAACAAAAAAAGTGTTTCCCAAAATTTTCCCTTTGAGTAGGCTGATTCAAATATTAAACACATGATTCTGACATTCTCACAATGTGTAACATTAAAAAAAAGTTCAAACACTTATAATCCCTTAAAATAAATAGCTAGTTTTCCAAGGATAATTTTGGTTCATATCATCTATATTTTCCAATTTAGTTATACATATATATATAAAGATATTTTATTTATCGTCTTATCATCAACATGATTTGCTTATTAACAAAGAATACTAAAGTACATAAATTTTGATTAATTGAAACTAGTTATTTTTGTATAAATGACTTCTGATGATACTAACAGAATACTTAACTGCTGTGAGCGAAATTAAATTTAGTAAATGATTTTCTAACTTAAATTTTGTAGAATTCTTGAGTAAGTTTGGGTATTGTACCCCTGGCACCGATCATGAGGCCGTATACTTGAAATTTAGAAATTTTGTATGTTTCCGAATAGTAATTGATAGTTTTTTCGTAGATGGCTCTCTTTTCTTCGTGTACTTCTTCAGGCTGTGTTTCATTTACTTCAAACCTGACGGTTGGATCAATAATTAGACCCCAATCTTCTTTTCTGTCAATGACTATTCACATGTCATTGGAATAAACATCATAATTTTTGAATGTACATAAAAAAACCAAATCCCCAAAAAAAAACCAAGGCCCAAAAATATATATAAATACCTGTTACAAGCCCTGTTAGTTGAAAAAGTGCTAGTTAAGTGAGCTTATAGTGCTTATTAAATTTCTGTACTCTTCAAACTAAAATGCGATGAAAATAGTTCTGAACTGGCCAATACAAACATAAAAATACTTGTGTTCTTTTTACTTAATTTAATCTTAGGAAAAATAATAGATAAAAAGTTATGGTTATTAAGCAACAACAAAAATGGATCGAAATATTACCATACAACGATAGACAACAGTACAACTCATTGATTCTCAACTTTTTGACGGAACCACTTGTAATTTCGTAATTATAGCAAACTAGTGGCTTGAAGGGGCTAAAAGCCCCTAATCAGGGAAAATTCAAACAATCCTTATTTATTATAGTACAAAATAACTTCATATCAAACTAAATCTACCTTATATTGATATCTAACCACATGGTTTTCAATCAAATATCAGCATCACATGTTTTATGTAAACAAAGCAGACATTTAGATCCCAAAGCTTTTTAAGTGGCAGCTATTTTATGTCATTTCTCGTTTTCTGGTGAATTTCAAGCAATTTCATTATTTTTCCCGCCATCACGGAATAAAGTCCTTTAATTGAAGCCCTCTCCCATCTTTCTACGACTTGCCCACAATTTTGACGCAAAGAATTGCCTTACAAAATTAAATATATGATATTTATCAAGTCGGCTTTCTAGAAAAACTTTAATTCAACAAAAGAAGCTCTTTTATAAAAACAATTAAGAACCCACATGATCTTCTAATAGCCACATCTGTATAACCATAGTCTTTTAAGTATATGAACTATATTTCGTGTCAGTTTTTTCACAGATAATAGTTTTAAATAATAAATATTTGGTTTCATGAATGTCAACTCAGATTAAAAGGAAAGAAGGAGGCTCAGTTGAGTGTGTTTTTTAAAGGAGCTTTTAACTATAAAAATAGAATTAATATTTTCATAAGAATGTAGCGTTATGTAGTTCAATAATTAACTATTAGCGGGAAAGTACAAGAATTAAAAAATTGGCTTTTTTCATCAAACCCAAAGCACAAATGAATGGTTATTAGCTCATCTAAAAATGATTGAATTTTTCTGGTTTCTAGCTCATTAATCTTAACTACTAGATATTAAACATAAAACAAAGAAATGTTAAGCTAAGTAGTTATTTTGGTTAGTAGACAATAGTTTATGCCTTAACCAGGTTTAGTGACTAATTTACTTATTTCCTTCTTCAGAGAAGGTAAGCATTATAAGCTCACCTGTTATAACTAATTGAGAAAAGCTAAAAGGCAGCAACTGATATAATCAGGGCAGTTTGGGCAACAGCCACAATTGCTGTTAGCTAACAAAACATTGTCTGAAAAAAATATAACTGGACTCAATATGAAAGATCAAGCCTATAAGAAGTCAGGAGAAAGTGAAGAAGTTTGGAAATGGTACAGGACTCAACAGATGAAACAGTATGGGAATAAGATGGATTAAAAAATGGTTAGGTCTGGACATTACAAAGAGCTTTTTGAATTGATTAGTTGACGATTCAACAACCACATCATGAATTCCTGATTCCTTTAAAGAAGCAACGACTGCTGACGCACAACTCAACACTGACAAGGATCAAGTGTATTGGATGATGTCACTGAAGAGGAAAATTCTTGAATGCCCTGTTTAAGATCTTAAAAATTCACAGTGGCAGTTCCAGAGTTAATAGAACAATTTTCCCCGGAAATCGATTGTTCAGCAAGGTGTACTAATCTTTGAAGCTTTATAACCCTGAGGTAAAAATGATAGTTCGTTGTACAGGCTCCTCAGAGGAAGCAGGAAGGAAAGAGTAAGTCATAGAATGAATTTTTGATCATCAATGTGTTCTAAAATCTATTAAATTGTTCACTTAAAACTTCACTTACAAAAGTGCAAAATGGCAATTAAAACACACGTAAAATAACTGATTATCTGTGTTCACTTTAAGCGATGAGAAAAATTAAGCCTTTTGGCCAGTGATGCATCATTAGACCAATTAGATTAGTTGAGTGTATACTATAGAATAGACTAGGGGTGTGCGAGTAATGATTTTTGGGGTCGAGTTTTGAAAAATACCCGCGAGTTTCGAGCTTTTTTCAAGTCTAGATTTTTTTAAAGTTTCATATAATAGTCAACATGTTTCTACATAATGGTAAAAAAATTTTATCATTACTCAAATACAAATTATAATTTTGAGGTAATAAAACTAAAAGAGTTCCTGAACTAAGAGCAGATATATATAAATAAATTATACCAAAAAAAAAGAAAACCTTTTACTTAAACTAACAATAATTCTTGATTTGATATATTTTTGAAACCTAACTTGTGTTTAAGGCTTACCTGGGTTTTGAAATGAAATGAAAACACTGACTATAAGCCATGACCAATTACCTGACTCAATACCTGACACAATTCATGATTAAAAATATTTCATTTGATTTATGCACACAGGTATATTTTTATTCATGTAACTGTCAATAAAAAAACTATGTTTTTATTTAGACCTATTTAGGATGGTTTCTAAAATATAACAAAAATAATTTTTTTAGGAGATGTAATAATAAATAACCTCAAACTACAGAAAATATAGTGATGTAAAAATTTATGTGCCTTTAAAAACTAAAAAGAACTTTTTACCTCAAGTATAACAAACGAGGTTTCAGCTATATTCGTTAAAGATGGATTGACCAAGCGAAAAATGGCCGTAATATTCTTTCGCACGTACCGATTTTGGGTCAACGACGGGGGTAACTACTCGACTTGAACTTTCAAGTATTTTGCAACATGTTGAGTCGAGTCGAGTAGTGTACACTCGGCTCGAAAAAAGCTCGATTCTCGAGTACTCGCACACCCCTAGAATAGATCCAACCTTGGTCTTACTAATAATATCATTGGGAAAGTATGGATGTTAGTGCGTAAGGTTGAAGTTTTGGTCTACTAGTATTATTATAATTGAGAAAGTATGGATGTTTGTGCGTACGGTTGAAGTTTTATCACAAGAAAACTACTGAACCGATTGAACTGAAATTTTGACAGGGATAGAGCTAATGTACCAGAGATGGCCTAATTTCATTTCAAAATCCCAATAGGGCTCCGCCCTACAGGCTTCTCAATAGTCATTTTATTCTTATGCAAAGGTTTTGTTTCCATTAAAGCGAATGGCTTATTTACTTGAACAGGTGATCTTTGATAAATATTCTAAGGTATGACAACATCTGCCGGGTTCAGCTACAGTAAAACCTCACTAACTCGACTATTTGTGGACCCAGAGGTTGTCGAGTTTGGGGGTTGTCGAGTTATCCAGAACATTGAAATTTTTAATGGGTTTTAATACATAAACACATCACAGATTTGAGTTTAGCATATAAATTTATTGCTTATATGAGCACTGTTATGTTTTGAGTGAACGATCTTTAAAGGAATGTCAAATACTCAACAATTAAAACGTAAGTTTTCTGAAAAACAATGTTTGATTGAATATTCACTGTCAGCTGTTAGAGTGTCGAGTTACACAGACTGTCGAGTTATCGAGTGTCGAGTTAGTGAGGTTTTACTGTACTAATGAATAATAATTTAAAACTTGCAAGTAAATAAGATTGTTACATTAAAACCTTGGTCAACAAGGAATAGTTCAGAAAAAATTTTGAAAAAAAGTATCGTATGAAGAAGTAAACAAGTTAAAATATCATAAAACTGGTTCAATGTTTTTGGATTAAAAACAAATGTATGGTTTAATGTTTTTCAATTTTAAAAAATCGAAATTAATCCATTAAAATTTTTTTAAAGTGAATTATACACATTTAATAATTGTATCACCGACTAATAGCATTTCTTAGGAAATAAAATTTCAAAGACACATGTCACAAAATACCACATTCTGTGCCCCAAAATTTAATCATTGAAAAGCATCAAACTAGTATAGCCATTAGTTGATCTTTCAATGGGGCTTCCAAAAAATTGTATACAAATGTCTTCCCTCAAATTTTACGGCTGAACAAGTAATATAATTCATCAGTTTAAGCAAGGCTTCCCATTTTGACTATGCTTGATTTTTCATTCAATGTCATCATTGAAACTCGCTGTTATCTATCAGACCTGATCACTATGTGGTAAACTAAAATGTATCAATCACAATATTTCTGGTCAATGGAACTTAAATGGGTTACTATTTTGCGGGACTTGAAAGACAATTAACCTTATAAACTATTTCATCTTATATGGTAAGAGAAAAATAACTTAAGTGAAGAAACATAGTTATGACTGTTAAAAATTAAATTCTTAATTATTTTACAGTAACTGAAGTGAGTACTTTAATCTGAAATAATGTGACATAAAATATATATTTATAAAATTAATTAAAAAGCTATTTAAAAATAAACCTACGCTAACCTACAGTAAGACATACAAAAACTTCACCTAATAAATTCTGTGATTTGCTTTATCAACAGCCTGCTCAACATCTCAAAAAAACAACAAGTTCCAATGAAAAAGCCAAAGCCTCGCCACAAAAGTATCTGGAATGACAGATGGAATCCTGTCTGAAACAATGATCAACACAAGGACAAATCCGAAGACTATTAGACTTTCTTCTTACTCGCTCAGCCAAAGAAACTTTCTCAACATCGGAAAGATTCAACCCATAAACATGCACCTGACCATATATCAGTTGACTGCACATACCCCGTCCTCATAAAACCATTTCAACAACTTGTGCGGATTATTTAGAAGGCTTTCATGGAGAGCTTTGCGTTTTGAACCCAATTTTACCTCCGCTGATATGGGTTCATTTTCCATTCCATTGACAGCCTCGTTTTGTTGGCCTCCTGGGGAAGCCTCCATGGGTTCTTGGTTTTGTTCTTCGTTGGTGTCCTGTTCTGAAGCGGGGAGCTTTTCAACTAGAGATGCACTGCTGATGGTTAAGATTCCGTGTAAGTTAATTCTGACCTTAACTTTCACTTTAGCGCTTTCACCTTCGGGGGTTGGCTTCACGTCCTTAACAATAAATTGGCCTGTAACAGAGATCATATTTTAGAATGAGGAAAAATTTTTAGTAAAAAGTTATTATTCAAAAAGTTTTATGCTGAGAAAAAATCAATGCTGAGGTTCAAAAAGTTGGTAAATTGGAATTAAAACATGGTGAGGAAAGACAAATTTATAATTATGATGGTTGCGTTTGAACTGAAGATTTTCTAATATGTCTGGTGTTCTGTTATTGATTTTATTATTTCAAAAATTATCGAACCAGTTAATTTTTGAAATCCTAGAAAAGTAATGTACAACTTGTTCAGTTTTTTTTTTTGACAATATACTTTTGGGCACTAAAACTAAAAAATGTCTTGATTCTTGAATTTTGACAGACTTGCAGGCAGGTAGTGTAATTTTGTTTGGCATCTTTAACAGATTACAGCGATTCCAAATATTAGCAAATCCAAATTTAGTTATGGCACACCAAAGTACCTATATTTAAATAGGTTACAATATATTGTTTTATTATGAAATAGTATTTGTATGTAATATTATAAATACCTCATTTTAATGCAAAACAACCCAATGGAAACTGCATTTTGGTATGAATAAACATATATTTCAATGTTGAGAGAATCAAAGTGATAATATTGGCCAAGTGTTAAAAAAATGTCGCGGTACACTGGTTGGGAATCGCTGCTGCAAATTAAGGAATTTTAATTGGAATTGTTTTGGAAAATTTTGAAATCTTGTTGTTTTTAATGATTTGAGGTGGTTAAAGACCTTAACAAATCAAAATACAAATGGCTTGGACATATCAAGGTTTGGTACCTAAATGCAAAATAATCAAACAGGACTATTGTGTAATTTCTAGCTTTGTTTGTATCCACACACACACATACACATGGGGACAGAATGACATCACTTCCAAAACAACTTTTTCGATTTAAAAAGTACTAAAACAAATATTCCCACTAACAACTCAAATTCAAAAACCGTTAACACATTTTTCTTTACTTTTTACTTGAAAATGGTGACCTAACCAAATAGGTATTTTAAGCCAAGTATGAATGGGAGATGAGTGTAGGATGACTGTGGCCCGATCTTGTTAATGGAAGAGAAAATTAAAACCACCAAGTAAATTCTAAATATTATAATTAATTGTAAGTCATCTAAGATAAAATCAACACAGTTTTCCTCCTTACCTATATAGTTGTCAGGATACGGTGTCGGTCCACTATAGTACGCTTTGATTGTAAAAGGTTCTTTTCTATAAAATGTCAGCATTTTGCTAAATGGAACTGGGTGTAACTGTGGGAACACTTCCATTTCACTGAAAAAAGAAAGGTTACAAGTTATAAATAAATGTAAATATAAAAGGGAAGTATTAGGGCCTAATGTTAGTAGTTTAGATACTTCTCTGTTAAATGCAACTTTTAAAGCTTCTATAACCAACTGGAAAATAAAAAGTACTTGACCACACAGTTTAAATAACTGTCGAGACTCTAATACATCGACTCGATGTAAGTTAATTCGTCGATTTGAGACTCTAAAAACAACGTCGAGTATGGAAATTTATTTCAGACATTTGAAATTTGTAAAATTATTTATACAAGTTAAAATAAGTGCAATTTTTCTAAATAAGAAGGCATTATTTCAAAGGAGCCAACTTGAGACTGAAACAAGAACTATGATTAGAGCCCGCCCAATAAATTGTTATTTTTAATCAACTCTTCAGTGAGAATTATTTGCTGCTTGCTTGCACAGATATTTCAAAACAGCTACGAGGATTTCCTTCAAAGTCTGGAAATAACTGATTTCTGACAGGTAACTTCACAGAAATCTTATCGAGTAAAAAAAGATTTTTTAAATAAAAAAAATAACTTGGGGGTTATTTGAGTCTTCAAGCATATTAATTAACCAAGCAAATTAGAAAAGAAACCGACAACGAAGATATAAACAAGAATAATCATAACAGCTGTTTGCAAACTCAGCTATCTATCAAGAATAATGCTATTTTGGTTTGTCGAATGATAATTTAATGATTTATTACAAATACGTGTACAGCCTAAAGAGAATGACACCTGATTATTTTATTCTGAAATGAAATGAACTGGTAAAAATTAAATATTACCAAAGAAGCCCCGATATAACTAGGTTCATCAGATAAAACTATATCGATAATTTATTCTAACAATACATCAATACAGGACAAGCACTAGAGAATTGCAATCACACTTTCATAAAAGTGATAAAAGAAATAAATTTCACCTAAGTAAATTTTCTATAAGTAACTTAAGTGAATACAGTATGACAAGGAAAAACTGTAACAATCTACACCAATAAAAATAATAAAATAGCAAACAATCATAGAGACTCACCCGTCCTCGCCCATGTTGGCGTCCCAGACCAGTTTGATGGGGTAGTTCTGCAGGTCCGTGACGCTGAACTCGCGCACCCTCACGGCCGGAGACAACATCGCGCACTGCAGGGCGCAGCCGCGCGCCACCGCCTCGTCCTGGTTCAGCGTTGTGCTCGGGTGCTTCCCGAAGATCTTCTCTATCAGACTCTTGATGGCAGGGATGCGGCTCGACCCGCCCACGATCTCCACTGCGTAGATCTCATCTAGGCGCAACTCTTTAAACAGAAAATACCACAACATGATTATGAGCACAGATTTGAGAGTAACCATGCAATTATCAAAAGCTAACAATAAGCTTAACTCTGTTATTTATATTGTTTTAGGTGTGGGAATAACCAATAAAAGCTATCAGAATATTAAAATCTAGGCCTAATATTAGCTCAGTAACAAAACTATTAAGAAATTACTCATTCCATGAGTTACTTGTTCAGTCATGGAACATTTTAACATGTAGCCATTGCTACTTTAATGACTAGTGTTTTGAAATTTGTTGATGAAATCATTCATTAGGGTGAATAGCAAATTGAGGAGGATTTTCATTTTATTTACCAACCTCCTGTAAAATATTAACACATTGGCTATTGTACCTAATAATGGCTACCATCAACTAACCAACATTTTGGAAGTGTTTTGTTTACATAGTTTAGTTATTAACTTTAAACTAGAGTGATGTAAGATTACATTATATGACGAAAGGAAGAATGGGGTAGTTTTCACTGGTTGAAAAAAAAACTTACTCGAATCTTCCAGACACTTCTGAAGCGTCCTTTCTACTCTCTGCAGCAAGTGAGCACACAAACCCTCCATCTCTGCCCTGTGAACAGCATCAGAGTTTTTAATGTGTTAATCAACACGTAGAAAAGTAGATATTATTACCCTTCTTTAACTATCAAGTACCCAAAGAAAAAACTAGTTAATTTATTTATGGGAATAGGATTACAAAAATACTCATCTAATTTAAAACACGCAAATATAAACAGGCTTTTGCTCTGCATGATTGATCTAGTTGGTTTTAGGCTCCAGAATGTGTTCACAGACACATGTATGAATTATGAGAGTGGTTTTATTTAATTGATATCACACAATGCAAAATAGCAAAAATATCATTTAACCTCTCTCTAAAAGAAAATCAACAACGATATGAGAATCAACATTCCCTTATTACTTATTTAAGCCCTTGACAAATCATGTTTGCAACCCACTCACCTGTTCATGTCCCCGCGCACATCCTTGTCGTCCATGAAGCACTCGATGTTCAGCGGCAGCCGGGTCGAGTTCGCTGACATCTGCTTCTTCAGCTTCTCGACCTCCGTGGCCAGCCGCAGGAAGGCCCGAGGGTTGCCCTCCGCGTTGATCTTGTACTTGGACTGGAACTCCTTGCTGAAGTGTTTACAGAGGACCATGTCGAAGTCCCTGCCACCCAGCTGCGGGTCCGAGGTACACGCCAGCATCTACAGAAACAGTGACTCGGTTAAAAAAATATTAAAAACCGGTGGTAAACAGAAGTACAGTTAAAAATATTGAGGACACAGTGAATTGTAGAGGCACAAGAGGAAAAACGTAATAGGAAAATGGATAGGTAAAAAAAACACACAGAAAAAAAAAAGTTTCACTGTCCAATCTGGAATTGAATTACAGGGAGGAAGGAATTGAACAACAGGGAGGATGAACTTATGAAATTGATCTTCTTATAAACTTTTAATTAGGCCTAGATTTCCGGGGGACACTTCTTAAGAATTACAAACTGTTTACCATTGTCTTTTTCGTAATTAGGGAATTACAATAGTGTCAAAACAGTAAAGAGGATGATTAAATTAATGCTGTTTACTATGCAATATTTGAAGATGAAATTAAAGTCAAAGGACTAGTGATTATAATGTAATATTAAATCTACTCAAAAAGTACACTCAGATATCCCAGCAACTTAAAAAACAGCTAGGTTTTGGGTTAAAGCTTTTTCAAATTGAAATTTTATAGAAAAACAGAAAGAAAAAAACATACATTTTACATGTACATAATAATTAATTCTAAATTAAACATAACATCAAACTGAACCCTCCGTCAGTGACACACGGAGTTTTCCTCCAGGTGCTTTTATTTTTGTAAAAAAATATGCGTTCTAACCGCTCGGCAGTCGCAGGAGTAACTGTACCTTACATGCCTCTTTCTAGGAGTCGGTTCGACCTTTTTTCACTCTCCCAACCACCCCTTCCTACCCATTCTATTCAGTTGAAGCCCAAGAGTCGTGTAAAGTGGACGCCAAGTTCTTCATGTGTAGGGAGCATACTGCATCTGCTTTTAGTGTAAAATGTGTAAATAAGGATGATGACAAGGAGATCAGTGGCAATAACGACGTTTTATCACTCTGTACCCACTATTTGCACCAGTTACTACATTTGGATTCGAAAATATAGATTTCGAATACAAGTGACAAGTAACACGTTTTACATACCTATAGGGTTTCAAAAATATGTCAAGTAAGTTTTTTATTGCTTAATATTGATTATAAAAGGGTTACTTGTAACCTTTTTACAAAATATGTATGAAACTACACTGTTTGTCTATTATTTCAATACCCGGAAAAAAACTCCTTGAGTCACTATTCGTGTTTTAAAATCAAAGTCACCTACCAAGGGTTAAATTAAAATAAAATGGAAAACTTACTAATTGCTGAGAAGAAACATTATTCATGTTACTAACAACTTTTTAGTACCAATAGTGGCAGTAAATATTTTTGAAGAAATTTTAATAATTGAAAAAGTCAAACTAAAGCCCAATCAAAATCACTAAACATAATCATACCTTCAATTTGCCCTTATTAAAGGCACACGCAGACACCTGCAGAGAAGCGTGCCCGCAGTCTACAAACACAACGTTCCTTGGCTTCTCCTCGGGTGTGGGAAGGTCCTGCTTGTAGATTCCATAGGCAAGAGCAGTGGCGGTCGTCTCGTTGAACAATCGCAACACATTGAGTCCGGCAATGGCTGCTGCGTCTAGTAAAGCTTTCCGCTCAGCATTTGTGAAATACGATGGAACCTATAAGACATGAAAATAAATGGCACAATTGTAGGTGAAACACATATGGTCCATCTAGGACCTGATTATCAACTAAAACTTAGGTAGGTATTATTCATACACCAACTGAAAATTACACTTCAAATCAAATAAATATTAATACTCAGTTTCAATACCAAATCGACAAAGAGGGGGATCCTTGATAATTTTAATGTCTGAGGCATATGGCACTCTGTGGCAAACATTCTTCACTGAAAGCTTTGATCTACACATGCAAACACACTAACCTATAAAATAGTTGACTAGCCTATTTCTTACGAATCAAGCATAAGTAAAGTAAAGATTCATCTTCGATGATAAAATTATTACTTACCGAGATGACACAGTCGTTTACTTTGGTTTTCAAAGCTATTTCGGATGTATCTTTAAGCTTGGTGAGCAGCATGGCTGTGATTTGCTCAGGGGAAAATACATGATCTTCATCTAAATAATGTACCTGTAACATATATAGCAAAATTAAACAAGTTTAATTCAGCATTAGTTAACCAATGGAAAACTACGGAAATTTAATCCTATTTTTTATTTGAGTTTTGAGTTACAGAAATTTAAAAGCAAAATTATTTAGCTTAGTCTACAAATACATCACTGATTAACTCAATATTTTACTCAATATCATTATCACTGATATTTTACTCAATCCATAAAATTGCTAAGCTAGGTTAAACTCTTAAAAAGGATCAAGTGTCCCTACTTCTAGGGAGACTTTGGGGAAACATGAACCATTTAAAAAAGTTGGAATGGTGTAAGATTTTTTTGAAACTTATTGGTAAACCAACAGTTATAATAGACAAATTTATTTTTGAAAAAAAATAGTAAACAGGTACCTCAAGAAATTTCAATACTTTTTTATAAAACTATTAGATAGGCCTGTTTTTGTAAAGAATATTAA
Organism: Flexamia atlantica; assembly: GCA_035578135.1. Taxonomy (NCBI): domain Eukaryota; kingdom Metazoa; phylum Arthropoda; class Insecta; order Hemiptera; family Cicadellidae; genus Flexamia; species Flexamia atlantica. The sequence goes on along the minus strand of JAQJVK010000002.1, from coordinate 46,389,609 downwards.
GCCGCATAAGTAGAAATAAGAGTAAAACAATATTTACCATACATTTGAAACAAAAATTTATTCTTTCCTTTTCATAGGCCTAGACTGAGAGTGCTCAAAGTTTGGAACTCTAGCTATAGGCTATTTTTTTTTTGATTTAGTATCACTAACCTCAGGTCAGGGTTCTCAAATTGGTTTATTTTGCCAAAACTTAAAATCTGAGAAAGAAACAAGAACGTTTGGCATGGTATCATGTAACTGTGAAACAATTAAAACTTTGCCGACAGTAACTTTAATAATTAATAACAAACACAAAGGAAATTAAACAGCTTAAAATTTACTTTCTATGTGGCAAATTTTTTTTTTCAAAGAAAAGCTGAGATTGTTATTTAGATTCCCTTCAAAACTGTAGTTGACTGAGAAAGAAACATAGAGGGACATTACTATGTAATATTACATCCAACCTTAATTAAACTTCCCCAACTTATATTTATTTTTTAAGCGGCAAACATTTTTTCAAAGAAAAGATGAGAATGGGGACCAGATTTCCTTGAAAACAGCAGGTGACAGAGAAGGGAACATATAGTGACATTATCAAACATTATTACATCGAACCTTGGGCTACCCTTGGGTCTAATATAAGGGATCTGTATCAAGTAACAAGTATCTCTTGTTTCCCCAAAGTCAAGTATCTCTGGTTTCCTCTATGATCACAAGTAACAATAACTTAAATCAAACTTGACTGCTTGTAGTAAATAAATGAGAGAAAATCCAAAATTTCTAAACTTCAAAATGGTTAATTAAGTTAACTCATAACAAACGGTAAACGGTAAACCACATCATAAAACTGACAACTGAACAAATTAATAAGCTGTTAAACTATCCTAAGCAGGTACATTAAACTAAATCTAAAAAAATTGTAGGCAATTTTAAATTTACCTTAATACCAATAGACCCATCCTGATTGGCAATGATATTGTAAGGTAGATGTTGCAATTCTTGCCGAACAAAAGGGTCATTATATTTTCTTCCAAGAAGTCTTTTGAATCCATGAATTGTGTTTTTCATATTGGTCACCATCTGGTTTTTTGCAGCCACACCAAGGACTCTGTTCCGACCACTGAATGCGACACATGATCTGAAAAAAGTTATGATTTATGAGCACAGCTTATTAAACAACATTTAACCCTCCTTTGCAGCAAAGTTGAGTGATGTTCTGAAAATTTAAAATCAAGTAGCAACTATCTATACAATTAATAGTGGGGTGTAATTAATCCCACTAGGTACTAAGCTTCACAGAAACCTGGTCTCACAGTGCCATTTTTAAGAGTAAAACCGGCTAGGGTACAAGATGCATATCTTATCCTCTGACTTTAAGTAGCCTACAGGTTATCTTTAAACTATTTTTTGTTTTGTATGTATTTTGCTCAGGTTTAAAATATTTTTTGAACTTCTCAATAACATGAACGAAGATCAGTTTCATTTTCGTTTGCGCCTTGTTTAGGTTTAAGTAATCCGAAATCAACTATCGACCTATCGTGTTTAAATCAATCGATGTTTTCAGACGATGTCCATTACACAATGTAACTTGTGCTTAAAGACATAGAAATAATGTCTTTATTTTGAGGTGTTCTTCAAAGTTTACACTCTGCTTTACAAGACAACTTACGTCACATATACCGTACATGTGATGTCAAAGAACACTGTAACATAAACTGTAAAATAACAACTAAAAAAACAGGTCTTTTATTTTTTCTTAAATTGCTTGTAGCTGCTGCCCTTGATGGTCGCAGGCAGCACATTATAAACCTCAGGCCCAAAAAATGAAAAAGATTTTTCCCCTTTTCCAATCTAACTCGAGGGAGCTGCAAATGGCAGTTCTGCCTGGAGCTTCGGAGACTCACATTGCTTCGGTAGACCAACTTCCTCCCCAGATACACAGGCCTTCCAGATAGAAGAACCCTATGAACCAGTTGTGCGGTTTGAGTGAGGAGTTTGATGCTTTCACAGCAGAGACTATTTCCAAAGACTGGGATTGCATAATTGATTGTTGGAAATATTGTGGAGCGGGTGATCTCTAGTTTAGCTGGTTCAGGCAGGATGAATTTCAATCTGTACAAGGTTTTTAACGCAAGTAACAGTTCAACTGAGAGTCCAATAGAACTCCAAGAACTAGTTCGAAGAGCCACACTCATGTAAGATTTTTCCATCCAGGACCACACCAATCCTTCCATTGCTAAGTGATCCCATGAAACCATGTGACCAAAGCCCATTAAGGAGCAAATCTGAGGATTTAGCTGAAGGGTATGATCTTCAGACCATTCTTTGATTTTGCACAAATCATAGGCTATGTGATTTTATGTACTGCTTCTGACTGTTGGGAGGGAGTATGCCAAGTTCTGTTCAACAAACAATATATCGAACTTTGACTATCATTAGATCGTTCTATATAATTTTCTGACAAATGAGATGTTGAATAATCTGCTATAGAAACGAATGCCAGAAGATCAGATATTAAACTCATACCCAGGCTAAGCTTAGGCAAAAACTGCCAAAATGCTTGGTAGGTTAGCATGCAAACACCAATCAAAACCCTAAGCCTAAAAAAAATTAATTTTCCATCTTTAACTGATATTTTTCAAACAAAACACTTATGGTATCCCCTTTTTATCCCCTTTCCTAATCCCTAATAAAAAATAAATCCTTGAAAAAATAGGAAAAAATAGGTAGGCCTAGGTAGACTAAGATAATTCATTATGAAATTCTCCTACTCAATGAATGAACTGACCAGGTTCAAATACATGTGTAACAAACAACAATCATCTCAAATCTTGGCCTGTAAGACTCGAGTTACTGTGCGGATAAAGTGCTGAGGCTGAAACGTAAAAACAAGGTAGGTTAATCACCTTTTTGGCCAAGCACTCAGTCATAATTCATAACATGAATTAAGACTGAGCACTTGGCCAAAAATGACTGTGACTGATTACCCTCTAGGCCTACAAAGGTAACAAGCCCGTGCCCCTGATAGAAAATAAGTCACTAATTAATTTTATAGCCTAGGTGATTGAAAAATGCCACGAGCAATGAATGTTATACACGTCACTCTAAAACCATGTAGTCCTGAGGCAGTCTTTTAATTCATTTCAAGATCTTCAATCATTGGTTCAAGGTTTTATTAAACTAAGCCTAGATAGGAATATTAAACATATAAGCTTATTATGCTTAACATATAGGGCAAAAATCTCATCTTAGGGTCATGTTTAATTTGAAAACTAAGTTACAAAAATGAAAATATAAATAGCTCAAGATATTATATAGATTGAAAAAATATCAAAGAGAGATTACATCAAGTGGTTTGATCTAACATGGTCGAACCGCCCCCACAATAAAATTATTCAGATATGATTAATGACTTTTACGATATGATCAATGGTGAACCTAGACATATCTGGGGAGTTCTGAAATATCGAGCTATGAGGCAATGTGAACTGAAATCAGTAAATAATGTGATTGATTCAATTAATTATTCAATCTAGTCAACTTACGGTGTTGCTCGCAGACTGTAATCGTTTGCGATGGTCTCGATGCCGCCTGCTCTCGCAACCGCAACATAACACGATTCATTACCAAAATCAATACCTATAACTGACATCGCAGCCATGTCTTGTAAAATAAACGAATCAAACTAGAAACAACAATGAACACAGCCTCAAAACGAGGATTTCCGAGTAAAATAAGCGAGTTGAAAACTGACCACACTCAGCAGACAACCGGCTGATGACGAGAAATTTCTACAGCACACTAGCACACTAGCAGCGCAGCGACCACTTGATCAACTAACTAAAGGATAACGGAAGAAAAAGCTTGGTCGATTATTTCTCCATTTGCGGAAAGTTCTAGATCATCCAAAGAGGAACAAAGTAACCAGGTACTATAAAAAGTGTTTTGCCATCATGTCCTTTACCATTTTTATACAATTTACGGTAGGAAGTTGAAAATCTTAACCAAACAATAGGAACGATAACCATATAGGTTCCCTGCTGAAATGTTAAACAAGAGGAAAGGGGGGGAGGAAACTCCTATTAGCTCAAATTCACTATCGCCGAATTAGGGCGAATCCCCAGGAAAGTCCCGTCTAAAAACATGTCGGCCTTAGTCTGTAACAAGACGACAAGATCGCGCCACAATCATCTTTCACTAATCTGTCATTCATACTCATGCTCATACTTGGCTTAAAATACCTACCTGGGTAGGTCGCCATTTCTATCAAGTAATGTATCTTTGTAAATGCGAGCGTGCGCTGTTGCGTTTGTTTCGGATGTCTCTTTTCTAATGAAGTGACCTCACGTGAGTGAGTCTGGAGGCCATGCAATCAGCAAATCAGTCTCCACCTGTCATTCATGATGCATTTCCAAAATCATCCACCTCTTGGCTTTATGTTGGCTGGTTGTCAAAGGTGAACCAAGGCCACACTAAAAACCTTTTAAGTCTTGGGTGAACCTAGGATATAATTTCTGGAGGGGGATTCTTTATAAGGGCAGTGTACATTTTACATCACGCTTAAGAGGGGATAGGCTTGCTATTAATGTTAAACGTTTCGTGCCCCTGTATTTTCTACCTATATACCTAACCTACCTACCTATTCTTGCCTATCTATTCCTTTCCAAACGAAATTGTAAGGCAATTAATTTATAGTCCAATTTATTATTGTTTCAAGCCAATACTACGCCTAAAGATTTATCGATTCTAATAAAAAGTCTTGGCCGCAGACTACTAAAAACAGGTTTGTTTTATGTAAGTCCGTCGACCAAAAATGATTGCTAAGAATCTACAACATCCAGAAGAATCTACCAGAGGTCGCTTTTAAATGGGTCTTCTGTTGCGCCCAAATGCCTGCTAGTTACAGTTAAATCCAGCTACAGTTAGATAAGTTACTAGTTACATCCAGTTACTAGCTACAGTTAAGTTAAATTAGGAGAGGACAGCGACGGTGCTGCTCTCTTGCGGCGTTAATGGTGAACTATTTTTTATAAGTCTTCGACACCAGCGCTCGACACCAGCTGAGCGCACATTAGAAGATACCTCTGTTCGATTCTCCTCTGTGATATATCCCAGTGATTGTCAAAAATACTGTATGTACATTTAAAAAATTTTTAAACAAACAAATATCGGTATTTGAAATGTTTGAATAATTTTTTAAGGGACTAACAAGTAAAGAACCCTAATTTAAAAAGTTCAATGACTTATAAGAAACCTGTTTTTCTTTTGCAAAAATCGTTTTGTTGATGAGGCCCTAGAAGGGATTCTGACTGTTTTAATAGTACGGTCGACAACGGTACGATGGGTAAGAATCTGTCAATGAATTAATAAGTTTTACTTGGCCATCTGAAGTGGCCAGCTTCCTATAGCGTTCCTCCTTATTGTCTCTCATCTGAGAACCTCGATTCCCAGCTAAGCATTTGATGTCCAGTCAGACCTCAGACCTGCGGTCTTACACTCCGTCCATGGTGTGTAATTTAAAGAGAACACGAGAGAAAGATAAGATTGTGCTTGCCTACGTGGAGGGGATGAGGGACCCTTACCTGACCCTCCTGAGGTACGAATGTGAATCTTCTTACTTCAGACCAGGGCCGGATTTAGGACTTTTGGGCCCCTAGGCTCACTCAGTGGTGCGGGCCCCCAGGGCCATAGTGCCCAACTGTCCGTTTTTAGGAGGACATGTCCTCCTTTTTAACCATTGTCCTCAGTTCCTCCCGACTTGTCGGTCGCATTGCGGAATACAGCAGCTAACGGGTAAATTTCTCGGTCGTTTCGCGACCGACAAGTCTCTCGCTCTTTTGTCAAATCTACTGACCACACTGCGGCCGGGAAATCTAAACCTGGTCGTTTATACCGCACCTAGCAAATTTGTCAGTCAAATCGCGGTCTTCGGTCATAATACCGCGGCTGGCAAATCTCTCGGTCATATTGCGGTCGGAAAATCGTGCAGTCTTTTCGTTGCCCGCAAATTTCTCGGTCGCATTGCGGTCGGTAAACCTTTTGACATATCGCGGCCAGTAAATCTGTCAGTCGCGTTGCGGCCGTCTGTATTTTACATCAGAGATAGTGCTCAAGTGATCGATTTAAAAGCTACATTACTGATTTTACTGGTCGGGTTTATAATGGTCTGGAAAAGTAAGAAAAAGTTGGAAATGAATATGTGAAATCTGGTTGACACCCTGCTTTAAGAGGGTTCCCTACCTATCCCAAAATCCTATCCCTGTCATGTTGTTTAACTCCCGTATGGCCTGTGGTGGAACCAAAACTTGTGAATCTGAATTTACTTACGTCTTCAATCCTTAAATTATGTAAGGATCGAAGACGTAAGTAAATACAGATTCTAATAGCATCAATCCGTAGCTACAAATCATTCATAATACAAAACTTGTGTCTTCAATCGTAGACTCATATCCGGTTTTGCAAGCTCTACTAGCCTATTGGATGAAACATAGCTTAAAAAATGAGTGTGAGGAATAAAATAATTATTCTTCCTCAGATTGGCTAACATTAATTTTGTACTAGCTGCAGGTTATGTTTCCGGTCCTCAAAAGAAGTCACATTTGTTTACATTTTCGACTGAGCTAACCTGAACACTATTATTATTCTCTTCTCTTCACCACTACAGACCTTTCCCCACACCCCACTTCGAGAATTTTGCGGCCTACAAAGCGGCGCCGTCCGCAACATCTGACCTACAGTGGAGTTGATGTCATATCTTTTGAGCTGTCTGCTACTCGTATTTAAGTACTTAAAAAAACGTTGTTTCGCATTCAATTTAAACAATTGAATGTTTCACGTTCAATTAGGATAACAATTATTAATTATCTTTTTATTCTTGGTCGAGGTTTATTGAGTACCAAACGACGATAATTCCTGGATAAAAAAAATTATATATTTTTGTGTGGCGCGGGCCCTCTTGTGGCGCGGGCCCCTAGGCGCGCGCCTATGGCGCCTATGCTTAAATCCGGCCCTGCTTCAGACTCTCCAAGAAAAGGAGATATCCTTATAGTGGCGGGTCTGGGGGATTATCGGATGAGACACCCGAGACAGTAAGGACAGTGTTTTCCTTTTTTAATAACGGTGAGGCTGACTGACCACGCCATACCTTCATCCTCCCTCGAAATTCCCTCCTTTTATAAGTTGCACTATATTTCGAAGGTATACGTGCTTATAGCGCGCAATACTGGGGCTTTAAAACCTTCATTATCTTTGCCAAATCTAGCGTTCATTAACTGTAAATTTTGTGGTAGTTTTATATTCGCAGGAGTTACCGTGTTTTAATTTCCATATTATAAAAATTGTCCTGTCAAATCTTTTATTTGAATTCACAACCTGACACTAATGTCCTGACATGCAATTGCGGCTATTGTTGGACTTTATTTGCCATATGACTTGAAAATTGCAATACATAGGAATTTTAGGTTAGCTAACATTCATATGAAATTATTATATCCAACAGATAAAATTAAAACAATTTAAAATAGTAAATTCTTTTAACATTTTGAACTTATGAAAGTCGAAGAACTGTACTCGCAAGGCAAGGACAGTCAGGTATTCCATCGTTTATTAATCAAATTAATGATATAATTTTTATTTTCTAAGCTTGATAAACACATTTTTTATAGTCGCCACGAAGAGAAGATCGTTTTGTGCATCTGCTCGTGTTCAGGTTGAAACATAATCTCATCAAACAGTAAATCCCGATGTATTAAAATATTATGTACCGATAGATATTTATTATAGTTGTTTACTGTTTAGAGATGAGGCAAAGTTTTTAAGATACAGTACTTTAATCACACATTTGCAGAGGGTCTTGAGCCATCTGGCTCTCCTAGATACGCTGATAATCAGAATAAATTGTGGTTCTAATGCTCTTCAATTTATAGATTGTATTGCTAGCCTGGTGGTTAAAGGATTTATTTCACTTCAAGAGGTTAAATATTCAGATATTTGTAGTTTGGTCCGCTTTCCCAAAAAAGTATTTTTATCAAACTGCCTCTGATGTGTTTTGTTGTACGCTATTGACCTAGTATTAAGTCATTGTTTGGTATATTAACCGCGTCCACAATGGACGAACATAGTTTGCCCTAGTTTGCCGGAAAACGTCAGTGAACTTTTCTTTACTGTCTGAACGGTATAATAATAATCACTTACAATGTTCGGACTTAATATAATTAACAATGTTCGGAGAACGATGTTTGTCTAGTGTAGCCGCGGCTTTACCAGAAAATCATATGTTGCAGGTCGGAGTCACCTTTCAACGCCAGCCATTCGAGACGTGTGTTGATATTTTCCCGGAAATAAGCCCGTTGGAGGAGCCACGAAAGTCAGTGGGTATGTCGCAGCACTCAGGGGAGCCGGTGGAGTCTGCCCTGACCAGTGTGCAGATGGAGGAGGCGGTCTGCAGGGTGGTCAAACACAAGGGTGAGGAGGAGTTCCAACCCATCCCGCTCAAGAGGATCGACAGCGGTCCAACCTCCCACCGGCTGCAGGTTCGATTTTGAGATATTTTTTTTAGTTTGTCCAGAATAATTTGGAATATTTATGATAGAGCAAAACTCTGTTTACAGAAATAAATGTACTGTGGTATGTATGGTGGCAATATGTTCACAAATCGATGTGCAAGCTCAAAAACTTAATAAAATCATGCACTGAGATGAAAATGTAACTTCCAACTTTCGCAAAGTACAATGCTACTCTATGTTTGAGAGCGAGCAAGCACTTTCACAGCAAGGCCGCACTCGACACCAGTGGTCCGATTTTCAGGGAATTTAGCATGTAGGTATCAAACTGTGATATCTCTAGGCGTTTTTTCTTTTTTATATTTTTAATTTTTAAGGGTATTTACCCCATATAAACTCATAAAAGACGACAAAAATCCAATTTCCTCAAAAATGGCTCTAGGTGCGATTAAAAAAAAATGTCTTGGTCTTTAGTGTTTCAGATGCCAAACAAAATGACACTACCCGCACTCTTTATCAGGTTCTGAAGTTATAGTGATTTTAGGGATAAAGAATTTTAATGTTTTCAAATTCCCTTAAAATTGTGATTTTACTTAAAAGTGTTACTTGCAACCATTAAATTTGACGACAAAAATAATCCTGTATTTTGAATTATTGGTCAACGTCAATTGGTCTCTGAAGAGATGGATATTTTCGTTCGGCGGTAAACGCAGTACTTTGTCTAATGTTATTCTCATGGCAGATATTTAAAAACTGACATCTGCTTTAATTACTGACCGATTTTGGTAAAACTTGGTACGTGTTTGTGAGATAATTTAAAATTTGTATTTATTTTATTGTAGGGTTTCTTACTTTAAATAGGTGGAGAAAGTATTTGTCAGTTTCATGACAGGTACCGTTTATTTATCTTCGATGTGACCCTATCTCAAGGCTAAATAACGAGTAAATTTTATAAAAACCCTTGTTTCCAGGGAGTGGACTCAGAATGTGAAGGAGGGGCGTGCGTGATTGGAAGATCTCGTAACCATCAGGAAATGATGGACGAGATCGACAGCGTGGAGTTGGACGTGTCCAGAAAGGAGGAAGTGAAACTAAAGAAGGAAAAGAAGGAATCCACACTGTCGAGGATGAAGGACAAACTGAAGACTCTGAGGGGCGAGAAGGCGGAGAAGGACGAGGAGGGGAAGTCGGCGACCAAGTCCCTCAGCAAGATCTTCCACCGCGTGAACCCCGTGGGGAAGGCGAGCCGGGAGAGCTTCAGCAAGGTATTAAAGAAAAAGAGAACCGTGCATACTTGGCCTTTGTTTTGTGGATTAAAAATCTTGCCTCTAAGACAAAGTTACCTATACTTTAAAGGTTTTAAGTTTATTTTATGATAGATTTTACCTTAATCGAAGTGCATCTGAAGATGAGTTATACAATATCAAAAATGTGAATATAGCACTAGTTCCAAAACCGAAGCTCACTCTTTTCAGAAATTTTACAGTTTTAATGCTCCCAGAATTCTCACCTTGTGTCATGTTAGTAGAAAAATACCATTTTGCAGTACACCAAGAGTTTAAAGGCATGGTTATATGATGATGAGGATGTAGGATTTATTTTTCAAGTGAATAATTAATATATTAGGAATAGATATGATAACTGGTCCGATCCCTGTTTACTCATTCTTTGGTTTATATGTTTGTCTTTATTATTTATTAATTACAATTAATATGCTGTTTTACTTTCACTGAAGCTGTAATGGCTGTAATACTCTCGTAGTCTATTTGCAGAAAGCTAAATTATTCCTGTGTTAATTCATGTACATTACAATTATGTTTTAAGTTAACCGACCTTTGTAGCCATTTAAATAATTACTTTAAGTAAAGGAAGCCTCAAAACTGGTATTGCCTAGGAGGTCCCTATATTTATTTATTATACAGAAAGAATTTATCTTCGTACATTCAACTATTTGTACTGTAAGAATATGTATAGGGGAGAGCGGGGTATGGCCGTACACTTAAGCGAGATGCCTCATTGCTCCCATAATAACGAATTTAGAAGAACACAAACAGCGTTTAAAGTTACTTCAGTTCATTGGCTACTAATTTGTCATAGATTTTCCTGGATATTCTTACAATTTTTTTAGCAATAAATTTTAAGAAAAACCCTTACACTGTACGGATTTACCCCAAGGGGTGGGGTAATGCCGTACATTTGTTGAGGTAACACCGTACACTAATATAATTTGGCTTAAGGAAGAAAATTAAGCATCAAAGCTTTGCAAAAAAGGCGTTTATTACATTAATGTATAAAAAATATTAAAGGAAAAGCCTAAAATTTATATGTTTATGGTTTCTACTAATAATAATCGAAAAGTATTAATTTAAACACCTAAAATATAAAATTACAAATAAATGTCTCTGGTTTCTGCACATTGTTTCAAGGGATAGCGCAATAATAATATTGCTAGAGTTTAATGATTGTTATAAATCAATAAAAAAGAGAATAATAAAAGAGAACAATAAAACAGAAGCCCAATGTTTATGGGCCCGATGTTTATCACGTCATTAATACCGCATTGCATCGCTTCTTCACTCCACTGGCATCTATCAGTTTTTCTCTTGTAGTAAAGAACCATCTGTAAAGAGAGAAATTCGCTAGTTTCAACAAATAACAAAGTATTTAATAATTATAAACGAAAATAACATCACCTTTATGTTACCATAAACAACCCATTTGGGGAAATCCCGTACACCTGTGTACGGGAATACCCCGACTGCGACCCCGTGGACATTTTGAAATATAACCTCAAATCTATAGCACGAAGAAATCACAACCTTTCTGTAAATTATAGCTAAGGAAATGAGCAATTTCCCAGACAGCACAAATACGTTTATTTGACATCTAGTAGATATCTTAACCAAATATCTAATATCATCTCATAGATGTATATATCTTAGACTATATGTATAATGAATATCTATTAGACGTTCAAATGTCACACAATTTTACGTCTATTAGACGTCCTGAATCAGATATCTGTGAAACATCTAATGAACATCTGACAGGTGTAAACAAAAGATATTTATACGACATCTACAAAAAATCTTTAGACGTTGATGAAAATGTCTATAGATGTAAAATAGACAGTTGTTTAACCTACGGAAATCGGTCACCCATCCAGTTTCTTACCATGCCCGATGTTGCTTGACCCAGAAATAGATTGCATTCTACTGATCCTCTGTGCCACGGCTGCTGACATAGCCGCCTGCTGATGAGTAATGGTGATGAATTTATAGCCTACTATTTGAAGAATCTCTAAGTAAGTGAGGTTGTGATGTTCTGGTTGTTAATCGTGGCACTATTTCTAATAATTTACCGAGATGATTACTGTGATTTTAAATTAATTAATTTATTTATATTGGGTAGCAAAACTTTCTCGAGGTCACACCTGTGCTCTGCATAATATATGATTAATTAATTGTAGTACTCAATTACTCGATTGTGATTGTTTTATCCGAGCCACGCTTCCTAAAATGGGATCTTAACTTTCGCAGAAAGGTTATTTTTGGGTTTTGGGGCTGCCATTTACCCAAACAATTACACACGACTTTTGTCACAGCCAAAGCCAATGGCAGAGCTTTTCACTCTATTAAAGAAAACATCCGATCGACTACTCCTTTGTTGAAACGGCAATAGGGCGGAGAGATACATGAATAACGATGCAGTCCTTCAGCGAAAAAAAATAGTTCGCATTAACATTCCTAATAGTAGAGACAGTAACGAACGTTAACATCAAAAATGTATATTAAAAACTTTATTTTGAGCTGAAGAGTATAATTAATTACAAATTACAAGGTAAAAACAACCGATCGATCTCTGACATTTTCACTACATTGAACAAGCACACAACGGATTGACTACTAATTTGTTTCTTCGATCAGTTCAGTTGTTTCCTTGCCACACATGGCAAGTTCAGATCTTCCGATTTTCTATGAACAGAAAAAATCCGCGTCACGTCACGTGTAAAAACAACATAATACTTGTCTTTTTTAACAAATTTCCGTATTTAGTGCTATCTGTAAAAGGTGTTCGTAAACCTGAATAATTAAAAAAAATACCCAAGAATACAAATTTTAAAAGTATAAAATTATATAAATAAGTAGTTATTGATGGTATAAATGTTTAAAATATTTTCCAAATAATTTACCTAAAACCTTAGTAAAAACCTTTTTTGACCCAAACAAAATTATTGTTTTGCCTTTTTCTTTAACTTGTACAATCCCCCATATCGTATGAAAAACTGAACAAATACTGAAACACTCCAGTATTTAATAAACATCTATCATAAATCATCCTAATTACTAATACATCCAACCGTAGACATCTATCATACATCTAACCGTAAACATCTATCAAACATCTAACCATATATATTCAAGCAAAAATGTATACAGATGTATTTAGATATCTCTGGAATATTTCACATAGACATATATAAAACATTTATGAATAGATATTTAGTATATATCTTCTTAGGTATATAAATATATTTATACTTGGTTATATCTACTAGATGTAGAGGTAAAGCTATAGACATTTTTAGACTTAATAACAACAAAAATAGATATCTACTAAATATCTTGTGCTGTCTGGGTTTTAGGTATAATAGTTATTACCTAATACGTAACGATTATCTACCTACCGCTTATTTCCCATAGATGAAAAGTAATAACGAAACAGTAAATACCCCCGTTGCAGCAGACCTGCATACTCAGCGAATTTCAATCGCAAAGTACATGTTTCAATCCAATATAGCGAGATTTGACACGTTTTATAAGCTCCATAAGAATAACATGGGGAATGAGTATGCAGGTTTGCTGCAACAGGTATTTTAAAACTGGGTGGTTTTAATTCAATGTTTAGTAGATCTGAACTAGAAGAAGCCATACACCAACTTTTATCAAGATATGTTCAGAAATAAGGAAGATATTGCATTTTTTTATTTCCCATAAGGATAACATGGGGAATGAGTATGCAGGTTTGCTGCCATAAAAACGGAAATATCCGGGATTTTATACTAAAATACATTAGATCTCATCTATATGAAGCCACAAACCAAGTTTCATTAAGATATGTTGAGAAATAAGCGAGATATAGAATTTTACTTATTCCCCATAAGGTTAACATTGGGACAACGTACTGTGTTTACCACTTTCAGTATCTCGGTAACCAATGGACATAGAGCAATGATTCATTACTAAATTGTTTGTTTTTTTCGAGCTGAATTCAATGGTGCTAACCAAAATTCGATAAATTTTATTTTTCTATATAAAAAACTCGAAAAACCCATTTTTGGAGGGGTTTTACCCGCTTTACCCCCCCTTCCGGTGGTCCGATCGGGCTGGTTCACGAACTCGTCCGAATAATTACTACTTTACACGCCTGTGCCAAATTTCATTCCGATCGGACCATTTTTGCGAGCGCTATCGTGCTTACAGACACACACACACACACACACACACACACACACCCACACATATATATATATCTAGAAATTTGGACGAATGGTGTTTTTTGCTTCTGGGGGCCCCAAAACGAAAAGTTATTATGGTCTTGGGCTGAGGTCTTACCATGAGACCTACGGTAATAGCTTCTTCCCTATAGGGGAAATTCGCTAAAAACAAAAGTTTTAAATATAAAAACTGGTGTAGTGACGCCACGGCGTTCAACTCTCTCCTGCGAGCTTTCGGCATTAGCCGCTAGGTTGCAGCACTGACCGGGCCTCTCTATCCCCGCCCCGGAACCGGAGACCATGGTGTACGGCCGTACCTCGCTGTACGGCTTTACCCCGCTCTCCCATACGAAGACTGCACTGTATTGTATTTGGATAAATAAACGTATAATTATTATTACAGGTGTTCCACAAGATCGGCGACGCGCTGCAGAGGAAGGAGGAGGACAAGGAGGAGGTGAGGAGGGACAAGCTGCTGGACCTCGACAAGCAGGGGGTGGAGAGGACGCTCAAGCACCAAGACAGCGAGCTGTTGTGAATGGCGGACACCATCTTGGATATTTTTTATTGATATTTATTGCTTGTTATTGATTAGTTTCCTTGGTTGAGTGTCAAATTAGGTCGAGTTGGAAGTTTCCGGTAGAAGCTGAAGATAGGTTTTGAACAGCAGTTATAAATTACTTATAGTTTTTATTTAAGATCAGCTTTAGTGTCGACCTTTGGAAATTGTGGCAAAGTATGTTTTGGCTCCGAACTATTAAACTGATTAAAATAAATCGTAATCCCTATAGTATTAATTAATATTGTTTTATAAATATTTTGTCTCTTTAATGGATAAGTAAAATCTTTGGTGTTTTATCTTCGATCGATTATTGTTTTTAAACAGAAAAAATCTATAGACCCTTGAGGCTTTTTTTACTGTGGTCCAATTGGGTTTTTGATTTTGTATCTTAATTTTAGATATCACCATTATAATAATCTTTTGAACTTTAAAAACAAATCAGTTACTGAGAGTTATTGAGTTGTATTATTCATTTTGAAATAATGTTTAGTCTCCTGTATTTTGTCATACGATTTGTCAGTTCGTTTTTATTTTGAGAAAAATGTTTCCCTGAATAACAAATTCCCTTATTGCTTAAACTTTTGTGGACAAAATACATTAAATGTTTCGTAACTTGTTAAACATGAAGGTATTTCAAACTTGTATACACTTGCGAAACGTTCATCTTAAACACAAACACTTGACTATGACCTGAGAGCAAAGGTAAAAGATATATTCACAATAGTTTAGAAGAATTATGTAATTGTAAAAATTAAAATCATAAGAAAAAGATAGGGCTGGAGAGTGCTCGTGACCATAAACATAAACAAACGACTTAATTCTACTTTAAAAATTAATTTTGCTGGACTGTTAACATGCTGAAAACAAATGAACTTACCTCGCACTTTTTATATCGCCATAAACAATTAAACGAACATTAACGACCATTTTTTGAGCAAGTAAAATCAGTATACGTTCAAAAGAAAGCGTGCAAAACACTCTCCATTTGTGGCTTTTAGGGGTTTTAAGGGGGCGCCGCGCCGTTCTCAGTCATTCGAATGATTCAATAGGGAATTGTAATGTATTATGCAAACTTACCTTCGCAACAGCCGCAAATCTTGTGACTTCCACCCATTCTTCCCTCAAGATCTACAGCCCTCACCTCCCTCATCGACATTAATTTTCCGCGGTGTACGACTCTATTAATGAAAACTGCGTAAAGAAGGGTTATGCGTGTCAGTGCCGCCATTCGTCTTAGATTATCTCCCGGTCGGACATTAGGGCAGGAAGGATATGCCCAGGCCTTGGGCCAAGTTCATCTATCCGGGAAGCAATTGGTGAGCTTCCTGATTGCCCGAAGGCTCTGATTGTTGTAGATAGCCGAATTCACAGGTGTAGTGTGAGCTTTAACCACAGCCCGCGGTATCGTTCCCACCGCATCTCTGATTCAGCGACCTCGCCGGCGCAGCGGACCGCGACCCCAGGCCTACTGCTCGGTCTCGCCGTGAGAGTCTAACTCTTGGAATGATAAAATGTTGTTGGAATTGGGCCCTGGCACAGAGAAGAATCAAATAGAGGTATCTTCTAATGTTGCGCTCATTGGGTGTCGAGGACGTAATTCACCATTGAAGCCACGAAAGAGCAGCACTGACGCTGCCCTCTCCTAATTTAACTTAGCTGTAGCTAGTAACTGGATGTAGCTAGTAACTAGTAACTTACCTGAAACTGTAACTAGTTCTTGGGAGCAACAAAAGACCCATGTAAAAGCGACCTCTGATTCTTCTCTGTGGCCCTGGTTGGAAAAGATTTAATAAAAGAGGGGTTCTTTATGTGAGAAGAAGGAGACATTAGCTCAGCTTTGTAAATTCTTTCGCCCTCCCGAAGAAGTAGCTCAAGTAAAGATAAGGTTAATTTAGTATAACATATAACATTATTTTTAATAACGCATGTCTTAAATACATGAAAAAGTAACTTTAAGATATGGCGATCTGCTAAAAAGTATTGTTAATTTTCAAACAAGTGACTCTAGATAATAGTTCTGTTTTATAGTTACGTTACTTTTTTGACTAGTAGGTGCTGGATTCCAAGGCCTAATGGTATTATAGGTAAACAACTTAAAGAAGAATCGTCTGCCAGCAGCTACCATTCTCTGGTCTTGTATTTACTAGTCTAGTAGATTTATGGAACAGGCCCCATATGAGTTCAAAACACATGAATAATGTAAAGGCAATGCAAAGGGGAACTGATGTAAATACATGAAGTTCTTTAGCAAAATACAATACCGCATTTACGGTGGATAAGTAATTGTTAAATGCGGTGCAATTAATGCAACTACCATGACATGCGATCAGGGAGTGCGTTGTAATTATCGTACATGTACCACGTAGTGATGGATATCTTTAATTTACACGCTCATGAGAAGGCGGAAACATTTGTCTGGCCATGGAGTCCTCTCAACTCACCGTGTCCATCGGGTTGTCTCAATCTCCTCAACCTATGCATGGCACTCATGTTAATCAATTAATAATGCGATTACGTAATAGCATCTAAACGTTTGACTATCAATAAAAGGGTAAAATGGTATTTTTAAAAATCTCCTTAGGATCAGTGTGAGGAATTTAATTGTAAAACTTTTCTCAGAACGAGAATTTATACTTCCCAGAATATTCTGGAAAGTTTATACCTCCCATGGACTAGGGAGATATCTGCCGTGTATTCAAAGTGGTAGCTTCAAACCTCACATCAAGGCCCAAGCCCCCAGAAGCAGTTTAGGCCACCAGAATGTTCAGGACTGTAGATATGGCTCTTGTTTAACTAGTGACTCAGCGACGTCGGAGAACAGCGACTTCCATATAATTCAAATTACTGTAGCAGGCTGGACGATTCGGTCTCGTCTCTAAATCAGCCACCCCATTCAAAAATAAATAGGTGATTCAGCAACGTGGCTTAGTCACCTAGTGTAACAGGGGTCTAAAGTTCGAACATCCCTATAAAATACCGACTTTCTATGATGTTTTTATTGTTTCAGCCGTTATATTTTTGTTACCCTGCTAATTAATAACTTATTTATGAATGTAATCAATTATTTATCACTTTGATAATGGAGGTTACATTACTAGATTTCTTTGGAAGATTAATTTTTATTGAGTTTTGATCAACGTTCAATCACAGTCTCTCCTTGCTGGAGAAACAAAAATTTTATGTGGCCTTTGGTTTGGGTTTTGGCCTTTTGGTGGGTTTTTGTCTAGGTCACACATTGGGAACTAAAACCAAAACACGTTATTTAACTTGTTATTTTTGAACC
The DNA here is from genome assembly GCA_035578135.1 of Flexamia atlantica. NCBI lineage: Eukaryota > Metazoa > Arthropoda > Insecta > Hemiptera > Cicadellidae > Flexamia > Flexamia atlantica. Next base: position 46,371,787 of record JAQJVK010000002.1, on the reverse strand, counting down.
AAACTCGAAGAGAAGTGCACTCTTTCGTAAGAGAGCGACATTGCCTGTAAATGTAAAGTTGACCTTTACAACTATTGGTAAAATAAAGTTTCTAGATCTGGTGTGGGGTCCGCCCATGGCCCATGTCAATGGTGAATGGCTAGGCGGGCCCCGACTGCCGCTGCCGGCACCGAGGCGCTCCCTTGCGGCCATTGTTTGCGGTGCGTACGCTAATTTCCCGATTGTCCGTTTCCGTTGCCGAAAAAAACAAACCGGAAATGGACGTGGTAATTGCTGGTAATCTGTAATGTTGAATTAACGCTGGTCAATCTCGTTAAAACGGAGGTCGCAGGTTGATTGAGGAGCCGATTCCATTTTATTACGGTCTAGGGTCCAACATAGCATGTCTTCTTTGTTTGTTAAATAATCTTCGTTTAATATACTTACCTATGAAAAGCAAAGCCCTCACAGACTTCCTTTTGTCCGTGCTGCACCAGAAGAGGAGAGACGGGTGTGTGTATTCATTGACGGGTGTCTGGAGTGACCCCAAATCGAGGACAGCAAAATGTCGATCATCAACTGAGGAATCCTGAAAGAGACAGAAGCCACATATTGCGATGTTGCAATGAGCAGGCGCTCGGGCCGATCGCAATGAACGTGGTGACAGCACGCGAGGGCAGGTTTAGCAAGTATGCCCGGGGCGCCTCCGTAAGCCTCCCCTTAGAGGCCTCAAGGTGGGGCCTCGATATCAGTGCTGTCGATGTCACAAAGAGGCTGAAGGGAGACCCCTGCTCGTCGAGGCCCTCGCTTTGCTCACTGGAGCGAGCGGAGTAGATGGCCCGCATTTCATGTTTGGGTGTTTGTAGTGCGGCCTTGATAAGAGCTATTTTAACCTCCTTTCCAGCGTGAAAAACCCCTCACAGACTCACTCATCTCTACTATCGGGAGCGCCAAATAAAGCGGGTGAGTGAGCTGGCGAAATTTTGTTGTTTATTATTTGTTTGGAGTTAGTTCATTACATGATCATATGTTAAAAATAAACACTAATTTCCACGTAAAAGGCTCTTAAAAACGCAAACAAAGTTTTTACAGTTCAACAACAGAACAATTTTTGCACCTAGGGCCGAAAACCCCTTCCGGCCGAGGTGCGGACACTATTTTTCACCACTCTACACAATGAAAATACCCCCGTTGCAGAAGACCTGCATACTCAGCGAATTTCAAATGCAAAACAACATATTTCAATGCAACATAGCGAGATTTGACATGTTTTTGTAAGTTCCATAAGAACAAACAGATGGGATATACTCCATGGGGAATACTCAGATATAAAATATCCCCGTCGCAGCAGACCTGCGTACTCAGCGAATTTCCATAGGATATTTTGCATATGTGATCATTTAACTTATTTGAAGGAAAGTATTATTTGAACACGTTAAGTAAATAATATACTAAACACACATATTTAACCATTCATGTGCTTTAAACATGAGGAAAATTAACAAAGAGACCACATTGGTTTTCATTATTAATACATAAACTTTTGTATTTTATATAATTCTTAGTCTTTTAATTAACTGGTGTCTTGTTATAGTACCTATATAAATGTCAACAAACATATAATCAATGAACTCAAAACAAAAAAATAACTTAATATCATGAAAAAATTAAATTCAATCATATGGTCAGTTTTAAAGTAATTAAACATCCCTGTTGCAACAGACCTACATATCCAGACAATTTCAATAACACATATTAACAATTCTCATCATTGTAAACATCCCATATATTATGCTACATTTTCAGGAAGTTTAGACCAAGACATCCCCCCTCAAAATGCTCATACTTTCTCTATTAAATTTAAAAATAATTTGTATTTTTTGATATAGTATATATTTTCTGAAAAATCTTGATCAATGAACTCTAACTATTCAAAATAAACACAAATAAAATATTCATCACCTGAAAATTTTATCATATGTTCAGAATTGTATTTTTAAAAAACATCTCAAATCAGGGTAACTATACTTTTTGGAGGGAAATTTTAAAAATAATATTGGACAACGTACTGTGTTTAGCACATCCAATATTATCCAATATCTAAGCAACGGATTGACGTAGAATAATAATTCAAAATGCTAAATTGTTTGTTTTTTAAGCTGAATTCAATTTTGACAGTTAAATTAAAAAATAATTAGTAAAAAGGTGTTAAATCTTGGAAATAAATTTTATTTTGTCAAAAAAACTTTCTTAGAGTAAACCAATCTTGCTAGTTTTCGAACCCGAAGTCATGAATGACGCTTTACACGTTTGTTCCAAATTTCATCAAGATCGGACCTTTTTTACAAAAGTTATCGTGCCTACGGACAGGTATATATATATATATATATATATACACATATATATGAAAATGAACGAACGGTGTTTTGGGGTCTAGGGACCTCAAAATGAAAAATAACATGGTCTCGGGCTTAAGTCTCACCGTGCCGCCTACGGTAATAGCTACTTCCCTATAGGGGAAATTCGCTAAAACCCAATCTTCGATGCTATACTTGAGCTTAAGAAAATCCCAAACACTTAATCAAAGAATACATTAAAAAGAAATATACAGCTGAAAATACCAGATGATAAATATTTATTTTGTGAAAATGATTTGAAAACCGAAGCCGTGTCGTGTAATCTATAAGTATAAAAGAGGATGTTGGTATCACAATACCTAGAATTGGTATATATATAGCCAAGGCCGTAGCCAATGGGGGGGGGGGTTAGGGGGTCAGAACCCCCCCCCCCCGAAATAGTAGAAACAGCATTGAAAACGCAACAAATGGGGGCGAAACCCCCCCCCCCCCCGAAATAGTTTAAACCCCCCCCCCCCAAAAAAAAAACCCCCCGAGTAAACGTAGAGGGACCCGGAAAGAGCCGAAAAGAGCTCAAAACGACGATAATGACGGTGAAAAGCACACACGCGAGTAAAAAAAGTCACCACTTTTGCCGAGCCGGAAATTCACCCGCCGGCCCTGCCCAAACCCCCCCCCCCCCCGAAAAAAATTCCTGGCTACGGCTTTGTATATAGCATTGATAAACTCAGACACCGCTGGACCGATGGCCACGAAACTTGGTAGATACATGTAGAATTTCATGGAGTATGTTTATACACCTTCAATTTCGTGATAACTTTCAGAGCTTAGCCCTGGGACCGTCTTAAAGGTACCCATGTCAGGGATTTTGAAAGAATTTGAGTTAGATTTGTTTACTAACAAAACATGTGAAAGTAAAATTTGAAACAGGTGATATAAATTAATGGTATTTCTTTCTGCTATTTAATTGTATTTGTTTACATGAAGATTTGTTACTTGGTGCCAGATGGTTAATGAATTAAGACTTTTGAATATATTTTAAGTCCAATACACTATATAAAATGCAGGTAGTATAAAATAAAATAAATAATTGATATTACTGAAGGACTTCTGTGATCACTGATCACTTATTCTTGAAGGACTTCTTTTTTATGACAACAAACTGCTGTTTAAAGAGGAAGAGTGTGCTACTGTAAAGTATTAATTTTATCTACAGCACTTTAAAAAAATTGCCGGGACGGCTCATTCAATCTTTTTTGTTCAATATAGTGTCTAAAAACGTAAGAAAGCACTTTTTTTGATAATTGCTGGAGTGGAATTGTAATTTTTTGTTCAAGGTAAAACCTTAAGAAAATGATCTTTTACAGTGAATAAAATTTCAAGTCATGTTCTATGGTTCCTCTAACACGTATGCCTTCATGAAGGAAAGACATAGGATTTCTAATACGCAGGTCTGCTGCGACGAGGGTGCAATAAATTTCAAATTAAGGGTAACTATGCTCAAGGTCCCACAGTGTGGCCTTGCTATGCTACATATGTGAGCAGATTCAAAGCCGTCGAAAAAGCCAAGGGTGCCGTTCCTTATATCGTGCCCCATGATCATCATCAGGGCAAGCTCAGATACCGTGCGTTAAGCAGAAACGACCATAAATTCTTCTCGGCGTTTGTCTTGGGTGAGCCAGTCTCTGTAAATTCGCTTCTTGAGTGTGTGCGCGCAATCCTCTTCACCTGATAGCAAGATCGACTGGACAGCCGATACAAGCAAACAGCACTTGCAAGAGGAAGGACCGCCGATATTGGGCATGAGCCTACCCAGGGCAGCAACACCATTTGGGGCTTTGTTGGTGGGGCGCTGGATATGGTCACATTTTTTATGAACAGGCACTTTATGCAGGAATAAAATACCCCCGTCGTAGCAGACCTGCGTACTAAGAGCGAATTTCTAAAAACTTTTGCTTTATGGAAGTACATTTGATATGTTCAAAGAAGTAGATACATTAGATACATTAGATTTTACAACAAGAAAAATAAATGGGAAAGCAAAACTATATAATTCATGGGTGATAGTGAATGTTTAATTTTAATCGTGAGCGAAGCCACGGGTTCTTCTAGTTATAACATAAACTAAACAAACGTACTTAGCTTTTTATAATTTTAAATTATGGAAAAACTCAAACCCTTAATTATTATAAAATCTGAAAATCTTAAATTTAAAATATATTTTGTTGTAGTACATTGAACGTACATAGTTAGCTGCATTTTGAAAAAATTCTCACATGTCAACATCTACCAAAAGGCTTTGAATCAAGCATTAGCACCAAATGTTTAATGTAAAAAAAGCATACGTTTTTCAATCCCAATGCATTTTGAATGGAAGATATTTTTCGTTATTTCTCATTTTCTGGTAGATTTTGATATAATCTGATATTTTTCCCGACCCCCTGGGACCAAGACCTTTAATTTGAGCCCTCCCCCATCATCCTGCCAGCTGTCAAACTCTCACAATTTTGATTAAAAAAAAATCGCTTACAGAATTAGTAATATAGATATAAGATAGATAAATGAAATGTGGATAAGTATTAAATAGGAAAAATATTATTATGCAAGTTATTTCTTTTGTACATCAATATCGTTTACTTGCGCTTACTCTAACAATGAATTGAAGTAGTTTAACATTATTTCAAAAATAAATATTTTCGATTAGGCAAACAATGACAGTTGTAGTTTTATGTTTAAATGACAGTTTTTTCCAATTAGAAACCTGAGGTGAGCGAAAGAAAGAATGAGGGGGAAAGGGAGAGGCCCCTATCTCGTGGAGCAAAAGCGATGTTTCGGCCGGTTCTGAAATCTACCTGCTGACCCGTGGAGCAAAAGCGATGTTTCCAAAATGACCCTTAACCGTGGAGCAAAAGCGATGCAGCCGTAAAAGAAATTGCCAGGCCACGAAATTGTGTTCCGCTGAAGCCGCTTCCGCCACCCCTCACCGCGCAGACGATGCATATTCCTGAGAGCCCCTGGAGCTCACCGCGCAGAACACGCAACCCTTCTACCTGATTCTCCGCATACCGCGCAAATGATGTACGCCCTTTGAAATAATTCTACAGATAAATCACAGATTGCAGCGCGTACAATTTATTTTTCGAGCAGAGCGGTTTTTATTTTTACAGCTAACATTACTACATAATGAAGTGTTGTTTTAATTGCTTTTTCGGTGCAATTACCAGTTTATCGATTTACAACGTAGTTTACGATATATCAATACATTTTAGCATAGTACTTTTTGTGATTTTAGCGAATTTCCCCTATAGGGAAGAAGCTGTTACCATAGTACTCATGGTAAGACCTAAGCCCGAGACCATCATAACTTTTCATTTTGGGGCCCCCAGAAGCAAAAAACACTGTTCGTTCATTTTCATAAATATATATGTATGTGTCTTTAAGCACGATAACTCGCGTAAAAATTGTCCGATCTTAATGAAATTTGGCACGGATGTGTAAAGTAGTAATTATTCGGACGAGTTTGTGAACCAGCCCAATCGGACTACCGGAAGGGGGGGGGTAAAGGGGGGCAAACCCCCCCAAAATTGGATTTTTTGAGTTTTTTTACATAGAACCATTGAATTCAGCCCAAAAAAACAAACAATTTAGTATTTTGAATCATAGCTCTATGTCCATTGGTTACCGAGCTATTGAAAGTGGTAAACACAGTACGTTGTCCCAATGTTAAACTTATGGGAAATAAGTAAAATTCGATATCTCGCTTATTTCTCAACATATATTGATAAAACTTGGTAAATGGCTTCTTCTAGTTCAGATCTACTAAATATTGAATTAAAACCACCCAGTTTTAATATACCGTAGCAGCAAACCTGCATACTCATTACCCATGTTTTTCTTATGGAGCTTACAAAAACATATCAAATCTCGCTGTGTTGGATTGAAATATGTTGTTTTCACTTGAAATTCGCTGAGTATGCAGGTCTGCTGCAACGGGGGTATTATGGTGGTACATTTGATATGTTTAAAGAAGTAGATTTTACAACAAGAAAAATAAATGGGAAAGCAAAACGATATAATTGATGGGTGATAGTGTATGTTTAATTTTTATCGTGAGCGAAGCCACGGGTTCTTCTAGTTAAATTTAAAAATGAAAAAGGGGTACACTTGTTATATTTTATTGATAATCTATATATATTTAAGAAAATGAACGAATAGTGTTTTTTGCTTCTGGGGGCCCCAAAACGAAAAGTTATCATGGTCTCGGGCTTAGGTCTTACCATGAGTACTACGGTAACAACTTCTTCCCTATAGGGGAAATCGCTAAAACCTATATATAACATTTGAAATCTGAATAATTATTTGAAATATATGAAAACGAAACTTTGAGATTATGAGCGATGATGCTACTTCTTTTTCACGGTTGCTAAGCAAAGACAGCAATGAAAATCATATGATCGCCTCGAGCCTATCGTTAAAACCATAATAGCGAGCACAGAGAATGCCGTACAGTTATGTGATGTTCACACGTTAGTTCAAACAAATAAAAGACCAGCTAGCTTTCGACCCTGAGTAGTCTAGGCAACGAAAAGGAATAGAGGGAAAGTTTTGGAACACATTTTTGACTTTGCAGCTTTGTTTGGACTAGTTAGGAAATAAACATATCAAAAGTTCCCGTCCGTAGCCTTTGAGTGGGGGGGAGAGAGGGGGTCTGAAGGAACAATTTTTTGGGTTTTCCTAAATATCTTGAAAACTATCAACTTTTATTATTTACTATTATATTGAAAAATTAAAGAAAATTAAATTTCCTGTAAGAAAAGTATATAATATGTATATTTCGGTCCAATCAATTTACAAGGTAAGCACTAATTTTATTAATATTTAAATAAATATTCTTTCTATAAGAAATATATGTAAACTTGTGTGTAACATACGAGCCCAATGAGGCAACGATTTTCCACCTAAAGGAAAATTAACAACATTATGGAATTCCCAGTAATTTGACACCTCATACATAAAAATTGGTCTAAAATAGAGGAATGGGTGGGCACACAAAAAAGTTGTAGTAACCACATATTTGTAATAATTCCTTGAAAATAACTTTTTTCATGAGCTTACCAAGAAAAATCAGGTTCAATAATCAGGTTCGTTCAATTTTCAATTGTAATAATACAAAACAAGAAAAAAAAATAATATAAAACAAAAACAAGAAACTTAGGATAAAAAAATATGCAACAATCACAAAAAATCGCATTATATCCATGAAATGGGCAAACGTGGTTGTTATGTCAAAATAATTTAATGAAAAACAGTACTTCCTTGATTTGGTGAATACATATTTACCGAAAAGTACAACATGGAGCTTAACATGATTAACATAGAGCGCTTGCCCTGCGTATGGCTGTCTTCTGTACAGTAGTAATACAGGGTCGAGATATCCACATGCTTTGGCTAATGAAAATATATTACACATCGACTCAATGGACCAGTCACACCTTGGAGAGATACAGTTAATCCAAATCACCGCCAAGCCAATTAACTAAACTACGGTTTCCTTAACCGCAAGTTGGGTAATCGGGCAAATTAATTGCAAAAAATATCAATTCTAATGATTAAGGCTGGGACCGTGTGCAGCCACTGGATAAACGCTTTAGTCTGCCGCAGGAAAATTCAGTGGGAGGGAAACTAGTGCCAAGGTTAGGCGGAATTTCCCCTCAAAAGCGGTCTGCAGACGGTTTGGCGGGCAGTAGCCGCGCGTCTCCCGTGTCGTTCGCCCATCAGCTGAGCGATAATTATCAGCTGATTGTTTAATATTAACAGCTGATTTACCATGTCTGCACGCGGATTTCTCAGTGTGTTGGTGTTCGGTGCCCTCACGATGGTAGCCTACAGTGCTTCATTCCGTCCGAATATTGTATTCATTTTGGCTGATGATATGGTGAGTCATTTTAAAAATTGAATAGTTTTTAAAAAGCGACACAGTCTTACAATAACCACGAGAGTATAAAAAATCGATAATGTACGTGTAAGACTGTTTAAAAAAATGTGCAGTGTAATTAATTAACTTATTTTAAATACAAAATTGAAGAGCTTTTATCTACTATATGACACCATCTAACTGTTATAATGGATTGCTTATTATTTGAAAAATTTTGCAAAGCAATGCCAGGCGAAAAATTTATATATCTACATTCAATTTTTTTAATAGAAAGGAGAGGTGCTAAATTACAAGATGCACGCAGTGGCTGGAATCTCGATAAGACAACAACGATTAGTCTTCTTTCACAGCAAAATTTAGTCTTCTTTGTGACATTGACTCTGGAATTATTTTTTCAAGGAGGACTTCAGAATAAATATTAGTAAATTTCGTTCCAATCTCACGTTCATATAACATATGATTAAACATATGATAAACATATGATTCAAATTAAAAGAAAACCCCTGAGACCATCAAGAAGCTTCTTTACTCATGGCACAAAGACATTATAATTTATAGGACTCCTTTATACATCTCAGAAGCAGTTAGTTGAAAAAAGTCGTTTTTACAAATTATTTAGACTCCGAATAGAAATTTAATAACTCTATAACTTCATAACTACATAAGAAAAGCAATTCTAATTTTAATCATACAAAAATGGAAGAAGTGCCTTATTTGGTTTTAATTTTTTTAAATTTGATAATAAAAGCTCCGCACAGCAATCACATTGGTTCTAGCTTTTTTCTTGGCGAATTCCAGGGTTTTAATCATTATAATGAGGATTTTTTGGTCGAGAATTTCAAGCGAGCATGCATAAGATTTATATGAACATTGCTTGAATTAAAACGGGATTAATATTTTAAAACACGAATTAAGTAAAACGAGTCGGTATACATGGTAGTTCGGTTTTCTTTGCCTCAAAAACACTTCCCCTTTGACATGCCCACCGTTTAACCGCGCGACCAAGAGTGGACTCGAAATATAAACACCAACTTATATGGAAGTTTTACGTCAAAGCGAAAGTGGGCTTTGTAGCGTAATTGAAGAGGTGCTATAAATTAAGAAAGCCTTTCGGAGCTTCAAAATGCAGAGGATGTTAAGATATTTCTGTGGTTGTTTTACAGAACTTTCTAATGTTCTAATGGATGGTGTACATAGTTCGGTTTGGTTCATTGCACACTGCAACAATGGAGGGTTGACCATTCTAACCGTCAGTCCGTTCGTAATGGACGAAGTTCAAACTGAAGTGGTTGGATGGTTATATTCCTTGTTAAAAAAAATTATATACCAGCTTTGTGAGCATAAAAATTCAGTAGTCTAATTTGTGATTAAAAGAGTTTGTAAACAAGTTACATTTTTTATATACAAACCTAAATACATAGGTACATACATATTATGTTGTAAATACATAAGGTACTTTCATTGATTGTCTTAAACGTTTATTCAAGTGGGCCCTAAATAATGTTAAATATTAGAGGTATATAACATATACTGTATGTTTACAAATCATATATAATAAATAATTTGTATTAAAATGATGACATTATGTATGTTTAGAAATACAGATATAATTACAGTACAGTAATCGCATTTTACATAAACTTTATCAAGACTGTATAAGTATACGTTTATAATAGAGGTAAGCAATCCGTTTCGGCCGAAAATCATGATGCCCCAAGGGAAATGTGCATATGCCAATTTGTAATTGGGCTCTTTCATAGCCAATGAATGAATCTTTTATGGCCATTCTAAAAGACCAATAGCCAATCCGGTGTAACCGATCGTAATCGATTGGCTTGCGCCTTCTTACCCATGTAGTTACATAGCGCCGCGCCGCGCCGTCATAACTGCAGTGTGAACATAGTCCTAAATACGTTTTTTTTATTTACTTACTTAATTGACTTACAATAACGAATATTTTAAAGTTTATCTTAATTTGGTATAAAGTTGACAATATTCTACGATTAAAATAAACTTGTCGGTTTTACGAATTGACTTGAAATAAAAATAAAACCATTTTGACTGTCGCAATTAACGTTTCTCACATTTTTTATTTATTAAAGACCGACTGGGTTAAGCTACACAGCTAGTCTGATCTTACAGGGCGAAAAAAGCTCAAATATTTGTCTATTAGCAGAACCCGTGGCTTCGCACACGATAAAAATTCAACATACAGTACAGTATCACCCCTCAATACTTCAATAACCTAGTTTTGCTTTAATCAAATAATCAACATGCGACATCCCCACCGGTTGCTCTGGAGCACTCACATACTAACCTTGAAAACCTTAAGTTCTGATCGAAGGTTAAATGTAAATTCAAGGAAATAAATATTTTACATCTAAGCTATTTGTATGTTTATTGTGTTTAACAACTATTCTACTTACCAGTAAGACATGATAACAAAAGAAAAACTGAGAAAATTTGAGGTGATTGTTGTTCCAAAACCAAATAGAACTAGTAATTTACACTGACCGAAAATTTCGTTGCTCCAAAAATGTTTAGTAAGCTTCCCCGTGGCAGTAAAAAATGAAACAGTTTCAGAGTATTTTTGAAAAGCGAATTGCTTTTCTGTAGCAATGAATTTGACGGTACATTTTACTATAATTGAGATTGTAGATGCAGAAATTTAATTTAAATGCCTTTTATTATGTTTGTTACCTCGAGTGTGTTTGGAATAGTGTTTTATAGTTATGTTTAAAGGGTATTTATTTTTAAGATATTGTCGATCTAAAGTGCTGCATTTTTAAGGTTGGCTCTTCTAAATTGATTACATGTTTTTGATAAAAAAATTCCCGTTTACCTAAAAGGAATCATAATGCTTAAGAGTTTGGACTTTGTTAAATGATAGATTTAAAAATGAAGAATGTCTTCATTTGAAACTTCTGAAAACAGCCTTAGGAAATGTGAGTACCTTCTGTAATCATATAAGTAATAATATAGTAAGAAAATAAAGATATTAAAGAGTAAAAATATAAAGTACAAAATCGTATCTCGAGAGCGTTACTTGGCGATTTTTAAAGGTCATTCACTGGGGTGTGGTCAGGCACTGGTGCACCCACCATATATCAAAACGCGTTTTATAAAAATTCTTTAAAAATAAATAAATTGTAATCAGAACTCGAAAATGTTGAATGGCCGCTGCTGTTGCAGACTTGCATACTCAACGAATTTCAAATGCTTAAAACATATTTGAACGCCATAAAACGTAATTTATAATTTTCTTCGTATTCCCCATGAGACTGCTCGTAAATGAAAGATTTGGGGATTTTTACCATTTACCATTATATCTCAGGTAATATGAAACCAAGTTGAGACATATGCCAAGTTTAAGTTAAAGATGTTGAGAAATAAGCGATGTATGGAACTGTATTTACAGTTTCCCCATCAAGATAACGTTGGGACAGCGTACTGTGTTTATAGCCAAAGAGTTCATACAACTCATGAAGAACATTGCATAACCAGAAGTGGAAAGTGTAAAATATTTGGGACTTACACTAGACAACAATCAAATCTGAAAAAAATCACATGAAAACAATTGAATGGAATTAAAAAATCTGAAGCCTAATTGGTTACTGGGTGAAAAGTCTAAATTACCATTGAATACCAAAATTATTCCGTATAAGAAGGTAATATCAAGCCAATTTGGATCTACGGAATCGGAATCTAACTTTGAAGAACAACAAGAAATTCAAATACTGTACGTCATTGACATTTTAGAGATGTTTCAATTGAAGACCCTGCAAAGAGTTCTCGTTGCACCATGGTTTCTTACAAATCAGACTGTTAGAGAGGACCTAAAAATTCCCAAGATTAAAGAATAAACTTCAAGATTAAGTCAAAACTTCAAGATTAAGTCAGAACTTCAAGATTAAGTCAAACGTTCCAAGATGAACTTGAATTTCATCCAAATTTATTTTCCTATTACCTTACTAGATCACAGTGAGATTCAATTATGAATCCTGACCAGGATCGAAACTGCGTCCAGTTGTCATTTGTTGTCATTGGGCTATAAATTAAGGATGCTATCTAACAAAAGGTCGCCGTAAGAGATTAAGTAACAGGACCCGGGTTTGGATCGTTCCCAATCAAAATGATGAAAAAACTACTGGCGTAGAAACACACAAAATCAAATAAAATCATATTTTGGAACTCACATAAAGATTCAGACAAATCATGTTCTCCTTGCATAGTTCGTTGATAGACTAACTCTTACCCAAGCCCTTCATATTCCGTAATTTAAATCAATGTTCAATAAACATAATTAAACGTATTAAAAATAAATTGGGTTGAAAAAAAAATCATAAATATAATAATTTTTGTAATTGCTTACTCAAGTTTACGTAATAAAAATGTAATCTATTATACTATTTCCTTAAGGAATTGTTATTATTTTTTTAACCAATGGACGCAAAGCAATGATTGAAACAACTAAATTATTTGTCTTTTCTAGTTAAATTCAATGCCGCAATCAAATGCTGTATTATTTTTATCCATAACACATGTAAAAACTCCATTATTTACAGCGGATTTTCCGTTTATGGAAAACAAGTTATTATCGTAGGTCTCATGGTAAGACCTGAGTCAGGGACATTCCAACTTTTCGTTGGAGCCACAGGAGTCAAAAACACCATTCCAATACACACACCATATACAGCTTCATATCAATAAAACGACGAAGAATAAAAAAACACTATTTCGTTTCACGCCAAAACACACATATAGCACAGGACCCCGGAACGCATAAAAGTTGTTAAGCGTTTGGAATTCGCTGAGTATGAGGCTGTTGCAATGGAGAATTTGTATTCATGCATAAACAATTTTAAATAATTTTTACTGATTTGAATTTAATACACCATCCGTTTTTACAGATCAATGTTTAAGAAAATTAAGATAACTAATTGTTATCTATCTAGAAACTTAAAGCATGTACCTCCACAAACCAAATATGAAAATTAATCTGTTAAATGATAGCAGCAAATTTTACGATTATTCTGGACTTAATCTCTATAGTTAAAATTTCGGACATTTTAATCGCGTATCGATTGAGGAAAATAATTTTCCTTGCCTAATAAAGCACGAAATCAAAGTATAATTCATTAATTAATTTGATGATGAAAAGTATACAGAATTGACAGTGGTGGGCCTAAACAAGAGTTGAACTTTTCAAGGCATTAGTCTACATATTTTCTCCTTTCTCAAAATCTAGTTGAAATACGTGATTTGCATGCTTATCATGCTCTAAAGACGGATGGATGCAGAAAACTGTAAAAAAATCTACTCGAACGAAGGAATGGAAAAACATACAAACTGTAAGTTGACAAAACCCAATTTAATCATACGATCGAATCTACATTCTTTCAATTGTTGTAATTTAAGTTCTATTCATTTAAGGAGGGATGACTTAGAACCCTGTTTATCACTTATTTTACAATAACAAATCGAAAAGCCCATACGGAAATCCAAGTCGAATTTCTCGCAAATAATCTACACAATGTGGTAATGTGGTAGTTCTGAGTGTGGGCGACTAATTAAAGTACCTTCTTACCACTCTCATTTAACCCTGTGCATTTCAAAACCAACAGTCAGTAAAACTTAACATCATTAAATTATTCCACGAACCATAATTAGACTCTTAAACCCTGTGCATTTCCAAACTAAATAGTCAGTAAAACCTAACATCATTAAGGATTTGGCTGACCATGATTAGACTCTTAGACGAACAGTCAGTCCGGTCAGGATGAGGTTTAATGTCCGGCCTCGGCCGCTGAGGCCTCGGACTTTATGGCGAAATAATTACCGTTCTCACCATTGTCTGGGAACTATTGACACTGAATTAGACTCATTAAGGTCGCCTAGTCCATCTGAATGCAGCCCGCTCTGTAATTGCCCACGCTGAATATGTTTAACCTTAAACGAATCCTAGAGAATTGAATAACGTAGAGTTTTACTTTTACTATTAATTAATGAAGTTGCCCTATTATATGGAAGTAAATTAATAAATATATATATATTGTTACCTCTTTTTATTAACACACTTATCCTCCTATTTACATCTTTAAAAGAAAACACAATTTTAGTTTTACTTTTCTTTACTTTTTATAAGAAACTTGTTCAACATTTTTTATTTGTTTATTTCTTCCTATACAAAACAAAATAATAACCATCTGCTTAAATTATCAATCTGTCAAATTTATACAGACCACAGAATAAAATGAAAAATTATATTCCTCAACACCTTCCCTTAATTTTTTATTTTATATAAACTCTTCTTCAAAAAGAAAACACTTTTCTTAAACAAATCAACTTTCAAAATAGGAAACTCATAAACACAAAATTTATGTTAATTCACTGTACTAATTGAGTTTTAAAAAGATTGAATTTAATGTTACCAAGTGGCTTTGTAAATACGTCCGCGACATTGTCCGAAGTGTTTATGTAAGACACACTGATTTTTCCTGATTTGATATTTTCTGCCAAAAAGTGATATCTTACGTCAATGTGTTTGCTTCTTCTATTGAATACTCCATTCTTCATAAGTTTTATTGAACTTTGATTGTCTACAAACAAATTCACTTCTACTACTTTGTTTTTTAGATCTTCCACGAGAGTTTTGAGATATAACAGCTCTTTTACACAATCGGCTGCTGCTATATACTCTGCCTCAGTGCTTGATAATGCTACTATTGGTTGCCTTCTTGTGCACCAACTAATTGGATTTTCTTCCAACATAATGACATATCCTGTAGTGCTTCGTCTGGTTTTTTCATCTCCTGCATAGTCTGCATCACAGTATGCATTTATCTTTACAACTGAAGTTTGACTTGCCTTGGGTGTGAATACGATTCCTAAGTCCTGAGAACCTTTTAAGTACCTCAATGTTCTTTTTACATTAACAACATCCTGTTTGTTTGGCTGCTCTACACCTCTGCTTTCCAAGCCAACAGCAAGTGTTATATCTGGTCTTGTCTTGTTTGATAAGTACAATAGATTCCCTACTGCTTCCCTGAATGGAAACTTGGTCTTATCACTCTCTTTCACGGATTCAACTGACAGCGCTATTGGAGTATTAGTTGGTTTACATTCTTCCATATTATATCTCTCCAACACACGCTGCACATATCTTTCTTGTTTTAGCTTGATACCTTCTTCGGATCTTACAACTTCCATTCCCAAAAAAGTATTTAATTCTTCTTCAACTTTAATTTGGAATGTTCTTGACATGTCCTCCAACAAACACTTCATCTCAGTTTTATTCCTTCCGATCAAAAGTCCGTCATCGACAAAAATTGCCAATAACATTGAGCAATCTTCATTTTTGAAAACACAGCGCTCTGAAATAGTCTGTTTTAATCCTCTGCTCATTAAAAAGTTAGTAAAGTGCTGGTTCCAAATAAATGGGGCTTGTTTTAGTCCGTAGAGGCTCTTTTCCAATTTTAAAACTTTGTTCTTTAACTCAAACCCTTCTGGTACTTCCATGAACAATTCTTTATCAATCTTCCCATATAAAAATGCTGTTTTCACATCAAACTTCATCATCTCATAGTGTTCTTTTGCTGCAAGAGCAAACATCAATCTCAAAGCCGTTGAACTTACAACTGGACTAAATGTTTCCTCATAGTCGATACCATGTTCTTGCATGTAACCTTTAACCACAAGTCTTGCTTTGTATCGTCCATCATCTTTAATAGTAAAAACCCATTTATTACTCAATATTTTCTTGTCTTTAGCTTCTGCTATGTCTACTTCCCTCCAAGTATTATTTAATATCAATGATTCTTTTTCTTCGGCAATTGCAACTTCCCACTTGTCCTTATCTGGTCCAGTGATAGCTTCCTGATAGGTTAGCATTGCATAATCGTTGAATCTAGTAGGTAATTTTGTATTGCGTTTTGGTCTTCTTTCACTATTTAGGAGTTCATTATCGTTGTTAGGACTAACATCGTCTTCTGCTATTTCTGAATCATCGTCTGGCCTACAAACATTGTTTTCTGGCTCTTGTGTAGTTTGTATTTCTGTCTCATTTGTACTTTGGTCTGATTCTACATCATCAATGGTTTTTATTTTTCCGTTATGTTTCTCTGAACAGCTTTTCTTCTTTTCTTTGTGTGTTGTTTCCTCTAAAAACCTCACATCTCTTGATATAAGTATTTTCCTTTCATATTCATCCCATAGCCGATACCCATTCGGAGCATAGCCTACTAGTACATACTTATTACTTCTTGGGTCTAATTTCTTAAGTGGCTTATTATTCTTTGCGTACACCTGGCTGCCAAACAAGCGAATTCTAGATAGATCAGGTTTTACAGAGTTCCACATTTCTGCTGGTGTTTTCTCAACCGCTTCTGATGGACTTCTATTTATTAAGTAGGCTGCTGTCAATACTGCCTCTCCCCACATATCTTTTCCCATTCTTGCATCATACAACATAGCTCTTGTTCGTTCCATCAAAGTTCGGTTTAATCTCTCTGCAGCACCATTTAACTGTGGAGAATAAGGGACCGTGTAGTCCAAAACAGTTCCTCGTTCTTTACACCAGTTTACAAGTTCTGAACTTATGTACTCTCCTCCATTGTCCAATCTCAGTTTTGCAACTCTACTACTCCACTTTGCTTCCACCTCTGCAATGTAGATTTTTACAAACTTTGTAGCTTCATACTTTCCTTCCAGGAGAAATACCATTGTAAAGTGGGTATAATCATCCATGAACGTCAAAAAATATTTCTTCTTGTTCCACGTTGCAGGATCTATAGGACCACAAACATCAGTATGAATCAATTCCAAAGGACGAGTTGCACGTGTTCTCACGGTGTTGAATGGCAATCTAACTTGTTTAGACTGGAAACATATGTCACAATTTGAGTCAAGAGCTTTAACATCTTCTTCTCTTATCTTCATTCCTTCAGATAGACTAACCAGTTTAGATAAGTTTGCAAGTCCAAGGTGTCCTAACCTTCGATGCCAAATCAATACTTCATTATCTTTTTCCGTTGCTAATGAGCTTGATTCCCCTTTGCTTTGAGTCAAATTAACAATAAAAATTCCACTTTCGTTTTTATGACCCTCAAGAACTTTTTCACCACATTTAGTTATTTCTACTCTATTGTTTGAAAACAAAACTTCACCACCAGCTTTAGTTATGGCATTCACAGATAAGAGATTTTTACTTAAGTCAGGAACATACAAAACATTAATTAGATTACATTCTTTAGCTTCAAACACTCCCATTTTACATGCATCCATTGTTTCAGAACTTTTGGCAACTTGAATGCCTACCGAGACTTTCTTAAAATTTTTCAATATTCCCTCACTGTTTGTTAAATGTGATGTGGATCCAGAGTCGACAACCCATTCACTTTTTAAATTTTCCACATGAGATAAATTATCTTTAGTTTCATACATGTTATTACTTAAGAATGATACACTGTTGCTTTTAGCTTTCTTAAAGTAGCAGTCTTTATCTGTATGGTTGTTTTTCTTACAAATTGTGCAGATTTGAAATGGTTTGTTTACAGGTTTTTTACTTTTACAATTGTTAGCAAAATGTCCTATTTTATTACATTTAAAACACCTCTGTTCACCTTTGAAACCTCCTTGGTTCATATTACTTCTACTATTTTCAGAATTATATTTACTTGCATTCTTACAGAAACGAGCAATGTGTCCTTTACTTTTACATAGAAAACAAATTTTCTCATTTAAACTCACTTTAAAAGCTAAAGGTGATTCTGTCAAATTGGCATTACTCTCATTTCTTGATTCCTCTATAAGAAGCCTAGCAGTCAAATTTGTTAGTGTTTTTTCTGAACATTGCATTGACTCCCATGCACTGATAAAATATTTATACTTTTCTGGCAAGGTAACTAAAATTTTTGAAATTATCATACTCTCATCTATATCTTGGTTCAATGATTTTAGTCTATGTGACAAGTTTTCAATTTTGCTTACATGGTGAGACATGTCTGCATTTGCATCATATTTTAAATTAAAAAACTCTTGTAAAAGTGCATACTTTTGTTGGTCTGAGTCCCTCTCATAAATCATACTTAGTTTTTCAAACATTTCACAGGAGTTTTTACAGCTTAAAATATGAAGCATTGGACCCTTTTCAATGGTTGTAATAATAAACTTTTGAGCTTTTGCATCCCTTTTTAACCAATCATCCTTTTTCTTTTCATCTTGCATATTCTCCAATTTATCTTTCCCGGTCACGATACCAAAAAGATCATAAGATTTTAGAATAATTAATAATTGAAACTTCCATAAATGAAAATTTCCATTGTCTTTTAATTTTTCTATATCACATGTTTCAGAACTCATTGTTTTACTTTTTACTTTTTACAATCAACAAAAAACAAATACTTCTATGATAACTGTAAACATAAATGTCAAAAAACAGTTTTTATTAGTTTTCCTTTTTACTTTTAACAACAAAACACATCAAGGTTTTTACTGCAACTGCTTGCATCCTAAATTTTAGTATTTTACTATGATTGATAATCTGGGCCCATAACCCGTAGAGTTTTACTTTTACTATTAATTAATGAAGTTGCCCTATTATATGGAAGTAAATTAATAAATATATATATATTGTTACCTCTTTTTATTAACACACTTATCCTCCTATTTACATCTTTAAAAGAAAACACAATTTTAGTTTTACTTTTCTTTACTTTTTATAAGAAACTTGTTCAACATTTTTTATTTGTTTATTTCTTCCTATACAAAACAAAATAATAACCATCTGCTTAAATTATCAATCTGCCAAATTTATACAGACCACAGAATAAAATGAAAAATTATATTCCTCAACAAATAACACATAGGAAATGTAATAATGTCCGTAAGAAGCTTCGAAATGCGTTGGTACTGTGATATTTTCGTGATAACGATTGTTATTGTATTAATTCCCTCCAAAAATTATTTTAACCATAGTGTAAAACAAAGTGACAAGATGTCCGTAAATTGCCAATTGCGCTTATGCTTTTTGCCTTCAAATAGCCTACCAACTGCCTGCCTGCGCTACTGTTACTTTATTATAGGTCAAATTAATTTTTTTTTTAATTTTAGAGCTCCCTTTATTTCGTTTAAAATCATTTTAAACAAAATTAAAACATGTTAGTACATGTAAAAACAAAGTTTATTACAAAACATGAACCCGTTCTAATTAAGAAAATTTAAAGTGTAAATCAAATAAAATACCCCCCGGTTCGATGCGTAAACGAACTTTGTGTTACAAATTAGATGAATGGTAACAGAGCTAAAATGTTTTCAGTTTAGTTAGTATCGGGACTGGGAGTTTCCTGATATGACGATCCGGATACTTCTTATGATGAGGAAGACATTAGTGTAACACTGTATGGAGATTTTGCGAGAAAGATCCACAAAGTTGGTCTCCTCGCAATGAAATATCCATTCCCAACGTCTCTTCTTGTCTTCCCGGGGATAGCGGAATTGTATCCCCACAATTAATTAATTGTAACCCAAAGAAAAAACGCCTTCGTAATTTTCACAAACTCACTCGAAAAACAGCCTATTTGTTTATAAAAAATACTGGAAATGATCTCATAATACATTATTAAATTATCAACATGAAATTGCTTTGTAATTCAAATATTTTCCTTAAATCTAACACTGGAATCGTACCCGTAAAATTGTATCCCCAGAGGTGAAATTTTAAGTTCGACACCGGAATCGTCACCCCCATGGTAAATCTTTAAGTCCGACACTGCAGTCCAGCTGACCAGGGCCGGCCCTAGCTGTTGCGGGGCCCTGGGCCGATCTGAGTTGCGGGGCCTTGTGTAGTCATTGTGTAGGCGAGGGCTTCAGTCTTCATACCAATGGATTGTGTTATTGTGTTAGTTCTAATTTTTAAATAATTAATCTAATAATTAAACAATATGAATTTGAATGTATATAGAAAAAATTATTGGCATACATTGTTATCTAGCTCTATTGGCTACCTTGTTTGGTTGGAGACGAAAAAACAACAAACAAAAGTACTATAGGGACCTCATTTTCGGCCCTTGCTGCGAAATAAAATGTACTCTTACAATATTTTGTAATATTGTACAAACACAATATTATTAATTACGAAATCAGTCCTATATTTAGTGGGAACTAAACAAGACTGCTTTTCTAAATGATAATTTGTTATTTTAATCCAATAAACAAAAAGGCAACTCTTCTTGCCTTTCTTTCAGCAAACTCGTATACATACGAGATCATCAAAGATCATTCCAATAAACCATGACTCATGCAGTTAATAGAATCGCTAATAATGATTCTATATGTAGACATAGTCATTCTCAATTATGTTTTATTAGTTTTAAACGCAAAAAACAACGTTCTGCACTTGCTACAGTTCAGTTAGGAACAGTATCAAAACAGACAGACGACATCGCGCGCAAGCGCAAACCCCCTGCCACTCAGCGCTCAGCCGCAGCAGACAACTGAAGTTGTTTCCCGATATTTCCACAGCCCGTCGTCTACCAAAGTGCTAACATAAGAGAGGACCCACCATTGCCAATCCAATTATATTCGTGTATCTGAATTTGCACTTGTCGTGTTATCAACGTTTTGAAACAGTTCCATAATTTTGATTTGATCGTGAAGATTTCTCATGCGAGGTTCTCGAAAGCGCGGGGCCCCCAAAAGCGCGTGGCCCTGGGCAGCTGCCCCGCTTGCCCCTGCCTGGGGCCGGCCCTGCAGCTGACTGACAGTAACAAAGAAGTCGATGCAAGTTGCATTGGCAGACGAACACGGGAAGTCCTATTGAGTAACCAGTGATCTGACGGGTATTTGACAAGTCGGGCGAAAAGGTCGGAACCGATTGTGGGTGACCTGACCTTCCAATAGCCGGATGCGGTAGCCCTGAACACCGTAACAGAAGCCACTCGACCCAGCAGTCTTCACCACAATCAGCTGATTGAATGTCGGCGACAGTCAGCTGTCACGCCCGCTACATTTACTGCGGACCTCTGGGAATTCGGATAACAACATGTGTGTGCCCATGTTCAGCTCGTTCAGCCCAATTTTCCACATGATTAATTACTAGAAAATTTCGGACTAACCGGTGGAACATGGGAGCCTTTCAGGTGATACAGAACAACTGATTCACCTTTTGGGTCCAATTCAGCCATACGAGTGATTACGGATTAATTAAAGGTAACTTCACACAGCTGATTTGAGTTTCTAATTATATTCTTATTTTGATATTTTTGCTTGGTGAGGAGAAGCGTCCAGCGCTGATTTCCCCCCTACTTTCGGTCACGAAACTTAACACCTATACCGAAACCCTCACTGTGGGAGGTTAACCGAAACCCTGGGTCTGAGAGACTCCCGTATAAGTAATAATGATGGACAACAGACTAAAGGGAACCGAAACCCGCAGTCTCTGAGACCGGCACGTAATTGAAAATCTGGAAGTCTAGTACGGAAGAACCACTCAAACTGAAAAAAACTTTGATTATTTGATTATTATTTGATAGTTAACTTTGATTATTTCAAATAGGAATGTGTTGAAATTAAATAATATTTAACATACTATCCTACAATTTAAAATCAATTTTATTTTTCTACATATTGTAACTAATTATTACTGAGGGTGGTCATAAATTGGAATGTAACTAGGGCCAAAAAAAACAGTGAATTACCGGGAAAAACTCGGCGGTCATGTAGTGGAACAAGATCGGTCATTTACTAGCCATGATCATCTGACTCTCATCTGACTTATTCATTGTTGTTAGTTGATTTTAAATTTTTTTTGACAGGTATTCAGTCTGAATAGACCGGTCATTCACCGGTGCAAGATCGGTCATTCACTGGTGCAGTCTTGGTCATTTATTGGAGTACACTGACATAGTTGTCTTTGAATTAAGGGGGCGGTCTACCTCAAGTTCCGAGTGCTAAAACAGGGTTTTGTATCTTATTCATTGATAGCTGGATTTTCATATAATTTCCAATATTTTGGTATCATTTTAAAAAGGATATATTTTTGTAGGTCGCTATAATTTTAGAATTTCAGCGAATTTCCCCTATAAGGGAAGAAGGTATTACCGTAGGTCTCATGGTAAGACCTAAGCCCGAGACTATGACGACTTTTCGTTTTGGGGTCCCCAGAAGCAAAAAACACCATTCGTTTGGATATATATATATATATATATATATATATATATATATATATACAGGGTGAATCTTCTAAGCCGTCCACAACAGATCATAGGCGAACGGCTTAACGTACAAAGATGAAACGAAAAATTTCCCCACTAAATCATACCCAAGGAACAACGTAAGAATATTTTTAACCTTTTTAAAATACAGGTTTTTCCAAAAACCGGGGGTCACGGGTTCGAATCTCGGAATTTTCAAATGTAAACATATGTCATATTATACATAATTTTAAAGCTCTAAGCAAAACAAACAATTTGGTGAAGACAGAACTCAATTATCTTTATTATTTTCAAAATAGCGGCAGTTTTTGTGAAAAATATTAGTATTTACGGAATACCCTTTATCTCGAGAACTACTAAAGGTTTTTTCGTTCTGTTTCAAAATTCTTAATCCTTGTAAACTCAGCTTTAATTTGATATGCAAGATGCTGACATTAAAAGAAAATAAATATTTTTAAAAAGTTTATATTTTTGTAAATGTTGGTAGTACTGAAAATCGAAAATTTAAAATGGCAACATATGTTAAATAAGATATCATTTTAAAGGTCTTGCAAAAACCTACAATTTTCTAATTTACACTTACCTCCTATCTTAAGTAGTTTTGTTGTAATAAACAAAAAACTCCATTTTCCCATATAACGCCCATGTTAAATTTCCTGTACTCAATGTTAAATGATGCAAATTTATATGCTTTGAGTACTGCTCATTTAACATGGGCGCTATATGGGAAAATGGAGTTTTTTGTCTATTACTACAAAACTACTTAAGATAGGAGGTAAGTATAAATTGAAAAGTTGTTGGTTTTCGGAGGACCTTTCAAATGATATCCTATTTAACATATGTTGCCATTAAAAATTTTTGATTTTCAGTACTACCAACATTTACAAAAAATAAAATTTTTTTAAAATATTTATTTTCTTCTAATGTAGCCATTTTGCATATCAAATTAAAGCTGAGTTTACAAGGATTAAGAATTTTCAAACAGAACGAAAAAACCTTCAGTAGTTCTCGAGATACAGGGTATTCCGTAAATACTAATATTTTTCACAAAAACGGCCGCCATTTTGAAAATAATAAAGATAGTTGAGTTCTGTTTTCACCAAATTGTTTGTTTTGCTTAGAGCTTTAAAATTATGTATAATATGACATATGTTTACAATTAAAAATTCCGAGATTCGAACCCGTGACCCCCGGTTTTTGGAACACCCTGTATTTTAAAAAGGTTAAAAATATTTTTACGTTGTTCCTTGGGTATGATTTAGTGGGGAAATGTTTTGTTTCATCTTTGTACGTTAAGCCGTTCGCCTATGATCTGTTGTGGACGGCTTAGAAGATTCACCCTGTATATTTGTCTGTTAGCACGTTAGCGGCCGTAAAAATGGTCCAATCTTAATGAAATTTGGAACAGACATGTAAAGTGGTAATCGAATGAACGAGTTCGTGAACCAGCCCGATCGGACCACCGGAGGGGGGGGGGGTAAAGGGGGATAAACACCCCCAAAAATGGGTTTTTTGAGTTTTTTACATATAAAAATAAAATTTATCGAATCTTTGTTGGCACCATTAAATTCAGCTCAAAAAAACAAACAATCTAGTGTTTTGAATCATTGCTCTATGTCCATTGGTTACCGAGATATTGAAAGTGGTAAACACAGTACGTTGTCCCAATGTTAACCTTATGGGAAATAAATAAAATTCTATATATCGGTTATTTCTCAACATATCTTGATAAAATTTGGTAATAAGCTTCTTCTAGTTCAGGGGGCTGTTTCATAAAACTTACAGGGCCTGTAATACAGGGGACTTCCCTGTATTACTGGTAAATATTACAATCATGTGTTTCATAAAATTTGTCAACTGTAAAACAATTTACAGGAGCTTTAATACTGCTTGTATTACAGGCCATGTAAATTGGATAGATTTAGACTACCATAAAAGTTGGTCACGTTAAATCTTTTTAGTTTGAACAGTAGTTTTGGAAGTATTCATGTCTTTTGGTAGTTGAAATGGTCTCAAGAAGGAGTTTTAGTGATTATGAGAACATTATTGTTTGTATCAGCTACTTACAAGGGGCTGTTTCAAAAACGTCTTGTTATACAGGTCCTGTAATACAGGACTTTTTGAATAAAAAAATACAATGCCTGTAACATCTGTTTCATAAAAATTATTCTACAATCATAAAATCACCTGTAAATCTTTACCTGTATTACAATAGAATCCTGGGATTTGTTTGTTTACTTTTTCAACTTAGGTTAGAATTATATAGTGAATATACTTGGTACACTTATTCCTTCTAACCAATATCATGTCTAAAAGAAAGGGGAAAAATATGTTGTTAAGGAATTTTCTGAGGATGATAATTAAAAAGAAAAGCCAACTAAAAGCCCGAACATGACAAAGCAATCTAGGAGGAAAGCGTGGAATGAAGTGAGGAACTGTGCAGTGTCCATTGGGTTGGTCTCTAGTAACCGAGACACAACCTACGTTCGTGATGTCACTAAGCAAAATCTACGAGGAAGAACTTTTTCTTTTTTTAAAAAAAAGAGAGTGGCGGCCTCTTTTTTACCTTGCCTTTGCCCCACCCACATAGACTATTGCTCTGTGCGTGGACGTTATCAAGCAAAGCTAAGGAGTGAGCATAGAACTATAAACATGGAACAGCAACTAAATGCCGCGAGAACGGTCCGGCGGCCACTGTGCTCCCCACCAGGAGCGGGTACCGTTCTTATAACATGGGAGAGATTGGGAAAAACACAATGTGCGCTGTTTCGAATTAGAACTACCGCCAAATTTTGACACCTATGTGGTTTTCCGGTTGTGCATTTACAGTACATTAAATTTCCTATCGAATGGTGTGATTTGTTTCTGCGAATAATTATTTTTAATATTAATCATAAAAGATCAAAGTTAGAAATACTATTACGGTCTCTGAATATGTGATTAATATAATTACGTTTGTAAGCAAAATATGATGTATCTGTCCAAATAAACAATTTATTCATATTTCTTACGAGTTTCTCCAACAAAGAATAATATATTAAGCAATATTTATTCTGAATATGTTTAATAAAAATAATTCTGAAAATTGTTAGGGAAAGTCCACAAACATTAACTATGGGAGGAAATATATATTTAATTCGTATTTCTTTCTATATTTTTGTATTATTTCAACCTTATCTTGTTTAAGGAGAATTATGTGTTACGTATAAAAATAATAAATAATAGGAAAACCAAAGAAATACTATAATCCGTGCTCCTATTAATTATTCTTACAGTCTTCCAAAATGTTATTGTCCACCATGTCTCCTAATTAATTAATTAACACTTTGGGTGCGGCACCGAAATGAGTAAAACCATCCCCAGGGCCTGAAATTTTTTTTTGCATTATATCTTACCTTTTGTATCCAGAAGCCAGGATCATGGTCGCAAACTGCGTTTCCAGGCGTTTTTTTCAAAAAAATCTGCGTCCAAAATCGTCAGTCTCCGGAGACCGGGCCGGCCCGCGGGAAGCGGTCCGTAGGCACCGTGACGTAATTTCCTCACTTTTAGCCTCACAAACACACAGTTTTCACACAAAAAAATTTTAAATGGCATAATAACTAAT
Source organism: Flexamia atlantica (assembly GCA_035578135.1). NCBI lineage: Eukaryota > Metazoa > Arthropoda > Insecta > Hemiptera > Cicadellidae > Flexamia > Flexamia atlantica. The sequence continues at coordinate 46,345,702 of JAQJVK010000002.1, read as the reverse complement.
ATTTACTGTATTTACAGCCTCATCCTCCCTCCCAACCAATGTTTATTTCATTTACAGGGCATCGTGGAACTGTTCAAAACAGTTACCAAAACACAGACACGGTTTGTCCGTACCTCACCAAAACGTCACAAAAAATAAAATATTAATTATAAAACGTCATATAACTCGCAAAAACACGATAGTAATAAGTCAAAACACGCAATAAGTCAGTAATAGATAAAAGGTCTCTGGAGACCGGGTCAGGCCCATGGGAACGACGGGCGACGCGCGCAGAGTGTAGGGCAGGTTGCTATGGCAACGCACACGACAACAACTCCGAGCTTCTCCGCAAGGTTGCAGTACTGTGGCTGATTCATTCCACCGAGTGCGGGGAGACTCGCGAGACCGGCCAGGCCGGGGCGCGCTTCCAGCCACCGGTCTCCGGAGACCGGGCCGCACCCAAAGTGTTAAATCAATTAGAACTCATAGGTTTCTTGCAAAAGATTATTTGAAATTCTTTGTTTTAATCCTTGGCCTACAAATAATTAAGTTTTCATCATCACTAGAACTGCTTCCTGAGTCCATTTCAACTACTTACAAATCAAAAAAGTTTCAATAACACTCTGTGTAAATATAAAATGGATGACTTGTAAATATTTTATGGTGGTCTTGAGTACAATAAAAATGTCTCCAATTTACAGAGCCTGTAATACAGGACACTACTGTTTATGAAACACAAAAATATGTAACTCTTGTAATTCAGATGAAAATTCACAGCTGATTTTGTATCTGTATAATGATTTTTATGAAACAGATTTTACAGGCATTGTACTTTTTATTTTAAAAATCCTGTATTACAGGACCTGTTTTACAGGTCCTGTAAAGGTCGTTTTGCTCCTGATAATTTTAAAATAAAAAGTACAATGCCTGCAAAATCTATTTCATAAAACTATTATAAAGATACAAAATGAGCTGTGAAATTTCACCTGTATTACAATAGTGTGCAGTATTTTGTTTCATAAAGTGTAGTGGCCTGTATTACAGGCCCTGTAAAATGGGTACAATTTTATTATGCCTAATACCACCATAAAAGTTTTACAATCGATAACTATTTTGTTTTAACAATGTGATGGTGAGAGTATTTGTGACTATTAGAAGTTGAATTAGACTCAGGAAGAAGTTCTTAAGAAATTCTTGGTCAAAATATATTTTTCTCTTTTAAACATGATGATATATTTATTACGAGAAATAAAAGTAAGGTGTGTTCAGTAAATCACTGTACCACTTGCTCGAAAGTCCCGGACCGGTTTAATGACAGGTCAACTAAAATAGTGGTTAACATTACTTTGAAAAGTAGTTCCGACCAAAAAGTTCTAATTTTTGCTGTGTATGTCATATTTGCCTCATCCCCAAAATGTGATTTAGAAACACAAAATGGCGCTTAAAACCGCGTAATCTGACAGTGCTCAGGTTTCAAATAACTCGTAGTTTATACTATTTAGCGTTGAGGCTTAAGGTTGAAATTTTGCATGTTAAGAGTCCTTTAGTTTGGAACCATAATATTATATATTTCGAAAATATTTTTTTATATTTTAAAAATGACATAAAATCACAAGGTTTTATTCAACTTTAAAACATGACATGAAAAAAGTAGCCGGCTACTACTTTTTTTTATTTTTTGGTCAGGCAAAATAAAAAACGGTGGAAATTGTTGCTAAAGAGTTGAATTTTTCTAATCATATTTTTTGAAAAAAATAGCTGACGTAGTTCGGTCGATAACTTTAATGTAGTGTCTTGTGGTATGATGAATTTTATATTTGATATAAGTCACAGTTTTCTTTATGTTTTATTTACTTTGGTTTTGTATAATACGGAAATGTTCTTCATTTCGTAAAAAAAAGAGTGAACCAATTATACTTAACCTAAGTTAAAAAATAAATAAATAAACTCCCTAAAGTCTCTTGTAATACAGGTAAAAATTCACAGGTGATTTTATGATAGTTTAATAATGTTTATGAAACAGATGTTACAGGCATTGTATTTTTTATTTAAAAAGTCCTGTATTACAGGACCTGTATAACAAGACTTTTTTGAAACAGCCCCTTGTAAGTGGCTGATACGAACAATAATAATTAAGTTTTCATAATCACTAAAACTACTTCTGGGGACCATTTCAACAACTAATAGTCATGAATACTTCCAAAACTACTCTGTTCAATCTAAAAAGATAACGTGTAAAATTTTTATGGTAATCTAAAGAATGGTAATATTCTATCTAATTTACAGGGCCTGTAATACAGGCAGTATTAAATCCCCTGTAAATTGATTTACAGTTGACAAATTTTATGAAACACATGATTGTAATATTTGCCAATAATACAGGGAAATTCCCTGTATTACAGGCCCTGTAAGTTTTATGAAACAGCCCCCTGATCTACTAAATATTGAATTAAAACCACCCAGTTTTAATATACCTTTAGCAGCAAACCTGCATACTCATCCCCCATGTTATTGTTATGGAGCTTACCAAAACATGTCAAATCTCGCTATGTTGGATCGAAATATGTCGTTTTGCTTTTGAAATTCGCTGAGTATGCAGGGTCTGCTGCAACGGGGGTATTTGATTTCATCCCCGTTTATTTACAGGAATTGTGTAAATATTTCAAAAAAAGGTAGTTTTTTGTTAGATTTTAAAGTCTTATAACTAACGACAGAAACGCTTTATAGAAAAATAAAAATTGTAGAGACCTATAAAATATTCTGAAGAACGTGAACCCACTCTCATTTTTATTAAATCTTAAAAAATAAAGCTTTTGTCGACCAGATACGAAACGTCTGCAAGCTTACTTCAGCGTGCTTTAGCCCTATCTTTACAATGTTATTTCGCTCTGTGACGCAGATTTTTCTGTCAAGGTAGACCGCCCCCTTAATATTACAATCAGGATTCTCTTTAAGTGAATTATTTAATTAATATTACTTAATCCTTGAAGCATAAACTAACTTTCTATAGTAAAATGTATCCGTGACTATGAAAAAAGGGAGAAATGTCAAATTATCATGAGTCCATTGTCCTTAACCGGTCATTCACTGGTGCACTCACCCTACATACTACGTCCGGGTTTCATTCTCATAGATCGTATCGGCCGATTCAAATAGTAAGGCACACTCCGTCCGTAAGACTAATGTTAATTTTAGTAGCGCTTATGGACGGCGTAGGCCTTGTTATTTGATTCGAACTATACCATCATCAGTATTAGAGTTATCCTCGGTTGTACTGAGCGAGTTTTGCAGTTGATTCTTTTGTAACAATCAGTTGGTTAAACCGGTTTGAAATGGCTTTTAAATGGTGAGTTGTAAGCCAGATAATCGTACGGTTATTCAGGAAAATGTTCTAACAAAAACACTTGCGTACAAGTCACTAGTTGTTGTTGAATTTAGTCTGACTTGTTTTGAAAAACAGTATTTTTTATCAAAGTGTATTCTAAGATGCCAATTAAGGCTAGCAAATTGACTAAACATTTAAATTATTAAATACCCCCGTTGCAGCAGACCTGCATACTCAGCGAATTTCCAGTACAAAACAACATATTTCAATCCAACATAGCGAGATTTTACAGGTTTTTGAAAGCTCCATAAGAATAACATGGGGAATGAGTATGCAGGTTTGCTGCTACGGGTAGATTAAAAGTGGGTGGTTTTAATTCAATATTTAGTAGATCTGAACTAGAAGAAGCCACTTACCAAGTTTTATCAAGATGTGTTGAGAAATAAGCGAGATATAGAATTTTATTTATTTCCCATAAGGTTAACATAGGGACAACGTACTGTGTTTACCACTTTCAATATCTCGGTAACCAATGGACATAGAGCAGTGATTCAAAATACTAAATTGTTTGTTTTTTTGAGCTGAATTCAATGGTGCCAACAAAAATCGGATTATTTTTATTTTTCTATGTAAAAAACTCAAAAAACCCATTTTTGGAGGGGTTTACCCCCCTTTACCCCCCCTTCCGGTAGTCGGATTGGGCTGGATTACGAACTCGTCCGAATAATTACTACTTTACACATCCATGCCAAATTTCATTAAGATTGGACCATTTTTACGCGAGTTATCGTGCTTAAAGACACATATATATATATATATAGATATATATATATATATATATAGATATATATATATATTTATGAAAATGAACGAATAGTGTTTTTTGCTTCTGGGGGCCCCAAAACGAAAAGTTATCATGGTCTCGGGCTTAGGTCTTACCATGAGACCTACGGTAATAGCTTCTTCCCTATAGGGGAAATTCGCTAAAAAGTATTTTTATTAAACCCAATGAGCTATTAACATTTTCGATCGATAACTTTTAGGAATATCTTAAAACAACGGACAGCCGGTGTCATTAGGGTGTGATCGCGTGCGCTCAGCTCGATGTGGAATCGACGATTTTCCGGTCTATCCGTGCAAAGCCAAGCCGAGCCAAGCCGAGGCGAATTGGCGATCATCCCGTTTACCTCATCCGCTTAATACCCTGTTAACTGTTTAGTTAAAGAGTGTACTGCTATGAGGGCATATCGTGGTATGCAGAGCTGTACCATTGCCCAACTTCATAAGCTGGAATGAGTTTTTTTAAGGTACAAAACTCTAAAAAAACCAATAAACCATCTTACTATCGCCTTTCGAGTATGCCATCACAGAGACAGGAATAATTTTTAAATTGCAATACATTGGACCTTTTTTAATGTTTACATGATGATGCGTTTTTCAGTGTATCAGTTCTCCACAATGCAAATGTTGATAGTTCCGTGATAACTATATAATTGCATTTGAATTATTGATTGTATAATTATCGCGCGTAACACTTAAATTTCCCTGTCATTCTTAGTACAAAATCCAGGTTTTGAATTTCAAACTAAAAAATGCGTGTTAAAATTGAGCTTTTTAGATTAATCCTCAAGTAATATTGATATTTTAAAATTCTCAACGTTGAAATATGCATAAAGAGCATATTGGAGTTTGTTGGAAAATCCCACCTCAAGAGCACATCCTGACTTACAAGTGTATATTTTCCAAGTTTTCTTTTTTAGACAAAAGAAGAAGGAAATTAGAGATGATTTCTGGTCTTGGTGTCAATAGATTAGATACTATTCCTTATGGTGAGATTAGAATATTTTATGTTGTCTAATGAAAATGACTATATTTTCAGAAATTAAAATCATAATGTGGACGAATATTAACTTTTCCAGCCTTACATTCTGTGGTGTAACTAAGTAACTACTGTATTTCAAATCTTGACCATCTGTTTTGTCATAAACAAATGTCAATCGGAAAAAGTTCACAGGTTTTAAAACAGATTAAACCCACACAGAACAGAGCACTAAACAGAGCACAGATCTAAACCCCGCGCAGATTGAACAGAGCACTTCCGCTGAAATTTCAAAAGCCTCCTGTGCGATGGCTTTTCATATTTTTCAAACATGCAAAAGGCACATCTAGAGAGTAATCGCTTTAATTATGCCAAATATGAATTGTAAAATAAATTTCTAGGGAATGATATGGTCTTTACAAAATTCCAGAAATTCTTTTAATAATAAAGGCCTAGATGTGTCAGTATGGAAAATTGTTCGAAAACATTATATAACGTATCAGCTTAATTAATGGTGGCCAAAGAGCTGATTTATATCACAGGCAAACATAATTAATTGGCTAAACGTAAACCTATATAGGCCTGCTATATAAATACCAGTACTAAAACCACCCACAAATTTTCCACCTTAAATAATTTATTACATAATTTTAAACACATGACCTGTTCCGCAGATTTATTTAAAATAATTTCACGAGTAGCTTGACAGTCGAGCGATTACAATAAAAGTGGGTGAAAATATATATTTTGAAACTCATTACCTGACACCTGACAGAGCAACTTAAGTTCTTACCACAAAGATCTAAAAAGGAAACACCCTTGTTTTTCCCATCATATATTTTTCTCAGAAAATATGATTCACCGTCAGCTCAAAATTCAAATTGAACAGGTAGCCAAACCGGATGTGAACCGGCAACAATAATATTGTGACGTCATCAACCATAACCTTCTGGAGTGACTAATTATTCGCTCTGATCACTGGTAAATAATTCCGCTATAATATTCCGTTTTATCGCTTTACAGTTAGCTGACACTAGTGATTGTAGGCCACTTTTTCATTACCGCGATCCCGGAAGTTAAAGAGATTTCGCACTTTCCTTCAACTTGTCCTTGTGCGAAAGTCAAGGATATAGCGGGAAATTTGCACGTTTGCGTGTGGAGATTGGAGGATCTGATCAACATTGTGTATGAATGTTTACGAAAATCTTTATTGTGTGATACGAGCTAATGGCCGCCTTCAAAGAGGCTTTCTAAAGGCGGCTATGGCTATACACTTTCGGCATTCGCATGCAAATACTTTATAATTTTTACTTAACTTCATACTTCTTTGTAATGGCGTCCTATATTTGACATCCAGGAAATATATTACAGTATCTATGTTCTTATTTCCACATAAATATTATGTGCCTTCATCCATATTGTCTATGTCGTCATGACCCGATCAACCTAAAATGTTTAAAATATCGACTACGATCAATCTATACTAACCCTCATAGTACCGTATACATTGCTACAATTACCTTATGTCAAGAAGTTTCGATTTTACTGCATAGAACCAAAGGGTTAGCATATTGTTTAAACACATGGTGCTCTTTCATTTAACTGATGGCCAGTGATAACAAGACAAGGCTATTATACTTTAAGGAAAGTTACTTCCATTGTCTCTGAAGACTTAACGCTAGTTAGGCCTACGCCTTAAATATTGTGATGCACGTTTGAAATATAATGTTAAGTACCTTTTTTGTCTTAAAATACCATTACCTTTTATTGACTTCTTAAGCTCAAACATATAATACCGTCATTTTTAATACTCGTATACAATATTCTCTCATTACAGCTCTGGACAGCCTTACTGGCGGGTGAGTGAGTGCGCTGTTGTAATTAGTGTTTATTATCTGCAATGTTTTGGTAATAAATCACATGGTCATTTGTTTATGTAGAGGTACTTTGCACAAGAAAATATTTTTTGCTATATAAAACCGCAAGTGCAGCTAATGTTAAATGCTCGCAAGCTCAACACAATTCATGAGGTACGATGACAAAAGTGTGGAAACACAATCTTAAATGTAAACAAATCATTTAAGATGAAAGGTTGCCAAACTAAAAGACCAGCTGATGCATTGCGCAAATATTTTCCAGAAATTTTAATTGCGTAAGAAATCTCTCGGTGAAATATTACAGGGTATTCTTTTGTAGTGTAAATGAGGTGAAACGTAAACAAAGTTTTGGCAGCTCTACCAAAACATGTGTTCATTTAGCAGACATTTTGGGAGATTAGGCTACAATTTTCACCACCCGCCAGTAAGGCTGTCCAGAGCTATAGTCGTTAAACTATTAATACGTTTTGCACATTATTATCATACCGGTTGTATTAACATTACCTTTTTCTGTACTACATTAATTTGTTTTAACGTTGTAATTAATCAATCAATTACTAAACACCCTCTTATAATTAGGCAATCCAGTTGTTTTCTCAAGAAAATTATTTAATTGTGAAGCAGTTTTGATTCCTCCAGTAAAAAATGTAACATTTACCATGATAACATTTTTATAGGGGAAATATTTAAGAACTTGTTACATTTAGAATTTGTCATGTTGACTGTTGGTCTTGCAAGTGATTAGGTAGAATTAAACTTCAATATTTACGTACGTTTTTAACACTTCATGTACATGTCAGCGGGTCCTGTCCAATACAAATTGTACGGTTTTATTTTAACAACATACCATATACGGAATCAATTAAAAATTACAAAATTAATCAATCAGTTTCCAGCCGAGAGCGCCGCGTAAGCGGTCAGTGGTCAGATGTTTATCTGTGCGGCAATTCTTCACCGAACAGCGGAAAACAGCGGCCCCAACCCTGAAACGCAAACTGGTTAATTGCCACTGAATGTTATCTCGATCAGATCGCCACACTCGGTTACCCGCCATTGTCCGCAGACAAAGCAGCGGTCATCGTCTGCTGACGGAGGTTTCTTCAATTTGAAGTGACGACAGGGAGGAAATGATTACCACTGGCAGGCGTAGGTTTTGTATGAATGATCATCCTTGTTTGCTCAGTGCCGTTCACTGTGGAAATTATGGTTCAATACGAACGCGAAGGGCATAATAATAGAGAGAGAAAAGAATTTATTACAAAAATAAATCCATCTGCCCTATTACAGGGTTGCCTATAGACACAGAAATATATAACATTATATTAAATTTAAAACAAACTTCGTAGAACAATATTTTACTAAGTTTTATCTTGGGGACCTGGGGGAGCCATTACCAAAATACCAAAACTAATTGTGGTTATGTTTACCAATTGATCTATTGAGGTGCCTCTGTTCTAATACTTCATACTAGTTTCGTGCAGTTGTGCTGTGGTCAGTGCAAAGATCTCATCGAACCAACTTATAGTTAAGAAATACCTTTTTTTACCCTTCATAGTTTGAACTGATACCTTTTCAATGAGGTATCAGTTCCAAAGGTAATCAATTCACCAATTCAAATTTTGTAATATTTTTATATAAACAACAAAAACCTGTAGTCTGTAGGACTCGGAGACGCCCTAAGAACTCCTAAAATCCTGCCATGATAAAAATCATGCAAACCCATTGAATATTAAACTTCTGGCTTATGTCAACAGAAAGAACCATAGAATAAACTTCACCTAACATTTATTTGGTTTTATATGTTTTTCATTATTTTTTTAACTAATATTTGTTTGGTTTTATATGATGAATTTGATAAACAAATGTTGCAGACTAAAAGTCTGTAAGTGGTAAATATATCTGTCTGCAAATCTGTAAATATATCATGGCAATTACGGAACCCAATAACTGTTCACTCCCTAACACTAACTGAGACAATTTTGCAAAGGTTTAATTTTGGACTCAGTTTCCAATGATTGTTTTATTATCAATTATTATTCCTTACAAAATAAATCAGCAAGTCTTTGTCATTAAAAAGTTTTAATCTCATCCATCCCACACCCATTCTTCATTCATATTATGTTGAAATACACAGACAGTACTGTGTCTCGGTTTTAACCTGGTCTAGGTATTGAGAGTAAACCATTGTCCGTGTTGCAGGGATGGAACGACGTAGGATTCCACGGGTCGGACCAAGTGTCCACGCCCAACATCGATGCGCTGGCCTACAACGGAGTCATCCTCAACAACCACTACGTCCAGCCGATGTGCACGCCCTCCCGGTCTGCCCTCATGACTGGCATGTACCCAATACATACTGGTATGTTCTTCAACATGTAATATGTGAGGATTATGTGAGAGCCCTTTAATTTATTGTTTAGCACAATCTTTAATGTGTTATAGATGTTACAGTGTTGGGGAAGCTACTTTTAAAATTTAGCTACAGCTACAAGCTACAGGTTGTAAAAAGAAGCTTTGCTACAGATACAGCTACAGGTTTTAAAAAGTAGACCATGATGACCAGTGTTGTACTATCTTTGCTTCAGCTACAAAAATCCTGCTACAGCTATAGCTACTTTTTTAGCTACTTTCATGAAATAATTCCCACTTTCCCTGTCTTTTGCAGTAATCACAGTGGTGTATTGACTGAACTGAACACCCAACTGGCTTTTAGACGTTTGCCAAGTGTAGTTCAAGTAAATAAACAAATAAAAATCAATGAAATTACAAGTTTTTAAAAGTATTTGTCACTGTAGGCCTGTTTAAAATATATTGTCTATTTTTTTAATGAAATGATAAGCAACTAAGTAATAAACACTAACGTTAATTTTGTGTTACATCATATTTGTATCTTAACATTTAAAACTAGCTGTTGTTAACCCGCTTTGCTGGGTTGAAAAATCTTACGAAGGCCTAAATAGTAGTCCAAAAGATGTAATTTGGAAGCAAGAATTATAACGTCTAATTTAATCTAAAATTCAATATATTATGATGTTTCTCCATACATATTATATTTGATAAAGCCGGGGGAGGCATATTTGGTGGTAGCAGTCTTATTTTTCCTTTCAAACAGCACATAATATGCGTTTTCTTTTTGAACTAATCTTTGTGCTATGCAATAACTACAAATTTTGTCCATCTTGCAAATTACTACATTCGTGTGTTCAATACAATATACATTTTATTGGAATAATGTGTACTTTACAGCCAAAATCATAGTTCCTTGTCCTTTTGTAAACAACTTTTAAGCTGTTTAATTTAATTCAGCTTCTTCTGTTTAATTCCTTTTTCAAAGGTTCTCCGTTATATCTCTGTTCTGATTATTTCTTTCATCACCTTGTGCGTCTGTCTCCCTTTCTGTTCCAAATCTGCTACGACAGTGTTTCTTGATGTCGCTGTGAATTTTCCCGTGATACTCTTAGATGTGTTTCTTTCTCTTCGTTGTTTCATTTTTTCTTGCAATCATTCATTTACGTTATAAGATACGGAATGCAAACATTTTCTCCTACGTTTTGACATTTTTCGTCTTAGTTATACTATCTTTGAATTTATAAAAACAAAAAAAATATGTAACTCTACATTTTAGTGCACTTCATGTTTTTTTTAATAACATAACCTAACAGTAAAAATTTACTAAATAATTGAAAACGTAAATAAAAACACATTTGCTAGTATTCACCGGTTGTACAAAAACAATTGTAGGTGCTGCATTCTGTTGGCAACCACTTTAACCACAGTTACATTTTAAAATTAAACCATGTGTTTCGATATAAACAAATAAAACCTCAAGTACTCACAAAATCCTTGACATAGGTCCCTTTCGGACGATCCTGTGCCCACACCCAATAAGATATCGAAACCCAACCACCATAGTGCGGATCATGAGATTCCAAGCTTTAATTTGATACCAAGATCATGGGTCTACGACGTGTAGTTTTGGCTGTAGCACTAAATATACCAACACACAACTCTTCTTTTATATATATATTGATTGATTATACAAATATCAGTTAGATGTTTAAACAAAGTGTATAGCTAGAATAATATTAGAAGGTCTTTAGATCACGCCCGTGTACCGAGACCCTTAGGCTAAATCCTTTTTCACATTTTAATATATATAGGCTAGAGTTATTTGAGGCTAAATATGGCTAAAGACCTAGACCTACAGTTCGCGCATTATATCTCCGGTCTCCGGCTATGGCAGAGTCAGCTGGTTGCAAGGCGCGGGTAGAGAGCTAGGGGGGTACTTATCTTAACACACTGTTCTACAGCCCCGCTGTGGGTCAAACGCAGTGTTTACCAAATTCATATGTTTAAAGTAGGTATCATATGATACGGTTATTAGCGTAGTAGCATTGTCGGTATTGCAAATGGTATTTGCTTATGGCTACTAAGCCATAAGCATAGCGGAGATATGCGCGAACTGTACTAGGCCCTACTTCTATTTTTTATTTAAATACCTTCCTATAAGTCGGTTTGACTATTACTGAATGTCCATTAAACCAGTAAACAAACGCTACAAGCTCTAATTTATGAATAATGCTCAAATTGCGACTGCACGTCGTCGTTTGTTTTTTCAGACGACGCCGCATTTTGTTTTGATTATTTCGATCTATCGCGGTGTAGGCTAAGTTCACTATCGTCGAACATAGGCGGGGTGGATAATAATAATAATAATAATAATAATAATAATTTTTTTTTTTTTTTTTTTTTTTTTTTGGGAAAGGCAGGTGGAATCCATTTACGGACGAAGTGTGGGACTCGCCGAAGCCCTACCCACTAAACCACCTCCTCGTTCCGGGCGAATCTCCCCCCGGGACTGTTTCGCACATTACTTCAGGGGGAGGCCCCGTGCTGGAAAACCACATACTGGAGACCGCGGTCTGTCAGAAGAGGAAACTACTTCCCTCTTCTTCTAGCCGGCTTGGACTTGCGTTGCTGTTCTGCCTGTTTGGCGTTTTCCAGGGCAAGCCTAAAAACGCGGCATGCCCCGGAACCAGCGATGTGGTCGCACTGCGGTTTCGGCTGCAGCTCACTGCAGAGGAAGCAGTGAACTGCGTTGCCACAATCCTTGTGGTGATGGCCCGACTCTCCGCACTTGAAGCAAAGAGCGGACCGATCCGTCCCCGTGCATTCGCTGCGACGGTGCCCGTAGCCTAGGCACTTGAAGCACCTGACGACCACGGTTCGCAGGCGCACCGCGCAGCTCAGAAAACCCACCCGAAGATGGCCTTGTTTCAACACTTTGGCGGCCTCGTCCTCGGACAGGTCGAGGACCGCCAACTTTAGTTGCCGCTTGTTTGCCGGTCCCAGTGACACCCTGCGTTTGTCACTGGGTCCACCAAGGGCCTTGTCGAGCGCATCGACCACCTCTTGTCTCTCCGTGAGGGCATCGAGGTCCCTCACCTCGACGGACACACGCTTCTCTGGGGCAATGACGTTGCCCGCGTTGCCGACAGCAGCTCCGAGGGCTGCAGCGAACTTATAACTAATAATACTATTATAACTATTATAATAATAATTTTTTTTTTTTTTTTTTTTTTTTTTTTTTTTTTTTGGGTAGGAGGTGGAATGCGTTTACGCACACTGAGGGGCTCGTTGTCCCCTCAGTAGTGTCGGACTCCCACGAGCTCGATGTCCCGTGAACTACCGACTAAACCACCTCCCTCGGCACCGAGGACACTAGCCTGGAACTGTTTCACACATTACTTCGGGCTAGGCCTTTGATATTACGCCGCTAGGGCAACCTCCGTGGGGAAATGCTGAGGATTAAGGCCGATCGAGGTCGACCTTTTTCGCCCGAAGAATGGCCTGGACGTAGTGCTTGACACAGTTCCAGTTGCCCTCTCCCTGGAGCATAGCTCCAACGATGTTGTTTGGGCTGACGATCACGCCGATCTCAGATGAAAGCGAGGCTCGGCGGACGTGCCAACGGTCGCACTGAAAGAAGGTGTGCTCGGACGTATCTGGGATGCCGGGGCAATACAGACAGTCCGGGCTGGCGACTTTGCCCATCCGGTGCAGATAGGCTCGGAAGTACCCGTGTCCAGAAAGAAACTGGGTCACGTAGTAATCGACCTCGCCGTGCTGCCGCTCCACCCATGGTCGGACGGAAGGTATGAGCTGGAAGGTCCAACGTCCCCTCGGCTCGGCTTCCCAGTCGCGCTGCCAGGAGTCGAAGCTGCGATCGCGCTCTTCCCTGGCAGCTGTTTCCCGGCCCACTTCAGGCCTCCTCCGGTAAATCGCCTGCCTCTCCCTCGCGAGGAAGAGGACGGGGATGACTCCGGCGATCACCGTCACAGCAGGCTCGGAGACTGTGCGGTAGGCCGAAGCGACCCGCAGAGCTCCTCGGCGCTGGACTCGGGCAAGCCGGTCTCGGAAGACTCGCTTCTCGAGTGCGTGAGCCCATACCTCCGCCCCGTACAGCATGACTGACTGGACGGCAGTCATGAGCAGACGGCGCTTGCAGGAACGAGGACCGCCGACATTGGGCATAAGCCTACCAAGGGCAGCGACACCCTTAGCGGCTTTGTCGGTGGCGCGCTGGATCTGCTCGCCGAAAGACAGTCTACTGTCGACCATGACTCCCAGGTACTTTGCAGCAGGCTTAGTCTCGAGTGTGACGTCACCTATCTGCACCGGGAACACGGTGTTTATCCTCTTTTTGGTGAGGACGACGATCTCCGTCTTACTGATAGCCAGGGAAAAGCCGTGATCTCGCATCCACCCGTTGACCTTGGCCATTACAACGCTGAGCCTCAGTTTTGCCTGCTCGACGTTCCTCGCAGCGATCAAGGCAGCGACGTCGTCAGCATAGCCAACGAGGCGGGTCTCATCGGGCATGTCTAGCCTCAGCAAGCTGTCGTAGGACACGTTCCAGAGATCTGGTCCGAGAATGGACCCCTGCGCAGCCCCGGAAGTGATGGGAATGCGCCGCTGACCTTCGGTCGTGTCGTACAACAGAACGCGGTCTGACAAATACGCTTCTATCATACGCAGGAGGTAGGAGGGAACTTGGAACGTATGCTTAAGCGCCCACAGCATATCGCTCCACCTGGCGGAGTTAAAAGCGTTCTTCACGTCGAGCGTGACGAGAAGGACCACGCGGCGCGACCAATGGTTGTGGTCCTCCGCCCTCCGCACTGCCTCAACTACCTCCTGAATAGCGTCGATGGTAGAGCGACCGGATCTGAAGCCGTACTGCTGCGGGGATAAGTCCCCCGCAGAGACGATGGCCTCGGTCAGCCTGACGCGCAGGAGCTTCTCAAGCACTTTCCCGGCCGTGTCGAGCATACACAGGGGTCGGAAAGAAGAAGGGGTCCCCGGTGTGCTCTTCGCCTTCGGGATAAGAACAAGGCGGGCAACCTTCCACGAAGAAAAGAAAACGCCTTCCGCCAGACACGCGTTGAACATATCGAGCAGAAGCCTTGGATTCACCTCCGCAGCGAGCTTGAGCACCTCCGCCGGAATGCCATCGGGACCGGGCGCTCTTCTGGGTCGTAGGGATCGGACGGCAGCGGTGAGTTCCTCTTCCCGGAAAACTGGGAAGGCGCCTACCTCTCCGAATTCCCTGACTGGCCGAACTGGGTGGCTGGGAAACAGTGTGTCGACGACGGCGGCCATGGCTTGTGGTTCCATGACCGCAGGTGGTGAGCGAGCCCCTAGCTTCTGGGTTACAAGTTTGTAACCCGTCCCCCATTGGTCGTTGTCGATATCCTGACACAGCTGTTTCCAGCACCTGACTTTACTCCGGTTGATGGCACCGCGGAGCTCTCGGCGGGCCGCTCTGTGCTCAGCCGATCTGGCATTTGCATCAGGGCGGTTCCTGGCTCGCTGCGCAGCTCGTCGGAGACCAAGGCATCTCCTCCGGAGTTCCGCGATTTCAGGCGTCCACCAGTTAACCGGCTTCTTCCTGTGGCGGCGGGAAACTCTGGGCATCGACTGCTCACACGCGGTCGCGATGAGACGCATCGTCGATGCTGCCAGATCTTCGGCACCTGTGAAATTCACAATGCTCTGGTCTTTAATTACTTCTTTAAAAGTGTCTTTGCTCAGACGACTGGTGTTCCAGCGTCGAGCCAGAGGAGCAGGTTCAGCGCGCAAGCGCGCACCCTCGGGAAGGACCTTGAAGAGGATCCCCTGGTGGTCGCTAGAGGAATACTCCTCGCAGACACGCCAGTCGGAGATCCGCTGGACAATCCCCTCAGAGGCAAGGGATATGTCAGGGATCGTCTCTCTGCACCCCGGACGGCGAAAGGTGGAAATGCCGCCCGTGTTAAGGATACAGAGGCCCGACCTGGCAGCCGACTCGAGGACGTAACGACCTCGAGTATCGGTCCGCGGGGAACCCCATTCCACGGCTTTGGCGTTAAAATCGCCACCGACTATGACCCCGCCAGAGATTTTCATGATCTCATCCTCAATGGAATCGACCATGTGGCGGTAGTCTCCGATCGGTTGGTTTGGCGTGAGGTAACAGGAGAAGATGGTGAAACCCCTGCTCCTCACCCAAACGAAGCCGTTGCCCGATCCGGAATCGAGAACAGGCACCTTCCCGAGGTCCAAGATCCAAATCGCCGCAGTGCCGGAGGGATCCGAGAACCACTGCGCGGAGCGTCGGTTCTGGTACTGCTCACTGAGAAGCAATAGGTCAGCACCCTGCTCCGTAGCGAATTGGAACAGCAAGTCGTTTGCTGTCCTGCTCCTCTGCATATTAAGTTGCAGAACACTGATCATTTCTGTTGTTTCTGGCGAAGCTCCTGGATGGCCCGCCTGTACTGCCCGCAACGACCAGACCCAGCGGGATGCTTGACCTGGTCGCCCTTCAAGCCGGCTTCTGTACACAGGACACAGGACAACGCTGCATTGCACGCGCTGGCCCTGTGGTCCTGGCCGCCGCACTTGAAGCAGAGCTTGCTTCTATCGGGTCCAGAGCAGCGATTAGCGACGTGACCGAACCCCAGACATTTAAAACATCTGGAGGCCACGAGCTTCTCGCGTACCCGACAGCTCACGTACCAGATCTTCAGGTGGCCCTTCTCCAGGAGCTTCGTAGCTGCCCTGGCTCCCAGCGTAAGGATCGCCACCTTCTGGCCTCGAGCATTCGCCTTCGAGACGAAAGTCTTTACCTCGACGTTTTCGCCGATGGCGGATTTGACAGCAGCAGTCACCTCCGCCTCGGTCGTTAGCTCGTCGAGGTCCCTCACCTCCAGCGTCGACTTGGGCTCGAGAACGCTGACAGTCGCGTTCGCCCCTAAGATATTCTTCAGGTCTTCGCTGAAGGCGGACTTGCTCTTGGAGGCGTCCCCGAGTTCGACCAGAAGATCGCCGGCTCGGGTCTTCCTCATGGCCTTGATAACAGCGCCCTTCTCATCGGGCTTCGCTTTGCTGCGAATCTCGCCCAGCACGTCGGCGTAGGATTTCCCCTCCGACGGCTTGATGAGAAGAGCGTCTGGCCGCGTCCTGCGTGACCTCTTCTTCGGCGCCTTCTTGTTGTCCTGAGGGCCGGGCTGGCTTCCAGGCTGCTGGGGTGAGACTTTCTTCTTCTTCCCCTTCCTCTTCACGACGTCGGTCCATTTCTCGAGGTCAGATGTCTCCCCTGGACCGTCACCTCTGGGTTTCTTCTCAGCCTCCGGTTGGGCAGGGCTAGAAGCAGCCCGTTTCCCCCCGGCCGGCTGAGCCTTAACGCGCAGTGATGGAGTCGTCTGCGTCGAAACAGCCACCGACTCGCACGACTGCCAAGACTTCCTCAGCTGAAGGATGTGGTTAAGGCTAGTCTCCAATTGGACTATGCCTTCCTGCACATCCCTGCTGATGTTCTTCTGTCTGCCAGTCGCGGCCTTCATAACAGCGAGGGTGGCGAAGCACTTTTGAAGGTGCTCCTCCTCCTGCTGCCTGGCAAGTGAAATTACCGCCTGGAAGGGGGACAGGTCTGTGTTCACCGAGTCCACGTCGCTGACGGGTGCTTGCTCGGTGAGCACCGGTGTTCTTGTCACCGAGGCAGTTGGCGTCGCACGGCTTTGTGGCGACCTCGCGACACGAGGCTTCCGGCCAAAGGGGTCTTCACTCTCGACATCCCCGCTTTGAGAGGGTAGCCGAGGAAATTGCTCCCTCTGGGTCGATTTTGGGGTTAGGGTACCCCGGGAAGATTCTTGCACCTTTTGAATCGTTTTATCTTGTGAACTGGCCATGGTGTCTGGATTAGCCCCCAAGACTGGGCGTTTGTAACCCCCCAAAACAGTGCCCCAATGTGATTGTCGAACCGACCCATCACCAGAGCAACTATATTCATGTTTGACCGCCTCCAAAACACTGGCGGTCCTAGACGAGCAGTGGCCTCGGCAGAGCCCCCCCGTGACCGCAGCAGGGCCCTATCCGGTCGCCAACCGGCACCACCACGGCCAAGGGGATTTTCGCCGGCTGATAGGGCAGCCAGATCAGCTGGCTGGGCTGATCCGGGCCCCTGTACTATCCGGCAGCCTGGGAGGTGCAGAACCCAGTTTTTAAGCTGTACCCTCTGCTCGTCCTAGACCCCCAGCGCAGTGGAGGCTGAAGAACACAGAGTCACCCCGGCAAGTAGGACGGAATGATTTAGAAAAAACAACCGGGCTATTGAAATGATTCGGAGAGTGGAGTTGTGAAAGGGAGACGCGAAAAAGGACCAGTGCGCCCCCCTCCCCTTTTAGTCGGCTCTTACGACAAGCAGGGGATACTGTTGGACATTCTATCCCGGCCCAACACGGGATAATAATAATAATAATAATAATAATAATAATAATAATAATAATAATAATAATAATAATAATAATAATTCCCCCAGGGGCGGCCGGCTTTCGGCTGTTCGGGTGTTTGGCGACCCCGGGTTCCCGAGCCAAGCTGCGAGACTCTCCTTCTCGCAGTTCTTCTTGAGCCAAGACCTTTCTTCCTTTCTCGGGTCTTGGCTCGCCGTCTTTCTTCTTTCCTGAGCTAATCTTGCTCACCCTCTTCCTTCTTCGACCCCAATCTTTGGGTGTCTCTTCACGCCTTCTTCTCTTTCCGTGTTGGGCCGGAGTAGAATGTTCCAACAGTATCCCCTGCTTGCCGTAAAAGCCGGCTACAAGGGGACCAGCCAGCATGATGTCTGAACAAAACAACGGAAACGTACCCCAGGTGGGTCAGGACTCCGGTCCGAAATCCCACCCCGTTCATTCGGGCTGCCCTACGGATTCTGGGGAGGGCAACCAGACATTTCTGACTTTACCACAGTCTCGAAGAAACAGCTTGGCGAGCACGAGCAGCATGGGCAGTGATTTCAGTCACGCCACTGCTCAGGATCTCGAGTTCTGCGAGAGAGCATGGGCGAAGGTCCTCCAAGTCCGAAAGGAGGAGGAGGACATATTCAAAAAAGTCGAAACGCTGTTGAACAGCATGACACACGCGTGCACGATTCAAAAGAACGTGAATAACACCGTGAAAGAAGGAATTCCCCGTCTCTCCGCGATGTTCGACGAGCTCAGGGAACTTCGAAGATCCGCCGTGCGTGAGCAGGACTGCTACCATGACAACATTAATGAAGTCGAGGTAGCCAGGAATGCCAGAAAGAGGACTAGGTCGAAGATCCAGGGGCGGCTCCTCAAGGACGCCGTTCTTGCGGCCAGTCACTCTGCACCAGCCCCAGCCAAGCGTCTTCACAGCCCGAGCGAGAGCTCTGAGGAGCAGCCGAGGGCTAAAGTAAAGAAGAAGAAGAAACAGAAGAAACAGAAGAAACCAGAGAAAGCGGTGGCGGAGAGTCTGCCGGCAGTAACGGTCACGCCGCCCGATCAGGGTGACGTGGCCGCGAAGCCGAAGGCCAGGCCGAAGGCGAGCGCGGGCTCTACTTCTGTGCTTGTGAAGGTGGCGAGTGGCCAGACGTACGCGGGTGTCCTGGGAAGGATCCGAAAGGATATCAACCCAGACACCTGCGCCGCCAAGATAGTCTGTGCGAGGCCGACCCCGAAGGGGGATGTCATCCTCCGGCTGGGGAAGGGCTCGGACAGAGAAAAGTTCTGTGTGGCCCTTGGTGCTGCTGTTGGCGACATCGGCAGTGTCGTCGCCCCAGAGAAGCGGGTTTCTGTTGAGGTGCGGGATCTCGACGCCCTCACGGAGACTCAGGAAGTTGTTGACGCGCTCAACAAGGTTTTCGGGGGATCCAGCGATACGCGCAGGGTGTCGCTGGGCCCACCAAACAAGCGGCAACTCAAATTGGCGGTTCTCGACCTGTCTGAGGACGAGGCCGCCAAATTGTTGAAGACCGGCCATCTTCGGGTGGGCTATTTAAGCTGCGCGGTGCGCCTGCGAACCGTGGTCGTCAGGTGCTTCAGGTGCCTGGGCTTCGGGCACCGTCGCAGCGAATGCACGGGGGAGGATCGGTCGACTCACTGCTTCAAATGTGGTGAGTCGGACCATCTACTGAAAGCTTGCAACAAAGCTCCTCACTGCTTCCTTTGTAGTGGGTCGAAGCTGGAAAAGGTCAAGTGCGACCACATAGCTGGTTCCGGGGCATGTCGCGTTTTTAGGCTTGCCCTGGAAAACGCCAAAAAGACGCAAAGCCAACGCCAACCGAAGCCGGCTAGAAGAAGGGGGAAGTAGTTCCCTCTTCTGACAGACCGCGGTCTCCAGCATGCGGTTCCTAGCACGGGGTCTCCCCCTGAAGTAATGTGATAAACGGTCCCGGGGGGAGATTTGCCCGGAACAAGGAGGTGGTTTAGTGGGTAGGGCTTCGGCGAGTCCCACACTTCGTCCGTAAATGGATTCCACCTACCTTCCACAAAAAAAAAAAAAAAAAAAAAAAAAATAATAATAATAATAATAATAATAATAATAATAATAATAATAATAATAATAATTTTTTTTTTGGGTAGGAGGTGGAATGCATTTACGCACACTGAGGGGCTCATTGTCCCCTCAGTAGTGTCGGACTCCCACGAGCTCGATATGTCCCGTGAACTACCGACTAAACCACCTCCCTCGGCACCGAGGACACTAGCCTGGAACTGTTTCACACATTACTTCGGGCTAGGCCTTTGATATTACGCCACTAGGGCAACCTCCTTGGGGAAAAGCTGAGGATTAAGGGCGATCGAGGTCGACCTTTTTCGCCCGAAGAATGGCCTGGACGTAGTGCTGGACACAGTTCCAGTTGCCCTCTCCCTGGAGCATAGCTCCGACGATGTTGTTTGGGCTGACGACCACGCCGATCTCAGATGAAAGCGAGGCTCGGCGGACGTGCCAACGGTCGCACTGAAAGAAAGTGTGCTCGGACGTGTCTGGGATGCCGGGGCAATACAGACAGTCCGGGCTGGCGACTTTGCCCATCCGGTGCAGATAGGCTCGGAAGTACCCGTGCCCAGAAAGAAACTGGGTCAGTAGTAATCGACCTCGCCGTGCTGCCGTTCCACCCATGGTCGGACGGAAGGTATGAGCTGGAAGGTCCAACGTCCCCTCAGCTCGGCTCCCAGTCGCGCTGCCAAGAGTCGAAGCTGCGATCGCGCTCTTCCCTGGCAGCTGTTTCCCGGCCCACTTCAGGCCTCCTCCGGTAAATCGCCTACCTCTCCCTCGCGAGGAAGAGGACGGGAATGACTCCGGCGATCACCATCACAGCAGGCTCGGAGACTGTGCGGTAGGCCGAAGCGACCCGCAGAGCTCCTCGGCGCTGGACTCGGGCAAGCCGGTCTCGGTAGACTCGCTTCTCGAGTGCGTGAGCCCATACCTCCGCCCCGTACAGCAAGACTGACTGGACGGCAGTCATGAGCAAGCGGCGCTTGCAGGAGCGAGGACCGCCGACATTGGGCATAAGCCTACCAAGGGCAGCGACACCCTTAGCGGCTTTGTCGGCGGCGCGCTGGATCTGCTCGCCGAAAGACAGTCTGCTATCGACCATGACTCCCAGGTACTTTGCAGCAGGCTTAGTCTCGAGTGTGACGTCACCTATCTGCACCGGGAACACGGTGTTAATCCTCTTTTTGGTGAGGACGACGATCTCCGTCTTACTGATAGCCAGGGACAAGCCGTGATCTCGCATCCACCCGTTGACCTTGGCCATCACTACGCTGAGCCTCAGTTTTGCCTGCTCGACGTTCCTCGCAGCGATCAAGGCAGCGACATCGTCAGCATAGCCAACGAGGCGGGTCTCATCGGGCATGTCTAGCCTCAGCAAGCTGTCGTAAGACACGTTCCAGAGATCTGGTCCGAGAATGGACCCCTGCGCAGCCCCGGAAGTGATGGGAATGCGCCGCTGACCTTCGGTCGTGTCGTACAATAGAACGCGGTCTGACAAATACGCTTCCAACATACGCAGGAGGTAGGAGGGAACTTGGAACGTATGCTCAAGCGCCCACAGCATATCGCTCCACCTGGCGGAGTTAAAAGCGTTCTTCACGTCGAGCGTGACGAGAAGGACCACGCGGCGCGACCAGTGGTTGTGGTCCTCCGCCCTCCGCACTGCCTCAACTACCTCCTGGATAGCGTCGATGGTAGAGCGACCGGATCTGAAGCCGTACTGCTGCGGGGACAAGTCCCCCGCAGAGACGATGGCCTCGGTCAGCCTGACACGCAGGAGCTTCTCAAGCACTTTCCCGGCCGTGTCGAGCATACACAGGGGTCGGAAAGAAGAAGGGGTCCCCGGTGTGCTCTTCGCCTTCGGAATAAGAACAAGGCGGGCGACCTTCCACAAAGAAAAGAAAACGCCTTCCGCCAGACACGCGTTGAACATATCGAGCAGAAGCCTTGGATTCACCTCCGCAGCGAGCTTGAGCACCTCCGCCGGAATGCCATCGGGACCGGGCGCTCTTCTGGGTCGTAGGGATCGGACGGCGGCGGTGAGTTCCTCTTCCCGGAAAACTGGGAAGGCGCCTACCTCTCCGAATTCCCTGACTGGCCGAACTGGGTGGCTGGGAAACAGTGTATCGACGACGGCGGCCATGGCTTGTGGTTCCATGACCGCAGGTGGTGAGCGAGCCCCTAGCTTCTGGGTTACAAGTTTGTAGCCCGTCCCCCAGGGGTCGTTGTCGATATCCTGACACAGCTGCTTCCAGCACCTGACTTTACTCCGGTTGATGGCACCGCGGGCTCTCGGCGGGCCGCTCTGTGCTCAGCCGATCTGGCATTTGCATCAGGGCGGTTCCTGGCTCGCTGCGCAGCTCGTCGGAGACCAAGGCATCTCCTCCGGAGTTCCGCGATTTCAGGCGTCCACCAGTAAACCGGCTTCTTCCTGTGGCGGCGGGAAACTCCGGGCATCGACTGCTCACACGCGGTCGCGATGAGTCGCATCGTCGATGCTGCCAGATCTTCGGCACTTGCGAAATTCACAATGCTCTGGTCTTTAATTACGTTTTTAAATGTTTCTTTGCTCAGACGACTGGTGTTCCAGCGTCGAGCGAGAGGAGCAGGTTCAGCGCGCAAGCGCGCGCCCTCGGGAAGGACCTTGAAGAGGATCCCCTGGTGGTCGCTAGAGGAGTACTCCTCGCAGACACGCCAGTCGGAGATCCGCTGGACAATCCCTTCAGAGGCAAGGGATATGTCAGGGATCGTCTCTCTGCACCCCGGACGGCGAAAGGTGGAAATGCCGCCCGTGTTGAGGATACAGAGGCCCGACCTGGCAGCCGACTCGAGCACGTAACGACCTCGAGTGTCGGTCCGCGGGGAACCCCATTCCACGGCTTTGGCGTTAAAATCGCCACCGACTATGACCCCGCCAGAGGTTTTCATGATCTCATCCTCAATGGAATCGACCATGTGACGGTAGTCTCCAATCGGTTGGTTTGGCGTGAGGTAACAGGAGAAGACGGTGAAACCCCTGCTCCTCACCCAAACGAAGCCGTTGCCCGATCCGGAATCGAGAACAGGCACCTTCCCGAGGTCCAAAATCCAAATCGCCGCAGTGCCGGAGGGATCCGAGAACCACTGCGCGGAGCGTCGGTTCTGGTACTGCTCACTGAGAAGCAGTAGGTCAGCACCCTGCTCCGTGGCGAATTGGAACAGCAAGTCGTTTGCTGTCCTGCTCCTCTGCATATTAAGTTGCAGAACACTGATCATTTGATTTGTGTCTGGCGAAGCTCCTGGATGGCACGACGGTACTGCCCGCAACGACCTGACCCAGCAGAATGCTTGACCTGGTCGCCCTTCAAGCCGGCTTCTGTACACAGGACACAGGACAACGCGGCACTGCACGCGCTGGCCTTGTGGTCCTGGCCGCCGCACTTGAAGCAGACCTTGCTTCTATCGGGTCCGGGACATTGATTAGCGACGTGACCGAACCCCAGACATTTAAAACATCTGGAGGCCACGAGCTTCTCGCGTACCCGACAGTTAACGTACCAGATCTTCAGGTGGCCCTTCTCCAGGAGCTCCGCTGCTGCTCTGGCTCCCAGCGTGAGGATAGCCACCTTCTGGCCTCGAGCGTTCGCCTTCGAGACGAAAGTCTTCACCTCGACGTCGCCGATGGCGGATTTAACGGCTGCGGTCACCTCCGCCTCGGTCGTCAGCTCGTCGAGATCTCTCACCTCCAGCGTCGACTTGGGCTCGAGAACGCAGACAGTCGCGTTCGCCCCCAAGATGTTCTTCAGGTCTTCGCTGAAGGCGGACTTGCTTTCGGAGGAGTCCCCGAGTTCGACCAGAAGATCGCCGGCTCGGGTCTTCCTCATGGCCTTGATAACGGCGCCCTTCTCATCGGGCTTCGCTTTGCTGCGAATCTCGCCCAGCACGTCGGCGTAGGATTTCCCCTCCGACGGCTTGATGAGAAGAGCGTCTGGCCGTGTCTTGCGTGCCCTCTTCTTCGGCGCCTTCTTGTTGTCCTGGGGGCCGGGCTGGCTTCCAGGCTGCTGAGGCGGGGCTTTCTTCTTCTTCCCCTTCCTCTTAACCACGTCGGTCCATTTCTCGGAGTCCTTGTCCTCCAATGAACCGTCGCTCCTCTTCTTTTTCTCTGCCTCCGGCTGGGCGGGGCTGCTGGCTGCCCGCTTCGATCCGGCAGGCTGGGCCTTAACCCATGTCGATGCGGTCACGGACTCACACGACTGCCAAGACTTCCTCAGCTGAAGGATGTGGTTAAGGCTGACCTCCAGTTGGACTATGCCTTCCTGCACATCCCTGCTGATGTTCTTCTGTCTGCCAGTCGCGGCCTTCATGACAGCGAGGGTGGCGAAGCACTTTTGAAGGTGCTCCTCCTCCTGCTGCCTGGCAAGTGAAATTACCGCCTGGAAGGGGGGCGGGTCGGTGTTCACCGAGTCCACGTCACTGACGGGTGCTTGCTCGGTGAGCACCGGTGTTCTTGTCACCGAGGCAGTTGGCGTCGCTCGGCCTTGTGGCGACCTCGCGACCCGAGGCTTCTGGCCAAAGGGGTCTTCTACGTCGACGTCCCCACTTTGAGAGGGAAGCCGAGGAAATTGCTCCCTCTGGGTCGATTTTGGGGTTAGGGTACCCCGGGATGAATCTTGCACCTTTTGAGACGTTTTTCCTTCTGAACTTGCCATGATGTCTGGATTAGCCCCCAAGACTGGGCGTGTTGTGACCCCCCAAAACAGTACCCCAATGTGATTGTCAAAACCGACCCGTCGCCAGAGCAACTATATCCGTGTTCGACCGCCTCCAAAACACCGGCGGTCCTAGACGAGCAGTGGCCTCGGCAGAGCCCCCCCGTGACCGCAGCAGGGCCCTATCCGGTCGCCAACCGGCATCGCCACGGCCAAGAGGATTTTCGCCGGCTGATAGGGCAGCCAGGTCAGCTGGCTGGGCTGACCCGGGCCCCTGTACTATCCGGCAGCCTGGGAGGTGCAGAACCCAGTTTTTAAGCTGTACCCTCTGCTCATCCTAGACCTCCAATATTTAGTAGATCTGAACTAGAACAAGCCATTTACCAGGTTTTATCAAGATATGTTGAGAAATTAGCGAAATATAGAATTTTACTTATTTCCCATAAGGTTAACATAGAGACAACGTACTGTGTTTACCACTTTCAATATCTCGGTAACCAATGGACATAGAGCAGTAATTCAAGATACTAAATTGTTTGTTTTTTTGAGCTGAATTCAATGGTGCAAACAAAAATTTGATAAATTGTATTTTTCTATGTGAAAAACTCAAAAAACCCATTTTTGGGGGTTTATCCACCTTTACCCCCCCTTCCGGTGGTCCGATTAGGCTGGTTCACGAACTCGTCCGAGTGATTACCACTTTACACGTCTGTACCAAATTTTATTAAGATTGGACCATATTTACGGCCGCTATCGTGTTAACAGACATACAATTTATTATATATATATACAAATTCGAACGAATGGTGTTTTTTGCTTCTGGGGACCCCAAAATGACAAGTTAACATGGTCTCGGACTTAGGTCTTACCATGAGTACTACCGTAATAGCCTATTCCTTTAAGGAAATTCGCTAAAACACATTTATAAAAAATAGGCTCGCCGCTTGGCAATTGGTTCCGATGTTTCATCACTCCCTAGTCTGGTGACCTGAAGTCTGTCTTTGAGATACGATTGAACCCACTTAGTGATTTCTTCACCAAATCCAAAGTGAAGCATTTTTGAAATCAACATATTGTGGTCTATAGAGTCAAATGCCTTGGAATAGTCTAGCATTACCAGGGTACTGTGTACTGTGTACTGTGCCTTGTCTTTATTGTCGATCATATCACTGAATAGGTTCGTAAGGGCAGTACATGTGCTGTGGTTTTTTCTAAAGCCTGACTGAAGTTTTGGGAGCAATTTTTGGACATTTACAAATTCATTTATCTGCTTGATAACCACTTTTTCTAGGATTTTGGATATTGCTGGTAATTTCCAAATAGGTCTTAATTGTTCAACACAAGTTGGGGCTGTTGTTTTAGGTAAGGGACGAATGATACTTTTTTCCAAGCTTTTGGAAATACGCCTTCTTTTAACGATTTATTTATCAGATGCGTAATGGATTTAATGGCAAATGGGCTCACAGCTTTGATAATTTCAATTGATATTTCATCAGTACCTACAGCCCTTGATTTAATTCTATTCATTTCTGCTTTGATGGCTTGTTCAGTGACAGCAACAAATCTAAATTCATCATTAGCTTCATTTTGTCTATTATTCATGAAAAAACCCAGAACATCTCTGTTTATGTCAATGTCAGACCCCATATTTGCAAAGTATCTATTGATTTCACCAGCATCAAAATCATGCACAATTTGTGATTCACTGTTAGTATGTATATCACATTGCTTCAAGCATGTCCAAAAGTCTTTACTATTCTTTGTCGAAGATATTCTATCAATAAAATACATTTTTTTTGCTCTCCAGACCATTTCATTCAGATTATTTATCATGGACTTGTATATTTCCCAATCTCTGGCATTTCGTGTTTTCCAATATTTATTTCTAAGTTTGTTTTTATTTTTCGTCAGAGCTTTGATTTCATTATTTCTTCATGGGGCACTTTTCTTTGTTACCTTTTTGCATGTAATTGGCGCGTGAGTATTAAAAACTTTCAATATATTCGAAGTTATGGCCTTTTCAATGGCATCTACCCCTTTCATTTGCACAATACTCTCCCAGTCCATGTTAGTTAAGTCTTTCACTGCCTCTTCAACATTGAAATTAGAGAAATTTCTGTAATGAATAATCTTTGGTTCCAATTTTTCTTTCTTTAAAATCAGGTCGCAGTAAACTAACTTGTGGTCTGTAATCGCCTTCCCTCTGTGATCTAAGATACTAGCTGCATCAATAACGCCGTTCCTCTTGATCTCGGTCGACTTGTCCACAATAATGTGGTCTATTAAAGTGGCCGAGGTTGCTGTCACTCTTGTCGATTCATTTATCAGTTGTACTGTGTTTGTTTCTTGCAAGAGTCGGTGTAAGTATTTTGACTTATGACACGTTTTGGAGTTCAGATCAATGTTTGTATCACCAATACAGATCACAGAGTTGACTTGGAATGCCAGATCAACAAACAGAGAGTGAAACAAAGAAGCAAGGTAAGTGTACCTCACATTGGGCGGCCTGTAAACTACGCACAGACCAAGTCTCCGCTTCTTAACTTTAAGGACAACACAAAGAGCTTCAATGCCAGAACTTCGGTCTAGTTCTGAAATGACCAATTGCTCATGGTACATTAACTCTTGCTTAATGTACAAGACAACACCCCCACCAACTTCCTCCTCATCATCATCATCATTTGAATTAAATTCAAAATTGCGGTCACTCCGCAACATATTGTAGCCTGATATGTTGTAATTGTCTGATGGTGTGCCAGGAAGAAGCCATGTTTCAGACACTCCAAAGACATCAAAATCAAAATCATGCACAAGAGCACACATTTCTGTGAAACCCGTTTTCAGTGAGCGCATGTTGAGATGTCCAATTCTGAGATTCCGGCTACATCCCCCCCTCACGGCTAGTTTTCCGGCACCGTAGCCACAGCCAAGCCACAGCTAGAGTCACTTTGGACAAAACTATGGGTAGCTACGTCCACCGCGCCCGAAATCAGTCCAGGAACAGGAGAAGGTGCCGAAATACTAACTTCAACTTGGTCACACCGAGGGGAGACTTTTGGTAAGTCCAGAGACCGCAACACAGACGTAGTGACGTTAGCGAACACATGCCCGAGGCGAGAGACACCTCGGCGGCTAAAGTGCACACCATCCCGGACGAGATCCTTTCTACCAATACAACAGTTTGCTTCCACAAAAGTGACACCAAAATTGTCACACATTGATTCCAGCTGAGAATTAAAATTGTGGAGAGCTTTATAGCCAATGTCTCGCCTAATCAGAACACTGTTGAGGATTAATTTTGAATTTGGGAACTGTGTTCTGGCAGTGAACAGCAGGTCCGCCATGGCATGGAGGGTCTCCCGCTTCCCATGCCCCCCATTGTACCCTGGGCCACCACGATAGCCACGTCTTAGATTGTTGCAACCAACATGAAAGTAAATCACACGTAAGTTTACATCTGCATAGCTAAGTAACCTATTTTTTATGTCCAATATTTTTCCCCCAGGATAACATTCAACGAAAGCTCCTTGTTCTTCGCATTTCTTAGCAGAGTATCTCAAATGTGAGTCACCAATGAGAAGCACATACTGGAACATCTTTTCCGTTTGAAAAGGATGCAATGGTGTTCGTTCCACTTGGAGAGGAAGGTTTTTCGGTGAGGTTTGAGACGAGAATGGCGGCAATATAGACGTTTCTGGATCAGATAAAACATTAAGGGTTTCAGGGGATTTCTGTAGATTATGTTGTGGCTGTTTCTGTTGGCAGATAACATTCTTTGAGGACAGCCCTGTCAGTAAATCTACTCTTGTAGAAATCTTCCTATGTCTTTTTAGCGAATTTCCCCTATAGGGAAGAAGCTATTACCGTAGGTCTCATGGTAAGACCTAAGCCCGAGACCATGATATCTTTTCGTTTTGGGGCCACCAGAAGCAAAAAACACCATTCGTTCAAATTTTTATCTATCTATCTATATATATATATATATATATATATATATATATATATATATATATACTAGCAGTTGCCCGTGGCTTCGCTCACGATAAAAATTGTAACTCCCTGCTGACTAAATGAATATAGGGCCACATACTGAGTTTATGATTACACAAATAAGGTACAAAAACGAATGATAACTTTAAGTTAACTAACTAAACTAAATCTAACTTTTATATAGTACATATAATCAAAATAATCAATTAACAAAACAACCATAAAACCATTATGAAAGTAACAAAATTGTAAATCAGCTGTATCCGTATGTGAAGCTTGAACCATCTGCTTGTTGAATGAACATTGAAAACTAAACAAAAGATCATCCATTCCATTTACTAAGGAGAACTTATAAACTTCGACCTCGCCAAGACCCCT
This sequence comes from Flexamia atlantica, assembly GCA_035578135.1. NCBI lineage: Eukaryota > Metazoa > Arthropoda > Insecta > Hemiptera > Cicadellidae > Flexamia > Flexamia atlantica. Next base: position 46,316,812 of record JAQJVK010000002.1, on the reverse strand, counting down.
TAAAAGTTTGAATTTAAAAAAAAAACGTTCTTAGCGGGTGCTTACGCCGTAAAGAACGTCCATGCAAAGGTCCAAGGTTGTAAGACAAGTGGTTTGGGCTGTGCAGTGATAGGTCAGTGGTATTGGACAAATGTAAAGAAGGTAAACTTTCATTAATCAGAAAGATGTTTTCAGGAATCTGCAAAGACCGCTTGTCTGCTGCGACTGGAGTAATTCTATTACTACCCCCCGCAGAAGGTATTTCTATTTGGCCTCCCTGTACTATACATGCGGGCAGATTCAGCGCCCCGCCGACAAAGCCCTCAAGTGTGTCACTGCCCTAGGAAAGCTTACGCCCAATATCGTCAGATATGCTCGCATGTATGGTATTGAGTGGCACTTAGGCAGGATATAAATACCCCGTCGCAGCAGACCGAGTGTACAGTTTTCTGTTTCATGAAAGTATATGTACGTAAAACGTAGAATTTTCCCTTGATTTAATGTCAAAAAAAGTTCTAAGGTTTTTAGGGTCTATCTTGAACGAAAAAATACCCCCGTTACAGCAGACCTCCAGACCTTATTTTATTTCTTCCATAATAATAACATAGGGAATGAGTATGCAGGTCTGCTGCAACAGACATACAGACATTTTGTGGTTTTAAAACAATATCATGTGAATCTGAACCATAAAAGCCACATATACCAAGTTTTATTAAGGTGTGTTGAGTAGTAACCGAGATATAGAATTTTTCTTATTTCCCATGAGGATAAAATAGGGACAATGTGCTGTGTTTTCCGCTTTAAATATCGTTCAAATGGTGTTTTTTGCTTCTGGGAGCCCCAAAGTGAAAAGTTATTATGGCCTCGGGCTTAGGTCTTGCCATGAGACCTATGGTAACAGTTTATTCCTTTAAGGAAATTCGTTAATTCCGTCAATGAAATTCGCTAAAAGACAAAAGCAAAGTCTTTTTCTAATGATGTACATAAAATAAATGGTTTAAATTAGCTCTTTCAATAACAGCTGTTACAGGGAAGAAAGGTCTTTAAATTATCTCTAGTCAGTGATTTATTTTATGTTCTATTCCTGACAGCTGATTTGACATACTACTTTTTTTTTGCTTTTTACATCTGTTTAGATATAAAAAGTTCATAAATTATTTTGTATTCTGCCACAACTTAAACTTGGTCGAGATAAAATAAAATCGTGTTTTAGGATTTTGCAGTTTGATTTCAAAAGTACTTGTGATTTAATAAATTGCCTAAAAATATCAAACATTTTATACTTGATGAGTAGATTCCATGAGCAAATGGATTATGTACGAAAACTAACGATGGATTAAATGCTACTTTTATATAGTACAAAAAAAAAAAAATATTATAAACCAAAACATAAAACTGAATGAAACCATTCAACATCTGTAACGACGAATCCATCAGTGAAGGTAACTACCATCTGCTTGGAACTCTGAAAATGTAAACAAAACATCATCCCCTTTAATTATTATGGGGAAACTTGGTTGAAATCAAATAAAACTCGGTTTTTAGAAGCTTGCTATTTAATTTAAAAAAGACGTACGCTAGTTTTAAGTCGTCTAAAGCCTTCTCATATGTGCATACTACACAGGAAAAAAGTTTCAGCCATAACAGTACTCTAGTTTTTGCGTGAAAAGCGGTCTAAAGTGTGATGTTGAGCGTTACCAACACACATCGTGACATAAATTGAAAAAAGGCTTAATTCAGATTCTCTGACCTTCAAAACGCAAAAATAACCGAAAATTTCATAATTCTAAGCAATGTACAGACAAAACTCTAATTTTATTTATATAGATATATATATATACAGGGTGTCCCGAAATTATGGTAAAATATTTTAGTATATGATAGTACAGGTAAAAATAAGAAAAAAAGTTCATATAAACATAGGTCCAAAAGTGCTTCATTTTCCGTCTGTGTGTCTGTTTGTGATTTTTACATATTTAATCATATCTCATGAACCTCTTAACGTATAAACTTCAAACTTGGTACATGGATGACCACTATTAAGACCTATTTTTTATGAAGTATCAAATTTCTACTTTGTACCATTTCAAAATGGCGACTGTTTTTTGTTTTCAAAGCTAAATATCTTAAAAACCGTAAATTTTAGAAAAATTATACAAGAGACAAAAAAGTTGTGAAATCTAATCCAATTAACGCTGATATTAAGAATGTGATGGTCGGACCACTAACAACGGAGAAACTTTAATTTTTCCAAATAAAAACATGGACATTTCTGACAGTTTGTTCTAAAAGACCATGTTTTTATTCAGAAAAGTTAATATTTCTCCGTTATTAGTAGTCCGATCATCATAATCTTAATATCAGCGTTAATTGGATTAAATTTCACAACTTTTTTGTCTCTTTTATAATTTTTCTAAAAGTTAGGGTTTTTAAGATATTTAGCTTTGAAAACAAAAAACAGTCGCCATTTTGAAATGGTACAAAGTAGAAATTTGATACTACATACAAAAATAGGGCTTAATAGTGGTCATCCATGTACCAAGTTTGAAGTTTATACGTTAAGAGGTTCATGAGATATGATTAAATATGTAAAAATCACAAACAGACACACAGACGGAAAACGAAGCACTTTTGACCTATGTTTATATTAACTTTTTTTCTTATTTTTACCTGAACTATCATATACTAAAATATTTTACCATAATTTCGGGACACCCTGTATATATGTGTGTGTCTGTCAGCACGACAGAGGCTGTAAATATGGTCCGATCTTAATGAAATTTGGTACAGACATGTAAAGTGGTAATCGAACGGACGAGTTCGAAAACCAGCCCGATCGGACCTCCGGAAGGGAGGGTAAGGGGGGATAAACCCCCCCAAAAATGGGTTTTTTGGGGTTTTTACATAGAAAAATAAAAATAATCCAATTTTGGTTAGCACCAGTTAATTCAGCTCAAAAAAACAAACAATTTAGTAATTTGAATCACTGCTCTATGTCCATTGGTTATCGAGATATTGAAACTGGTAAACACAGTACGTTGTCCCAATGTTAACCTTATGGGAAATAAGTAAAATTCTATATCTCGCTTATTTCTCAACATATCTTGATAAAACTTGGTAAATGGCTTCTTCTAGTTCAGATCTACTAAATATTGAACTAAAATCATCCAGTTTTACCGTACCTGTTGCAGCAAACCTACATACTCATTCCCCATGTTATTCTTATGGAGCTTACAAAAACATGTTAAATCTCGCTATATTGGATTGAAATATGTTGTTTTACATTTGAAATTCGCTGAGTATGCAGGTCTGCTGCAACGGGGGTATTTTTTCTTTCAACCTGCTTCAGCTCCCTCCTTCGACACTTCACATCAGTTTCCAAATCATCAATGGAAGTCAATATTCGTTGACGATCTGCAGTCATTTGACTGATCTTCGAATTTGCTGCTGGTTTATTGACTTTGGTAGGCATATTAGATATGCTATTCTTTTGAATATTTGGTTCCCTTTCATTTTTGAGGGATTTTTTATTTTTATTTTTTATTTTTCTCTCTTGGTTTCTTCCTGATTTTTCTTCTTTTTTGTACGATTGGTTTGGTGTCATTCTACTTTTTCAGTGTTGTTCCATTGATTGGCGTCTCACCTATTGTTTTGAGGATTTCAAATCTGTTTAAGATTTCATCTAAGCTTGAATCAAAAGAGAAAACTGAATTTCATCTTGTTTTCCTTTATTACTTTGGACATGCACAGTTTCACTGAAATTGTAGATATTTTCACCCTCCGGTTTATTAAATGTTTTTTCATTTATTATATCAGGCCTCGAGTTCCCTTTGATTACATTTTTACTTTTGTTTAATGATTTTGGGTTTAATTCAAATCTTGAGAGTTCTAATTCAAACATTAAGTCTTCAACTCGAGATTCCAATATATTTTTCTGGAGTGTCAGGCTTTGAATTTCTTTAATCAGAATTTCTGCACATGAGCACTTTTTTGTTTCTGTTGTTTTGTCAAGATTAGATATTATTGGTTCATTGGTACTTTTTTGTATTGCAGGTTTGGTTCTATTTTTCCCATTTTTTGGAACGTTTTCTTTGGTAGCTACTCTTTTAGATATTATTTCTTCTGAGTGTTCTTCTTTCTCAATCTTAGTTTTGATTTCTCCTCCTTTTTCTCTTTTCTGTTTTTCTGCATTTTGTACTTGTCTTCCAGTCATGATGATTGAAGAGTATGTTCTTTTCATAGTAGAGTATTAAATCTGTTGACTTCAAGTTTGTTTTTAAATATATTTATAGGTTATGTAGTTTTAAATCTTAAATTAAATAACTTTTTCGAAAGTTGCAAGGTACTAACAAATTTATAAATACAGATTATTAGTTAAGAAAGATTATTCACTTTATAAAAATCAATGTAAAAGGAAAAAATATTTCAGTTATCAAAATTAATTAGGATAAAAATTTTATGGTGTTGTTTGCTTGTATGATCAGCTGTATATATCAAGATCCAGCGAATCCAGGCCAATGGGAAATGGTACTGATGCGTTAGCATGACTTTTTTCTGTTCTATGTCGTTCTCACAAGGAGTCATGTTGTAAATCAGTGTTTCTCAACCAGTGGTACGCGTACCACTGGTGGTACATGAAGGCCTTTCAGGTGGTACGCAAGAGATTGAAGAAGTAGTAAAAACTTAAATGGTTATCGACGAACGCTGTCCTGTCGAGCAGTAAAGTCACACTTAATGTTAATAATATACTTAGCTGTATTAAAAGTTATTTTAGTTACATTATTTTTGTTTATAATTTTAATAAACTTTTCCAGAATATGTTTTGGTCATAATCAGTGTCATGATATGCCGATATCGTACCATATTTTAGGATAAAATTATTTATTAGAAAATTCGCTATCCGAGCATATACCACATGTAATGATTTTCGATTGCCATTATTGTCTGAACTTAACTTATTTTTATAAAAAACTCAAGATAGCAGAAGTGACAAGACGTATATGACACGGGCTATGGGCTATGAGTGAGTAGCCATCAACGTTTAGTTGTCAAATTCAGTCGAGCCTCTACTGTTTCTCTTTAATTTTAAGAGTAGTTCTTTTTAGCATTATAAAATGTTCTTTTCATTGGAAAAATACTACTACTAGTTTTATAGTGTTAATTTTGTGGTAATACTTGGGTTCGATCTGTTTTATCTTTTTGTAATAGGCTTAAATATAAGCTCGTTGGTGAAAATTATACTTTAAACTACTTTGAACTATTTGTTTGAGTTAAATTTTCAATATAAAATATGAGTAATATGTAAAATCTCAAATTGCAGAAGGAGATTATTTTTTATCGTGTTCTTTGAAATCACGTGAACTTTTAGCGAATTTCCCCCTATAGGGAAGTAGCTATTACCTTAGGCGGCATGGTGAGACTTAAGCCCGGGACCATGTTATTTTTTCGTTTTGAGGTCCCTAGAGCCCAAAAACAAAGTTCGTTCATTTTGGTATATATGTATATATATATATATGTTCACCCAACTATCATTGTGGCAACCGTACATAAGGAAAAGTGTATGCAAAGTGGCGACCGGTGCTTATGACGACCGTATATGGTCGTCATATGCACACTTGGGTTATTTCATCTCCTTTTGACCTGCAGATACGTATGGTGATGACTTAGAAATTTTATTTTGGTCGTCATATTGCGCCTAAAACGTATATTAATAGTTCATGTAATGACCGTGGGTGCGCTAGTGTCGCTGAGTGTATATTTCAATATACGGCATTTGGCGTAATACTGCGACCGGAAAACTTGGCAACACTGGTTCTCCCGGACGCGTATATCCCTCGGTTCTAGGAGATGAGGGTTTTGAGCATGCATGAGAGCATTACGCGGTATTTTTGCTGATTATTGTAAAGTGGACTGTGGTGATACAAAAGAAGTTATTTCGTCTATTTTCCGGGTGGTCGACAACGAAGGGAGGGGAACATAGCGGGGAGTGTTAAGCATTAAAATGCATAACTTTTGAAAGCAGTAAATTATTTGGTGAAAACGTCATTTTAATAACACAAATTTATAAAATATATAACAGAAAGTTATAAAATATAGAACAGAAAGTTATAAAATAAGTTAAAAATAAATTGATTTCAGTTGAAGTTAGTGTGATTTAGATTTTTTTCTGCCGGGCAGTATTCAGTACGTACATGGAGGACGGTGATTGTTTTGGAAACTGCGACGTCAATATCATTCTCAGTGTAAACATATTGAGCTAAATGCTGATGAACAATATTCACCTTTCTTTGGTTTGGGAAATACTAATTCTACCGATAGCTTAATCTGTTGTAGTAATATAGAAATAAGTAACTTTAATAATATGCTGGTTAATTTACAGTCATTTAATACGCTTTTAAATATTATAGGTTTTCTTTCTGAGTGTTGGCTGGATGAGGTGAGAGGGGGATGGGTCTGACTTAAACGAGACTAAACCAATGGGGTTCTAGTCTTACAACGCTTCTTGCAATCTTAAACATGCTTAACTAATCCAAGAAAACACTACCTAAGAAATGCTAACAATAATTTATGTCAAGTTGAATCAAATATAATTTACAATAATTATATAAATTTAACAAAAACATTAATAATTCTTTTTAATTTGATATTTTTTCCAAACAGAACATTAACGAGGAATTATTACATTACAGAGTTTACTTATTCCTTTGCAACTGAACGGAAAGTCTTAACAGATGAACAAAAAATATCTAAATTATCAATTAATGAAAGTGAATATAATTTCAACACAGTCATCTGTGTTACCTATTGAGAGTTACCTATTGAGAGACGTTTTGACACCAACGTCAGTGCGAGAAAATTGGGGGATGAACAGCTTGTGGGACCGGGGCCTGAGTTTTTGAACAGTTTCACTATTTTTAATTTGTTACTTACGATGGAAATACCATCACCGAAGCATCCTCTAGCCTATATTGTATTACTGAAACATTAAAAGGTTTTATTGAATTTATATTTTTTACAAAATTTCCTGATCGCCTAATAAAAAACTAGAACATTGTAAGCACGGTACTCTTACAGATGGAATCTATAATTACCTTGAACTTACATTTCAAATTGAAGGCAATGCCCAGATCACGTATGAATGATTTAATATTGAGTGAAGTACCATATACATTATAATTATAGCGATGAATATTTTAATCCAACAGCCATGACTGCCAGACCTTCGTTAAAATCTGACAGTTTCTCTGGACAATGTTCCCTACAAAGGTAAGAAGAATCAGTAATTTTGATATTCGAATCTTCTTTAATTTGGCTGATATACAGAAATTCGTATTGTTGCAAGCTTCAACATATAACTTAAAGTGCTGGTATTTTTTTTTTTGTAATAAAGGAAATTGAACTGATGTTTAAGTAATTGAAGCTTGCAATGATATGATGGCAAGTAAAATAATAAAGAAAATAGCTATATTTTTTCTTATCTTCGGAATAATGTTCGGAATGAATTACATCACTCATTGTCAGACACTTGGTACACTTTTAAGCCCATTAACAATGCGTGTTTAAACTTTAGTAAATTATAATTCGACTAACGCTCCTGTAGAAAAACTGAATTTACGCAAGTTTCTTTGGGGGCTATCAAGAGTGTTCCCTCAGTAACCAGACACTTTTTAAATTTTGCCAGATACACTGAAAATCTGCCGTGTATCATCTATTATTATTCTCATAGTTACCTCGAGAGTAAGATGGCCAGAATTTTGTAAGAGATTAGGAATAAAACCTTAGCTTTATATTTGAACGTACTTTTGGTACATTTTTCATCCATTCTCTGTCAATCCATACCCTTGCAAGCTTCAACGCTACTTAAACGACTTTTCACTTTCCTAAATGGAAGTGGTCAGATGTTTGAGTAGTATCGAAGCTTGCAATGATATGTATTTGTGTAACCAGGGGTGGATTTGGAAATTTGCCGTCCGGACTTCCGTACGGACTTCCAGCAAGATCGAGATCGTGTGATACTAAAGACAAACAAAAATTTGAATAATATGTTGAAAATAGCCAGGCTATGTAGAAATGAAATAAAGAGAAATTGTAAACCCTTTCTCAACACATTCCAGTTTCGTAACGCGATCACTAATCGTCATCATCGCCTAAATTGACAAAACGGAATACCATAAATTATTTCTTTGTTGTATCTTGACTTAAGTCTAGCTCTTAAACATAAACTCTAGTCAATCATAGAAAAATGGAATACAATGTAAAATAATACCGATTGAATAAATTTAAAAATATAATTTCTACGCTACATAATATAAAGAATTACTGTATTATATGATTACAGTTAATCAAAAAATAGTTTATGATGAAATTCCAATAAAAAATGTCTTATAAAGAATTTTTATTTGTATTATTGGACTTGGTTAATTCGTGCCTGCCGCCTTGGCCGGATCGAGTCGCGTCGTCTTCGGGACAGGACGCGAAGGACGGCGGGCGCGGTGCGATCAGTGATTACCGTTGCTGCCGTTCTTCTTCAGGCATAAACACCATTTTAACAGCCCGTTCCCTTTATGCTAAGAATCACGTACTGATGGCATTGTAAGCTAATCCTCCTGTACCACAAGTTTGTTTTCCAAGTGATTAATTTTTTTGTAACAATGTATTATGAATTAATTGTTGCTGTTAATTTTTTTTTATCTGCTGCCTCTGAAAATTTGTTGATCTGGGCTGCAGCCCCTATAGCCCCCCCTCCTAAATCTGCCACTATTTTAGTTATAAACCAAATTTCATAGTTAGTTTCTGATCCATCTTAACTGTGTTGGGATCATGTGCCGAGAAACTCAGCTTTCATGAAATTACTCAAGCCTGACTGACATACGAGGCCTCTCTATTAATTCAAAATTCCTTTAATTCTTAGAAGCATATGATGTTTTCTTATTTAACCTTCTAGGACAGGCCTTTGCTGGGTACACTATTGAGGCGGGTGAAAAATATTGTGAGGGAGCCAGGCAATGAGAAATCTTAAATAATAGAATTTATTTTTAAATTGCAATTTATTTATACTTTTAATCAGTTTGTAATTTTAATGTAATCGTATAATATCTCATATAGCCTAATCATTGAATCATCATGAAGCTCTGCATGCTTGACTTTAGCTGGGCTGCGCACTTTGGCCCCGTACTGTGGAGAGCGACCACAGAAATGGTACGAACTTACAAGAAAGTAAGGGAAATTTAATCTCTAGAGCTTAATGCAGAATAAAACTTTCAAAGATGATATATTCTAAATGTTTTTATTTTTCAAATTTAATTTTTATCAATGTTTTTTTACGTTTTTCTCCTAGAACAATGAGTTTATCTCGTAAAGTTTGCAGTCAACAGTTCGGAATTTTAGTTGGCTGCTTCTTACTCCTTAATAAGATTGCTTCACATAACCTCAAAACCTTTAATTGTCGCAAAGCTTCAGCTATTCCAGTTTGGCATTTATTTGGTCTCTATTCGTTACCAAAGTCCCATTTCGGACCTTGAGATTTACTGTTTCCATGTTAAACTCCGTCATTTTGCCCCAGAATAGGTCACTTGCATGACGCGTGATGAAATAAACAATTTAGCACTAAAGATTTCAAGGCTAACGTTTAATAGGAATTTGTGGATACTAAGCAAAATAATCCTATTCCCTTTCACTGAATTAGAAAAAAACAGAATGCCTCAGTGATAGTGGAATGGCAGGTCGTCATTTTGCCTCAGTGAACAATTTATTCATGTATAAAGGCTAGAGTGAAAACTGGCAACGCTGTATGTCGCCACAGTGATGGTAAATATTTTGAATGGGGTTCACAACGATAGTTTAATGTAATGTATATTACTGGATGCCACTTTGTTTGTTGCATGTAAAGTCGTCACAATGATGTCTCTGTGGTTTCCTTACAGGTAACAAAAAAACTTGAATTGTGAGTTGATAATATTGTTTCTTGAGTGTAAGTTAGAGTATTTCTATGTAAACATCTAAATATACATAACTCCTCGAGGCGGTTGTCATACTGTAGGTGCTGTGTAAAGTCGCCACAATGATAGTGCGATCTATATATATATATATATATATATATATATATATATATGTGTCCGTAGGCACGATAACTCTCGTAAAAAAAGTCCGATCTTGATAAAATTTGGAACAAACATTTATAGCTATATTCATGACTTTAAGTTCGAAAACCAGCAAGATCGGTACATTCTAAGGCGGTTTTTTTTACTAAATAAAACTTATTTTCAAGATTTAACATATTTCTATTAATTTGATGTAAGTTTAATGGTCAGAATTGAATTCAGCTTAAAAAAATAAACAATATAGCATTTAGAATTATTGCTTTACATCAATCGGTTACTGAGATATCGGATCTGCAAAATGCAGTACATTGTCTTTTGTTTTTCCCTGAAGGGACATAAACTGTCCAAATTCTGGTATGAAATACCCAAATTGTTTATTCAATTTCCCTAAAATGAGATTTAAAAAATAACTAGTGGCTTGAAGGGGCTCAAAGCCCCTTATAAGGAAAATTCAAACAATCAGCCTATTTATTATAGTACAAAACAACTTCATAACAAACTGGCCTTTAGGTCTACCATATGTTAATACTTAGCACATGGTTTTCAATCAAGTACCAGCATCACATGTTTTATGTAAACAAAGCAGACGTTTTTACGATCCCAATCCTTTTTAAATGGCAGTCATTTTACGTAATTTCTCATTTTCTGGTGAATCTCAAGCAATTTCAGTATTTTTCCCGCCATCACGGTATAGAGACCTTTAATTTGAGCCCCCTCCCATCTTTCTACGACATGCCAGACGCCCACGCAAAGAATCGCCTTACGAAATTAAATATATGATAAAACAAACCACATGATTGAATTTAATTTGTTCATGTGATGGTTTGATTTGTTTTTTTTTCTTGGATCTGAGTAGATTGATAATATGTTTGCTGACAGTTATATACTATAACAAGTAACTTTATTAAATATTATCAGAATATGAATAATTATTGAGAAATAAGATCATGAATGATAAAATTTACTTAATTTAGATTAATATTTACATTCTCTCAAAACAACAACTTCCCTAACTTATGTAGAATATGCCCACATATAAAAAATAAATACTTTAGAAATTAACTAAGCATGCAAGTTTGCTGCAACAAGTTTATTTAAATTTTAAGATAAATCATATGTTTGGATTCAATTTTTTCATGTGACTATTTATTTTTGTTTTTATTTTGACTGATTTTAAAACATTGATTGTTCTGTAAACCCCTTGCAAGATAACCCTGATCTTAAAGAAGGTGTTTAAAGCAAATTGCTCCAGACTATGTACCTAATAAACCTGAATTGATTCTTATAATAGGGAGTTGAATAGGCCCAAACATTTCTTAGAAGAAATGTTCACATTCAATGAATTAGACTATGCTTTATCGTCCAAAAAGAAAGACACATGCCCTGGGCATGATGAAGTCTCATACAGCATGATTAAAAAATTACCAAGGAATGCACTTGAGAAACTGTTATTAGTTTATAATAAGATTTGGAATAATGAGATTGAATTACCCAAAATATGGAAAATAACTTACATTACAGCAATCCTCAAACCCAGAACTGACAAAAATAAAGAAGAATCTTATAGACCGATATCTCTTATCCCATGTCTTATGAAAATATTCAACACTATGATAAAAAATAGACTGGAATGGTTCGTGGAGGAAAACAAATTGATACTGGACACTCAATATGGTTTCAGAAAACAAAAAGGCTCTGGAGGTTATTTAATTCATTTGATGACAGATATTAATACAGCCTTATCTCATAAAGAACACACTATGCTGGTATCACTAGACCTATCAAAAGCTTATGATAAGGTTAATATTGCAGTTTTGTTAAGAAAAATGTATTTATTTGGTATCCCTGCTTCTAAGTTCATTTTACATTGCCAAAAATGGCTAATGGATAGACTGATTAATTTAAAATCACCAAAGCCCTCAGAAAATTATTCTAGAATTACCTGCAGAGGTTTACCGCAAGGGAGTGTTTTAAGTCCTACTCTTTTCTCCTTATATATAGCAGATATCAATCATGAATTACCACAAAATGTAAAATCCCTTCAATATGCTGATGATATTGTCTTGTACTGCTCAGATAAAAGTCTTGTAAAATCAATTGAAAGCACGCAAATGGCTTTGTATCAACTTGAACTTTATGCCGAAAGATTAGGCCTAGAATACAATCCAAATAAATGTAAAACAATGTGTTTCTCAAGAAGTAGAGCTTTTCTAGAGGACATAATACAACTGAAGTTGCAAAGTCAATTAATCCCAGTTTACAGAAGCATAAAACTGTTAGGTGTTACCTTAGATGACAAACTCACTTTTAAAGATCACATTGAAAACGTACAGAGTCAAGGACTAAAGGATATCAATATTCTTAAGGTAATGGCTTGTGGCAAAAAAGGCGCTCAACCTTGTTTTGTCGTACAAATTTATCAAAGTCTTATTCGCCCTAAACTTGAATATGCTAGTTTTTTATTTGGACATATTGCCAATTCTCACCTTAACAAACTGGAAATGATCCAGAATCAAGCTTTGAGAATAGCCACAGGAGCCTATAAAACAACACCTATCATTGCCTTAAACACAGAGACAGCTTGCATGCCACTGAATAACAGAAGAACTCTGCTAACTGAAAGATTGACCTATAAAATACTAACTGATTATGACCACCCTGCTCATAACCCACTTGTATATTTAAATAATATTAGTATGCACATGCCTTACTGGACAAAAAAGAAAAAACCTTTGTTTATCACAACAACTAATACTACAGTAAATATGAACCCAGAACTTTTTAACATCCCTCAAAGAAGGAAAATCTACGACTTTGATAAACCACTACATATGTTAGAAGACATAACATGCAAAACAAACTATGAGTGCCCAATAATCAATAAACAAGAGGTTAATGATTTGAGGATTAGACTACAACACTTGTTTACAACAAACATTACCTACAAAGACCACCTACAAATATATACCGATGGTTCTAAAATCTCAGATGGAGTTGGCGCTGCCTTCTATATCCCAGAAATACAAATTAGATCTAAATATAAGTTAAAAAATTATATGTCTAACTATACAACAGAACTGTATGCCATTTACAAAAGTATAAAATACTGCCAGACCTTGGAAAATAAAAGCATAGTAATTTTTTCGGATTCACAATCTGCTATAAAGGCAATTGAGGGTTTCAAAGGTCTCAAAAAGAATGAGGATATTGTCCTCAAGATAGTGGATTGTATTCTAAAGGATCAAAGGAAATATGTTATTCACTGGGTACCAAGTCATGTTGGCATTAATAATAATGAAGTAGTTGACCGATTGGCCAGGGAGGCAATCTCAGATGGTGAACCAGCTAATGACATTCACATACCAATGTCAGATTTTAAGCAACAAAGACAAAAGTGGCACAAAGAACAGTATAATTGTATCGTAAACAACTCAACTAAAGCACAATGGTATAAAGCTATACAAGATAAATTCCCTAACAAACCCTGGTTTAGTCAAACTAATTTAACTAGATATCCTATACTCTTATACAAGTAGTGTTATCTTGTATGTATGCTTGCTTGCTTGCTTGCACAACGATCTCAAAAACGGCTCCGAGGATTTCCTTCAAAGTCTGGAAATAAGTAATTTAAGACTCAAAAACGTCTTTTATACAGATTACTTGGCCAGAGAAAATCTAATAACGTAATAAATCGAATTTTAAAGTTGTAAAATTTAAACATTGGCCTTATGGGTTGCCGTGATAGCAACGAAAATAAACAAGGAAAGTGTAAACAAATGAAGTAATCATAACAGCTGTTTGGAATCTACAGCCATTAAGGGAAAATACAGCAATTGGGATGAAGAGACCATGGAGCAATAAAAAAGGTTTCTATTTATCAATTTTATGACATTGAAATATTTTATAGTAACTGGATGAACTGGTAAACATGAAATAACACCGAGCAAGGCTCGGTCCACCAGGTACTATACTCTTACATGAGTAATGTTATCTTGCTTGCTTGTATGCTTGCTTGCACAATTATCTCAAAAACGGCTCCGAGGATTTCCTTCAAAGTCTGTAAATAAGTAATTTATGACTAAAAAACGTCTTTTATGCAGATTACTTGGCCAGAGAAAATCTAATAACGTAATAAATCGAATTTTAAAGTTGTAAAATTTTAACATTGGCCTTATGGGTTGCCGTGATAGCAACGAAAATAAACAAGGAAAGTGTAAACAAATGAAGTAATCATAACAGCTGATTGGAATCTACAGCCATCAAGGGAAAATACAGCAAATGGGATGAAGAGTCCATGGAGCAATAAAAAAGGTTTCTATTTATTAATTTTATGACATTGAAATATTTTATAGTAACTGGATGAACAGGTAAATATGAAATAACACAGAGCAAGGCTCGGCCCACCAGGTACTGAAATAATAAATATATGCAAATTAAGATTTGGCCATGCCAGAGTAAACAGTTATCTTTTTTCAAAAAACATGTATTTCACACCCCTATGCCTAGAATGTACTCTTGGACAAAGTGAAACTTTGGAACATTTATTTTGGTTGTGCCCCAAATTTGAATTTTTTAGAAAATCTTTCCTTAAAGAAACGTATAAACTATATAAAACAAATTTAATAAATGCACTGAAATCAAATAATGACATAGTCTACAGGGAGATTAATATATTTTTAAAAGAAGCAAAAAAGAATATTTAAAAATAAAAAACATAAAGTGATAACATCTTTGGAAGATCTATCTTATCAAATCTTGGTTTAACGAAACTGAAGATCAACCGTAGAAGCAAAGTGGAATAGTTCACCTCGAGGCTGCATGGTTTCTTACTCCTTAGCCTGATTTGACAAAAAAGAATAATAAAAAAAAACATTGATTGTATGTTTGCTTAAATTTTTATTATACTATAATAAGGATACACTTATAAAAAAATATTAGACTAATAATTATAAGAATAACAAAAAGAATATTGTTGGAATGGATACCGATGTGATTCCCATGATCATTTCCCTTATATCTAAAGCTGCTCTAATCGATATGTAATATACTTTTTGCATTAATTACATAAAATGTTTGAAACATTTTCTTGTACATAAGTAAATAAGTTCCCATATAAAAATTAATTCTTTAGAAATTCGCTGAGTACGCAGGTTTGCTGCGACGGGGGTATTTTCTTGTTAGCGGAATTCAGATTAACATTCAAGTGATTTTTGTCATAAGGCTATAAGAATTACTGAGCAGAGCTGAGGTAAACATGTAATTTGTCAAAATATCCTTCAAATCAAAATACAATCTAAAAATTTACATTGTGGAGTAAATAAAATATATTTAGCTGGGAATAACAAAACCGTCAACGGACAACTATGAGCATTGTTGGAGGGGATCCCTCAGTGGAAGGGGGGTCCTTGCGATGGTACGCCAAAATATTAAAAATGTGGTAGGTGGTACGTGGACACCAAAAGGTTGGGAACCACTGTTGTAAATACCGGGCGTTTCAAAATGAAAGAGCAGATTTCACATATGTATTACTTGAAACCCATAAATCGACGAAGTATGATTTACATGGCATTGGATAGAGCAAAGAATGAAGTTTCATTGTTATATCAGCTGATAGCCTGTTATTATTTCCTAACACAAAATGTTGTTTCTTTTCATTACATTCTTGTAATTGAAAAAATTGCGACTCCTCAAGAAAAATTCCTCATTTTTCGACGTTGGCCTCCCAGATCGCCAGACCTCACTCCATGTGATTTTTATCTTTGGGGCTACATAAAAGACAGGGGTTCTGTCCCACCATCGCCTGCTTCGCTTCAAGAACTCAGAGTACGCATAACAGAAGCTGTTGAATCAATTACTCCAGACACTTTGGCCAATGTATGGCGAGAAATCGACCACCGATTTGATGTATGTCGTGCTACACAAGGGGCCCATATCGAATGCATTAAACCTCAGTAAAATAAACTTAAAATGTCCCTCTGATTGTTTGTATTTTTACATGTATATAATTAAATAAAGATTGTCTGTTATTAGAATATGAAATCTGCTCTTTCATTTTGAACCGCCCTGTAGTTGTCCAAATGTTTAGGCTTGTCAGTTTCGCCCTTGGACGACGATAGTGAACTCCCATAATCAAATGTTGGTCTTTGGTCAAAGGCAATTGATTACGGGAACAACAAAATCATTTACTATCTCCTATCATTTCAAAATAAAGAACATCACGATTTACTCAGAATCTTGAAATGTACGATGGTTTTAAATGTTAAAATACCGGTTCGTTAAAAATATAAATGTTTGTATTGCAAAAGTAGCGGAAAAGTAGCGTCAAATTCCGCTACTCGCTACAGCTACAAGCTATGCATTTTAAAAAGTAGCGGCGCTAGGCTTTCGCTACTAATAAAGTAGCTCGCTACTGTAGCGCTGCTACTTGTAGCGCGCTACTCCCCAACACTGGATGTTAAGCTTTAAAATGAAAGTATCCTGAGCTGAAAATTAGTCGACTGGCTAGGATCTGTTGCAGTCAGACAATTGCTTGGTGTGTGCATTATTGTGATATATGCAGTTTTATTGTAGTCACATATTACATTGGTGTTAGTTTCACCTTGGTTTTAAAAATTATGTTTTTTTTGGTTAGTTTCCTTGATTGTACTTCTTCAAATACCCTTTTAACTAATATTCCCCCAACAAACACTCAACACTAAAAAATGAAAAATAAATTTTAAATCTTTTTCTACTGAAGTTATTTATTTACAATGTATTACTTTTCACCATTTTATATTTGGTGACGTATCAATACTGTTACTGTATTTCAAAATAAACTTGATGAATTTTACATGTGCACTGTAAAATTAACGAATGAATAATATTTACAAGAATTTGTCAAAGTTTAAATTGGTCTTAATCATTTCATAAAATTTGTGTTAAATATTTCATAAACGTTTGTTGTAAAGCAAATTTTATAAAAACGTTGCAATTCATCAAAAACATTATCGGTTGGGCAGGGATGCAGGGGCTGCCGACACTAGCAGGAGAGCCAAACGGGCTGCCGCTGACGTACCGGCTGCTGCCCGAGTACCTGCAGGAGCTGGGCTACGTGACCCGAGCCGTGGGCAAGTGGCACCTCGGCTTCTACAAGAAGGAGTACCTCCCGGTGTACCGCGGCTTCCAGTCCCACTTCGGCCTTTGGGCGGGTTTCACCAGCTACTACGACTACTTGCTGCAGGACAACGTGAGTTCAGTCATTGCCACCTCTAGTAATAAGGCCGCGGTCTTCAACCTGGCAACGCCGCTCGAAAAAATAGTACCATAAGATAGTATGAATAGCAAACAGCTGAACCTTTAGGTGTGATTTTGCCATTTACTAGCACCGAGGCCTTGTATTAGAGATGGCTATGTACAGTTCGCGCATTATATCTCCGGCTATGGCTACTACACTACTGACCATATCACATGATATTTTAAACATATGATTTTGGTAAACAAAGCGTTTAACAAACAGCGGGATTTTATACCAATGTTTTCAGAAAAGTACCCTCTCTTCCTCCCACGCTTAGCAACCAGCAGACTCTGTCATTGCCAGAGACGTAATGCACAAATTTTACAGTGCTATACTGTCACTGAGATAGTGATACAATCTTGTGTACACAGCCGATGGGTAAATTTATCCACTTGAGGATTTGCAAATGAAAATAGTGGTATAATCATTTATAAAACTTTTTGTGTAAAATATCATACCTGGATTTGAATATTTAAGAGGATGCAGTAGCGACAATACAAATTATTTTTCATAGGTAAAAGCTATTTGTTTAGGTATCAGTTGTTGGACTATTTTTAGGATCCCAAGGAACTGTAACAAAGTTTTTGATCGCATATTGGACTCAAAATCAACATCAAAATAGTTTAATTAAAAATTTACCAATTATTTTTAGAAAAATTCCACTGGAGTTTTACAAAATCATTTATATGCTCAAAAGTGATATAATTTTAAGATTAATATGGCCTAAATCAAATTTATTATTGTAAAAAAATGCCTGTAAAAAAGAAATTCTTTTGGTAGCCTTTATAATAATGCAAATTTCATTGAAAAGAAATAAATTTGTATAAATTTATGTTAATATATTTTCTTATTCATGCTTTTGTGTTATTTAATCGTTTCTTGACAGTTATACAGGCAAACGATAAATGTGTGAAAACATAATATCCAAGGATGTCTCATTTTAACAACATTTTTTGTTGTCGATTGAATGAAGTAATTTTCACCCATCTTTCACATAACTTGTTCATTGTAATATAAATACCAAATACTGATGATCAGCAGTTAATTTATGGGTATAATTTTTTAATGTTTAAATAAATCATAAATATATTTTTATTCTTGAATTTTTTATTCTGATATCATTTCTCCAGTATGGTGGTGTGGAGTACAACGGCTTCGACTTACACAGAGACACAGCCCCAGCGTGGGAGTACAGCGGGCGATACGCGACGGATCTCTTCACCGATGAGGCGGTTGACATCATTCAGCGCCACAACAAGGTCTGTGTGTTAGAGAGTATTTGTGTTAATGAGTATTGCTGAACGACATATAACATATAACAATTTAATTTTATCTACTACAGCATTAGGCGGGTGGCAAAAATTGGAAACTCCAGCTGTGTAAATAACTTGGTTAGAGACAGCTCCATTCCTCTTCACATTTGAGTAGTTGGATATATTTCCAACAGATAGAAGCACATTTTTCTTGGGTATGAATCAACTGAATTCAGTTAAGAGAATCAACTAGATTGAACTATATAACAATACCCCCGTTGCAGCAGACCTGCATACTCAGCGAATTTCAATTGTGAAAAAACATATTTAGATCGAAAATAGTAAGATATGACACGTTTTTGAAATCCCCATCAGAAT
Organism: Flexamia atlantica; assembly: GCA_035578135.1. Classification (NCBI taxonomy): domain Eukaryota; kingdom Metazoa; phylum Arthropoda; class Insecta; order Hemiptera; family Cicadellidae; genus Flexamia; species Flexamia atlantica. The sequence continues at coordinate 46,297,829 of JAQJVK010000002.1, read as the reverse complement.
AACATGGGGAAAGAGTATGCAGGTTTGCTGAGATAGGTATGTTAAAAGTGGGTGATTTTAATTCAATATTTAGTACATCTTAACTAGATGAAACCGTATTCTAAGTTTCATCAAGATATGTCAAGAAATAAGGATGAAATCGATTTTTAGCGAATTTCCCCTATAGGGAAGAAGCTATTACCGTAGGTCTCATGGTAAGACCTAAGCCCGAGACCATGATAACTTTTTGTTTTGGGGCCACCAGAAGCAGAAAACACCATTCGTTTGAGTTTTTATATATATAATTAAAGAGAGAAAGAAATTCCTTAATATAAATATTAAGGAACATTCTATATATATATATGTGTCTGTAAGACCGATAGCGGCCGTAAAAATGGTCCGATCTTCATGAAATTTGGTACAGACATGTAAAGTGGTAATCCCTCGGACGAGTTCGTAAGCCAGCCCAATCGGACCACCGGAAGGGGGGGTAAAGGGGGATAAACTTCCCCAAAAATGGGTTTTTTGAGTTTTTTACATAGGAAAATCAAATTTATTGAATTTTTGTTAGCACCATTGAATTCAGCTCAAAAAAAAAAAACAATTTAGTATCTAGAATCACCGCTCTATGTCCATTGGTTACCGAGATATTGAAAGTGGTAAACACAGTACGTTGTCCCAATGTTAACCTTATGGGAAATAAGTCAAATTCTATATCTTGCTTATTTCTCAACATATCTTGATAAAACTTGGTAAATAGCTTCTTCTAGTTCAGATCTACTGAATATTGAATTAAAACCATCAGTTTTAATATACCTTTAGCAGCAAACATGCGTACTCATTCCCCATGTTATTATTATGGAGATTACCAAAACATGTCAAATCTCGGTATGTTGGATTGAAATAAGTTGTTTTGCATTTGAAATTCGCTGAGTATGCAGGTCTGCTGCAACGGGGGTATTTTTATTTCCCATAAGGATGACATGGGGAAGGAGTATGCAGGTTTGCTGCCACGAAAATGGAACTATAGGGGATTTTAGACTAAAATACATTAGATCTTATCTAGATGAAGTCACAAACCAAGTTTTATTAAGATATGTTGAGAAATAAGCGCGATATAGAATTTTACTTATATCCCATAAGATTAACATTGGGACAACGTACTGTGTTTACCACTTGAAGAGTGCAGGAAAAGAACGTGTTAAGTCACTTTTTCAAATTTTACAGGAGAGGAAATTTTAAGTTAAAAGACTTAAAAAACTTAGTTTAAATTATAAATTTATTACATTGTTTTTTAATAAATTTGTGAAAGTATTACTCCAAGTGGTAAACATGTTCAAGAGTGAAAATGTTCAGTAATTAGCTTTAAAGAAATTAAAACTGAAGCAATGTCTAACTTGAATCAAGAATCAAGAATCAAGAATCAAGAACTTTATTAATCTTTAGACATACAGAGATGCATTCGATTTCGTCATACTTAAAGTATAATTAATTTCAATTAACAATCAACATGAACCTACATCAATTAATTTAAAACATACAGCCTTGGAAACAATTCACAAAAAATAAATAGTATAACGTTAAAACAGTAAAAGTAATATATATACACTTATTATGATCTGTTCAGCATTTAGCCATCAAATATTGCTTGTAACTGACTACCTTCAGTTAATATGAAATCATCAACCTTGTAAAAAACCTGATCTTTTAGCCAATTACTCAGGCACTTTTTAAATTTAGGAAGACTGACAGTTTGAGCTGAGTGAGGCAGTTTGTTGAATAGTCTTCTTTTCATACAAAATGTATTTTTATTTGTTTTTGACAGTCTAACAGGAAGTAGATCTAAAGCATAATTTTTTCGTGTGTTGTAATTATGAATTTCAGATCTATTTGTATATTTTAAAACATTTTCTTTTACATCTAATAGGCTAAAATATATATACAAACATGGGGTTGTCATTATTTTTAGTTCTTTGAAAACAGGGTAGCATGACTCACGATTATCTAACCCTTTTATAACTCTTAGAGCATATTTCTGCCATTTAAAAACTTGTTCAATATTAGCACTGTTACCCCATAAAGTAATTCCATATATAATTTGCGAGTGAAAGAAAGCATAATAGGCATTAATTAACATGTCATTACTAACACTAAGTTTAAGTTTCCTTAGTAAATAAGTAATCCTAGATAGTTTTTTACAGAGGTTTTGTATATGTACATCCCACTTCAAAGTGCTATCCAGGTGTATCCCTAACAGTTTAATAGATTGTTCTTGAAATGGTCTACTTAATGAGAAAATAATTGATTCTGTTTTTTTGTTATTAATAAGTAAATTGTTTGTTTTAAACCAGTCCACTGCATTACTTATTGCTACATTCTTATCAAACTGCAGTTTTTCAATATCTTTCCCTGACTGTACCAACGTAGTATCATCTGCGTATAATATTGATCTACATGAAATACTACTTGGAAAATCATTTATTGCAATTAAAAATAGAAAAGGGCCCAAGACAGATCCTTGAGGAACACCCGATTTAATTAATTGAATGTTAGAAATGTCATTACTTTGATAAACTATCTGTTTTCTATTACATAGATAAGATGTCATTAAACTAAGTTCTTTGTCCCTCAGACCATAAAATTGAAGTTTTTTCAGTAAGATTTTGTGTGAGATACAGTCAAATGCTTTGGTTAAATCAATCAGTGTAGCACAAGTCAGCATTTTGTCTTCAAAGCCATTTAAAATAAAATTGACTACATTTTCGACTGCTTTGATTGTACTCAAACCTCTTATGAAACCAAATTGTTCAGCACAAAGAAACTTATTATCTACAAAGAAATTATACAGTTGATCTTTTATGCAAGCTTCAAAAATCTTACTAACTATAGGGACTAATGATATAGGCCTATAGCTCGATGGATCAGACTTTGTTCCTTTCTTAAAAATGGGTACAACCTTAGTAACCTTTAGAACATCCGGAAAAATTCCTAGAAATAAAGCCCTATTAAACATAAATACTAAGGGTTCGACTATTAAATAAATTATTTCTTTTATTATTCTATTTGACAACCCATAATAATCCTCACTATTAGATGTGCTAAAACTACCAACAATCTTTTTTACATGCTGAACTGTTATGCTCTGCCAAACAAACAAATTTCTTTGCATGATATTATTTACATTCACATATCTATTTACATATTGCATTGCCCCTATGTCATCAATGGGTGTATTTTTGTTAATTTCAGTTGCCACATTAACAAAATAATTGTTAAAATCATTCGATTTAATTGGACACTTGATACCTATACTATGTTTTCCCGATTCTTCCCTAACGACCTTCCAAGCGGCTTTGCATTTATTTTTAGAATTTTCAATAAATTCACTATTACATTGTTTTTTTGCCTCATTTATTTTGAATTTGTAATGTTTTTTCTCTATTTGATACAGTTCTTTTAATTGATTTTTCCTATCTAGATTGTCATCACTGCATTGAACATACTTATCATAACACACACTAACTTTATCTTTGATATTTTTCAATTCTTCATTGTACCATTTGTTTGTTTGTTTTCGTTTATTTTTTCTCTGCTTTTTTGATTTAAGGGGACAACATTTCTCAAAAGAATCTCTAAGAAAACTTAATACGTTAGAAAACATCAGATCTACATTATTCTCTGAAAGCAAGCAACTCCAATCAGTCATACTTAATACTAATTTAAAACTATTGATAGCCTCTACAGACAGATCCCTATAAGTATATGATGAAACTTCTTTCTCACTATTAACTGTATTTTCCTTAATTATCTGACAAAACAAGCCATCATGATCCGAGATGTGTGGTTTAAAAACAAGGCAATTAGTTATATTGTATTGAATATTTGTAATTACATTATCGATACAAGCTAACCCTCTAGTAGGCTTTTTGTTTAAGCAATATAAATCATATGATCTCAAAAGATTCAAAAAATGTTGTGATTCCTGTGAGTTCTCAAGAATATCAATATTAAAATCTCCTGAGATAATCAGGTCATGTTGAGGCATAAACTTTCTGGTAATAAATCCTAAGAAATTGTCTAATTTGCTAAAAAATAAGTTTATGTCAGATTGAGGAGTTCGGTATATACTAACTACAATTGTTCCGTAACTCTTTAAAATAATAGTAACTACTTCAAATACACATACAGAACTATAAAACAACAAACATTTAATATTTCAAAATCTAACCCTTCCCTAACAAACACAGAGCATCCTCCACGTTGAAGTGGTTCGCCTCTACAATACATATCAGCAAGCACAAAGCCTGCAGGTAAATAAAAACATTTCTCACATGAATTAAGCCAATGCTCATTCAGACAAATTACATTACAGTCAAATTCATCTAATATTAATTCAAGCATCCCTACCTTTTTCCTTAATGACTGAATATTTAAATGAATTAAATTAAGTTGTTTATTATTTACTATTTTTTTACAGTTTACACTATAAGCACTATCTTGTACTCTTTGGTTAGTACTATTTTCTAGCTTGGAGGCTGTGATATTCTTCAGGATTGTTTTACGCTTCCTGTAGTAGTCTCGTTTCCCAAGTCTGCATGAATTACTACTCCAGTGTTATTTGTAGATGACTGACAGTCCTTGGTTCTACCTTGAGTAGACCTGACCAGCGCTTCACAGATTTGTTCAGAGAGCCACTCTTTCCCACGTACATTCAGATGCATGCCCTGCCTTGTATGATACTGCCTTGCTGCTTTACTGGACTCCACTAGAGAAACGTTGCTATATTCATCGCACAACTTTTTCAATTCACTGTTAGTTTTCGACACCTCATTGTTTATACAAGACCAACCAGCTAAGTCATATCTATTGGGAACATCAACAACAACAAATTTTGTGTCCTTTTTTTCATTCAGCACATTTCTAATTCCACTTAGAAAATTATTAGCTTCATTTTTTGAAACATCGTTTGTACCTGTAATGATAACACATATATCCTCCTTCTCTAAGTTTTCATTATTGAACATATTTAAGACCTGTTCAGTGCACCCACCAGGCCTCACAAAGCCCACTGCTTCATACAGGTGCTGCTTTCTGTTTATATGCCAAGATATATTCTTCCCATGGCTGTCAGCACAGATTAACATTTTCTTCTTTTTTTCTTTAGCTACTTTGTTGCTAATTTCACTTGTAGATGTCTTATTCATTGCTAAAATATCCTCATTGTTGCTGTCATTAGGTTCTATGTAAAGTGGCTCAAAGCGACTTTGAGATATGAAAGAAATGTCTGGTTCAATATAATTTGCCTGAAGTAATTTATTTGTTTTACCATTATGTCTTTTCTTTACCACTGTGGTGAATAAGGTTTCCTTGTCTACATATGCAGTTGTATGTGGTTCAGCCACAGATGCATTAATAGAAATAGGTGTGGGTGTAGATGTACATTGTCTCAAGTGTTGAACACCCAGACTACGGTTACCTTAGAAGACTCAATGTTGTGACTACTATTAATATTACTTAATTGTTTTTTAAGGAGTAATAATTCCTCAGTTAAGATTACTATTTTTTCTTCTTTTTGTAGGACGAGTGTTTCTAGTTGAGTGTTGTGACTCCTAAGTTCGTTGATTTGTTTATTCGCTTCACATAAATCTTCATTTTGAGTTTTAACCATAGTAACTAAATTCTCCACTTCATTTCTAAGTTCCTTGTTTATCTCATTTGTTATGATTGTTGTGTTTTTGATTTCTTCTTCAATATGAATTTCATTTTCATTATTGTAATCATTATTTTCATTTATACTTTCTTTGTCTGCCTCAGAAATTGAACATTTCTCACAGAACCAGCCTAGTTGTAGTTTACCTATTTTTTTGTATTCTTCAGCATCCATATCAATACATTTATAATGGTACCAATCGTTACAGCTTCCTTGACAAAAAACAGCTTTAGCACTCTTACTGACGTTTTTTAAGCATTTACCACAAGGATGTTTAGGCTTTTTCATTTTATGACTTAAGAAATATATATTTTTTTACAATTTGCTTATGAAAGTTTTAATTTCAAAAATTACCTTTTAATTTCAAAAATTAGCTCAATGTCAATTATTCAACAATAATTGTTTACTTGAGAGAGAATATCCGAATATTTCCTGTTATCAGTAGTCTGTTGACGGACCATCCGTTGGTGACCTTATCTATATTGACAGGTTCAAGTAACATAACAGGAATCAAGTTATGAAGTCCTGCACTAATTAGTACAAGTGATAAGTGGGCGAAGTTAGTTTAAGTGTTTACCTTTATCTGATAGTGAAACCAGAGTAATTATTGGCAACAGTAAGTAAGATAACTTGTTTTTAACATACTTCCCCACATATTAAATCTTAAAAACTTCACAAATTAAACTTAAAATCAGAGCACTTTAACAGAGTTTATTCAATGTCCGCCATCTTGGATCTTGAATGGAAAACAACATGTTAAGTCGCACTTACCGGGGAAAAACGTGATAAGTCCAAGTCTTGCATAAAGCCTTTGTGATAATTATCACAATATCAGCCTTTATATAAAATGGTCACATAATAAACAAATTCATGTTACCGGTACCTACTAAAGTTCTAACATATTGTTTAAGTGTTTTTAAAATAAAAAAAATAAAAACAGCTGAGAGTAAACAGGTGATTTGGACTAACCACGTTCTTTCCTTGTCTTGGGACTTAACACGGTTTTCCCTTATCAAAAGTGAAATTTCTCTTGGACTACACACGTTCTTTCCGTGTACTGGGACTTATCAAGATTTTTCCCTGCATAGCTAAAATTAAAAGTGGAATATCTCCTGGACTAAGCATTTATTTGCTTTTCTCCTTTCACAATTTCATCTGCAGACTATGAGCTATACAAAACCATCTGTAACTGCAAATTGAAAAAAATTGGACTTAACACGTTCTTTCCCTGCACTCTTCACTTTCAATATCTCAGTAACCAATGGACATAGAGCAATGATTCAAAATTCAAAATTGTTTGTTTTTTTGAGCTGAATTCAATGGTGCTAACTAAAATTAGATTATTTATATTTTTATATGTGAAAAAACCAAAAAAACCATTTTTGGGGGGGTTTATCCCCCTTTACCCCCCCTTCCAGTGGTCCGATCAGGCTGGTTTTCGAACTCATCCGAATAATGACTACTTTACACACCTATGCCAAATTTCATTTCGATCGGACCATTTTTGCAAGCGCTATCGTGCTTACAGACACACACACACACACACATATATATATATATATATATATATATATACAAATTTGAACGAATAGTTTTTTTGGTATCTGGGGGCACCAAAACGAAAAGTTATGATGGTCCCGCACTTAGGTCTTACCATGAGACCTACGGTAATAGCTTCTTCCCTATAGGGGAAATTCGCTAACTTGATAGGGAAAATTAGCTAATAAAAAGACTTTTAAGATTAAAAAAGAACGACTAAACATTACTTTTAAACATTTAAAACTACTAAGGTCGAGTTAAGGTTGTTCTATGTCAACAACTAAAATAGTAAATATAAAACAAAATTAATCATCACGTATTTTAATGATCAGTTGATTTTGGAGAACGTAAACAAAGAGCATAACTGTCTATAACATTGTGGGTAAATGGTTAGCCATAATACATATTTTAAACGCCAGCAGCACACTCATTCATCCGTCTAATGCTGTGTTCAGAACTGTAAGGCTTTGGTGTCTCTGTACACCAAACCTTAATCGTGTCAAATAAAGTTCGCTCTGTTTTACAAAAAAATATGATTGGATATGTAAAGGAACTTTTATGAATTTAACAATCCCTCTTAACAACCCCTTCATGGTTCTATCCCACACATACAATTGATTTGTGAGGTTTTACAGAACAGCTACTTTTGTATAGAAATAGTCACCCATTAGTACATACTTTGGGCCAATGTTAGCAAATGGGGTTTAAAACTGACCAGGAATGCATTTTCCTGATGGAATTGTAAGTTTTATAACGTTTGAGGGCAGCGTTAACTTATAATCAACATTCAACGGTTGTAGTTAGTTGAAGAATAATTGCAAAGAGGATATTATTGTAATAATACGAGGTATGTTCAGAAAGTAAGTTCCGTTTGGGAATACAAAAATCCTCAATGCATTTAAAACATTATTATTATATACATCTTAAAGAACGTACCTTAAACTACTTTTCTTCATAGTTCCCACATAATATCTAGGCACTTGTCATATCTAGGGAGAAGCTTTTTAATTCGTACTGAAAAGAATTCTGCCGCCTGTTCACGCAGCCACCCGCTGACGCCATCTTCAAGTTCATCGTCATTCACAAACCGAGAAAGGTTACAATGGTGTGCAGAAGAGTTCGTGAAATTTGTGGGAAACACTCAGAGGGATCAGTAATTTTAAATTTCCTTTTTTCCCGAACTTCAAAGATGGTTGCACTAACGTCCACGATGAAGAGAGGAGCGGCCAACCATCTGTCGTTACTGACGATCTCGTTGCCAAAATCAATGACACAGTTCGGGAAAAAAGGAAATTCAAAATTACTGATCCCTCTGAGTGTGTCCCACAGATATCACAAACTCTTCTGTTCAACATTGTAACCTTTGTCGGTTTGTGAATGACGATGAACTTAATGATGGCGTCAGCGGGTGGCTGCGTGCACAGGCGGCAAAATTCTTTTCAGTACGAATTGAAAAGCTTCTCTCATTGTAATATCTAGATATTACAATGCCTAAATATTTGTGGGAACTATGTGGAAAAGTAGTTTAAGATACACTCTTTAAGATGTATATAACAAAAATGTTGTAAACGCATTGAGAATTTTATTACTCCAAAACAGAACTTGCTTTCCGATCATACCTCATATTATTTTCAATAGGTATGATTGTTTTTTTTTTGGTATTAATTGAAGTTTTAACGAACTGTAAGTCTGTAGGTTTCCTGTTAAGTCATCATCGGTAAAACCACCAGTAACGTACTTGTCAGTCAACTGTAAGCAAGTAACATACTTGTCAATCAACTGTAAGCCAGTAATGTACTTGTCAGTTACCTGTAAGCCAGTGATGTACCTGTCAGTTGACTGTGTTGCGCGGCAGGAGTCGCCACTGTTCCTGTACCTGGCGCACCTGGCCGTCCACTCTGGCAACAGAGGCAAGTACCTGGAGGCCCCCCAGGAGGCCGTGGACAAGTTCCCCCACATCATCGACCCCAACCGCAGGACTTACGCAGGTACACCATAAAGACCATTTTAATGCCCAGTATCGATTGTTCCATGACAATTCTTATCTGAGTACTGTATTAGTCTTATTCTTATTCTGAGGATCCAAAATCCTAAGGCCAAATGAAAGTGATAAATTATTTATTATAATACTTCTTTTAATCTTCCTATTTTATAAAAACAATCAAGATCATATACAGTACTGTACAGTTCACCCTGTAAAATCATTCTTTAATGAGCTCAATACATTGCTTCTTTAATTCACACATACAATATAGTGAAATTGTAAACTTTTATCATGCAGCGATGGTGGCAAAACTGGACGAATCGGTGGGTCGTGTGGTGGCAGCCCTGCAGACCAGGTACATGCTGGACAACACAATCATCGTGTTCACCTCCGACAACGGAGCCCCGTCCAAGGACTTCATGTCTCAAGTCAGCGTCAACTTCTACCCCAACTGGGGCTCCAACTACCCTCTCAGAGGCGTAAGTTTCTTTTGTGCAACTTAAAAAAAGATGATGAAGTCATGATACCATTGGACACATGTGATATCCAACACAAATTTGATATGAAAATGTTTAGTCTTACTCAAGTTTTGGACATTAATTATAAGGAATTGATCCTCATAACTGAGTGGGTCAATACAATCCTTTATGCCGGTTTTCATTGATCGAGTTGGTGGGCGAGTTAGACTCAACTGTCAACTTGACCAATGAAAACCAACCCTGAAAAATAAATAGGAGGGGGGGAGCTGAGTGATAGGCAAGGTTGTCGATTTAAAACTATAGGAATCAGCTGATCCTAGTAACTTGGCCAAGATGGCTTGTCTGAGTGAATAGAACAATGTAAACAGACTTTTAGGAGCAAAAAATAAACACACATAAAGCTCTGATGGAATTAAAATCTGTTTTTGCTTATTAAATAAAAGGGTTTTTTAAATACTGTATCTTCAAATAGACCAAAAGGAGTGTTTAAAACAGAAAACCCTTTTCCTTGATCAGTAAGTTTCATGTTACGAACGACTTGGTCGAGATTTACAATGAACTAACTTTGATCGTAATCACACAGACCAAAGAGACGCTGTGGGAAGGAGGAGTGAGGAGTCCAACAGTGATATGGTCCAAGCAGTTCCAAAGCAACCCCAGAGTCTACAACGGGATGCTCCACATGACAGACTGGCTGCCGACGCTCTACAGGGCTGCAGGTAACCAGTCTTGATCTCCTTTATAACTTATTCAAAACAGGGCATAAGTATTATTGAAGGTATAATTTCTCACTATATATTCTATCTGGTTAGTTCGATTTTAATTTTTATATTTAACATAAAGTTTTAATACATTGACAGACATCGAGCTTTATGCCAAGCTTTCTGTGCTGCTCCAAAAACAGTTTTGACATTGCTTTGAGCTCAAAAATGGTGACCTCTTTTCAAGCCAGACATTTAGTATTTAGTATTTAGTTCCCAGGGAAAGTCGTGACTTTTATTTTAGAAATAACAGCCGGCTAATCCTTAAGTTACCTTCACACTTTGATGATGACCTTCTTTATATTAGAATTTTTTTACAATCAAGATTGAAAAAACAAAAATCTCTTCTTTGCTTTTTGAATTCCTTAAAACTTAAAATGCTTAGTTCCTGCCCAAACTTATTTACTTAAAACTTTAAAAAGGTTGTTCCGATTTCTAATTTATTACTAAATACTTATTTCTACCTTGTGTGGCCCCCTGTCGGCTCACAGCCCTAAAGCCCGAGCTTGACCACCCAAAATGGTAAATCTGCCACTTGTACGATATGAGTTTTTTTTTAGTATTTTTAATTCATTATTGCATTATAGCTACAATTTTCTTTCTGTAAAACATATAGATTGCAGATTTTCCACATTGCACAGTGTTACTAAAGTGGCTCTGTGGTAATTGGTTTCAGGTCCATATCTAGTTCAATCAGTACTTATAGATGGTGGACAACTCTCAAGTCTCGAGGTGTATTAAGTGGAGTTTAATGGCATGAACAGTGCTTCAAAAGGCTCATCTTTTACAAAATGTCGACTGTTCAAAGATCTTAGGAAAAATAATGTACCTGAAATGGTGTCAGTATTGGTAATACTGCTAAACACGGCTTTTAATGTACTGCAGTTGCAAGTAATTTTTGTTTTTGGGGTTGATATTGCAACTGGTGTTCTATAATTGTCACTTGATAAAAGATTTGGCATTGTGGGCCGCGCTATTATTATTTCTCTTAAAAATATTCAGATACCAGATAGTTATAAGACATCATAGAAAGTACACATAATGGTTTTTTCCGAATTTAATGATTTAAAGTTAAAAAAATTAAATTCTACAACAGCAAACTAGCTTACACTTTTTAAATTATAATTTTGCAAATTTATGTTATTTTAAAATGGATGAACTCTATTGAGACTTTGGTTTTGCCTTTTCTCCAGGAGGTTTCACAACCAGACTTCCTTCGTACCTGGACGGGAGAGACCAGTGGAACAGCATCTCGCTGGGTCTGCCCTCCGTGCGGAACGAGACCCTGCTCAACATCAACGAGAAGGATAAGAATGCAGCTCTCATAGCTGTCTACAACCCAGGCAGCTTCTACAAGCAGACTTGGAAAATAGTTTATGGTACGGCATGTACAAAATATTTTCTCAGAAAAAGATGTAAACTGTTTTTAATAACTGTCTGTTCCTGGTTGTATAAACGAATCCCACAAAGTGTGCTCCATTCTTCGATACTCCATTGGGTACAGCAAAGGGATCTCTCAAAATAATTTCTTATCAAAGTATGAAAGACCATATTTCTAAAACTTAATTCGGTTTATACTGAATTATAATGATTTTTTTACTGTTTCATTGGTTGTTAGTAAAGTTTTTTGTTTAAAAAGTAGCAAACATTTTGATATGTTTTGTGAAATTAATCCATAATTCTTTTTTTGAAATTCATTGTTGGTGGTGGTGAATTTTTATTGTGATTCAGATTTTTGGGGACATTTGCCATCACTGATTAGTAAAAAAAAACAAGTTTCACACAGTTTCGGGATCTGTGATGGCAAATGCAGATCCCCAAACATCGGGAAACTTACTTTTTACTGATCAGTGATGGCAAATGACCGCAAAAATCTAAATCAAATTTAAAATCCATAATTTTTTATTTGTTTTCCTTATATTAAAAAAATTATTAAGGGTATGTTTCATCAACAAAATTATTAAAACAATCTCTCATCCACTTGTGGTTTTCTTGTTATTAGGTAGCTTTAAAAATAACGAGTTTGACGGGACGTACCGGGACACGCGGTCGCCGGCCAACCCGACGTACAACGTGTCGGCCGTGCTGCTGAGCCTGGCGCACCGAGCGCTACGGACGATCTACCCGACGGCCAGCTCCTTCACCATCCTCAACCTGCGCGCCTCGGCCACCGTCTCCTGCCAGCCGGCCGCCAACCAGACGCTCGCCTGCTGGAAGCGGCCGTGTCTCTTCGACCTGGAGCGGGACCCTTGCGAGACCACTGACGTCGCTTACCAGAACACCTTCGTCACGGAGAATCTCTACAACCGACTGGTCGATTTCCGCGCCACTCTCGTCCCTCAGACCAATCAGCCCGCAGACGCCGTCAGGTCCGATCCCCGACGATATAACAACACTTGGAATGTCTGGTCGTTATAACACCACCGTCTTCACTCATCCTGCCAAATTATTTATTACAGTTACCATTAAGTGTTCGTGTGAAGTTTTGTACCAAAGCATGCTATGCTGGGTTCCTAGCTGAAATAAACTTTTTTTTAATAGATTGTGTTTTTATTGTGTTGTTTAGTACAGAAAGTAACTGGCCCGTGAAAGCCTCAGTTTTACATTCACTTTCCTATACAACTGGTGTTATTGTAACGACTGTTAAGAAACATATACTGGATAAGGAAACACAAAATGAATTTATAATGTTCTGTACATACTACACTGTTTTTATATATTTTTTCTCATTTCTATTTGATTTATATAATGATGATATTATTAAAATGAATACCAGTACATGGATGTCAATCAGTTAAAAACTTTGTACACTTTTATTACAAATAAATGTGAAAAAGGATGGGTTGGTAAAACGGTGGAAAAAGTCTGGAAACAGCTTAACAAAACTGACAACAATTAATTCATACTTTGCGCATCAACTTGGATGTATAAAAATTGCCTTTTATTAGGAAAACCCTTTTCATACTGTCATTGGGGGATGGCCTGTTGGGAAGAAGCATATTCTCAAATATAAGCTTGTTAAGGTTGATGTTTACTTAATTTTAAAGAGCCGATCAAGTGGAGTTTAATAGCATGAACTGCGCTTTTAAAGGCTCATCTGTTACAAAATGGTGGCTGCTCAAAGACCTTAGGAAAAAAATGTACCTAAAATAGTGCCAGTATTGGTAATTACTGCTAAACTTGGCTTTTAATGTACTGCAGTTGGAGAGTTGAAACCTCAGAAATAGATGTTTAACCTTGAAAGCTATTTTACGGAATTTCCTTAAGGAAATAAGCTATTACCGTAGGTCTCATGGTAAGACCTAAGACCGAGACCTTGATAAATTTTCATTTTGGTGCTCCCAAAAGCAAAAAACACCATTCGTTTAAAGTTTTAGTTATATGCATAAATTAGCCAGTTGGAGTCTGATTTTAGATCAAAAAGTAAAAAATTACTTTTAAAACCGTAAAAAAACCACTTTGTCTGCTGACAAAAACTCTTTTGACTGTTAGTTTGGTGTCTCCCCCAAGGTAGCAGCACCATCCAATAGCGATTTACTCTCATATTATGGCCACAACAGTGTGTTGGAATTGCCCGAGGTGTCAGTATTTCCCTGGCCTACCCTACTTGGTTGCAAAATGATGGCTGTTTAAGTGACTGGCAGCAATTTCCAAAATTATTTAACTAGCTGTTATTATTTAATAAATGTGGCTTTTGAGATGCAGATCGTGGAATTTAATTCTACCCATAAATACTTTTAAAGTTACTTTTTTTTATGGATTTAGGGATTTTGAGGCCCTTTAAGAGTCAATGAGTATTCTTAAAGATAAGTACAGAATTGCAAATCAACATCAGGGAGAATTGAATGCTACCAACTGCATCTCAAAAGCCAAATTTGTTACAAAATAGCAGCTGATAAAATAATTGTTTAAATGGCTACCAATAATTTAAATAGTTTCATTTTTGTAATAAACTATGATTTATGGTTTTTGAATTCTACTTATGGCCTTTGAAAATTATCTACATATCAACCTTTGAGAATTTTTGGTGCCTCCTTATAGGCTGAACCCTATTGGACTTGACAAGACAATTAGCAAACCGAAAAATTGCTCTCAACATCGATAACCAATTTCCAATGTTTCAACTCCCAGCCACAGTCAAATAATGCTATATTTTCCAGTATAAAATGTTTGACCGTATAGCTGAGTTGATAAAGTGTTAACCTCATAACCTGATCGAGGGCCGCTGGTTCGAATCCTGACCAGGATCGAAACTGGGTTCAATTACCATTTGTCATTGGGCTATATATTAATAATGCTATCTAACTAAAAGGTCGCCATTATATTAGCATGACCGACCAATCAAAATGTAAAAAAAGCAACTGGTGTACAAAAAAATAAAATAAAATAAATAACTGTGGAGACGAGGATGTTTTAGCTAGTGTTTGTAACTTGAAAATGGACCCTTCAGCTGTCCGAAACCACTGGTAGTTTCCACCAATCCAACGGTTCACTTGGCAGTATCATACGTAATTTTATACCATTTTAGAGTTATTATCAAAGGTGACTGCTCCGTTATTGTGTTTTTGGATAAACATCAAAACTGTAACAAGCCTATTACATTGCCAAAAAATTATCACAACAGAAAAAATGCTTTCATCAAACCTTGGAATACTAATAAAAATAATTTTTAATCAGAAGAATCAATACTAATTAAATATGTAGCAAATATATTTTACCGAAGACAAAATAAAGCATGTGCGGAATGGTTAACGATCCTTCACATATTTTAAAATGGTTGTTTTTATCACAAGAAGCAAAAGCAGTACTTTTTGGTGAGATATTGTGTTTCACAAGCAAGACGAAGTCGAGTGTGGTAAACGAATAAGCACAAAAAAATACACTTTTGCTTTAAGTATCTACTTGTGTTTAAAGAGATGTTTTATGTCTACCTGGGATGTGTTCACATTTTTCTTCTTTTTTTAGCAAGGTAGTCAGGAAATGAAATCACTTCAAGCAAGTACAAAAAGTAGAGTAAAATATTTATTTTAAAAATTTACACAAATCATGTATAAAAGTAAAACCAGAAATAATAATAGCTACATTTTGGTAGTACAGTTACTTAATGTAAACATTAAAATTATCTTGAATGGAAGACTCTAATTTGTCTACATTCTGTATTTAATTTTCTTTACCATAAATAAAATAATTATTTACATTTTGAGTATTGATTTCAGTGAGCAATACCAATTTCATACATACTTTGATTCTTACGCAAAATTAAGACATACAGCATATCTTATACACTTTCCAAATTTTATAGACTTCAATAACTCAATTAATTTTCTTCGCTTGGTTATACTGTATAATAACACTAACAATTTGATGAAATAGGTAGAATAAACTTTGGCACATTTAAAAAAGTAATGGCGATTATACTAAAAATAAATGGAATGAAATAAAATGAAATTTTTACAATGATACTAACTCCTTTTTGTGATGAAATTATGAATTTAGATAATTAATTGATGCGATGACGAATTCTATGCAGTCAAAGAAATCTACTTGGTTTTGAATAGTGACCATAAGTTAAATCAAATTACATTACATTAATAGGATTAAAGAATTTGTTTATCTAGTAATTTACAAGTTAAAACAAACCCTACACACTCCAAAAAGGTAGTTAACATTCAACCATCCAGTCATAAAATACTGGTAACAACATATGAAACGGTAGTGAACAAAGATGTTTTCAATAGCACAAGTTGTAGTGCTATCTGTTGTCAGACAGGGCTGCGTAGCTACTCTTCAAAGGACTGTGGACGTTTTCTTCTTCCGTTGTCGCTGTCGTCTGCGTCTGAGTTTCACTGCCTGCTATCTCTTGCACCTCGTTGGCGGAAGCATCAGAGTCTGTGAAAAAGGTGGTTTCGTTGTCCGACAGGTCATTGGTGTCTGGGTTTGAGTCTTTGTCCTTTTCTGTTTCTCTTTTTCGAGATTTGAACCCCAGAGATGATCTCAACAGTGGTTTTAGTCTCTCGACCAGTCTGGCAACTCTTTCAGCAGTGTTCTGAAAAAAATAGTCAAAGTTTCTAAATGGGAAAACCGTTGATAAGTGGAAAATGCTTGGTAGTTATAGATTGGAAATCAATAGTATTTTCTGAGCCCACATAAAATTAAATTACACATTAAATTATGTGTTTTGACATATCCCAAAATCTAAATAATTGACCAATAGACAGCCTGGTCTGTTGGACTGTAGCTAGATAAATGCACTTGAAGAGTGCAGGGAAAGAACGTGTTGAGTCACTTTTTTAAAATTTTACAAGAGAGAATATTTTAAATTAAAAGACTTAAAAAACTTAGTTTAAATTATAAATTTATTACAATGTTTTTTAATACATTTGTGAAAGTATTAATCTAAGTGGTAAACATGTTCAAGAGTGAAAATTTTCAGTAATTAGCTTTAAAGAAATTAAAAACTGAATCAATGTCTAACTTGAATGGAAAACAACGTGTTAAGTCACACCTAACGGGAAAAAACGTGAGAAGTCCAAGTCTTGTATAAAGCCTTAGTATAATTAATTATCACAATATTAACCTTTGCATATAAAATGGTCACATAATAAACTAATTCATGTTTCCGGTACCTACTAAAGTTCGAACACATTGTTTAAGTGTTTTAAAATAAAAAAATAAAAACAGTTGAGAGTAAACAGGTGATTTGGACTAACCACGTTTTTTCCTTGTCTTGGGACTGAACACGGTTTTCCCTTATCAAAAGTGGAATGTCTCTTGGACTAACCACGTTCTTTCCGTGTATTGGGACTTATCACGATTTTTCCCTGCATAGCTAAAATTAAAATTGGAATATCTCCTGGACTAAGCACTTTATTTGCTTTTCTCCCTTAACAATTTCATCTGCAGACTATGAGCTATACAAAACCATCTGTAACTGCAAATTGAAAAAAATTGGACTTAACACGTTCTTTCCCTGCACTCTTCACATGCAAATGTAATGATAAATCCAGATTATTTTTCTGGCGTCATTGATAAAAGTACCCCACACTATCCTCTTCCTCACCACATCCTCCTGATTCAAGATAGTGGTTTGAGATCAACCAGCAGTTTCAATCAGTAATCTGTTAATATTATATTTGTTGTGTTTCTCAACATTTTCAACCTTTGCTTCAATAATTGATTGATTTAAAATGTTTTTACATTAGTTAACAATTAATTGT
Source organism: Flexamia atlantica (assembly GCA_035578135.1). Classification (NCBI taxonomy): domain Eukaryota; kingdom Metazoa; phylum Arthropoda; class Insecta; order Hemiptera; family Cicadellidae; genus Flexamia; species Flexamia atlantica. The sequence goes on along the minus strand of JAQJVK010000002.1, from coordinate 46,280,160 downwards.
ACTGTTTTAATTGTATTTGTAGATTGATTGTACTCATTTTGAATGAATAACTCTAAAAATATTCATTGTACAAGTTTATTTTGACAGAAGAACCTTCAGACTTTCAATTTTTTTTTATAAATAAAATTTAATAAGTTTATTTATTTTTTTATATGTCTATTCTTTATAAAGCAGTTGGGTATTTCTAATGGACAGCAAATCTTCAAAACTATAGGATCTACAGAGCTTGGTATTTAAATTACCTTTAGGCCATACATGTGCATTAATAAATGGTTTAAAAAATCTAAAATCAAAAATTCTATAGGGTTTATGTACAACGGTACTCAAAAGTTACAATAGATGTTAAACTATAGGGAAGCTCATGAGATTGTCACAAAAGCCTAAAAATAGAATCGATTGAATCTATTTTATCCCAAGAAAATTTATTCATGGGACAAACCCAGTTAATCAGCTACTTATTTATTTCGGCATCCTATTTTTTCAGCAGAATAAATTTATATCCTTAGGCATAGTCTTTGATTCTGAATAGTACTGAGTTCCTTTTATAAATATATTTCGCTCCTTTTGGAACAGTGCTTTGATAAACCTGAAAGGTAGCACTGAAAGAGCTGAATCAGTATCAATAAAAATGTTAGCTGAAGTTTTTCATATTAATCAATTTTGAAAATCATATTAATTTTAAATTAGCAGTTAAGTACTGAAATGAGTTTTTTTTGGTGCAAAGTAAATAATAATTATGATGGATCAGCCTCTGGATCAATAAATTCAATATACTATAAAATGGCTTAAAATACCTCATTGACCTGTTATCTGCCGGTGCAGCACCATTACGTGTTTGGGATCAATTACTTGGCCAAGTTTTTTAAATGTTTAGTTTTTCGTGTAAGTTCGTCCTCCATGTTTGTGAATGTATTATTTTAAACTTCAACGAACTCTCCTACGAGGGATAAATAATTAAAAAGACGTTCAAGTACAAAACCTGAAGATGTGTTCCAGCAACACGAAACATCTGTAGTTTTTTATACTACAAACCGGATGAATTGACAATCAGGTATTTTAAGCCATTTTGTAGTAAAGTAAATACATTACACCAAGGAATAGTTAGGTGAATCACCTGAATGAGGTTGCCGAGGATGGTGGAGATGCTGTTGACCGAGTTGAAGGCGGGGGCGAACAGCTCGTCGGGCACCTGCAAACTGATCTTGTTGGGGTCGAACTGCGGAATGTCCTCATCCTCGCCGGGGGCGGGGGTTGTGGCAGGGTGCTGGCGGGGTCGGCTGGATGGCAGCGACGACTTGGTCAGCTGCAACAGAGACACCTGCGTGTTAGCAGCATGGCAAAGCAACCTTCTGACATCAGCACTGATGATTAATTCACTGAGCCGCATAAAATTTATCAATAGTACCTACTGAATTCTTATTGTTACTCATGGACTTCATTAATGTAGTAGAATTTTGATTATCTGGTATTTATAAATATGACACCATAGCAACATTGGTAACCCAACATGTTTTGTACAACGGATTACCAGAGCTGACGCAGTTTAAACTGCAAATTTATGTGATGAGGTGAACAAAGGTTTAATTTTGTGGTAGGGTAAATTGTTGAGTAAATACTTCTTGCTTATATTGATCCATAAATTTGCTTTTTGATTGAATTTATTTTTATTTAAGTTATTATTAGTTTGATTTAATTTCTCTTTTCTTTATAATTTAGTTCAAAATCATAACAACGTGTTTTAGTGTCAATTATTAATAACAAAATTTTACATAGTGTTTGTAGAATTCCCTCTACTTTTAAAGTTGATAAATAGTGCAGGTCATTGTTCGGTGTCCAACATTAGTCTGAAACCATTCATCATTCTCTATGATGAGCTCTGAGAGGGTTATCTCAGTGCCGTTTTAAAAATCACTATGGATTTTGAAATCTGACCATTAATATTATTGAAACACTTCTTAGTTGTAAAATCTCCACAAAGAGCTGTGATTGCAGTTATTTTAGAATGATAGAACAAGTTGGCCAACAGAAACATAAAAGTAACAGAAATAGAACATAGAAACAAGTTTGTTTGCATAGGAAAAAGTTTTGTTTCGGACCGAAAGTAATGTTTAGATCAGTAAAAGTCAACTGATCATGATTTTTTTAATGCAAGGAAACCGCGGGTCTCCACTGTAACAGGCTATTGTCGTATAGTGAGTGATGAAATCTATTTTATCTATGACCATTGCAATAATCGCCAATAACGATATTACAACCAATGTCATATTGAGGTACATTATTAAACCAAATACAAACCAGTTGCATAAAGTAAACATTATGCAACTGGTGTCACTTTATGATACTGGTTCTAGACCAATGGGAGCGCGGCATTTAACTAAAGTAGTGTCATAATGACAATTATGCAATTCGCACATCAGCTGATTGTTGCATTACGATTCATGTTTGAGTTGACTTTTCCCATCAGCTGATTGTTCCACAACGATTCATGGTTAAGTCTTATGTGCCTAACCTCAAATTTGAGTTGACCTATTCCATCATTAGTAAAAGTCATGACTTTTATTTAACTTCGGGGAAAATTTTGTCGTATGTTGTTGGTCGTAGATAAAGTAGAGTATGCAACGATTGTATTATGCCTTTAAGCCACTCGTGAGATATTTAGAACACGAGCGGCTTAAAGACATTCATAATACAATCGTTGCATAAACTGCTATTTCAATTTTAAATTAGTTTTTGGTGAAAATCCCGAGGCTGAGTATAGGTTTTTGTTAAGAGTAGTGACAGAATTCAGCAAGCTCATTTGAAGAAACAGAAAAATAAAATAAATATACATTTGCTAAAGAGAAAGTCTAGGTGTACTTATTCTGTGTCGCCGTTTATTGACTTGAAAACTGTTTCTTTAGGTAAGCCAGCTGAGTTCTGCCCTTTGAATCTTAAATAAAAATATTAATTTAAAAGTTAAAGCATTAAGGTTAAAAAATCAATTATAATTAAAAAATAATGATCACTTCTGTCAAAAACTCTTTATTTGTACATATTATAAACAATGATTACATGCAAAAATACAAGTATAAATTACTACCTATAATAAAATAATATACCTAGGCTTAATAAATTTGTATCCATAGCTGGGACCATGAAATTAGACAGGAGACAATTTATAATATAATATAACAAACATAATTAATAATATAATGATAGAACATAATCATTGGTTGAAAAGTATGTGCAGTACATCAAAGGAAAATAAAGTACTTATTTACTATTACGCATACACATGAATAATTCAGAAAAATAACAAGATAACAATAAAACTTTGAACAAATAAATAAACCAACTGCCCAATTATTTGGCCCCTACTTCGGTATATCGTAATCATGATAAAGAATGAGTTATAAGTATATAAATGACAATTGTTATACAGTATCACAGAAAAAGAATCTAATATTCTACAGGTAATCACTATATTCTGTCCCATTAAACTATCACTATCACAGTTTTTCATTGTAAGAGTAAGTAATAAAACATAGAAGGATCAACAAGGTTCAGCAATATTAATTTTTTTAATATATATGAACCTGACATTCTGAAATGCATAAAATGTTTACGAATTTCATGATTAGACACTCTAGCTGTTCCATGTTAACTATAAACTATGAAGTTAGACTCTTGAGAGACAGGCATGATTTAACTTTCAAGGCAATATTGGCAAATTAAATAAGGGCCTCCACCACATCTTATAATCTTTGCTATATTATCCAGTAAGGGTTTCACCATCAACTCAGAGGCGGATTTGTAAATTTGCCGCCCCTGGGCTACACGGGGGCAGTAGGGGGTTTGGCCAGGGCCGGGTGGCAGGATTTCCGCCTCGGCAAGAGTGGTGATCTTTTTTTTTTTTTACTCGCGCGTGTACTTTTTAGCCCCGTTGTGACTTGCCCGTTTTTACCAGTACCGCCCCGCTAAAGAAGGCTATTTCGGCTACTTCAGGGGGGGTTGTGACTTCTCTCTCTAATTCTCTCTAATTTGCCGCCCCTCCCAAATTCTGCCGCCCTGGACTATAGCCCATTAAGCCCATATGTAAATCCACCCCTGCATCAACTCCAACTTAGTTTATTGAGTTTTTCATCATCCATCACCTAAAAAACCAACATGTCCTGGACTACAGATCTTTCAGATCTTTCGACAGCGATTTCAATGACTACAGATCTTGAGTTTTAATCCTTGGCACTAATGTTTGTAAAAAATACAAAAATAACAAATTCTAAATATTCAATTGTGTGCTTGTGTCTATGTTTGAATAAAAAACAGACAGTGAGTTGCTGAAGAAGAGCAGTACTAGCACTAATAGTGGCAGTGTGGTGTGCATTAAGGATTAAATGGTACTGGCTGAGTGGAAGGGTGCTCGATGAGTGTAGGATGAGGGTGAAGTTGCGATAAAGGTGATTAAAAGAGAATATGCTTCCCTCTCAAATGCTCAAAGTTCTAAGGGGCCACACACATATTATGTAACGCATTTTTTTGTCATTTCAAACCACTCCCTGCCCCATGTAACTCACAGTAATGCTTGAGCAAACCCCCCCTCACCCCCCACGCGTTACATAACTCGATCGTAGTAGGAATGAATACAGCTTAAGCATAATTTTACTAGTGGAATATGGATTTAAATAAATAAATAAACTTGTAATGACTTATGTTAAAAAGTAGTATGACAAACGTATTTTTTTACATAGCTAACTGTAACTTTGATTTAGATATCAATTTGATTATTTTGTATTTTTAAAGAGGGACAAAATTTAAGAGTTACGTAAAGTTGAGCCAAACCCCCCCCTCCCCCATATAACGTAGCATAACGCTACGCCATACGCCCTCCCCCCCTTAAGTGCGTTACGTAATATGTGTATGGCCCCTAACTCAGTGTTAGTAGCAACAGTTGGTGACACTCTAAACTTCAACCTTAACCAAAATGATCCCTTTTAATTGATGTGTAATAACATGTTAACTCAAACATTTTTTATTCCTCACTATTACTACCTAAAATTAAATTTTTTCAGACCAATCTTCTCTTATGTCCCCTTTTAGCCACAAAATCCTTTTGCCTCTAGGCAAGGGGCCATAGCCATTTTAACCAGTTATAGGTTCGGGTCTGACAAGAGGTTGCCACATTCTACTTCCTCACTCCACACTTTATCATTATGTGATTGTGAAGTCACTATGTGATTATTACATAATGTAGATAGTATTTAGGGTGGGTGCACCAGTGAATGATCACCCCCAGTGAATGACTGTTTTGCTTAAAAAACCTTATATTCAGCATTTTCTGAACCATAAGTAAGCATCAAATTAGCCTTGGAATATTATTCAACATTAACCAAACATTGGTTAAAATTTTTGGGGTTGAAAATACTTTTTCACCACACTACCACAAAATAACCTATTTTTACATACGTAATTTGAAGGCCAAAAATACCTGTTTTCCGTCAGTGGGCCGAAAATGACCCTATAGGGCCGAAAGTTAGCTAATCATTATTTTGCTTCAAACAATGTGGGAACATCATTTAACTGTGCGGTATTTAATAGGTTCCAACGACAGGCTAGTGGCGATCATATGCTTTCATTGCTTAGCAACCATGAAAACAAGTTGTATCATCACTCATAAGCTGAGAGTTTTGTTTTCAAGTGTGTCAAATAAATATTCAGATTTATTTGACACATATATAGATATATATATATATAAATTCGTTTGAATTTTTATATATATATCTATATATATGTCTGTTAACACGATAGCAGCCGTAAATATGGTCCGATCTTAATGAAATTTGGTACAGACGTGTAACTCCACAGGTGCCTTATTTCATATTAATGAGTAGTTCGCTTTACACTCACATTCTTAATATAATCTTTCACTAAAACTATCAATCACTCGGACAAGTTCGTGAACCAGCCCAATCGGACCACCGGAAGGGGGGGTAAAGGGGGGTAAACCCCCAAAAATGGGTTTTTTGAGTTTTTTACATAGAAAAATAAATTTATCGAATTTTTGTTGGCACCATTGAATTCAGCTAAAAAAACCAAACAATTTAGTATTTTGAATCACTCCTCTATGTCCATTGGTTTCCGAGATATTGAAAGTGGCAAACACAGTACGTTGTCCCAAATGTTAACCTTATGGGAAATAAAGAAAATTCTATATCTCGCTTATTTCTCTACATATCTTGATAAAACTTGGTATATGGCTTCTTCTAGTTCAGAACAACTAAATGTTGAATTAAAACTGCCCAGTTTTGATATACCCGTAGCAGCAATAAACCTGCATACTCATTCCACATGTTATTCTTATGGAGCTTACAAAAACATGTTGAATCTCGCTATGTTGGATTGAAATATATTGTTTTGCATTTGAAATTTGCTGAGTATGCAGGTCTGCTGCAACGGGGGTATTTTTATTGTTTATTGATGCTGTGTTTTACAAACCGCCATAAGCTCTCTACATCGTTACAATTTCTTACTAATATCGATTGTCAAGTGAACATATACTTTAGTAGTCAAAATAACATTTCTGTACATCAGTTACTGTTCTCATCCATCCCACACTGTTCCTTCCCTCAAATTCCACTTAAAACATGCAGCCAGTATTGTGTCCTGGTGTTGGTGTGTGGTGTTCGTTACAACTGTGTTCGTTTTACAATGTCCCAGATAGCACAGTCACATCAACTCGATGTCCAATAGATGTACCTCATGTTAAACCACACACGTCTATTAAACGTGACCGTTATAGACGTCTAATGTCTAATAGACATTCCTACAACGTTCAAATGTCACCATTATCGACCTTATATCAACATTCTACGTGGATGTAGAATAGATGTTCAATAGATGTTAATTACACATCCATATATTGACATCTAAAGAACATCCAATTAACATACAAAAAGTAACGAATAACAAAATTGTAATTATAAATATATAAAAAATCCAAAAAGTGTTATAAAAAAATCTAAGTAAGGATATGCATTTGTACATAGTTTCTACACACGTTACCACATTGCAAATTCTGTTGACCTATGTTGGGATTTGAACCCGGGACCTTTACCTTCGTAAGCTGAGCCTGTATCCACTACACCACCAGACCTGATAATAATCATAGGGCAAAATCTCATCTTAACTACTGCTTTGGTGGTAAACATTATAGGATCCAAATGTAGTGCAGAGATAACCTTTAAGGACTGAGAACGAGTTATAAAGTGCCTCCTTGTCACTTTTTCCCCCATTCACACTATAATAATATTTTTTCAGTAAACAACTATTTTAAAAAGTGTAATGACAAAAACTTTTTACCTAAAATTTACCTCGTCTAATTGTTTAAATACTATTCTATTCTACTCAAATCGATGTAAAGTAATTATAAGCTCAATGCGAGTAGTTATTTAATAAAAGAGGAATGTGGTAAGTGTATTTGAAATTTTAAAAACGTGAAAGTGAAATACCCCCGTTGCAGCAGATATGCATACTCAGCTAATTTCTAAAGCAAAAGAACATAGTTCAATCAAGGCCACACTACACTGTAGTGTGGCCTTGGTTCAATCGAACATAGCGAGATTTGACTTGATTTTGACATTAAATCTCATCTAGATGAAGCCGCAAACCAAGTTTTATTATATTGAGAAATAAGCGAGATATAGGCCTAGAATGTTACTTTATTCCTATAAGGTTGATATTGGAGCAACGTACTGTGTTTACCACTTTCAGTATCCAGTAACCAATGGACATAGAGCAATGATTCAAGGTACTAAATTATTTGTTTTTTTTTTTTTTAGCTGAATCCAATGGTGCTAACCAAAATATTATAATTATTATTATTTTTCTATGTGAACACCACCTACGGTGAATATGTGAAATGGCAAACTCATGTTATAAGTTGCCGCCAAGTTGTCATAACTATCAGGAAACAGCTTTGCCTAGACAAAGAACTGCAAATGTGTGACAAATTTGCTAGTGAAAAGTTGCTTTATCAGACCAACAGCAAATGAAGGCAACTTTGCCGAAAAACAACCTGTTATGTGGGCATAGTGAGGTAAACAATAACAGATTAATTTGGGATTAAAACCAATAAAAATGTTAAGTTTTTTTATTATTGTAGTCATCAGGGAAATAAAATATAATTAACCCGGCAGAACTGACTTTGATTTGAAAACGGGATGACAGACTCGCGGTCTTTTGGACCAGGTCTTATATAAAAGTTAGTGTATTGAAAAATTATGAGTTTGTTTGCACAAAAACTCCATAATGTCTATTACATTAGTTTTGTGACTACTTTATATAGGATATATGTGCACACAAAATATTTATATAATATAAAAAAATACATTTTTAATTGCAGTAGGTACTTCAATAATTACTGTTATTTATTGCGTTAAAAACGTCCGTATGTTGTACAACGATGTGTATATACTGGCAAAAACTCCACAAAAGTATTGTACATCAGTGTTTTGAATATTTTATATAAGAAATATGTGCACACCAAATATTTATATGTAACATGAATCCTTAACTGACTCACGGTCGAAAACACCAGACCTGTAAAGAAACTTTCATTGGCCTGACTGTGAGGGTTGGAGAATGACAGGAAGTGAGTCATTATGTTCCTGGAAAGACGTACGAGAGCTATAGAGACGGCCAGCCCTGACAACAACCAAAAAATATAATTTTATCGAATAAACTACCAACCCGGTCTTTTAGACAGATAAGTCAGTCCTCGCGGGTTAAGGAAATAACGTCGTTACATTTTTATTTCAAAAAAGTTTAATTGATATTCTGTTCTCAGCGATATTGTTTTTATTGACGAAAAATATACTCATTTGTACTGTATACTTGGTTTATTATTTTCGGCGATGTCGGCGATGTCTATACATCGTCTATTAAATGTTATTACGTTGACGTCATATACTTCTTTGTTTGAAATTCATTGTTGGTGATGGTGATTTTATATTTTGATTAGGATTTTTGCGGACATTTTCCATCACTGATTAGTAAAAAACAATCAGTGTTTGTTACTAATCAGTTGATTAGTGTTTTTTACTAATCAGTGATGGAAAATGTCCGCAAAAATCCTAATCAAAATAAAAAAAAAGACGTCATATACATGTACGACAACGTCTAATTGACGCCATTTTGACATCCGTGTTAGATGTCTTTTTGACATGATATCACAGATGTCTAATAGATGTACGAATATTGACCTAGACGTCAATGTAACTTGCAAGCCCTTATATAGACGTATAGACGTTATGTGCTGTATGGGGTTGGAGTTTATAGATATTGTAGTTTCATAATGTTGGTTGATAATGATAAATAGGTTACAAATGCTTGTTCCATGGCCGGATTTACGCCCAACACATGACATCATGCCCAAAAATTTGCCTAAAATGGGAAAATTCGCTAACAAAAAACCTTTGACAAATAAATGTGGAACAGAGTCAAATTTAGCAAGTAAAATAGTTTGATAAATGTAAATATAGACTGTCATAATTCTTAGAGGTATAAACTGTGATTTGACTGACTCTTGCCAACTTGGTTTCAACATTGTGCAAATTGCCCACTTTTATTTAACTAATAGCCAGACTATATTATTTCTACTGGTTGAACCATAACTGTTTAAACCATATGATATAATAGAATGTGTATGTGAAAAACAGAATGTATGTGTGCAAAACAAACTTTTTTAGGGTATCTAAATTTCATATTGCTGAGTGTTTATAAGTGAATAAAAATCCAGAAGATGGCTTATCACCCACATTATCAAATTCTTAATCCCAAGTCAATCCATTATCAGTCATTAAGCTTCAACATTTGGTTTTGTTGATTTCAACAAATTTCAACATTGTTTTTATGATTAATTTTATTTGAGTTCAAGATTATATCAGGAACATCAACAAGAGTAATTCTTTTTTTAATTTTAGTATTTTTTTCAATAGACATAAAAATATTTTTAACAGGTTTTTATCAGTTTAAGGCTCAAGTTTTAGCCAAAGCTTCTCAAAACAGTAAACTGAAAAACCTAATATGAAACCTAATATACAGATATTAGGTTTTTTTTCAACTAATATTTCTTTGCAACTGATATGGAAGGAACTAATATCAAAAAATATTTAATATAGCACATCCCTAGTGACTAGGAAGGGGGAAGGGAGGGATGGGTGGGGGGAGGGGCAAGCAAGTATAACTGACGCCAATTCTTGGGGCCCAGTGCGGTGGATGCGCGGTAGCAAAAACGGCTACTGCGCATGCGCGACAACGCCTCGCTGGAGCGCAGCACTGTCATTCTGCTCTCAGCCGTCAACAATAGCGTGCCACTACATGTCGTCCTAAAAACATTGACCGACGGAACATTGACTCTTACTGGCGATTAATGATCTGTTTTAATTATATTCAATAATATAAAATATTTCATTAGTGTTTATCGAAGCGTCTTGTTACTCTGAACAACGATTGACAGAGAAGCAGTAACTATGTGCGAGTTGCCGAACGTACGCAGCCAGGCTAGTACAATTTCGGCCGCCGCTGCCGTTACTAATCCCCTCTCCTCCCAGCCTACCCACTCCTCGCCCCATGCGCGGACTGGGCCCCAAGAATTGGCGCCAGCTATAGTATTGTGTTATTGTCCTTTCACATATCAACCTCTAAATTATCCTTTTTGTACAATAGCTTGAAACATAATCTGAGCTGCTTTCCTCTATGCCGCCACACATAAAATCCTTTTTCTTTCAGTCGTTAAAAAATGTAATCATATACAATTTCCCAAGTTCTTTTTAAACCTAAATTTTTTAATGAGATTCATTTTCACGCACGGGTGCTCTCGCACCTATGTGAGAATATTTTTCTTTGTAATACTTAGAGCTGAAACCTAACAGTTAGTTTATTTTAATTATTTAATTTCCTAAAAGTATTTCTACGTTTAATGCTCCAATGTTAATTGTTTGTAACCGACTCATTTTCAGAAACAAAAGTATTTGATTTGATTTGAATTCTTTATTTATTTCAAAAGATGTAAAATTAGTTTTACTATGATTCATCAGAAGCTGAAAACAATTATTAACATCAAGCACAGCATTGACAGTTGAAATTTCTATTTAATTTGTTGATTTTGCACTAATTGTAAGGTTGACATCATCAGCATACAAAATAATCTTACTTTTAGGATTGTTGGAACCAGTGCCGGCCTTAGCAAGTGCGAAGCCCGGGGCAAGAAAATGTTTGTGAGGCCCTCCAATCCCATTTAAACCCCCCCCCCCCACACCAATCCTACTAAATACATTCACAATTTTTTCAAAAATATTTAATTATATATGTATAAAGGTGGTATCAGTTATGGAAAACATCGTAGTCTTTTTTACATGTCCCATATGAGACCAATGTACAAATTCTCAAAGGATACTACCAATGAATACACAAACGTTAGTGTTTTCATTGAGACTACGCAATGGCAGAGCTAATAGTCACGCAGTTTCTAATTTCAAGCGCGAACATCATTACATTGTCTACTTCAGTGCATCTGTGACAGTTTAGAGAAAACGAAAATTCCCAACTCTTTAGCAGGGGTTAATTTCAGCTGGAGCACACCGGAGCGTTGCTCCGGTACTTTTTAGGAAACCGGAGCTCACCGGAGCGCGGTTTCTCAACTCACCAGTACGGCTCCGGACCCTTTTTCTGGCCATGTAATTTATTAATACTGTTGAAAAAGCGATTTTATAAAAGTGTACAACTCTTTCTAATTTGGGAATCCTCTAAGTCAATTTAACAACCCTATTTTTCTTTACATAGTTTCACGCAAGGTAATGGTAATTTTTTAATCTCCATTCTGGATACTGATCACTTGATAAACTCGAGATAGGCTTTAGCAAGTGATAGTGGAAGTTTACTATCTTCAATCAAGGGCAAATCCAATCCAGGCCAATACGAGCGTGTACTGGGTGCGTTCGGCATTACCGTACTCATTTCTACATTGATCTTATAAGGCCTTTTGCGACAAATAGTTTGTCAAATGTTTGGACAAATCAGATGCGCCCTTGTTCGACAGTAGTAAATTCCCACCATGAGTCGTGAGTGGCGCTAAACACACGCAGCGCTGGAGATCACAACCTTCACAATCACTTAGGCACAAGTACACTCTAGCCGTGGCATGGCAGGGCAAACTTATAGCGCGAAAGTGAACACGGCCTAATTGTTAAACTGTGGTCATAAACGTTAAAAAGGCATCAAATTTAATCGCAATTCAAAATAAAATTCCGGGGGAGGGCCCCTGGACCCCCCTTCTGCTGGGGGGTTTCCACACCTTCCCGGCGGCCACTCGTTGTGCCATAGATCCGGTACTTTTTTCTTTACAAATTAAGCCCTGCTCTTTAGACCGCAAATCTCTATTTTTTTGATAAATCTGCCAATTTAGTAACTGTTGAACACTATTAAATTGGGACACTTATTGATTGGAAAATTTAACTTGGTGAGTAGGGAAATTCAGTCATAAGTTGAGAATTTTATGTTGTCTCCTCTCTCCTCAGTCGGGCGATTGTGTCTTGTGTCGTGCGCCAGCGCTACTCTGAAATATTTTGTAATTCTCTGACAATAACCTTTGCGCATAGAACAGATTAACTAAAGTAAAGGTACATTAATTCACTGCTACTTCCCTTTGGTACCTAGTGAGGACTGAATTAACTTTGAATACTTCCAGTAATTCACACCTTACTATTTTCTATAGGCCTCGCCCAAACCGCACACCTTTATCAAATAACCTAAAAGGCGAAGATGTACAGTTTTGCTGCCATTTTAAATTATAGTTTTAATATTACACGCAATCATTCTCATGGTATAATAGATATCTCTGTGTTGTTTTACTGTAATTTTATTTCTGATCACCTATTTTAAACAAAGAAAATCAGAAGCGCGAGGCCCTCCCAGGCGCGAGGCCCTCCCAGGCGCGAGGCCCTGGGCGGCCGCCCCTGTTGCCCTCCCCTAAGGCCGGCACTGGTTGGAACCTAAACTAGAAAGCCCTCTTATGTAGAAAAAATGACCTTGTACTCCACTTCAACAGCCATGGCACCTGACGGATTAGTGAACAGTGGACCCACAGGCTCGCAAGCGTGGTTTCCTATTCCCTTAAGTGCCATGCCCGTTGGTATAAAGTATAAAATTGAGCCTTGTGATACACCATGACTTGTTTAATTTCATTTTCATTGATGAGGAACCAGCTGACTGTGTTTTACATAATTCAACAAACTGCTCTTGTCCTGTTTAGCATGGGAAATGCTGCCAAAAGCTTTACTCAAGTCCACATAGATTCCAAGAACTATTTCTCCTCGGTCAAAAGAATTTTTATCAGAATCGATGATTTGTTCAGAACAAAATCCATGCAACTCTCTGCCAAAAAGTATATTTATTTAAGACAATAATACTGGTAAATAAGTGCATGTATACTATAATTCTTATTGAGTTTAACTGATGCACAAGTAACTTCAGAAACTTTGAATCTCAGTTGCGTTCAGCACTTACTATACTTTTTAATTTTCTTTGAATTGGTTACCCCCTATGTGAACCAAGTACAAATAAGTTTTCCTCTAGCTGGATGTGCTGGAATAACCAAGCAGTAAAACTACATTTAATATTATACCTTTCTTTTAACACTAAAACACAACGTAATCGGTTTGTAATGATCTGCACCTGTAGAAATAAACTTTGTAGTCTAATGTAAATTCAGTAAAATTCTGTTGGTCTTAGTTTCAAAATGTAGAAGTGTTGAGGAGGAAGAGTGAGAGAAGGCAACTAGACCAGGTGAACCTTTCTTGATTTGCTTTAATTTTTAGTTAGATTAATAATAATATAATAATATATTAATAATATAAACAGTTAAGTTCAAAAGATGTATAATTCGATATATTTTTAAATTTTTTCATATAAAAAAGATATAAACCAATAATATTATATAGAATTACTTGAGTTTTCTTATGCTGTACCACTTCATCTGTGGCTGTACTCTCAATAAAACTGGGTTTGCACTTACATAAACTCTCCAAGCAAGAAAGAAATTCAGAAAAATTATTAACCTTCTCTTTATTATTAGTTTCTCTAACAAAACATTATACATTCAGCTCATTCACTCAACCATTTTCTTTTTGCTACTCATCTGTATTATATCAGAAACCATATTATACCATTCATTTTTCTACTGTTTTTTCTTAAACGTTCTTTTATTCCTTCAATAGCGGAGAAAATATAAAGTTTTTTTCTTTACCCTATTTAAAAAGATTAATTGGGATTTTCTTACCCCCTATTAACCTTTAAAACATTCCTTTTGCTAAATTTACAGGTAGAAAAAAGCGGTACTTTGGTATTATACCGAGGCCACCCCTGTACAGCGCGCTGCGGCGGTTATGTTAGGTTAGGTTTTCATAAATATGTTAGTAGGACTTTCCTCGTTTCGTTACGAATCGAACGATACCAGATGAGTCATACCTTCGCCCGCCAAATCCCCTCCAAGTAGGCCTAGGTCAGGTTTCTGACCGGAGTGTGTGCATCACTTGCTTACAGGATTTGGTGGGCTAAAGTATGACTCATCGGGTATCGTTTGATTTGTAATGAAACGAGGAAAGTCCTACTAACATATTTATGATAACCTAACCTAAAATAACCGCCGCAGCGCGCTGTATATGGGTGGCGATCAGGTGTTGCCGCTAGCGGCGGTGACGCTTTACCTGCCGACATCGCTGCCTTCTGGGAGGCAGAACACAAAGACCGCTCATCGTAATCATGTCAAATTTGGACAGTAAGTCAATCAAAGTATGTCCCCTCCAATTATGATGTTATTTTTGGTATACAGTTAAAAACCCTCTCTAAAAATAGTGGCCTCCGTACAATACCAAAAAGCTTCAGTTTGAGTAATAAGTTTTGGCCGCCATCTTGATTACCTCCATCTTGCCACCATAGCCAGAAATGCAGCAAATGCATTTGCATGAATGCTCTCAAATGAAGACATAGTTTTGTGACACCATTACAAACTAGATTTTTACAGTGATTTCATTACCAAGTGCTTTAAGAAAATCTTGGTTTGTTTCAATATATATTCAAAAGAAGATTATTCCCTGTACAATCCTTACGAATATTTTGAGTTTTGAATATTTTTTAAGAATAATTTTTTATGTTTCTGGTTCTAGCCAAAGCATGAAGTCTTAAATCACTTAGTGACATGAGGGCTTCAATTTCAGCTACTGGTAATTTTAATCAGACGAATTAGAGACAAGTTATAATAAATAATTAAACATAAAGTGTGATTTTTCTTAAACTGATTCATTGTAAAAAATGTATACAGAATGTCAAGTTCCTTATAAGACACAAAGATTGTAGTGTACTTACAATCTTCAAGTTTGTTAGCTTTCCTTTAAACAATTGATCACAATAACTTATATCAGCACTAAAGAGGGGGGACCAGGCTTCTCATGAGGAACTCCTCTAAATTGATATAACTAAACGATAAATTTTACAACATTTTGGTTTAAATGATTATCCTTTGTTTTATCATTTTGATCAAATTTGATCAGAGCTTCTTTTGAGCACTATAATTAAAGATCCGTTGAGACCCCAAAAAATAAAGTTGTTTTACACCTTTAAAATCCCGTTTCAAAATGGCGGTTTTTTAATGGGATAAATTTGGAATTAAAGTGTCCCCTTTTAATTTTTTACCTCCATTTATCAATATAATGTTGTGGGACCACCACCAATAATTTTTGGGTGGTAAATACTTAATTTTGATTGTTAGTTTTTGGCCTCCATCTTGGATCGCCATATTAGATGTAAGTTATTTTTTCTAAAGTAAAGATAATGTTATGACAAAACCTCAAAAATAAATTTTTACGCTGATTTCAATGCCGCAATCTGTTTTTGAAAATCTTGATTCGTTTTAAAGATAAACTCAAATAAAAATTTTCCCTGTACATTTCTTAAGGACGTTTCGCAATTTGAATCTATTTTTATTATTTTTCTTATATCTCCTGTTCTAATTGAGGAACACAGTTAATTTTGGTCTTAAAATACTCAGCATTTTATGGGCTTCAATTTGTGCCGTATTAATTATTAAATTTGGACAAGTTGGAGACGAGTTATATTGTTCTGTTAAACGTAAATTCCAATTTGTTAAAGATTTATTTTAGTTAAAGATTTATACAGTATCTTAAGTTCTCAATAAGACAAAGTTAATTCTGGTCTTAAATTACTCGTTGGATCATTGGCCTACTTCGGACCCAGTGATTGTTTAAAACCATTAGGTTTTATAAGAGTTATAATCCTACAATCATCATAAAATTTATATGTTGCTGAAATTTGTTTTAAGTCAAAGACTTACACCTCAAGATGTAAATGAGAGTCAAGGTTCATTCTAGTCTTATATTAAGAAGTTTATTACTGGCTTTATTTCTAGCTATTGATTATAAAAATCGGATGAGTTTAAGAAGAGCTATAATACCCTATTCAATACAAATAATTATTATTTATGAAATTTAGGTAAAGTTTTAGTTTTATAAATCGATTTTAACCCAGCCAGTTTAAAGTATCGATCAATAGCTCCAAAGAGCGTCAACGAGTAATTCAACGAGTATTCAACTAGTGATTTAAGACCAGAATTAACTTTTAGTCTTATTTATAACTTGAGATATGAATTTTAACTAAAATAGAATCTAAAACATTTGGACTTTACGCTGTATGGAACAATATATCTCGATTTTAACATGTTCGAATTTCACTATCAATGGCTCAAATTAAAGTCCATAATACTTAGTATTTTAAGACCAAAATGAACTGCATACCTCAATTATAACAGGATATATAATAAAAATTATAAAAAATAGATTCAAAGTGCGAAACGTCCTTAAGAAGTATAGAGATAAATTTAATTTGAGTTTATCTTTAAAACTAATCAAGATTTTCAAAAACCGATCGCGGCATTGTAATTAGCGTAAAAATTTATTTGAAAATGATGGGTCACAACAATATCTTTTCATAAGAAAAAAAACTTACATCCAATATGGCGAGCAAAAATTAACAGTCGGACAAAATGAAGTATTTACCACCCAAAAATTACCGGTGGTAGTCCCACGGCATTATATTGATAATGGAGGAAGAAAATGAAAAGGGGAAGCTTTTATTCAAAATTAATCCCACTACAAAGAAACCGCTATTTAGAAACGGGATTTTAAAGGTTAAAACTTTACAAAAAAGGTTACAACTTTTTTTGGGGACTCATCGGATCTTCAATTACAGTGCTTGAAAAGCTCTGATCACATTTTCGTAAATGTACATCAGTTGCCGATCTAAACCCCCAATTTTACTGTAATAGTTGTCAGTCGCGTATCCACCGTGAGCGCCGAACTTGAACTAAATAATGAAAACCTGTAACACTGGACGTTTATAAGGTTCATTAAAATATCGGAGGTCTGCAGGCTATATTTGTGCGTGTAAAAAATGTAATTATATGTATAAGTGTTTCAGAAAATAATTTCGATGTCAATAGAATTCGGGATTTCAACACAAAATACTGTCTGGGGGAGTGGCTAAGCAGCTAAAAATAAAAGGTGAGAGTAGCCCAACATGTACAGGAATTTAGTACCAAGTGCGTTAGTAAATAGCACCTGGAATACATTTTAACGAACAAAGATATTTTTGAGATAAAATATTAACCTTTGAAAAATAAATTGCATGTCTAACAAACCATTAAAATTACAGGGCTTCTATTAATAGTATTTCGAACAAAAAAATATGACTTTGTATTATTTTCTTAATTAGTTCGTGAACATAATTCTATTTTTGTATGAGATGATGTAGATTTTAAAAATCTAGAATTTTAGGAATAGAGTGGCTGAAAGCGCGCTTGGAGCAGACTGTTAGGCCTACGGCAGTAAGTACGCACGATTGTTGCCGTTTGCACCTTTCGTATACCACGTTCATGCTAATTTTTTTGCGGCCGTTTGCAAGTTCCGCAAGGTGACATTCGCCGTTCGCGATTGGTAATTAGGAGTACAATCTTTTATCGCGTGATTGGATGAACTCACAAACAATAACAAGCCGAATCCATTTCCATAAAATTTGTATTGGCAAAAAATTGATGGTCGGCGTCTTAATGGTAAAGTAATGCATTGTTGGTAAACACCTCTAATGTTTGAAATGTGTAATTAAATTGTAATAAAATATAATATGGATAAATGATAATATAATGTGTAGGGTTAAGATAAAACTGTTTTGTTCTTTAGATTAGGACTGTCAACAGTGATGATTAACACAGTACTGACAATTATGTGTTGCTGCTTTGAAAAATAAAATGGTGATTGTACTGTAAATGACAATAACAATAAGATCCAATCTGCCATAATCAGAGCGAAAATAATCCTTAGTAGGGTGTGCAGTAACACTGACCACGCGTTAGCGACTATAACGTCATATTCAGGTCGAATAAACCGGTTGGGCCCAGTTGCGTAAGTCCGTTTTTCCTTGCACTTTCAGACTCAGACTCTTATAGCCGAAGTGAGCAAAGTAGGACTTGGTTTCAATATTTATTTGCCGTTGGTTTGGTTTGTAAAACAACATGAACAAATGGCATCTTGGCAAAGCGTTAGAGCACTTGCTGCTTAATCCTAATATTATTGTAAGTGTGAAAGTTAGTGAGTTTGTTTGTTTGTCATATTATGTAAGTAAGTTGTAACAACGTATGTTAATTTGTCATCGTGTAAGTCAGCTGTAACAACGTATCCATCCAAGCAGACGAATTCAAACAAATAAACCCAATTCCAATTGACAAATACAAAAAACAGTAAGCAATGCCAGCTGTTTGACATTATTTTCTTTGTGAGCGAAACCTCGGGTAACATCTAGTTTAGTTAAAAGTATAATAATCACTTTTACAAATATTTTGCGAAACAATAACGAGAAGAGAAAAATAAAAATCAACTACACTGCCTGTCAGTACCGACTTTACTGACTTTAGGATCAAGAACTATTATGCTTTTTTGCGTTAAATTTAAGTGTCATTTTTCTAAATGAAAAGTATTACTTCATTCTACAAAGTATGTCTGGAAAAGTTATTACTGCTTGTCTGCACAAGTAAATTGTCTTCAACTTGTTTGAGGATATAAAAAATGTATATACATTTTTATCTTTTGAACGATTAATATCCGTTTAGATCTAAAATAATCCTAAAAAATACATTTAATTTAATCCTGACATTCTCAGTCTCTGTAACTTTTTAAATATTCGTTCAAAATTGCTGAGACCTTTCCAGTTGCTTCTAGTATTTACAACTGCATTGAATATAATTTGAATTATTTTAAGCAGTAGGAAAAGCCCAAGCAAATTTAAACAGCAAAAATCCAATATTATATTTAAATCACATTAGGTACATCTAGCATGTTACAAAGTTACATCCATCCTAATTACAAAGGTAGGAAAAATAAAACAGAACTTAAAGTAATGGCAAGTGTGTTTTGATTTAATTAATAATTTACAAGTAATGTACAATGATGGATTGTTAGTAGCGAGATGACCGCAAGACGATGAGACGAAGCTGATTTATTTACAAAAGACGGCAAGATGGGTTTGATGATATTGATGACGATGATGATGACTTTTGACTATCGTTTTCGTCGTCTGTACACGTACCCCTGCGGCTCTTGTCCACCCTCCTGAAAAGAAGGAATAAGAGGTCAAAACGAAAATTAATAAGAAGACCAGTAAAATATTTACCAGGCAAGGCAGTAAAAAACTACCCAATAGAACATTTTTAGATTTTTTTAAGTTTGTTGGCCTTTTTAAATTTAAAAATAACTGCAGATGTTTTGATTTTATAAACTGTTGTAATTATAATATCCCTGCCATGAGGGATACATGTAAAATTTAATCTAAAATACATTCCCAAGAGGCGAAGCCCTTTAATCTTAATGAAAAATAAATTATATTCATAGAATCCTGATAAAAATTCCAGTTATTTGACACATCATTCATAAAAATTGATCTATATATATATATATATATATAAAAGCCAAGACCCATTGACTGACTGACTGACTGACTGATCACAGTTTCTCAAAAACTATAAGGCTTAGAGCCATGAAACTCGGCACAAATATTCCTTACAGGCTCTAGATGCGTACTAAGAAAGGATTTTGCAATATTTCGTCTCTAAAAGCCTAAATACGGAATATTATAAAATATAATATGGCGGCCACTTTTAGCTTTCAAAGCTTAATTTCTCAAAAACCTCAAGACTTTGGGCCATGAAACTTGGCACAATTATTCTTTATAGGCTTTAGATGCGAAAAAAAGAAAGATTTTAAACATATTCTTCCTCAGACGGCTAAAATAAATTATTTGAAAAAATTCAAAATGGCGGTTATTTTAGTTTTTCCTAAGTATGGATGGGAGTCTTGTAGAATATTTTCAGGGAACAGAAAAGGTACGAGAACTAATCTATTTGACTAAGATATTTACCTCCTACTTTTTCTTACAGTTTTCGATTTATTTTAAAAAACGTGCTAAATTCAGATTGATGTCAAGTCGAAAATCCATCCTTAGTGTCTCTTTGTTTTATATTCCGGGTTATCCTCATTCTCTGTATTGGGAAATTGGAGGAAGTTAGTTTATACCATTTGCTAATCATGATGGGAACATGTTTAGAGGAAGCGTTACACTTTCTCATTTTCATCTAGAGTGGAATAATCAGCTTCATCTTAAGGGTTTAATTGCACGCACAAGACCCAAATAAATCAGTCCATTTGTTAATTATTCCTAAAAATTGCACAAGGCATGTAATTGAATTAAAATGAGCTATCCTTTCAGCGGGCGAAGCTGCGGGTATATCTGCTAGTTTGGAATAAAGGCGTGGGTGAGCTCACAAAAAAATCCTTATAGTAATATTGTTAACAATTCCCTAAGGACAAAATAATATTTAAATTGAAGAAAGGCAGTGCATACATAGTTAATTGCAGTCATGAAGGACAAAAAACAGGCTATAATATAACAATTAAAAATCAACGTTATAAGAACATATTTTTTATTCCTTAAAACATTTGTTTATTAGATAGTGTAATAACTTTTTTGTAAAATTCAGTTTTAATATAACAAATTTTATTTTTTCTAAGTGATACTTCATATTAATATTACCATTACAATCAGATGGGTTTTATACCTGCAATATATTATTACCGGTAAGATTGTTTTGACTGTACATACCGTTTTAATTTGTAAACGTTAAATAATGCTATGTCAGTCAGTACATGTTACATGAATTAATTAAACTTTCTATTTAAATTACATGCGGTTATGAAAACAATATTATTTGTCTGGAGAGTAATTAATAATAACAAAAAAACTTTAGCTTTAATGATGTTTGAAGCACATTTTTGAACTACTACATAGAAATCAGGAAATCTTAAATTACATACCTAAATAAACCTTCACGTAAATACTCTAAGACAATTAAACATAATTGTTTTGGGAGGATAAAGATTTTGCAATAATAATATTAAATTTTTTGTATTTTTAAATGTACAGTTAATTAATAACATACCAAGAAGGTTATAAAGTTTAAGTAGAATTGGGATAATTTATTGATTTTCAGTAACTTTTGATATAAAACACAAATTCGATTTTTTATGTATCGTCATTGCAATACATAATGTATATCACTTAATCACTTAATCACTTTGAAGTTAGACCATGGAAAAGGGCACACTCAATCTAATACCCCATTTTCGAACGTCTAATTAATTGTTTTAATTGTTGAAAAAGACTTATAGTCCAGGAATTTTAATCATAAAGAGTGTAATTTTAATCATTAATCGGCTTATCAAATCCTGACCAATTGAAACTTCGCACAGATATTAAGTAAACCTCTCTGATTGAAATACCAAAAGTCCCCGGAAATCCCTCCGCTGCTGCTCCATCCGTCATATGGAAAAACTATTTCCGGTCTTGTTTCTTTGTCATTTTCTCAATCGACACAAAAACCATAAGAGATAGGAAGAAAGTGTAAATGGCGTTTTTGGAAAGAATAAAATTTCCATTACAATGAGTATATACATGTACAGAAGATTACAAAATTTTAAAAAATCATCAAAATTGGTTCACGATTAAGGCGTGGGTATGCTCACAAAAAATAATTCCTTATGGTACTATTATTTCAAATTCCTTTAGAAAAACATTTTTTGAGAGCTTACCCATGCCTTCATTGAGAACCAATTTCAATGATTGAGGTGTAAAATAAATGGAATTTTTATGAGGATTTCATGAATATAATTTATTATTCATCAAGAACAAAGCGCTTTGCTCCATGGGGAGTGTATTATACATGAAACTTTACATGTATTCCTCATGAAAGGAGCATTAGAAACACAATATTTTAGAAAATCAATAATCAGCAGTAATTTTTAAAAGTTCTTTTACATCTTTATACTCATTTTATTGAAAATTATACCCTCTACAAAAACGCTAATTACACTTTTTTTTGTATTTCTTATAGTTTTCATATTCATAGAGAAAATGTAAGTATAGATAAACACGGACCGGAAATATATTTTTCAAGATGGCGGCTAAAGCACAGCAAGGATTTCCCGGGACTTCTGGGATTTTAATTAGGGAGGTGTAATTAACATCTGTGCGAAGTTTTAACTTGGTCAGGATTATTTGTTAGGTCGATTTCCCTAACATTCCTGGACTATCATTATCAGTAAAAGATAAAAAAAGATTATTCACTACCGATAGATATTCCCAAATCACCAACCAGGTGCAGTTTTCTTGTGAATTAATATAAATATAAGTAAATTGAGATAAAATGCCTTATTTTGTTCCTAAAACTATTTATTAAAAACATTAAAATATTTACAGTCAAAGCTAAACAATTGATTTTGAATCAAAGCTAAAACACAAAACATTAGGGAGAGATACTGACCTCAGGCAGGGGTAGCGGCGAGAATGGTGGGGGCGCTGGAGCCACCGTGGGAGCGTAGCCCCCGGGCGCCCCCTGATAGCCCGGCGCCCCCTGAGGGTACTTGCAGGGCGCGTGGCCGAACATCTGTTGCGAGAATTTCTGGTTCTGCACCTTGTTGTAGGCGTCGAGCTGATTCAGAAGCTTCTCCTTCTGGGTTAATATTTTGTTGATGTTCTGCAACAGACCTAGCTCATGGAACACCTCTCCTGAATGACGAGGTCAAGATGTTCTAATTGGTAGGTAGACCAAAGTAATTACTTCTCCTTTGGGGTGGTTTTTATTTTGTGTAGATTTATGTGATTGTTGGTGAAAAGGGTGTGCCTGAAATTTAGGTAGATATGGGGAGGGGGAGGGGTTGTAAACGTAATGTATCTGGGGAACGCAAGCTAAACTAGCCCTAGAATAGAGAGCAGGATATGCCGTGATAATCACTTTTTGATATAAAGAAGAGCCTTGTGAAATTCCTTTAACACCTAGCCTGACGGAACTACTTGATATAACTAGGTATTAGTGGTTGCCCTCTGCCCAGTTATAGTAGTCCTTTGTGCTCGCTGGACTACCTAAATAAAAACATATCTTTCTGTTCTTCATACGAGTGTAATCCAGAAAGTAAAGAAAGTTTTAACACTATATCTAGCCCTGTAGCCCCACCCATCGATGTTACATCGATGGCCCCACCTTGGCGGATGAGTGTCGTAAAAGGTTCACTCCCGGTATTCATTTGAGCCAAGTTTCGTTGCCGACCGATCACGTATTTCAATCTATCGGCATTTCAAAATGACGTTGCCCCATCAAAATCCTGCCAAGTGGATTCGACCTGATAATGTTGCTTCTTTCAGTTCCTTACCACCTGCAAACACCTTCCTCCCTAACGTTCCCTTACCCTTGAAAAAAGGCAATCAGGGTCAGAAGAAGTTTATACAGGATTGTCTGAAAATGTCCTACTAAAGGTGGCACAATTTCTGCGAAGTTATGGGGCGTCGAGGCACCTTTATCTGCGATGGGATATTTCCACGACACATCGACATATGTTTTGTTTGGCATTTCAAGAGGGAGTGTTTGGCATATCGGAGGGTCTCACACTAAACTCAGAAACATATTTTTATCCTCTTGGCATAAATTCAACATTGAGTAAACATTTTAGACCACAAAACTATTGAAATCAGCTCATTCGCATTCTGCGGGATTTCACATGGTCACCGCCATTTTCAATACCTGTAAGAATAAAATGAGTGATCGATCGGCAACGAGACATGGCTAAAATTGAGACTGGGAGTGGAGCTTCAGACTGCACACTCAGTCAAAGTGTTTGGGGTAACAGGGCTATATGTAGGGACAAAACGTTCTTTACTTTCTGGACGACCCTTGAATATACCCAGATATGAATAACTGGGTGGGGGAGGGAAGTTGTTTTCTAGGGCAAGCAATTTTATGTTCATTCATGTCACTTGGCTGCATTATGTCCATACCACGTTTTGTTTAAAAATATCAACTTTTAACCTTTTTCCTCTTTAGCTACCAAAGCTTAGGAATGAAACTACAGTGTGCAAAATGAGTGCGGGAGGTACTGGAGGGACAAACCCATTTGAAACAAGAATAAAATAAAACGAACTCCAATCACACACTCACCCCGAAGAGCAGTTTGAAGAGCAGGGCCTTGATGCCGAGCGCCGCGCCGATGGTGACCGCCTTCACGCCGACAGCCTTCACCTTGGGCAGGATCGCCTTCGCCGCGACCGTCTTCAGCCCCAGGCCGGCGGCGGCGACGCCCGCACTGCTCTTGAGCACTTTGGCGCCTATCGCCTTGGCGCCCGCCACCGCCGCCTTGGTGGCCACCGCCTTCACGCCCTTCACCACCCCCACAGTCTTGAGCAGGCGCTTCTCCCTCGCGCCCCGCGGGTCCGCCGCCCCACCGAAGGCGTCCTCCCCCAGCCTCTCCTGTGGACAAACGTGACGGTCAGACAGGCGCTTCTCCCTCGCACCCCGCGGGTCCGCCGCCCCACCGAAGGCGTCCTCCCCCAGCCGCTCCTGTGGACAAACGTGGTGGTCAGACAGGCGCTTCTCCCTCGCACCCCGCGGGTCCGCCGCCCCACCGAAGGCGTCCTCCCCCAGCCGCTCCTGTGGACAAACGTGACGGTCAGACAGGCGCTTCTCCCTCGCACCCCGCGGGTCCGCCGCCCCACCGAAGGCGTCCTCCCCCAGCTGCTCCTGTGGACAAACGTGGTGGTCAGACAGGCGCTTCTCCCTCGCGCCCCGCGGCTCCGCCGCCCCACCGAAGGCGTCCTCCCCCAGCCGCTCCTGTGGACAAACGTGACGGTCAGACAGGCGCTTCTCCCTCGCACCCCGCGGGTCTGCCGCCCCACCGAAGGCGTCCTCCCCCAGCCGCTCCTGTGGACAAACGTGACGGTCAGACAGGCGCTTCTCCCTCGCACCCCGCGGGTCCGCCGCCCCACCGAAGGCGTCCTCCCCCAGCCGCTCCTGTGGACAAACGTGGTGGTCAGACAGGCGCTTCTCCCTCGCGCCCCGCGGGTCCGCCGCCCCACCGAAGGCGTCCTCCCCCAGCCGCTCTTTTGGACAAACGTGACGGTCAGACAGGCGCTTCTCCCTCGCACCCCGCGGGTCCGCCGCCCCGCCGAAGGCATCCTCCCCTAGCCGCTCCTGTGGACAAACGTGACGGTCAGACAGGCGCTTCTCCCTCGCACCCCGCGGGTCCGCCGCCCCACCGAAGGCGTCCTCCCCAAGCCGCTCCTGTGGAAAAACGTGGCGATCAGACGGGGCTTCTGGCAAGTGTTTTTCCTCTGTTTTTCCATAATGTGAAGGGACAATTACTAATTTATTCCTTTTGGATCGCTGATTTAGAACTTAAAGTACTAAACAAACTGTATCAAATACAGAAAATAAGTTTTATCCAAAAATGAATATGAGTCCATCTGATTTCAAAGCATTCTATTTTGTTTGATTATAATAGCGTAGCCTAACTGCAAGTGATAAGCCACAGATTAACTCACTAAAACCACATAAGTCATTTACCATTTATTTCCAAATATACTTAAAAATAACAATGCAAAAGACAAAGATTAATTTTGTATTGTGAAATATGATTAGCCTTGTGAGTTTACGACAAGGTCAACAGAAATTATAATGTGTAATGAGTAACAGATGGATAAATTCTTTCAAATCTGGCTCGAAATTTTAGTTTATAGTGGTGTTAATGAGCTCGATTTACACCCAAAAGTCCAATATATCATCCGAGCAAAGTACTAAGAATTTTTGGCGTTAGTTCTATGGGATAGTTGCAATCTATCTATTGGTGATGAATTAATGATGTATCGAAACAGCATCTTGTAAGGTAACGATAGATATTAGGCTTACAATTCAAGGTTTGAATATTTCCTTTAAAAATTATAAAGAAAGGTTAAAGCCGTCATGTGACCCAAAATTAGTAGTGATAGCTACTACGTGGTTTCAAAGCTTAAAAGCTTCATCTTCAGGCCTGCAGTACCTAGAACATTGCCCTCAATTAGAGGTGATTATAAGTTCAAATCCTTAGTATGAAGCTTTGAAACCACGTGGTAGCTATCGCTACTAATTTTGGATCACATTACGGCTTCAAGGTGATTTAACCTTTTGTTACAACGTTTCTTTGAAATCGTGATTCGTAGCCTAAACCAGAACAAAAATTAACTTTGAAAAAAAACAACCCTAGTTAATTATAAGGCCTAAAGTGTGGCCTTGCCTAAAGTATTAAAAACCTTTAAAATGTAATAAAGTCTTAACTGGCGATGAATTCAATTATCGTAAACTCCTTTGATTTTGTCTTTTACCAGCACTGGCAAACAATAAAATAAACGCACAACATTAGGTAATTTCAGTCGTGAATCATGTAGTTAAATAACTAAAAATAATGAACACTAGATTAATCATAGTCAACTGCAATTTCACAAACCCAGGCGAGATGAGACCCCAACTGGACT
Source organism: Flexamia atlantica (assembly GCA_035578135.1). NCBI lineage: Eukaryota > Metazoa > Arthropoda > Insecta > Hemiptera > Cicadellidae > Flexamia > Flexamia atlantica. The sequence goes on along the minus strand of JAQJVK010000002.1, from coordinate 46,253,178 downwards.
TAAATGTCATCTGATGTAATATCAGCTTCATTTGGAGCGAGGCCTCATCCGCGTGAAAGTTTGCCTAGTAAACCCCTGAGTGACTCAGTGTTTGCGCCTTATTATTTATGTGATTATGATTTAATAGTGTTTAGTTCCGGCATAGCATAAAATAAAAAATCAAAATAGTTACAAAAGGTTTGTACGGGCTTCTGAAATTGAAGAACTCCCTGGGTCTGCAATACGTTTCAGGGGTTCCCGTTATTTCTCAATCAGATCAGAGGTTCTGAGGTTCTTTGTTGTTCTATTGTAAAAGCAGTGAAAGTCAAAAATTCTTGTGATGATAGACATGTTAAACTACTAGAATTAAGCCGTATCATGTTTTCGTCTTCATCCGTATGAAGACGAATGTTATTAGTCTGAACATAAACTCGATAACTTATAAAAAAATATACCAAACTTTTAACTGAAAGTGCATAGACGGAGTAAACAAATGATTTTTTAAAAATAAGTTTCCTAACAAAAATCAACAGAATTTCAACAGAAAATTCGGTTAATTTCTATAACCTTTATCGAATTCGTTTAAAAATAACAATTAAAGCCAACATTTCGAGAAATAAAGGATAGAAAATAACAGGTGCGGTAGTGGCAATCTTGATTTTAATTGCAGTGACGTAACGCGGTGAAAGATAAGCACCGGTCATTGTGGGAGTGAGAGAGTGAGAGACAACTTCACCTCACTTCCTCCTGTCACGATCTTCTGATAGATATGAGCCTTCATCTCGCTGAGTGATTGATTGCTCTTCAATGCATTGCAACTGCAACCAGGGCTGAGGAGGTGTCATGAAATAGCAAACATATCCATAAAAATTCAAAATTGAGATTTTTATTACTCTATGGTCTTTGCCCTCATTGCTTTTCAAGGATAAAGTTGGTTTGTACCAGAAAAATACATATCCACTTGATTTTCCACTCCAAATTTTATAAAAAAAAGCAGAAGAAGCAAATTTTATAAGCAAAAGAGATCATATCCAAGCCCGTGAATTCAAACAGTAGAAAACACATCCATTGCACCCAATAACGAGCCAAGATTTTATCACTTGACTCCCAAGGTACAACAGCTGTATTTGGAAGACAATTAACTAGAGAAGTTAATAAAGTGTATTTTTAAAATTTATAACAGCGAAAGATTTGTAGTTATTATTTAATTTTTTGGACTTTTCTTTTCACTTTAAACACTAGAAGGAAAAGGAAAAGCCAAAAAAACTAAATAATAATTAATTCAGAGTAACCATCCTGAATAACCTCTAAATCTGATCTTTTTCTGGCAATTTCAACGAATGGGTATTTTATCTGTACAAACAATGTAAAGCTTCATGGAGCTTTAGTATGAAAATTAATTGTTTGAAGTCAAATAAAAAAATCTATCTTTGTTTCATTTTTAGGAACTATTGAACTAATTATTATGTGTTAAGTAAGCATCTTCCATAGTTAGTTTTTGAAGAGTTGTGTGTAATAATGGTGGAGTTCAGCCAGACTGAATGGTGAGGCACTGGTTACAAATTCAAGGTACAGATTTGTCTCATTTTACAGAAATAGTAAGTTTAACTAAGGCCTGTGTTTTTGGCCAATTTCCGAGCAAATGAAAACATATCCCAAACCAATTCAAGCAAAAAAGAACTCATCCGAGGTGTCCAATCAAAATACAACATATCCATATTTCAACATTAAATATTTAAATATTGGTATAAAATTTATAAAAAAATTGTTTTGAAAATAGTTATTTTTAAGGGAAGGAAATATATGAATAATATTTTTCAAATGTTATCAACAAATTTATTATATAATAGGTTTTATGCGTTTACCGAAACATTTTTCAAGTGGAACTGTTTGCTTTTGCATGACACCTCCTCCGCATCGGCTGTTTGTTAAAGTGATTCACCTAACCAGTGATAGTCTGACCCAGCTGGAGGTTACAGACGAGCTGCATTTTTAGACCCGTCTATGACGTACATTTTTGTGTGAGGAACATCTAAACCTCTATTAATCTTGTCCTACAACAGCTATTTCAATATAGTAAGGGTTTTTTACAAATACTTTTTAAATTTGACTAGCAGCACTTTGTGACTTAAAACACTTCAGCAAAATAGGCTTTACTTTCATGTTGATTATGCATGGTGTTTTGCAGCGTAAAACACCATTCAATGAGGAACTGAGTGAATTATTGTGATATTTAAATTTTCTATATTTATTCTTCGTGTCATAGCACTGGAATGAAATTGTTAGTAATTGAGCTTCTTATCGGGGCAGACTTTTAAAAATACCTTATTACTTTAGATTTGAAACTTCAATATAGGTAAGAAATTCCTCAGAGGATTTGAAAAGTTAATTTATTTAATCTGCTTTAAAAGTGCCTATGTATGTGTTCTACACTTTTAAATTACGACAGTGCAAAAACATTCATTTTGCATAAAAGGGGGGCTAGATTAGATGGACCTTCATTGCTTAGCGCATCTTCATGTCTCTGTTTTAGAGTTTTCTTTTCAAAAGTATTGAATCTTTATGTTGATTCTACACAACATCTACGCATCAGTTTCTTGTAGGTCTTAAAAACAAACGGTAATAAGATGGACAAACCACTGGTCTACTGATGAACTCATTTCTAAATAACATTTATAAAATAGCCATTCGCCGTAAAAACAAATTATTCAACGCTCATAACGACCAAGGAATTAAATTATCAAATTGACCCGCTATTTTTGTTTCGCATCTTTACATACATACATGTTTGGAAAATTTTTATCGAAGCAAATAACGTAACTTTCAATGAAATGCCTCCATTCAATAGGCATTGTTATTGGTAAATTTCAAAATCTAGTAGAATAGGCAGGCTAACCGTTAACACTTTCAATAATATCCTTCGCATTCAAAGTACATTTACAAAATATAGGTTTTAAATTTATAATGCTTTTTAAAACTTGAACTCTTTAGTTTTATATTCAACAAACATTGATATTTTAAAACTCTAAAACGTTGAAACATGCATCAATGTGTCGAAACATGTATAAATGTGTATTCAATGTCAATAGTTTGTTAAAAAATCCCACCTTATGTTCCTTATAGTTACTTATGTTCCTTTTGAAATTTCCTTTTTAAGAAAAGAAAGAAGAAACGAAATACAGTAAATTAAGATGATTATAGGCCGTTGGTCTTAGTTTCGATAGGGAAAATGCTCTTCAATACTCTTCAAATACTCTTCCTTATTTTCTGTTGTCTTAAAAAATGTCATTATTTTGAGATATCAAAATCATAACGTAGATGAATGTTAACTGACTTTTGCTAGCCCTGCATTCTTTGATACATCTTTGGAACTATTTTAAATATTGATCATCTGTTTTCTTACAAATAAATGTGAATTGGAAAAAGTTCAGTTCTATCACAGATATAGTAGCAATTTCGCTGGAATTTCAAAAGCCTCCTGTGTGAAGGCTTTTCATGGGATATTTTTCAGACCCGTAAAAGGAACATCTAGAGAGTAATAGCTTTAATTTGATACCAAACACGTGTAGAAAAATTTATTTCTAGGGGTCGGTTTGCTCTGTACAAAATCCCAGAAATCCTTTTAATAATGTAGAAGATTGCCAGCTAAGTTATATGATTAACTGTACAAATAAGTCCAATAATTCGTTAAACTAATCGAATTACTTTATTTTGAATATAATTTTAAAATTCTTAACAACATAACTTGCAACTAAGGATTGTAGAAAATTATAAAATATAAAAACCCCAACGAAAAAATCTTGTTTATAAGTATAACTTTAACTTTAGCTTTTTTAATTCTAGACATGATATAAATGTTCCGAAATAACTTTCTACTCAGTTTTAGAGACCTATTGAAGTCTTAGTCCAACGAACATTTAACATAGTGATCTATTTTAAGTTTTGACAATGGGGAAGAGAATGCAATTAAATTAATTGGTCTTTGAAAGTATGCGGAACTGTAAGAGTTGGTTCGCTGGACCGTGTCAGTTACATCGGCTGCCTCACGCATCTTCATACAAGCCTGGGACACGCAGGTGTTCTTTGTCCCAACAACGTCACGTCTAAATGTAGAAAATCTTAAGAAATTTAGTAAGGAGTTATTTAAATAAAAGGCTGTCTTATATCCAAATGCTTTGACCTAGACATTTCATGACTGCCACGGAAATATGTTCAAAAGTAAACTACTCTTGGTAGCTAATATTGACTACTGTTTGTTCTGTTTTGGTTTAAATCTGGTTTTTAGCACTGGATTTGGCAGGAACACATAAAGAAAAATTTACACTTCATTACTATTTTTAAGGTAGTCAATCTGTTACCAACAGCAAAATAACTTATCCTTCATTATGGATGGTGAAAGGAAGGAGGAGGAAGAGGCAGCGAAGCACGTGCACATAACCCGACCTCTAGCTGCGGTTGCATCACGGGAGATGGATGCGGTTGTCGCGAGATGAGAACGTTGCAGTTGCATCTTTTAGGGTGTAATGGCATTGCACGTCTAGCTTACTAAGCTCAAGTCAAGGATGGAGCTAACAAAGTCATAAAAGCTCTTTTAATTAGTAAGAAATTACGAGTACTAATTTATGACTTCACTATAACGCTTAGTAGTAATAATAATAATTTCCTAATATTACTTACACAATAAATCATTGAGTAACTAAATAATTACTCAATAATATTAATAAAAATAGATATTTTTGTGGCTTCTTAAGCCGGCCTTGGTAAAGGCTCGATAAAAAACCATTTGTCTGAACTATCCGAAAATGTCAAAGTTTTATAGCTTATTCTTACCTAATAGTAATCTCGTCTGCCGTTCACATAACAAGCAAACTTGGCCCTCGACATTAAATGAAATAATTGAAAAATCGATTCTTGATATTTTTGAGAGAGGTTCAATAATCCATCGACATTCATTGGTGACTTTACGAGTCAAATTCCTGAGAAGCATATTTATAACATATCTTCTTTTATTCTCACCACCCATTGCCTGCACGCTTTGTACGAGTACTCTTAGCTCTCATTAAAGATTGTTTTTGTTTACAATATTTCGATAGAAATACCAAAGGGCAGGTTTGGCAGAAAATACTTTTTGGTAAGGCTTTCTACACAACCATAATTATTTGTTGTTGCTTCGTTGTCTATTCTTAAACCCCAGGATTTTACGAAATCAGTGATTTTATTTTATTGATGCAATCTTAATGTTTCATTTGATAGCGAATGGGATCGTGAGCTAATGGCATCACCCGCACGGTGGCTCTGAGGTATGGAGCTATGATAAATTTTTGTTTTGGGCCCATAAATGCCAAAAACTTCATCAGTTGTGTAAAAATCACCCTAATCGCACTTTTGGGGGATTAATACGCCAAATTTGGGTGTTTGGAGACTTGAGCCCTGAAATTGAGATTCGCTCCGTTACGTGATGTGTGGGCACTTGTTTTATTTTTAAATCCGCTGGCACTAAAATAATAAATGATACATTTTGTCTAGCAACGGTTTTGTTAAGGTATATAAGAGCAGTATATTTCCGAGCGTTTATCAGCATTGCACTGCATTAATTTAGTGCTTGCCTGGGATGCTATATATCCCAATCCCAAAACTAACCTATAGTACCACTGAAGACTAACGAGAGACTCACCGGCTGGGCGAGGGCCAGGGGGTCCTGGGGCTCGTGGGAGAGCGCTCGCAGGTCGCGGCGGACCGCGGGCGAGGACAGGGCCAGGTGCACGAGCACCACAGCCAGCAGCGCGCGGCACTGCCACACCGCCATTCCGACACCACCTGCGGGCAACAATTCCAATCAATCACCAAATAAATAAGCTTCATACCTCTAACAAGTCAGAAGTTCCTGACAATCGAAGCTGGGCACCCTATACGATTGGGCACGGGCAGTCATTGATATTTGATGTTGTGGGTTCAAGCACGACTCATCATTGGCTGAGGGGCCTGTAATTTATTATACAGAGATTCATCAATAAACGTACTTTTTACGTAGGGGGAAATGCTTTATTCAAGAACCTGAAAGAACAGTTTGGGACTCATCACTAGGTCTCGGTGGACGTTACCCACAAAAATCCCTTACGATCTCCAGTGACCCCAGACGGAACTGATTGGCATTACTTCGCCTGAGCGGGCTGGCTGGTCACATCTCGTGGTCAATCAATAAACATACTAAGGCGACATACTAGTTAAAAAATTATGTTATATTATGTGAAAATTAAATGATTGATAACATTGTTAACAGTAACACTTCGGATTCGAAACATTCCGCCAGTTCCATTATGTAAACAAATACAACTACAATTTGCATGATATTTGATATGGTTCGTAATTGAATGGTACCTTTATCAAAACACATTCGACACGGACCCCGAAAATGTTAATAGTATCCCCGGCGATGATGCAAATATCAATTGAAATTCAGAGACACTCTCATTCGATCAGTGCGGTTTTCATTTCCCCACGTCGCGCGTCGATCTGGTGTGTGATTAAGTCGTTTGGGCAGTCATTGATATTTGGCAATGCTCAGCTCACACGTGCAACTTTACGGCTAGACGGACCACAACACAATTGGGGCGAGTGGCTCAGGACCAGTGACGGGGCGAGTGCTGGTGTCAGTGGCTGAGCCAGTGGCTTGCCTTGGTCTCGGCACAGATCCGCGGCCGCCGCCCTCGCAGGTCACGAGACTGCCGACTCAAGGATAGCGGCTCACCGGTCTAATTAAAATAGGTTAAAGTTTGGTGACTGAGTGGAGTTTTTTTTTACGAATTTAGTTCCACCAAATGCGGGTTCTTACTGAGGCACTGATACCAATACATTTACTTTAGTTGAATTTAGATTAATTATGTGAATGTAGAATCATTGACTTTGAATTATTAATTATCTATTAATTATTGACATTAATCATTTAGTGAAAGGTAGAACTAAAAAACGGATCATAAATTAACTAAACTGATAAACGGAATATAAATAGTATTTTTCATCAATTGAGGGATAAGGGAAAATACAGTAACCGATCTGTCTTTACGGCAATCAAGAAAAAAGTAACGTACATCCACATTTTAGCTCGTGTTGAAAAGGAACGGTATAATTATCAACCAGTTAAAATACCGAGAAATAAAAACTAAAGGTAGTTTAAGAAAAATCGATCCGAAAATCAATGGTTTAACGTTGCTAAGAAAATAGTGCAGAAACATTTTTCCTCGAACAATTGTTGACTCTTTCTCTTTGTCAGAGTTTAGCAGCAGACTTATACATCACACGTTTGCGTGTGTAGATAAAAAATAGATAAAAAATTTGTATTCACACTTATAAAGAAACTGATGTGAAAAAATATATTCAAACAACTAATAGCGACCACATCAAAATAAAAATATGTCTTGCCTCAAGAATTACTACGATACAATATTAAGTTCACGCACTCCTGTGATTCTTAAAATATACAGTGGCAAAATCGAACATTAGCTAAATGATAATTCGAGAACGTGATCAGCGCCGGAATCAGGTTATGTGTGAGTGAAAGAACTCGTGGGCTGAATATTCCGCTCGAGGTGAAGCAACGGCCAGAACCGACGCAGCACCGAGCATGCACATTGGTGAATCACTCCCGAGTTGTACAGCTTGTGTAACTATAATTAATCCAACCTGTGAGGCATCTGAATTTTGTGAACTCAGTATTCTATCTTTGAATTATTGAGCATTCACCTTTTTTAAAATGGTAGAAAAAAAGTTAATTATTTTGAAATAGACGATTTTGAATTCCAGTAACTGGAAAACGCTAAATAAGTAAATGACCTGAATAGAACAAGATTCAAAATATGAAGCTTTTAACTTTCATTAAATCATTAATAAAATATACTCATTTTATTCCAACATAAAAGTTGTTGCAATTATTAGTAGTTCTTCACATACAGAGGATCTTTAATGGCAACAACAATTTGCGGTTTATATCTTATCCCCATACAAGTACCTAGTTTACGGTTACGTGATGGGGAATTCATGAATGAAAAAGGCACAGCTAACGGCAGGCCATAAACTACAGACATGGTGAATGTGCTTTGACTTTTGGTCGTGACATTAAACTGTGTATGGCTTGTCTACATCTTAATGTCACTTAGCCAACCGCAATACTTCTTTTAACCTTGTAACAGATAATGTTAGAGCATAAAATTAAGGAAATCAGAGACTAATTTTGTCTATTAAACATTAGTGAGAAAGCAAGAGAACGTATAGTTTAACTCACTGCGCTTCATTTCTCAAGGTTGGTTTTTGATTAGGTTAGGCCTTGGGTTTCGAAGCAGCAATATTGGTTGAAAAAAATCGAATAAACATTTGTGATTGTAATAAAATCCTGATCAATATACAGTATTCGTAAATTTACGTAAAAGTAATTGATTGTGTAAGTAGAAATATTGAAAATCGTCAAACTTTGAAGGATAACGCGGATGCAACCTGAGAAGTGTCTTTCCTTATTACCAAAATAAAGCAAAGAAATATATGGGGGAGTGTGAGAGCACAAGGAATACAATTTTGGAATGTTATTCCAGCTTCAGATTTCTTCCCCTGCTCTTACTAAAAGGAACAACTCTTAAAAATGTTAATACCAAATCAACCACATCGCATGGATTTAGAGTCTATATAAAAATAATAATAAGTATATTTTAATAAGGAATTCGTAATTGTAAACGAAAGCTGGTTCGAGAAACCGGTGGCATCATTCAAAACGAGAAGATAACTTATCACCCGGACAAGCTCTCTATAGGTTCCCAGGAGCAATAAAGTGCATGACACTTGAAAACAGTTGACATAAGTTGCCAAAATGTTGAGTTTCTACGAGTTGACATTTCCACGTGTGATACCTTGAGCCAGATCGTAACGCCAACACCCGCCAGTCCGCCGGCCAGGTGTGGTCAGGCAAGAACCGCTTGGTTATGCAACGCAACTTTCTTCTGCCAGCGAGACGATATTCAGCAACCCGCTCCGCGTATCGTGTGTCGAGCAAAAACACAAGCTTTTGGGGACTGGCGACTAAAGTAATGTGGAAGGAGCTTCCTGTCTCCGGCGGCGGCGCGGGGGAGACGGGGTCCAAGTTACTTCCTGCCGAGTGTGGGTGATGTCAGTGAAGGAGAGATCAGAAAACGTTTAATCTTGCAAGTTAATATTGACATATTACCTTCTCAAGCTTAAAAGTGTTAATGGAAGCTTGAAACAGGCCAATGTTTCGAATTTGTATGTTGATAAGCAGGGTTAGCTACACGTAGAATTATTCTTGTTTTCTCCAGTTAATTACTATGTAAACGATAAGAAAGATTATTTAAAATAATCTTTAAAATTTGGTAATGATAGTAACTTATTCTCAACAGTAACATATATCTTTGTCAATTACAAATAAATTTTATATCTCCCATTAAATCATATATCACACCATGAAAAAGTGATATTCACGAAAAAGAAAAATTATTTCCCATATAATTCTTTAAAGTCTTAATCCATAGAATATGCACTTTTATTAGGGTAACGTCAACATCCACATTGAAGTAAATAACCCCAATGCAGGGACCTCTGAGAAAACTAAATTAACATGTTTCTGCTCACCACGAGATAGCAATAGAATGTTTACAAATTAAAATGGATTTAATTTCATTCCCATTTGTTTGTTTGTAAGCTATTAGTTTTTATTAAAATACCACAAATCTTCATTTCAAACGGTATATCTTAATATAGCGCAATTGGTGGCTATATTAATATTTTGTTTTTATGATAGGCTTCCAGTTTATAATAAACACAATCATCCTGTGGAAGTAAACAAGCTTTATCTTACCAACAATATTAAATTTTGTCTAGTGAAAAACTCAATAAATAAATGTAATAATTATTGTAATGATTACAATTTCAGTATTAAAGACCATTCGAAAAATAATTTATTAAATGCCGCATACTTTACATTACGCATTTTTCAATTTTTTTAGGTTAGACCAGTATGGTTAATTACATTAGTTTACTTGGACCAAAAAATACTTCAGATTTCAAAAGAGACAAACCAGTTTTCATACAGAATTATTTAAAACAGTCATTTAATTGTGAATGTGTTGGCAGAGTCAGATATACCGTTAACAACTTGATGTTATAATTTAGTCCTCAATACTTGATTGATATACATTCAGGAATGAAATATTGACAACAATCCGAATTGATCACAGATTGAACAACAAATGAACCTTTAATCAATGCATTTGTTTTAATACGTTACGATGCCTTTGATTTGATTGAAGATATTGTTCAAATACATTGTATTCCCTTATGCCAACTTGAATGTCTTTACAATTCATAATGTACTAACACAATCAATACTACAGAGAATTAAAAAATATTCACTAATTATGATAATCATACTATAAAGCGTCAGATAAATAAAGCGCTAAAACAAAAGCACTGTTGTTAGTGTGTGGGTAGTTACCCATCGGCGACCCTTGTCTACGCAGCGGAGGGCGGCGAGAGGCTGACCAGGGACATGGAGAGGATCATGGAGGGCCCGGCCGGGAGTCTGGCGGAGTCTGAGCCCTGGACTTTCACCAGAGCGGCGCAGCCCCCCGCCACGACCTCGCCGGGGCGGCCGGGCGCCGGGCGGGGCAGGGGGCGCGGGGTGACTTTCGCCCGGTCTCGAGTGTAAGGTTAAACGGTTCTGGGGATCATCTCGAACTATTGGTGGGAGTCATTATTGTGTCGTATCCGCGATAAAGGGTGCGATATCGAGCACAACATGCCTTGCAGCGATAAAATGTTTATTTGCTTTATCCGTGGGAAATTGTGTAGGTAGCATATACCTGAGTTTGCCTTATGATGTTTACGTGTTTTTAGCGAATTTCCCCTATAGGGAAGAAGCTATTACCGTAGGTCTCATGGTAAGACCTAAGCCCGAGACCATAATAACTTTTCGTTTTAGGGCCACCAGAAGCAAAAAACACCATTCGTTCGAATTTTTATATATCTATCTATCTATATATATATGTCTGTCAGCACGATAGCGGCCGTAAATATGGTCCGATCTTAATGAAATTTGGAACAGACATGTAAAGTGGTAATCGAATGAACGAGTTCGTGAACCAGCCCGATCGGACCACCGGAAGGGGGGGGGGGGGTAAAGGGGGATAAACACCCCCAAAAATGGGTTTTTTGAGTTTTTTACATATAAAAATAAAATTTATCGAATCTTTGTTGGCACCATTAAATTCAGCTCAAAAAAAACAAACAATCTAGTGTTTTGAATCATTGCTCTATGTCCATTGGTTACCGAGATATTGAACGTGGTAAACACAGTACGTTGTCCCTATGTTAACCTTATGGGGAATAAGTAAAATTCTATATCTCGCTTATTTCTCAACATATCTGGATAAAACTTGGTTTGTGGCTTCATCTAGATGAGATCTAATGTATTTTAGTCTAAAATCCCCGAAATTTCAGTTTTTGTGGCAGCAAACCTGCATAATCATTCCCCATGTTATCCTTATGGGAAATAAAAAAAATTCTATATCTTACTTATTTTTTAACATTTCTTGACAAAACTTGGTATATGGCTTCTTCTAGTTAAGATCTACTAAATAATGAATTAAAACCAACCAGTTTTAACATTCCTGTTGCAGCAAACCTGCATAATCATTCCCCATGTTATTCTTATGGAGATTACAAAACATGTCAAATCTCGCTAAGTTGGATTGAAATACCGTTTGTTGTGTTGCATCTGAAATTCGCTGAGTATGCAGGTCTGCTGCAACGGGGGTATTAGAAAAGTGTAAAAGAAATATCAAAATACCAAAGCTTGTGACGTCAATGCAAACGTCATTGTCAATGCTCATTGGGTAAAAATAAAGCCTCAATTAAGGTGTCAGTAATATGTTCCCTATGATTGGTTAAGATGAAAATCTATATTGCAAAACTCACTCTTCACCAGTTGATAGTTCAATGTGTTTGATCAAGGCCGTCTAAATGGCTATAGCTTGATATATCGATTAATTGTTGGTTATTTCAGCCTAATCTAAACACAAATGAATCAGGCAGTCAGCTGACCGTTTTACATTGCAAGAACAAGGTGAGAGACTCGTTGGGAGAAGTCTTTATAGGTGAGCAACCTTGGAGTTGTCGTTTTTAAGTAGTTAGAGGAAGATATTGAGCGATATAACGAAAAATATAGTTCAGCACACGGGACTAAAGTGGTTGCTTTTTGTTCCTCTTTTCACTTTTTCGACCTCGGCCCAAGAGCTTGACCTCGTACGAAAAGCGTCACTTCAATCCCTAGTAATGAAATATACTATTTTATCACTAGGACCTAGAGTGACGTTTTTGGACGATTTACGAATAACAACTTACACCCTAGTTATGTAGCTATATTTTTGGTTATGGGGCTCAATATTTTAAGCTAATCACCTCACAAAAGCAGAAAATTGCGCTTGGCTAATTTTAATCCATCTAGTTAAGAATATAATAATTAAAACACGGTATATCTAAGCATTAGCCATGCATGCGCGCTGATTTGACTCGGCATAATGGCGTATTATCTCGAAAACATATTCTACACATTGCATTTCTCAAACTGCCTTTTGTAAACTACCCTTTATCACACACAAACTTAAAACTTTGATTTAAAACTTGACTGTTTTAGTAACGCCGTCGCGGCGTCGCGTCGGCATTATTAAAACATTGAGATGGTGGACCTCAATGTTTTAATATTTTTTAAATATTTAATGTTAATGTTTAAACATGTTATGTTCAAACATAATGTTTGACATATTATGTTAATGTTTAACATAAGATAATGTCTCACATGTTATGTTAATGTTTTTTAATATTTAAATTTTTTATTAAAAATTTAATTTAATTTTATATTAAAAATGTTATAATATATTTTTAATATTTAATTTTTTAATATTTTGTCAAGTTTTGGATTCCCTCCAACATTTAAGATCTGATAGTTTCATCAAAATAAAACGTTTTCCATATACGATTTGCATTTATTTATAATAAATCGTCGACGGATTAAGCAGGTTATATTGCAATTCGTAGAACAGCTCTACATTTTTCATAACGGTGTCAAAGATTTGAGTTCCGCAATAAATTCCTTACACGTGTAGAATATTATTTTGTAATAAACTTGATCTCGAGCTGTCACCACTGGACCAGTTTGTATGCCAAAAATATTTATTCCCCAAACTGGCGTGGTGCCTGATCACAATGACGCAACTGGACCGATTGCAGTCACTCTCTCCTGTATTTAAAATGCTGACCTAACGAGCTCCAATAGCAACAACACGGCACGGGCGGCCTAGATGTGCCATTCACCTTTTACCATGAGAGTCGCGGCCTCAGAATTCGCCATCGCATTGAGCTTCAGCCCGATAAACTGTGGTAGTTTCAGGGCTGGTTTTAGGTGGTCTAAAAATTTTGCGAAATTCAGAAATTCCGAGATATACAGGGCGTTTGATATGTAACTACACAAGTTTAAGTACCTGGTGGACCGAGCCTTGCTCGGTGTTATTTCATGTTTACCAGTTCATCCAGTTACTATAAAATATTTCAATGTCATAAAATTGATAAATAGAAACCCTTTTTATTGCTCCATGGACTCTTCATCCCATTTGCTGTATTTTCTCTTGATGGCTGTAGATTCCAAACAGCTGTTATGATTACTTCATTTGTTTACACTTTCCTTGTTTATTTTCGTTGCTATCACGACAACCCATAAGGCTAATGTTAAAATTTTACAACTTTAAAATTTGATTTATTACGTTATTAGATTTTCTCTGGCCAAGTAATCTGCATAAAAGACGTTTTTGAGTCATAAATTACTTATTTCCAGACTTTGAAGGAAATCCTCGGAGCCGTTTTTGAGATCGTTGTGCAAGCAAGCAAGCAAGCAAGCAAGCAAGCATATATACATACAAGATAACACTACTCGTTTAAGAGTATAGGATTTGATATAGTTGACCGGGTATTTAGACTAGCTAAACGTAACTAGCCACAAAAAATAAATTACATACGATTATATTGAAACAGTCAACCAATGTTGAGGCAAAAAATAATCGATGAATTTAACAGCGGCCCAACAAATCCTTGTCATTTTCATGGAGTCTTGGATTCTTTGCCATTCAGTTAATATATTTGAGGGGGAAACAGCTCTTTTGAATATATAAATCAACAGTTGTATGCAAAACCTTTTGTTGAAGGACTACAATCAATACAATTGGCGTTCAGTGACCGAGACTAATTTGAATTTTATCAGCTAAGGTGTATTCCCCTATCCATTGAAATCCTATGATATTTGATTTGTATTATGGTTTAAAACAACTTAAACAACAACTTAACTTAACATCTTAAACTGCATTTTGAAATTTAATCTTATCATCCACCCTGTGAATTATATCAGTTGGATTGTACTACATATTACTAAAAGAATCCATAAGTAACATTGCGAAGCTGTTAATGCGGTGATTTTAGAATTATTTGACGTTAATAACAGGAACTGATATGTTATGGGGCTATTCATAATAGCACTTGAATTGAGTAAAAATATGAGATTGAGAGAAGTAGTCAACACCATGTTCGCTTCATGAGTCCCCGTCCACTGCTGCTGCCTGGCGGTTAGGTAGTGAGGCTGAATAAAGTCGCAGTAAACGCCTATATTTACCTAAAATATATTTAATCTAAAAATTCTCAGAGAAATACTTTAGACCGACACTAATTTTTTTGACGTTTAATATTTACCATGAAGCTTTAAGGCAAAATAATATTTTACCATTTGTTTTGAGTCCTCAGAGACTCCTCAGCCGATCTTCAATATTTATGTCAAATTAAAGGGGATAATACATTATTTCTAAGGGCTCCGCCCTTCATTGGTTGATTCAGTATAATTGTCATGAAATATTAGCACTTCAAGCAAAACTGATGATTGCAGTGAACGTTGCAACGAAGCTGCAACAATAACCTAGTTGCATGACTACTTCAAATAATATTTTAGACGAATGGAGGATCCGCCTCGCGCGAAGTTTGTGCAGTAATTTGGCCTGATAACTGGTAATTTGGTATTGTTAAGATTACTTAGCGAGACCATACGGATATTGTAAAACCATTGTTAAAGTGAATTTAAATAAATCAGATATTATTTGCTAAGTTTATTTAAACTTAAAGTGCAATAAAGGGATTTTGTTTTAAATTTTTATAAAAAAGTTTTAGTTAATTATTAACTAATTATTATAAGATTGGCTGGATCTAAATCAAAACATTTATTTGCTATCATTAAGTATAACATAAAATCTATACCAATAAATAAATGCCTTTTTTAAGATTTTAAAAATATTAACATTGAATAACATACTGAAGTAGACCGCTCATATTAATGTCTCAATTTTGTCACTAGAGCTCTCTGCTAATAAATTTATATAACAGCACCCAAGAAAACAGGGAAAAGCAATCAGCTAATATTCGTTCCTGGTTCACCAGCGTAATTGATTTACTCTTGAAAGCGTAATAATTAGTCTTTCATCCCTGTTGGTAGGTACTGAATGGTATATTTTATGTAATTGCGAAGTAAATCAATATTTGTTTCAATATTAATTCAAAATAGGCTGTTTAAAAAATAGGCCTAGCGAGTTATTCCTGGTTATTCCGTAACTGGTTTGTGATGGAATCAAGAGACAATTTTAAATGTGTAAGACAAGAAATATAACAGGTTCATCCATCCTACAGGGTATTTTCTTAAAAAAAATCGGAAAAGTTTGTGTTCCGTCTTTTACGTATTGTTATAAAACAATAGCTCATTAAAATAACGAGATATACTAGTATTGCATCCATTGTTAAGATTAAATCAAGAGCTAGAGTGAAAGAGGGAGTAGTGTGCGTGAGCGAGTGTCACGGTTGGAGAAAGAGAGAGCAAAAGTAACTCCGCAAATACAGCCAGTGCTGACATTCCGTCCGCAATAACTTGATCTCAGGCTACCTCTCTCCGTGGCCTCTGCAGCAATACGATAACAAGCACTATACTGATACAATCTTTTTCATTAGCAGATTTATTATACTAGTTTGGTTGTATACTTTAATATCCAAGTGAAGTGAAACATTTTGTATTCAAATAATCATTTTATATGGGGAAAGTAGATACATCCCCTAGTATTATTATATCCCCTATATTAGCGAATTTCCCCTATAGGGAAGAAGCTGTTACCGTAGGTCTCATGGTAAGACCTAAGCCTAAAACCATCATAACTTTTCTTTTTGAGGTCCTCAGATGCCAAAAACACCATTCGTTCACTTTCATAAATATATATATATATATATATATATATATATATATATATATGTGTGTGTGTGTGTGTGTGTGTGTGTGTGTCTTTAAGCACAATAACTTGCGCAAAAATGGTCCAATCGGAATGAAATTTGGCATAGACGTGTAAAGTATTAATTATTCGGACGAGTTCGTAAACCAGCCCGATCGAACCACCGGAAGGGGGGGTAAAGGGGGGGTAAACCCCCCCAAAAATGGGTTTTTTGAGATTTTTACATAGAAAAATAAAGTTTTTCAAATTTTTATTGGCACCATTGAATTCAGCCCAAAAAAAAAACAATTTAGTATTTTGAATCATGGCTCTATGTCCATTGGTTGCCGAGATATTGAAAGTGGTAAACGCAGTACGTCGTCCCAATGTTAACCTTATGGGAAATAAGTAAAATTCTATATCTCGCTTATTTCTCAACATATCTTGATAAAACTTGGTAAATGGCTTCTTCTAGTTCAGATCTACTAAATATTGAATTAAAACCACCCAGTTTTAATATACCTGTAGCAGCAAACCTCCATACTCATTCCCCATGTTATTCTTATGAAGCTTACAAAAACATGTCAAATCTCGCTATGTTGGATCGAAATATGTTGTTTTGCACTTGAAATTCGCTGAGTATGCAGGTCTGCTGCAACGGGGGTATTTTTTATTGATGGTAATTTCTCTTCCGCATGGACTAAAGAGCTTTGCGCTGAAGAAGAGTAATGTTCAGCATTGGGTTTTGTCCTTAAGTTATTTTTTGAACTGTAACACGAAACACTTTTTAACTTTTAAAGTCACTATTAACTTTTAAAACAGCATCATAAATTCAGATTAACAAACTCAGTTAAAACTCCTAGCAGTTTTATCAAACGAATTTTTTTAAATGTAAAATTGGAGTGGGTTTTGAATAGCATCCAACTAATTACTGTGCATCGTCCCAATTTCACGAAACCCCCCTCTTCGATCACTCCGTTGATATGAAAATGAAGGTTCCCACAGCAGCCGTAGCATGTAACATTACTGATGAATACTCGCAGTGATAATGATCCATCCTCCTTTCGAAATCAACAATAGTCACGCACACCACAGAGTAACCTCCAGTCATCTCGTCACAGAGCAACTCTGGCGTGATTACTACTCAGGGTTGAACGATTAGTTTCCTTTTTCACCAGGTGATTTGCATCCGGGCGGATTTGCACCAGGTTTTGCAAGCGGTGCATCGCTTTCACAACTTGATGGCCCCGATGAGGAGGAGAGGGTGATGATGATAAGTACTTAACTGCAAGTAGTACTATTGCGTACAGCCAGTACGCAGCCAGTTGCGTTGCTATTGCGCAGTCGTTTCACTCGCTGATGAGGCTGTATTTATGACACAGCAACAAGTCATTTTTATTATGTTTCGCAATAATTTCCCATTTAAAATGCTATATGAATGATTTATTCGCTCTTGTATGTCGCGTCAGTGTTGCTACTTTCACTGACCTCGCCCAAACGTCTGCCTTGTATTTCATAGGCGAATGGTGAAAACTAGACACCATTAAGTTGATCCTAAGAAAAGTTGCAGAAGTTATTGTAAAACTTAAAATTTGATTTGTTGTAACTTTGCCTGATCAACGTAGATACCTCTAGTTTTCACCATTCATCTCCTTTTATTGTCCCCTTTAAAACTATATACAACATGATATGGTTTCTGTTCAAAAGTTTTTACCTCCCACTTTTTAGATGGAGGGAGTAAAAATTTAGGAGGACCAAAACTTCCTTCCCTAGACTTTTAATTATTCCCTGAAGTAAAATATTATTTGGAATAATGGAAAATGTCAATATGGAGCATGGGGAGTGGATCTTTTAAGACATTTGGTTGTTATAAGATAATAATAAATTTACATTTACCCCTCATCACCTCAAAAACCGTCCATGTTAGATAGCTAACATATGGTATCATTTTGTTTGAAATTTAATGTAGATTATTTTTGCAAAGTATAATATTTTAGAAAAACACACCGTTTTCAAGATATTTGCTAAAATGTCAACAAATTTACATTTCCCCTTCTTTTTTCTCCCCTCCACATTTCCCCTTCTTTTTACTCTCCTTCCCCCCAAACCTGATGCTTAAATCAGTGTAACTTTTGTTTACATATTGGGGGAGGTGTATTGAACAAATTGGCGCTGGCTAGAAACTTTTTTTTAATGTCTAGGTTTTCCCCTTTTTCAAGCTAATTACACTATACTGCACTGTGTATTGCATCTAGGAAAGAATGTAAAGTAGTATTTTGGAAACAACATCAATATCAAACTTATTTTTCCTCCACCCACTATCTAAAGTCGTCTTTTAGTCCCTGGAATAGAATACTAAAGTACTAGTTTATACTCCATGGGATTTACTTACTTACTTTTTCTCCCACGGGACTAAAAGTAATCTCATAAGGAATACATGGGGAGAAATCCGGCAACGCCGCAATGGACAGTGAGAAAATGTGACAACACTGTCGATTTTCATTTGCTTACTCTAAATTTAATTCAATAACTTCAGTGTTTCAACTTAAGAAAATAAAACCGTATGCATTTTAATAGCCAGGTAATAATTTTGTGTATGAATTAAGTTGGCAACACTGAATATAAAAACACCAAATTTAGAGGTTGTTGTTACCAATATGCCGAACGGCCGAACGTTTTATAAACATGATCGTTTCTTACCTACAGATTTTTAAAGGTGTTTAAAAAAATTAATACTTTAGAAAAAGTAGTGTTAAAAATAGTGTGAAAGTTTGAATAAATGGTTGTTTAAAATGCATAATTGTAATTGTTTTTAATTGCTTATGTTATATATATGCGATTCTAATCTAGCCTAGTTTAAAGGAGAAAAAGATCATATGAAGGTAACGTTATATTGTCACAATTATTGTTAATGGTGTAGGTGGAGGAAAAACTTTGTGTGCATCATGGGTCTGAAGTGCAGTTTAGTCCCTAGATGCACAAATAATTATTTCATTCATTCTAATTAGATTAAAAGGGTTACTGCTATGGATGAACTACATTTTCATAAAAGTTAATCTAAAACCACAAAAATAGAGTTTTTTCAGTTCAGTAACTTTTTGAGACGTTATGGAACTTTTTTGTCGGTGTCATAAACTAAACGATCAAGTAAGTTATAAATGTTATATCGAAGGCCCGAAAGTACGGGGTAGGTGTTGCAAATATAAGAACCGGTTTTGAACAATCTGATACGCGCGCCTTCACGCCGCCAGGCACGCAATCTAACTACTCCACTCGTATTGCATCTGCTTTGCGGTAGGCGCTCGACCTAACGTTTACAAGTAATCTGTATTGTAGCTAGCTTTCCGTTTTTTACGAAACTCACTTAACCATAGCAAGTCTCAACTTTTCAGTTCCTGCTGATAGTGACTAATCCTCCGTAGTCCAGCGTTACATTTGGAAGTGCTATATGAAAATTATTAATCGGTACTGTAACGGTAAAACACCGTCTTAACCTTTAAAACTGAGTTTTATTAAAGGAATTAGGTAAACTTAATTTTATTCATAAAGCTGTTAAAGTTGCTTGGTTTTAGTACAAGGAAGTTTTATATCTAATAAAATAATCAAGTGGTTCGTAATTAAATTTTGTGTCATTGTTAAAATCTTTTTTGTAACATTTGGTAATATTTTGGGATATTTTAGGAGTTACCTGAAATCAGGTTAATTCCCTTGAGGGTTTTAATAATTAAGACCCCCCTTCCGCCGTTCATCAAGAGTTGTGTTACGGAGGAGCTCTTGGTTGACGGGGAAGCTCTAGGAGTTGATGAAACAGAAGAGTGTAGGAGCGCTTGGATATTGTAGGGAGTTCTCCTCGCCTTGATGAAAACTTCTGTAGCAGGTCATATAAAGTGTATAAAAAAGTCCGTCCCCCCTCTTTAATTTTTTTGTTTGTTAAGACAAACAATTAACCTTTGGGGAATGATAATAACTCAACCAAAATTATTTTTGACGTAACCAAAAATTATGAGTGTCCCCCAAAAATGGGGGATTTGGGGGGTAACTCAAAATTTTCAAATGCAAACCCCCTTTGAGTGACCCCTCAATTTAAAGAGCTTTCAAAAAGAAGATGAATGGTTGAAGCTGGAGGTCTCTAACGTGTTTCTATCCAAATTGACAGCTTGACAAAGTTTTGAATACAATACATCCTTGAAACCTGGCATAAAGGACGTTTGGAGTTTTAATGCACCTTTCGTGACTTAAAAATGAAACGACCTTGGGAAAAATTTTATTAAATGAAAAAGTGGTCTCTTTTGGTAATATTTAAAATTTTGAGTGTCCCCCAAAAATGGGAGATTTTGGGGGCAACTCAAAATTTTCAATTGTACACCCCTTTTGAGTGACCCCTCATTTTAAAGAGCTTTCAAAAAGTAGATAAGTGGTGGAAGTTGGAGGTCTCTAACGTGTTTCTATCCAAATTGACAGCTTGACAAAGTTTTGAATACGACTGCTTGAAAATTTGACAAGCTGCCAATTTTGATAGAAACACATTAGCGACCTCCAACCTCCACCATTCACCTATTTTTTAAAGCTCTTTAAAATGAGGGGTCACTCGAAAGGCGTTTGCATTTGGAAAGTTTGAGTTGCCCCCAAAATCCCATATTTAAAATTTTAAATGTCACCAGAAGAGACCACTTTTTCATTTAGTAACATTTTTCCCAAGTTCGTTTCATTTTTAAGGCACCAAAGGTGAATTAAAAATTCCAAATGTCCCAGTCGCCAGGTTTCAAGGATGTGTTGTATTCAAAACTTTGTCAAGCTGTCAATTTGGATAGAAACACGATAGAGACCTTCAGCTTCCACCATTCATCTACTTTTTGAAAGCTTTTTAAAATGAGGGGTCACTCAAAGGGGATTTGCATTGGAAAATTTTGATTTACCCCCCAATCCCCTATTTTTGGGGGGAAACTCAAAATTTTTGGTTATGTCAATAAATAATTTGGGTTGAGTTAGTATCATTCCCCAAAAGGTTAATTGTTTGCCTTAACAAACAAAACAATTGAAGAGGGGGACGGACTTTTTTTACACACTGTACAGTTCGCACTTTGGCTTCTATGCTACTAACCGTATCATATGATATTTTCAAAATAATTTCTTGGTAAACACCGTTTGACAAACAGCGGGTCTGTAGAACAATGTTTTCAGAAAAGTACCCCTCAACCCCCCGCGTCATGCAACTAGCTGACTGCCATAGCCGGAGATATAATGCGCGAACTGTACCCTCACAATTATTCAAACTGTTAACATTATAGTGATATCGGGTTCAATCTATTTAGTGACACCTAAAAATCACAATTTTACGATGTCTGAGCTGACCAAACGAAGTAGGTAAGGGAAAATTAATTATCGTGGAGAGTTGAATCATATGGAGTTTGTGAGGCTAATACTGAATGTCACTGGATTTCGTGGCATTACCGAAGGCGTCCCGCAGCTCTTCCAAACCTTCTTTTGTACATTAATCTGCAAGTCAAATAAAAATCTTTTAGATAGCATGCAAAATTTTAAATGCCTACTATTTTGGGTCCCAATGTGATGAGGGAGACGGTTTAAAGCTTTAAAATAATCCTTCTTTTGAGTGTCAATGCCACCCATCACCTCCGTTCTTATGAAATGAATACTTCAGTTTTCCATATTAAATTTAATAGTTCAGCTTTGTACTACGAGCATTGATTATATAAATAAAAAATAGATGGTCCAAAATATTAAATTTGGAAGCCAACTTTTGATCATGTGTTACAAAGATAGCGCATTCTGGACAATTCCGGTAAAGAATCCTGGTATTAAGGAAATTTGAAATACCTTTTTTAACCTCCCTTTGGCACTCCTAGTTTCGACGTTTCCAAACCCTGTACCATATTTTAGCCCAGTAGAAGCAAAAATGTTCCATTTTAGGGATAAAATCTTTCGTGTGAAACTAAAATCGTGGCGCAGTTTCTAGTGACGAGTGCCAAACTAATTTCGCGAATGTTCAATTCATAAGCAGTCTCTTTTAGCGAATTTCCCCTATAGGGAAGAAGCTATTACCGTAGGTCTCATGGTAAGACCTAAGCTCGGGACCACTATAACTTTTCGTTTTGGGGCCCCCAGAAGCAAAAAACACTATTCGTTCGAATTTGTATATATATATATCTATATATATATATATATCTATATATATATATCTATATATATATCTATATATATATATATATATATATATATATATATATATGTGTCTGTAAGCACGATAGCGGCCGCAAAAATGATCCGATCTTTATGAAATTTGGTAAGGACATGTAAAGTGGTAATCAATTGGACGAGTTCGTGAACCAGCCCGATCGGACCACCGGAAGGGGGGGTAAAGGGGGATAAACCCCCCCAAAAATGGGTTTTTTGAGTTTTTTACATAGAAAAATAAAATTTATCGAAATTTTATGGGCACCATTGAATTCAGCTCAAAAAAAGAAACAATTTAGTATCTTGAATCACTGCTGTATGTCCATTGGTTACCGAGATATTGAAAGTGGTAAACACAGTACGTTGTCCCAATGTTAACCTTATGGGGAATAAGTAAAATTCTATATCTCGCTTATTTCTCAATATATATGGATAAAACTTGGTTTGTGGGTTCATCTAGATGAGATCTAATGTATTTTAGTCTAAAATCCCCGAAATTTCCATATTTGTGGCAGCAAACCTGCATAATCATTCCCCATGTTATCCTTATGGGAAATAAAAAAAATTCTATATCTTCCTTAATTTTTAACATTTCTTGATAAAACTTGGTATATGGCTTCTTCTAGTCAAGATCTATTAAATAATGAATTAAAACCAACCAGTTTTAACATACCTGTTGCAGCAAACCTGCATACTCATTCTCCATGTTATTCTTATGGAGATTACAAAAATATGTCAAATTTCGCTATGTTGCATTGAATTATGGTCTTTTGCATTTGAAATTCGCTGAGTATGCAGGTCTGCTGCAACGGGTGTATTTAGTTATGAAGTCAATACTACTAGCAATCGTATT
This sequence comes from Flexamia atlantica, assembly GCA_035578135.1. NCBI lineage: Eukaryota > Metazoa > Arthropoda > Insecta > Hemiptera > Cicadellidae > Flexamia > Flexamia atlantica. The sequence goes on along the minus strand of JAQJVK010000002.1, from coordinate 46,229,817 downwards.
TGCTCATAGCACTATTTGTATAAATTACAGGAAATGTGACAATACTAGTTTAAATTAAATCCTAGTAAAACCCTTTGGGTTAGTACAAAATAAGAACTTTCGAAGAATACAGGGTTCCATTAGGTGGGGTGTACAAATGACTTTTAAGAATAAGAATATGTGCTACTGACAGGTATTGTCTATCTACTTTGAAATATCAGGTAAAAACAAATTACATGTTTAGATTTAGAAAAATAGTTCGTATACTGCCCGTTTTAGGGATTTTCATTAGGTATATACCAAAATACTAGTGAAATACAAACCAATTTCATTACAAACACTGAGTCAGTGATCTTCATTTATTCAGCATCTCATTTGGGATTACAGTATAAAAGAGAGAGGAGCAGAAATAGGTAAATACCAATACAATAAACTAGATTAGGCTACTCAATTTCAGTTTCGCTTGCAAACACTGCAATCTGTAGTTTACCTGTAGAACTATTTCAAATAGTCCAAGCAAAGAAAAGGTATAGGGAAAATTTTTGGAACACAATTTTTTACTTTAAAGCTTTGTTTGGACTATAGTTAAGCTGTACAATTGATGAATAAATCTATTTGATTTGATTTGATTTGATAGTTAGCAGGTGAACATATCAAAAGCCCCCATCCGTAGCCCTTAGCGGGAGGAAGAAGGGGGGTCTGAAGGTACCATTCTTAGGGTTTTCCTTTCTCGAAAACTATAAACTTCTAGAATTCCTTATTAAATTCGAAAAGTAAAGAAAATTAAATTTCTGCAGGAAAAGTATATAATATGTCTTTTTTTGGTCCAACCATTTACAACGTTGGATAACAATTTTACAAATATTTTAACAAATATCCCTTCCATAAAAAATACATGTAAATTTGCGTGTAACATACATGCCCAATGGGGCAACCCTTTTTCACCTAAAGGAAAATAAGTAACATTCGTGAAATATTTACAGAATTTACAGTAATTTGACACAAATCATAAAAAAATTGTCTAAAATAAAAGTGAGGACGAGTTCACAAAAAGGTTGTAGTAACCATATATTTGTTATAATTCAATTCCTTAAAAATGACTTTTTTACGAACTCACCAAGATTTTTGCTTTGAACAAATTGTTATGACTGAGGTGTCAAATCACTGGACATTTCGTCATATATTTCATGAATGTTGTTTACTTTCATTTAGGTGAAAAAGCGTTGCTTCACTGGCCACGTATATGCTACACACAAATTTAAATGTATTTCTTATGGAAGAGTTATTTGTTAAAATATTAATAAGATTAGTGCTTAACTTGTAAATGGTTGGACCAAAATAGACATATTATATGCTTTTCTTACAGGACATTTAAATTTCTTTAATTTTCTAATTTAATAGGGAATACTAAAAGTTTATAGTTCTCGAGATACAGTATTTAGGGAAACTCTAAAAATGGTACTTTCCGACCCCCCTCCCTCTCCCCGCTCAAGGGCTAGGGGCGGGGTCTTTTGATATGCTTACCTCTTAACAAGTCCAAACAAAGCTGCAAAGTCAACAATTGTGTTGCGTGCATTTCCCTCTATACCTTTTTTGGGCATTCGTTGCCTGGAATAAAAGCATGACCATTGTCAGCTGTAAACAAGGTGGACTGAGTGCTTGGTCAAATGTTGATGGTTAGCGCCACTGTTCCAGAACTTCAACCTTTTTCTGGTCTTAAGTGGAGGCTTTTTTTTATTCTGCGATGTATTGGCAATATACTTAGAATATATTTAAATTGAATCGGTCCAGCCGTTTTTGAGTCATGACTGTGAATCGAAAACCCCTCGCGTATTAATACCGGGTGTCCCATAATAGTCCCCCCCCTAACTTTTTCCTATATTTTTTCAAATATCAATTCCACACCACCCCCAAACATTATTGGGTAGTTAATACTTCATTTTGAGGGGGTACCCAATTTTGGCCGCCATCTTGGATCCGCCATATTAGATCCAAAATAATTTTTTCAAATGTTAAAGTGGTGTTGTGACCCATCATTTCGAATTAGAATTTTTCACTGATTACAATGCCGCAATCCGTTTTTTAATATCTCAATTGGTTCTCAAGATATGGGTACTTTTAATTTATTTATTTTCAACCAATTTAAACATTACAAATTGATAAAATAGGCCCATAACCACAAAATAATGCTAGATAGTGACAAATAACCACCACCAGTCATTGTTGGGCGATTTACACTTAACCTTTACCTGTGTAAATCTTTTGGCCGCCATCTTGGATCCGCCATTTTGAAATGAGGTAAGTTATTTCAAATATGAAGTTGGTATTGTGACCCATAATTTCAAACTAGGTTTTTACGCCGAATTGAATGCCGCAACCCGTTTTTAATTATAGCGTTTCGTTTTCAAGATATTGTCATATTTCTAATAAAAATCTCAAAAAATATGAATTTTTCAAAAACCAAATTTTATAGCTGAAGACGGGTAGCGGCACTGAATTCGGCGTAAAAAATTAGTTTGAAATGATTGGTCACAATACCAACTTCATATTTAAAATAACTTACCTCATTTCAAAATGGCGGATCCAAGATGGCGGCCAAAAGATTTACACAGGTAAAAGTTAAGTGTAAATCGCCCAACAATGACTGGTGGTGGTTATTTGTCACTATCTAGCATTATTTTGTGGTTATGGGCCTATTTTATCAATTTGTAATGTTTAAATTGGTTGAAAATAAATAAATTAAAAGTACCCATATCTTGAGAACCAATTGAGATATTTTAAAAACGGATTGCGGCATTGTAATCAGTGAAAAATTCTAATTCGAAATGATGGGTCACAACACCACTTTAACATTTGAAAAAATTATTTTGCATCCAATATGGTGGCCAAAATTGGGTACCCCCTCAAAATGAAGTATTAACTACCCAATAATGTTTGGGGGTGGTGTGGAATTGATATTTGAAAAAATATATGAAAAAGTTAGGGGGGGGACTATTATGGGACACCCGGTATATAGCCTAAATAAAAAATATCCAAAGTAAGAAATCAACAAATGAAACTCATACAAGCTCTTGGTCTTGGTATTATATGTACTTTGTAACAAGCCCGAAGATGTGAGAAGTCCAATCCAACAATAAATTAAATAATAAGGGAAAGTGTGAACTAACCTCTGTCTACAGGCCACAATAGGCTTCCGGGGCGTGTGTGTTGGCCACAGTAGTTCAGGTGGAAGATGAATCATCAGTATCACCACATGTGTTGATCCAAGCATGGAACGAAACCGATGAGAATTTCATTTGATACTGTATTATCTGCTTTGACATTTGACTATCGGGCGTAGATAGCAAGAAAAGGCTGGCGTGTATTTTGTAATGGTTAGGAAAAACTAGTCTACTTTAGATAGCGCGAACCGGTTTGATATTGGATTTCAAAAAAATGTCACTGTTTCTCAACTCTACTGGACAAAGCTTACAACATTTTAGTAGCTAATAAAACTATTCATTAACTGGTTTACTACTATAACCATAAATCGATGGTTACGCTTCCAATCACTGTAATGCGCTCTCTATGCTCTAATAATGTTACAGTACTTTCTTTCGTTATGGTGGATTATGTTCATCCAATTTGACTCTCATTAGTCATTTGAGCCATTTTTATCGTATTAAAACTTAAAATGTTCAAAACTACAAGTTAATCAATGATTACTTCAAAACAAAAGAAATTCGAATTCTTTGTAACGCTAATAATTGGTAACACTATTTTTACATTTACGTAACGATCTTTAAATTGAGCTTTCTAACGCTTAGCAATCCCTACATATGTCACCTCTCAGGAATCTCACCCCTATTATCTCCCCACTTATTGAAAGAACCTCTTTAAACAACTCAAATAACAGAATTAAAAACCGGGTTACATACCTTATCCGTCGAAAAGTTCTTGCTTGTCAATGTTGACTACTTAAGTTTCAGAATTAACATTACATCAACAGGTCGGGTACTTGATGTCTTCAGCAAATTAATATTCAGATTAATTTTGTCAAAATATTTAAATTCAACAGGCGACACATACATTTACACATTTTATACATAACGATGATAAAAACTACATTTAACACGTACAATGCCGGCCGGCGATTAGACTCCGACCTGCTGAATACATCAAGTACACTGACAAGCAAAAACTGTTCGACGGATAAGGTAACCTGGTTTTAGCGAATTTCTATAAAGGAATAAGCTATTACGGTAGTACTCATGGTAAGACCTAAGTCCGAGACCATGTTAACTTTTCATTTTGGGGTCCCCAGAAGCAAAAAACACCATTCGTTCGAATTTTTATCTACTATATATTTGTCAAATACCACTCAGTGGAAACATCGTACAGCCCAAACTACTTGACCTAGAACCTTGAAACTTTGCATGGATGTTCCTCTTAGGGCGTAGGCATCCGCTAAGAACGGATTTTACAAAATTCGTAGTATAAAGGGGTTTTTGGCGAGGCCGAAGTTTTCAAATTTTCCCATTTAAAAGTATGTTGGACGATTTTTGTTTACATTTTTAACGTTCATAAAACAATCAGCTGGTAGTTAGCTTCGGAAATATATACGTTGATACAGATGATAATAAATTGATTTCTTTGATCATGGCTTCATTGATTTTTGTTGATTTGTTTCAAGGACATAATTATGTACTATATAAAGGTTACATTTAGTTTAGATAAAATCCACCATTAATTAGTTAAGTGGCACCATCTATATTTCGGTAGCGGGAGTTATAGTTTTTCCTGGAGGCGTTCGTAATAATTTTTTAATTACATCTATGCCTGTCCGATGATTTGGTGTTTCGTATAATTCGACGTACGCAGTTTTAAACGTGAAGAGCATACTGCATTTTGTGGCTGAGTCTTGAGACTAAATCCGGTAAGATGGAAAGAGAAAAGAACAGTGGGTTTTCAATCATAAACAGAATGTGCTGAAATGATATGATTCTTTGATCTATTTATGTAAAAATTTATAAATTATTCAAATCCCTGATTGTAAGTTATATTTATACTATCTTTTCTACTATATTTTTGTCAAATACCACTGACCTATCATTGTACAGCCAAAACTACTTAACCTAGAACCTTAAAAATTTGCATGGACGTTCCTTACAGAGTGATGGCATTCACCAATAACGGTTTTTTTAGAACGGATTTTCGAGGTTTTTAGAGGTTTTTGGTGGAGCTGAAGCTTTGAAAATGCCCCATGTTAATGTAATGGATGATCTTTTGTTTAAATTTCCAATTTTATTCAATCAAGCATATTAGCTTCACAAACGGATACGTTGTTACAGCTGATTTATAATTTGATTCCTTTTATCGTAGTTTTATGGTTGTTTTGATGATTTTGTTAGGTTGTTCGTACTATATAAAAGTTACATTTGGTTTAGTTTCGTACCTTATACGTTCAATCATAAGCTTATTATGTGGTACCATCTTTTTAGGCAGCGGGAGCTATAGTTATTTCCTTATGCCGGCCTTTATGTTTTTAATTACAATCATGCCAGTTACAATAATTTGGCAAAGTCCTTTTTCATCTAATTCGACGGTGTCCCGGCTTTTCACGCCGGAAAAATAAATGCTGCAATCAGTGGTTGATCTTAAATTATTACTACCCGCCCATATTTAAAAACTAAGTGAATCGAGTTTGAAATACTGCCCACAGATAGCACCATAACTGTTTCGAACATTCAGCCCTTTACTGCACTTAATTGATGCCCTACTAGGCAATCCATGGACGTAATGGTAAATCTACAAAGAAGTACCTTAAAATCGACACATTTGGTGTTAAAATCAGTCCGGCCGTTTTCGAGTTATAACGGTGAAAAGAAAACCTTCACTATCTACTGTGGTATCTACATTTTATCCTACATTCCGCCATAAAAGAAACGTATCTCTACATGACATATTCCTTGATATAAATATTTTCTATTCAGTCCTCTAGATTCTTCATATCAAGGTTAGACTTTAATTTTTATCGTGAGCGAAGCTACGGGTTCTGCTAGTATATATATATGTCTGTTAACACGATAGCGGCCGTAAATATAGTCCGATCTTAATGAAATTTGGTACAGACGTGTAAAGTGGTAATCACTCGGACGAGTTCGTGAACCAGCCCAATCGGACCATTGAAAGGGGGGGTAAAGAGGGATAAACCCCCCCCCCCAAAATGGGTTTTTTGAGCTTTTCACATAGACAAATAAAATTTATCAAATTTTTGTTGGCACTATTGAATTCAGCTCAAAAAACAAACAATTTAGTATTTTGAATTACTGCTCTATGTCCATTGGTTACCGAGATATTGAAAGTGGTAAACACAGTACGTTGTCTCAATGTTAACCTTATGGGAAATAAGTAAAATTCTATATTTCGCTTATTTCTCAACATATCTTGATAAAACTTGGTAAATGGCTTCTTCTAGTTCAGATCTACTAAATATTGAATTAAAACCAGCCAGTTTTAACATACCTGTAGCAGCAAACCTGCATACTCATTCCCCATGTTATTCTTATGGAGCTTACAAAAACATGTCAAATCTCGCTATGTTGCATTAAAATATGTTGTTTTGCATTTGAAATTCGCTGAGTATGCAGGTCTGCTGCAACGGGGGTATTTAATTCTTATAACAGTTTTGGAGGCATATCAATATGAACAAGTAACAGACTTTGTGTCATCAACGTTTCAACTGTATTTCCCATTTATATTAAGAATTTATTTCTTGTGGTAGCTACGTTTTTTCTACCAGTCACAGATCACACTGTACCAGCAGTACTTGATTTTTTATAAACTTTACTATTGTTTATTCCTTGATTAAGGTTTTACCCATTTAGTGAAAGAGAAAGTGTCAAAATCTATTTTCATTATTTAACTTATAAAAAAATCATTAGGTTATGAAACCTGAATGCAACTCGACAAATACAATCCACTTTGTCATATTGTAACATGCATGTCAAACCGTTATCGAATGACTGATTACCATCAGCTTGGTTACCATCATACTGTGTTTATTTGAAGTTGTTGCAGAATATTACAACTATTATGTTCATTAGCCAAATCATTTTTAACCATATTCATTTCATTGCCATAAATTGCTTGCTCGCTTGGTTGATTGCAATATTTGGTTGCTTTGGTTTACTTGCAATATTATACGTGAAAGCTGTAATGTGAAATGCAAAAACGACAGAAATATTCGTGAAATGTAGGTGAAAAAAAACCAAGAAAACGCGAAAAACTGTTGTGTAAAGTTTTTTTTATTTTTATAATGTACTCGATAAATACGTGTATGAATTTACCTTCTATATTTGTCGCTCTTAGACACAATATGAATAGCGAAGTAAGCTTTCGCCTGCAATATTGCGAGTACAGTAGTGTAAAGGCACCCTTATCTAAAAAACGGCTCAGATTTACTTCAAGCGCTTGAAATGTCTTTGTCAAAAACGTGTTCTATACAGGAAACATTGTCAGTAAATATCTTAACACCTAACCGCGTAAAGAGGTGATTTTTGAAGCTATGAATTTTTAACACTTGATCTCGTGTTGTCATATTTGCATCGAAATTAACGACGCAAATGAGAAAAAAGAAGACCACGTTACATCTGTTTTGCAGACTAAGCATTTTATTAGCCGTGCGTCTGTCTGTCGTGCAGCAGGTTGTATCTAGGCCACTGCTGTTGATCACCTTGCTGATTTTTTGCTTCCAGATTCCTCACAGTTACCACTGCTAAGCTTATGTGCCGGGAAAAGTTTATAAAACTTATTTTCGTATTAGAAGCTGCAACTATCAAATATGTTGCTTTTTGGTATATTTAATCAAATACATCACTGAAATTGCAGACTTTAATCCAATTAAAAATACCCCCGTCACAGCAAACCTGCGCACTCTGCGAATTTCTACAGGATGATTTTTTATACGTGGGACTTTGAATTTAGGTAAGGGAAAATAATATATTAAACATCTTTTGTAAATAATATAAAAAATTATATTTCGTAATAATAGAAGAGCTTTTGATATAAATTGATATGGATATGGGAATCACTTTGGTATTTATTGCAGTAATAACTTTTTGTCTTTCTTAATAATGCTTCGTCTGATAATTTTTAGTTTGGTTTAGTTTATTTTAGTTATGTTAATAAACTAGAGGCTTGAAGGGGCTAATAGCCCCTAAGCATAATCCTTCTTTACTAGAGTACAAAATACCTTCTTAGAAAATAGGCTTTTAGTAATAAGTATTTAATTAAGATAATGACTATTTTATTAAGATTTCATTTTTATTTTTTAAGATTAATTATTGAATCAGAGGAAAGTAAAAAAACTTCAGTCATCAAATTAGTTTATCCTGTACACACCTTACCACAGTTCTCTCCCTCCCTCCATTTAATTCCTCACTCTCTACTTCCCTTTCTTCCGACCTTCTTTCCACTTTTCCCTCCTTTTCTCCTTCATTCTCTTCTTACCATCTCTTCTCTCTTCTTTCCTACCATTTGGAACTGTTTCCCTCCTTCCCTCTCTTCCTATTATTATGACTAAAATATAATATATATTTTACCAATTATTTACCAATAAAAACAAAATTTTAATATAATGTGTCCATTTGAACTCCGGTTGCCAAGCCCGGTGACAGGATTTTTGGGTTCCTATGCAATTGAGAAACCCGCCTTTTTTTACTCATCTCGATTCTGGGCCCCATTTTTACTAATCTCGCGTGGATCCGGGCCCCCTGTGAGTCCAGGCCCCTGTGCATTTGCCCCCCCCCGTCACCGGCCCTGTCGGATGCATGTCAGTTAGTACATTGGATGGTAGAAACTTAACTTAATGTACTTTTTTCCCCTTTTTATCAGCAAATTTTTATCTCTTAATCTTATTTAAGCAAGTAAACTTTATTTATGGAAAAATGGAACACATTTGAGTAAAGTATCCCTAATCTTCTCTAAGTAGTCCTGATTTCAATCAAATTCTATATTTTCACTCCATGCCCCAATAAACTGAGGCTTAATGTTTCTACATCAAATCTTTACTCTACAAAAAATAGCATGTGATAACAGCTACATATGATGCTAACTTTGTTTACATTTGGTTGTTAAAATATCACCAAAACAGCAACTCAGCAAAACAGCAAAATTAAGGCTAATGTTAATTTTTTTGAAATTTTAAATTCAAATTTCTACATTTCTAAAAGACTAATATAATTTTCAATGGGATTCTGCACATCTACAGGAAAATACAATTCTATCGGTGTGCTTAGATTTTTGCTACGTTGCACACAGGCTGAGAAAAAAGGAGTACAAAAACCTTATGGAAAAAATGCTTGTCTATTAATATAAAGATAGATAGATAGAAGATGTAATCAAACATACGATCAATGATCTCAACTCAGTCAAAATATACAAAATATTAATCACACGAAAAAATAAAATAAAAATAAGATTGTGAATCTTATGATTTAAATACACCTGACGCAGTAAACCTGCGTACTCAGTGAATTTATAAAGGATTTTTATTTTATATGTGAGCATATTCGACATATGTTAGGGAAATTATCGTTTTTAATATCTATATTATTAATTCTGTAAGCGATTTTTTTCAATCAAAATTGTGAGAGTTTGACAGCTCGCAGGATGATGGGAGATGGCTCAAATGAAAGGTCTCGGTCCCAGGTGGTCGGGAAAAATATCAGATTATGTCCAAATATACCAGAAAATGAGAAATAACGAAAAATATCTTCCATTTAAATTGCATTGGGATTGAAAAACGTCTGCTTTGTTTACATTTAACATATGGTGCTAATGCTTGATTCAAAGCCATATGGTAGATGTTGACATGTGGGATTTTCTTTTCAAAATGCAGCTCGCTATGCACGTTCAATGTACTATAACAAAAAATATTTTAATTTTAAGATTTTATGATTTTATAATGATTAAGGGTTTGAGTTTTTCATAATTTAAAATTATACAATGATAAGTATGTTTGTTTAGTTTATGTTATAACGATGCAGATTCAATAACAAATGATCTATACATATATATAATTACGTAAGGGAAATTTTTGCGCCGAAATTATGGGCGTTTGGAAGGTTTCAGGATGATGGGAGGGGGCTGAAATTGAAAGTCTACATCCCAGGGACTCGGGGAAAATACTAAAATTGCTTTAAGCTTACTTTAAAATGAGAAATAACGTAAAATAGCTGTCATTTAAAAACTATTGGTATGTATAAAGGTCTGCTTTGTTTACTTAAAACCAAATACTAGATATAATCATAATTTTGTGGATCCAAAAGCCTATTTTCTAAGAAGGTATTTGGAACTATAGTAAAGAAGGATTATGCTTAGGGGCTAATAGCCCCTTCAAGCCTCTAGTTTTACGTAAATCTCTAAATATTTTATCATCATTGAGCTTATTTCTTATTCATGGTCTAATAATGTTTAATGAATGTATTCTGGTGATACAGTATATAATTGGCAGCAAACTATAAATACCACTCAAATCCATCAAAATTAGAACAAATCAAACCATCACATGAACAAATGACATTCAGTCATAAATATGGTTAGTATTATTATATAATTTCAAAACTCCCATTTCTAAGGTGATTTAATTGAAAATTTGGGGATTTATCCCAGAATTTGGATAGATCCCCTAAATTTGGGGATTTATCCCAGATTTGGACTTCTCCCTTGAGAGAGATGGGAAAGACAATGTATAGCCGATCCAATATTTCAGTAACCGATTGATGTAGGGCTGTGATTCAAAATGCTATGTTGTTTATTTTTTATGCAAAACTTAACTTTGACCATAAAATTTGCACAACTCTAATAGAAAACTGTTAAATCTTGATAATAAATTCTACTTTGTCAAAACCCCTCTTACACTACACTGATCATACTGGTTTTCTAATTTTAGTCATAAATGTTGCTTTCCATTTTTGTTCAAAAGTTTATCAAGTTCGGACATTTCACGAGAGTTATCGTGCCTACCGATGTATATGAGGTAGTGAGTCGGTGGCGCAGTTGGTAGCGCTCTCGGCCCCGGTTCTGTGGCGGCAGCGTCGCAGGATCGAGTCCCGATGATGCCGCATACTTTTAGCAGTACTGTTCATCCTTGCACTGTACCGGCTCACTCCTTGGGTTTGCTTGATAGCTCCCACGCACAGGCCTGAGGCCCACGTGGGGGGGCAAATGCAAGGTAAAAAGAGGCCGCCACCCTCTTTAAAAAAAATATATATATATCCGTAGTTAATTATTAATCTACTATATATTTGTCAAATACCACTCAGTGGAAACATCGTACAGCCCAAACTACTTGACCTAGAACCTTGAAACTTTGCATGGATGTTCCTCTTAGGGCGTAGGCATCCGCTAAGAACGGATTTTACAAAATTCGTAGTATAAAGGGGTTTTTGGCGAGGCCGAAGTTTTCAAATTTTCCCATTTAAAAGTATGTTGGACGATTTTTGTTTACATTTTTAACGTTCATAAAACAATCAGCTGGTAGTTAGCTTCGGAAATATATACGTTGATACAGATGATAATAAATTGATTTCTTTGATCATGGCTTCATTGATTTTTGTTGATTTGTTTCAAGGACATAATTATGTACTATATAAAGGTTACATTTAGTTTAGATAAAATCCACCATTAATTAGTTAAGTGGCACCATCTATATTTCGGTAGCGGGAGTTATAGTTCTTCCTGGAGGCGTTCGTAATAATTTTTTAATTACATCTATGCCTGTCCGATGATTTGATGTTTCGTATAATTCGACGTACGCAGTTTTAAACGTGAAGAGCATACTGCATTTTGTGGCTGAGTCTTGAGACTAAATCCGGTAAGATGGAAAGAGAAAAGAACAGTGGGTTTTCAATCATAAACAGAATGTGCTGAAATGATATGATTCTTTGATCTATTTATGTAAAAATTTATAAACTATTCAAATCCCTGATTGTAAGTTATATTTATACTATCTTTTCTACTATATTTTTGTCAAATACCACTGACCTATCATTGTACAGCCAAAACTACTTAACCTAGAACCTTGAAAATTTGCATGGACGTTCCTTACAGAGTGATGGCATTCACCAATAACGGTTTTTTTAGAACGGATTTTCGAGGTTTTTAGAGGTTTTTGGTGGAGCTGAAGCTTTGAAAATGCCCCATGTTAATGTAATGGATGATCTTTTGTTTAAATTTCCAATTTTATTCAATCAAGCATATTAGCTTCACAAACGGATACGTTGTTACAGCTGATTTATAATTTGATTCCTTTTATCGTAGTTTTATGGCTGTTTTGATGATTTTGTTAGGTTGTTCGTACTATATAAAAGTTACATTTGGTTTAGTTTCGTACCTTATACGTTCAATCATAAGCTTATTATGTGGTACCATCTTTTTAGGCAGCGGGAGCTATAGTTATTTCCTTATGCCGGCCTTTATGTTTTTAATTACAATCATGCCAGTTACAATAATTTGGCAAAGTCCTTTTTCATCTAATTCGACGGTGTCCCGGCTTTTCACGCCGGAAAAATAAATGCTGCAATCAGTGGTTGATCTTAAATTATTACTACCCGCCCATATTTTAAGTTAAAAACTAAGTGAATCGAGTTTGAAATACTGCCCACAGATAGCACCATAACTGTTTCGAACATTCAGCCCTTTACTGTACTTAATTGATGCCCTACTAGGCAATCCATGGACGTAATGGTAAATCTACAAAGAAGTACCTTAAAATCGACACATTTGGTGTTAAAATCAGTCCGGCCGTTTTCGAGTTATAACGGTGAAAAGAAAACCTTCACTATCTACTGTGGTATCTACATTTTATCCTACATTCCGCCATAAAAGAAACGTATCTCTACATGACATATTCCTTGATATAAATATTTTCTATTCAGTCCTCTAGATTCTTCATATCAAGGTTAGACTTTAATTTTTATCGTGAGCGAAGCTACGGGTTCTGCTAGTTTATATATAAATTAACAAATGCGTTTTTGGGCTATAGGGACCTCAAAACGAAAAAAATAACACGCCTCCGGTAATAGCTACTTCCCTACCTGGGGAAATTCGCTAGCTAAAAAGAAAAATAACGGCACCATTTTTTGCTGGATGCAGCTATTTAGAAATGGAAAACCCAGGATTGTGCTTTATTTTGAGGTTGACTCTTGAACCGTTTTTGTAGTGAACAGTTGTTAAAAGTAAGATGTATGTAGAAATAATTTAGGGGGTGGACATCCCAAAAAAGGAACCATTTATAAATTAATTAACAATGGGAAAGGTTTCAGAAAGTATTGAAAATTTTCAAGCATATGTTAGTTTTAAAGGCTACATAGAATGTTGAGGATACTAAAGAATTAGAATGATCACTATGAAATCTATCAATTTCTAAACAAATATATATTCTGGCATAAATTATGAAAAGTTTAAAGCAAAATGGTGGTTTTAGCGGATTTCCTGAAAAGAATAAGCTATTATCGTAGGTCTCAGGTAAGACCGAGATGTTAACTTTTCATTTTGGGGCCTCCAGGAGCAGAAAAAACAAAAAACAATTCGTTCGAATTTATGTTAATACTGATTAACACGATAGCGGCCGTATATATGATCCGATCATAATGACATTTGGTACGGATGGGTAAATTGGTAATCAATCAAACGAGTTCGTAAACCAGCATAATCGGACTTTAGGAAGGGGGGGAAGGGGATAAATGGTGATAAAACCCCAAAAAATGGGTATTCTGATCTTTTTACATAAAAAATGAAAACAATTCAATTTTTGTAGGCACCATTGAATTAAGTTAAAAAAACAAATAATCTAGTATTTGAATCACTGCTCTATACCCGTTGGTAACCGGGATATTGAATGTGGTAAACACAGTACGTTGCCCCAATGTTAACCTTATGAAAAATAAAAAGATTCTATAACTTCCTTTTTCCTTAACATACCTTGATAAAACTTGGTTCAGGTTGATTCAAAAACGCTGATAAGTTAACCCCTGATAGCCTTGAAATTAGCTTCTTCGAGTTCAGATCTACTAAATATTGAACTAAAACCTCCAATTTTTAATATACCTGTTGCAGCAAACCTGCATACTCATTCTCCATGAATGATCCATGTATATTTTACATGTTGTTGTTATTCTTATGCAGCTTACAAAAACATGTCCGATCTCGTTATGTAGGATTGAACTATGTTCTTTTGCATTTGAAATTCACTGAGGATACAGGTCTGCTGCAACGGAGGTATTACTTAATTTTATTTCAGTTTGAATTTTAACGCCCACCATATAAGCCCTGAAAATACTTGGAGCAGTTTTTTTGTATACAGCTTAAGCAATAAACTCAAAATAAAACCAAATCCAAGGATTGGCAAGTGCAACTGAAAGCTCCGATTGACGAATAGTGCAGCCCCAAAATCGTCATGAACGCTGTCTTCGTTATTAACAAAGTCACTCCTTCAAATCATCGTAAAGTAATCCTTCAGATGTAACTTAATTGTTGAACATCGAAGGACAGTCCAGGAGCCCGGGACACGCTCGGAACCAACGATTTCCCGATATTCTGAAAGCATGCCGTTGACACGATCTCGCGCATGATTTATTAAAATTGTTCATACAGTTTAATTGTTCCTAATTTTTCTTTAATCCCATTGATTGCGCAGTATGGCCCCACTTATATACATCACAGTTTAGTTTTTCCAAAAGTTCAAATACATTTTTCAGTTTTTAGGGTGGAAATAAGGTTTGGTATTACTTTTTATCTTCCGTATGTATTTGATTATTTAAATTGTTTTGATGTAATCCACTTAATATGTAGCTCAGTTCTTTCGGATTATTTGTTTTCTGCAAGAATACGCGGTCATTGTATTTCTTAACTGCTATCGCCAAGAACCCTCAAGTCCGAGTTATTGTGTCATAGGAGTGCAAGTTTACATCAACAACAGTTCAACTTCCTCATTTCCTGGTTTCAAAATCCCCTCGTTGCGCCGGACTGCGACATTGCCACCGTGGTGTTTGAGGCAAAGACGTGTTTGGCCTGTGTGCAGCTTTCTCGAGCTTTCACGTCCAGCCGCAAGCACTTCGCACCTACAGCGCCACCGTCGCTTTCGCTTTTATGCCTCTTATAATAAAGCCCGTCCCCAAATGACTCAGCGAGAGATGGTGTCTTTGTGGCGCCAGTGGAAGAGTGGTTAGTACCTGGAAGGCCTTGGAAGACTTGGATATCTTGGCTAAAGGGGATCATTACAAGTTTATTTTTTAATGACAGTTTCAACGATTAAATTGGATGGCAGCTGCCTCTCTGAGAGGCTTCTACAATAGAAAAATATATTCAGAGGAGTTACAGAGTATTACTTTATGGCTAGGTACTAAGGACTTTATGGCTACAGCAGCTTCCAGCTGAAATGGTGATAAACAGTCAGGATTTCCACTGAGTCCTACAGTCAAGTCAGAGGAGCCTTTTGGTAGAAGAATTTATCTTAATTCTTGAGATAAACTTTGAGCTGAAGCGAATATCCTTATAGGGTTTTAATCTCCACATAGCTAGAAAATTATTTATAGCTAGAGCTCTTCATGACAGATATCTTCTTATGAATATGGGAAGTCATTATTTATACAGGGTTGGGCAAACGTCTGGAATATATAAAATAACTTTTATATTATTATGCAGAAAGTGATGAAACTTTACAGTTGTGTATCTAGTACAAATAGAAATATTTTGGCGTATTTTCTCAGTTTTTCGCACGATGAGGGGACGGCCCACGCTGGAAGTCTTGAAATTCTTAAATGTAAGCATACTACGAGTTATACCTCATTTTAAAGGTCTTAATTAGTAGTAGATCACAACGGCGCAAGCCGTGCCTCAAAAGGTTGATTCAATCAGAAGTTACAGCTCCTCAAAGATTTTAAAGTTGGCCATTAAACTCATGGCTAAAATCAGTAAAAAGGTCTAGTTACTAAAATAAAGCACTCTGAACGATGTAGTTTAGTTTTAGATACATGTATTTCTCATTGATAAGGATAATTTGACGTATTAAAAAACATTATTTGTGACCAGGGGACGACCCGTGATGGACGTCCAAAAATTCTTAAGGGTAAGCATACCTCGAGTTACACCTCATTTTAAAGGTATTAGTTAGTAGACCATAACAGCGCAAACCGCGCCTCAAAAGGTTAATCCAATCAGAATTTACAACTTGATAAAGATATTAGTCTTGATTTTAGCCTTGAGTTTAATGACCAACATTAAAATCTTTGAGGAGCTGTAACTTCAGATTGGACCAACCTTTTGAGGCGCGGTTTGCGCCATTGTGATCTACTAATTAAGACCTTTAAAATGAGGTATAACTCGAGGTATGCTTACATTTAAAAATTTCAATACTTCCAGCGTGGGCCGTCCCCTCATCGTGCGAAAAACTGAGAAAATACGCCAAAATATTTCTATTTGTACTAGATACACAACTGTAAAGTTTCATCACATATTTCAAAATAATATAAAAGTTATTTTATGTATTCCAGACTTTTGTCCAACCCTGTATAAGGCCTGAATGCGTTGTATTTTGTATTCTTTAAAGGAGCAAGACTCACTGACTTTTTTCTACCTGTCTCAATGAATCAAATTTCACCATTGCATTCGCTGACCAGTTTGATCTTAACAAAAAATTGCAAAGGAAGTTTTGATGGGTCTTCACTAATTTCTTATTTATGAATTTATTTTTGAACGACCAACTGTGGACGATGCTTAAAATTGCGCTGCCACACTGGACCACAGTGGTCGTTACGGCCACTGTCCGAGTTATTAGTTGCCCAACCCTGTATAACTAAAGACTTTCCATGTTCATAAGAAGATATCTGTCATGAAGAGCTCTAGCTATAAATAATTTTCTAGCTTTGTGGAGATTAAAACCCTTTTAGGATATTCGCTTCAGCTCAAAGTTTATCCCAAGAATTAAGATAAATTCTTCTACCAAAAGGCTCCCCTGACTTGACTGTAATCCTGACTTGTTATCACCATTTCAGCTGGCAGCAGGTGATTCTGATAAATAATGAGGAAGAACCAAGTTAATGAGGAAGTTCTGGGAGGCGGTGCCCGATACCCACTGTACAGTGCACAGTGTACCCATCAAGGTACAAACAAGTACGAAATTTCTCGAAAAAAAATCGTAAGTTGTCATTTTAAAATCAACGTGTTTATAAAGTAAAAATAATCTAATTTTAATGTATTAGTTTTCTGTACTTAGTATTTAATCTTAGATAAATAGGTGTATGCTAGAGGGTTGAAGGGGCTAATAGACCCTAAGCATAATCCTTCTTTACTATAGTACAAAATACCTTCTTAGAAAATAGGCTTTTGGAAAAATTATGATTAGATCTAGCATTTGGTTTTAAGTAAACAAAGCAGACCTTTTTACATCCCAATGGTTTTTAAATGACAGCTATTTTACGTTATTTCTCATTTTATAGTAAGCTTAAAGCAATTTCAGTATTTTCCCCGAGTCCCTGGGATGGATACCTTCAGTTTCAGCCCCCTCCCATCATCCTGCGACCTTCCAAACGCCCACAATTTCGGCGAAAATTTCCCTTACGTAAATATATATATATATATATGTATGTATGTATGTATGTATGTATATATATATGTATATCATTTTGTATTGAATCTGCAAATAATTTTAAATCTGTTTGTATTTATGCTAGTTATAACATAAACTAAACAAACGTACTTAGCTTTTTATAATTTAAACTATGAAAAAAACTCAAACCCTTAATTATTATAAAATCATAAAATCTTAAATTTAAAATATTTTTTGTTATAGTACATTGAACGTGCATAGTTAGCTGCATTTTGAAAAAATCCCACATGACAACATCTATCATATGGCTTTGAATCAAGCATTAGCACCACATGTTTAATGTAAACAAAGCAGACGTTTTTAATCCCAATGCATTTTAAATGGAAGATATTTATTTTTCGTTATTTCTCATTTTCTGGTACATTTGGACATAATCTGCTATTTTTCCCGACCCCCTGGGGCCGAGACCTTTCATTTGAGCCATCTCCCATCATCCTGCGAGCTGTCAAACTCTCACAATTTTGATTTTAAAAAATCGCTTACAGAATTAATCTATATATATAATTCCGTAAGTCAAATTTTTGTAAGGAAATTGTGAGTGACTGGATGGCCGTAGAAGGATGGGAGGGGTCTTATTTTAAAGGTCTTGACGTGAATTTTGAGGGAAAACTATTCATTTTTCTTATTTTTTTACCATAAATTCGCAACAGAATAAAACTTTTCCCATTAAAACAACATGGGGTTTAATTTGTTTACATCTTTTGAAATTAAAACAGCTGTGCCACAGAGTTGTATCATATATTTAATTTCGTAAGGCGATTCTTCTATATATATAATTCCGTAAGTCAAATTTTTGTAAAGAAATTGTGAGTGACTGGATGGCCGTAGAAGGATGGGAGGGGTCTTATTTTAAAGGTCTTGACGTGAATTTTGAGGGAAAACTATTCATTTTTCTTATTTTTTTACCATAAATTCGCAACAGAATAAAACTTTTCCCATTAAAACAACATGGGGTTTAATTTGTTTACATCTTTTGAAATTAAAACAGCTGTGCCACAGAGTTGTATCATATATTTAATTTCGTAAGGCGATTCTTCTTCTATATATATAATTCCGTAAGTCAAATTTTTGTAAAGAAATTGTGAGTGACTGGATGGCCGTAGAAGGATGGGAGGGGTCTTATTTTAAAGGTCTTGACGTGAATTTTGAGGGAAAACTATTCATTTTTCTTATTTTTTTACCATAAATTCGCAACAGAATAAAACTTTTCCCATTAAAACAACATGGGGTTTAATTTGTTTACATCTTTTGAAATTAAAACAGCTGTGCCACAGAGTTGTATCATATACTAGCAGAACCCGTAGCTTCGCTCACGATAAAAATTAAAGTCTAACCTTGATATGAAGAATCTAGAGGACTGAATAGAAAATATTTATATCAAGGAATATGTCATGTAGAGATACGTTTCTTTTATGGCGGAATGTAGGATAAAATGTAGATACCACAGTAGATAGTGAAGGTTTTCTTTTCACCGTTATAACTCGAAAACGGCCGGACTGATTTTAACACCAAATGTGTCGATTTTAAGGTACTTCTTTGTAGATTTACCATTACGTCCATGGATTGCCTAGTAGGGCATCAATTAAGTACAGTAAAGGGCTGAATGTTCGAAACAGTTATGGTGCTATCTGTGGGCAGTATTTCAAACTCGATTCACTTAGTTTTTAACTTAAAATATGGGCGGGTAGTAATAATTTAAGATCAACCACTGATTGCAGCATTTATTTTTCCGGCGTGAAAAGCCGGGACACCGTCGAATTAGATGAAAAAGGACTTTGCCAAATTATTGTAACTGGCATGATTGTAATTAAAAACATAAAGGCCGGCATAAGGAAATAACTATAGCTCCCGCTGCCTAAAAAGATGGTACCACATAATAAGCTTATGATTGAACGTATAAGGTACGAAACTAAACCAAATGTAACTTTTATATAGTACGAACAACCTAACAAAATCATCAAAACAGCCATAAAACTACGATAAAAGGAATCAAATTATAAATCCTTTAAGCCATACCTTCGTTTTTTACGTAATAACGAAACAACGTTTATGGAGCAGATAACGAATTGTTTTAGTGACATCATAAAACTCCTTAGGCGTAAATATAGTTCAACATTTATTCTTTTAATGAAGTTTTCAAAAACTGGCTTTACCTTGAAGTTAATAACTCGAGAAGTGATTAAACCCACTCATGGGGTTTTAAATTTGATTAAGACACCGAGTTAGCCTCAAGGATTCCTCGGATTCGGTATGTAGACCACGGACAGGATGTAAAGCAACGTCCGGAGTCGGTGAAGACCCAAGACGTAGTCCACAGTGAGTCACAGGACATCCCCTGGTCGTAGCTTGCAAGGGTCGGTTCCCAGTGATGAAGCTCGACCCAGCTAGCAGGTCCCGTTAGACCTGTCCGGACTTTCACTTGCGGCGTGTTGGCTGTTGTAATTTGAACTAGGCCTCAAATATTTGGTTGCGAAATCGGTGAGTGAATCTCAAGGTCAAGCTATGTGTGTCGGCCCTCAGGGTGTTTTGTGGCTTTCTATCTTAAACCCAGTGACAAATGTGATTAAAAGTAGGTCAAGAAGAGTTATGATGTGAATCAAAACGATTAACAGTGGTTCTCTAAGGTATTAAGAATGGTTGTAAAATTTGCATATTTGGAATCAAATATACAGATAATGCATTGAAAACTCGATTTCCAGAGTTTATTTTGGAGTTTTAATTAAAATGTCAATCTTAAAATCAAAATCGCTTGTTCAAGTGTTAGTGATTATTCTGAAAACGGGCTTTGAGAATTCGTGCACGATCACAATGTATAGTAGAATGATTGACAGTTTAGGTAGATTGAGGGTTAAGTGGATAGTAGGCTGCAAACTGTAAAATTTTACAATAACGGAATTTAAATCAAATTCTCGTAAAGGAATAAAATATAATAAATCAAGAGAACATTTTGGGGAGTTGGTTTTGTCTAAACCATACAATCACATCTCTCAAAAAATGTTTTGAAACCATTAAATATGTAACCACTTATAAAGACAAATCAAAATTGTAACTTACCGAACACGACACTCAAAGTCGCACAAAATGTCACAGTCTATATAAATTCGCACTCGCACACGCACACGCACCTTCACCGAGTACGAGGAAGAACATCCAGTCGCGCACTAGCGATCACATCATAACCCATCACACTTCTATGAACTAGAACTGGAAACGGGGAAAGACGGAAGAATGAATAAAAACAAAGGACAACCCCCAAATGTATTATTGAGCACTTATTAAATGTTTTTCTATACATATAGGTATTAACAATTACAAATGTGTTGGATAGATCAAATTCGCAAAAGGTATTTGTTAATTAATTAGTAAAATGCATAACCCAAGAATAAAAAGACAATGAAATTTGAAACGGTAAAACCACGAACAAATATCCTTATACCAAACCCAATAATTTCAGAAAAAAATAATAAGACATTTAAAACAAAAAAAAGAACTAAAAGAGAGAGGTATTTAGAATACTAAATCTTTGAAACAGAAAAAAAACGGCTAAACTACATCGGAACTCTACTGTCACCACCCGACCAAAAAGCCCTAAATCTGATAAGGGGGTTGACCTTGGGATGATAAGAGCACGTGGTCCGCCTGGACGGAGCGCCGCGACACGACTAGAGAGAGAGGAGTCCCCACCACGGGCCGCTCTCTCCCCGCAGGGTCACGGTCTGGGCTGCCAGCGGCTGATAACCACGGGGTAGTGTCAACAAACCATCGGCAGCCGGGGAATGTCGGAAACGTTAGGCTGATCGATTGCAAGGTCTGTAGACAGATAAAGAGAGAACACAGAGATAGAGATAGAGAGACAGAGATAGAGGGGGGAGAGATAATAACTTATTATTCTCAGGTTGCCTAAATCCCTTAAGGCCTGTGGAACCAAGTGGTTATAAGTTTACGGTCTATAAAAGAAGTCACTATCCCAGCTGTAAGTCAGATGTTTCCGGTCTATAGAAGACGTCACGGTTTGTTTACATTTTTGATTTAGACAACCTGAGTACTGGTAATCTTCTCTTCTCTTCTCTTGTTCTCTACAGACCTTGGATCGATTGTAGGAGAAAAAAGTAGATCCTAAGACATATCCATGGGGTACCCCGTCGGGGGCTTTTTTCAGCAGGTTCTTTAAATTCTTACTCTATAGTTTTGAGGCAACGTGAGATTAACCAATGGCTAATAACCACAGGGTGCTTTCAACAAACTGATCACCAGAGGTGAATTGTTGGATCCATTATGATGGTTAATTGTAGAAGAAAAAATTTGGTCCTCTAACTATGCCGTGAGGTGGTCCGCTGGGCATGCTTAATTGGTTAGATTTTCACTCAATGTTCAGGTTCAATCAATTATTCCACTTTTTCATTCGTAGTAAAACAAAAAACTTAAATTTTCCATTTAAAAATAAAGAAATGCATGAAGAGTGCTTTATATTCTTTGAAATACTCTTGACCGCGACTCTACGGCTATCTTATTGTTTATACTCCTTACCTGGTTTTTAGATATACTATGAACATTTCATTCCCCTAATCAATAAATCAATCTCCTAAGGATGAATAGTCTTTAGTGTAAGAGTTAAATTACTTTAAATTTTTATGGTAAGGATGTCATATTCAATCTAACACCTCGACTTAGTAAAACTCATTAACATAATCTAAATAATTATGTAATAAATATTCCGCTTAGTTTCACAGAAACTTTTAACGTTCTCACATAGTTGGCCAGGTTAAGAGCAAGAAAAGCAAAAAGTGAACAAAGGGTCTGGATTAAACCGTAACTAGTGGCTTGTAGGGGCATAAGCCCCTAATAAGGGAAAATTTAAATTAAAACAATTCTTATATCATATAGTAAGATCTACCTTTGGCTTTTAGATCAACCATATGATAATATCTAGAACATGATTTAAAATAAAATAACAATATCACATGTTTTATGTAAACAAAGCACCTCCCAATGTTTTTAAATGAGAAATATTTTACGTTATTTCTCATTTTCTAGTAAGCTTCAAGCAAATTCAGTATTTTTCCCGCCATCACGGAATAGAGACCTTTAAGAAATTAAAGGTAGGAGAAACCAACACACCTCAAAGACCTCAAAGGTGGGAGGGCTCAAAAGCCTTCTCCCACCTTTCTACGACTTGCCAAGCGCCCACAATTTTGACGCAAAGAATCGCCTTACGAAATTAAATATATGATATGGCTTCCACTAACTTCCTGCAATGAAGACTCATTAAGATGGAAAAAGAGGAAAGTCCTTTCTTCAAGAAGAAAGCCCTTTCTTTCCCGCTCCAGTTATTGAAGTATGGACGTTAACTCTCATTTATTTACTTGAACATTTAACACTATACAGAAAAATATAGAACAAACTAAACGGTTATGGTGATTGCAAATTTTCTATTGGGTCAATTACTTTAGTCCTATGTGACAAGGCCTTTAATAGATAAGAGCAGTAATGCAAATTCAATAGTACAATTAGGTGGCGCACTTGGTTTGGAAAAAATATTTTCCTTTGTCGAGCAATAGTTAAAGTTCAAGCAATAAACAAGTAATAAATTTTACCATTCCAATAACTTTGGTGGAGGAATTGAAATTAGCAGTGGCTCTAGTATGTGAATACTATCTAATGTAACCAAATTCACTTACGGATTACACTTATGTAACATAAGCATGGAACATGAGTGGGCATATCTTAACTTACTTTCACTCTCTCTCGTTAAGGACTTGGAGCTAAATGTTTGTTGAGCAATAACCTCAAATTTACGAGTGAAATTATTTCGGAATGACAAGCAACTCTCCGCCCTAAAGCCGTCATAATGGGAAGGCAGTGTTTCGTCATGAATAGTCGGTTTAGTTCAGCTGTATTGAGTTTTTATTGGTCTATACAGAAGGATGGGTTGAAGATGATGCTTACAGATTTAAAGGCCGCCACACACACCGGCGATAAAAAATGTCTAGAGACAGAAGTTTAATAAGACCTATCTCATCGTATGTGCACGCCTTAAATCAGAAAAGTAGACCTGTACAGTACTTTGAACAATTATTCATTACGTTGTGATTTTATGTCCTTTTAGATCATGCAGCACGTATTGCTTGAAGAAAACTTCAGGTTTTTATAAGGATCTGAAGATGGTACAGATGTTTACGTAAACGCGTGATCGATTTCAAGAATTGTAAGGATTACTAGGTTGACAAGCAGGTATTTAACCTTTAACTAGGGTTACACGTGATTCAAAAGACCACATTGGATATGAAAAGATCGTAGTTAATATTGAAGTTTAAATTATTTAAATAGGACCAGCAGCGCTACTTATAACTCAGCGCAGCACTTCGTAAATCAACTTTAAATTAGCTCGTATGGTTTGCTGATAAAACCTTCGTTAAATATGGTCAGTTTTTTATTCAAATTTTCATTTTCGTTCCATGTTGAATTTTATAAGGAAACGCCTGATTTTAAGGGCGTATATGTGTACTGGCCTATACTGTTCTTCCGTCTAGTCAAACTTTCATAAATGTTTTTGACGGAAGGCGTCATGCCACATACCAAGGTCTTTCCAACGCAACTACATTATTACAATCGGTTGAAGCCTGTAGGAGTTTTGACCGCAAAAGCCCTTTTGTTATAAATAGCCTAACAAATAATATAGATGTCCCCTCTTTATAATTTTCATCATTTGAGCATTATGAAAACATTCACATTTTTATACATGTCATTGCAAGATTACAAATATTAGACCGAACCTCTAAAAACAATTAATAAGCACAAAATTCGGATGAAATTCATTTCTTAGTAAACACAAACACAAAATGCTGTAAAAATGTATTCACATTCGAATATTGTTTCTACAGTATTAGAAAGTTTTACTGGCGCTGAATATAATTTCGTATTCAAATTGTTTCCAGGGGCTTGATTGTGATTCAGTCCATGCAGAAAGGCAGTAACTCGCCTGGGACGAGATGTTGCACAATGTTTTGTCCGTGGTTTTACAATTTGTGCGTTAGAATAAAAATACAGTACGAATATGTAAGTGATAAATTGAATAGTGTGCTTCACAATACGAAGTTTGTACAATTGACCGTGTTGAACATTTAAAGAAGATTTTAAAAAGGCCTGAAATCGCAGCGAATAGCAGCCATAATTGAACAGCCACCGGATATATAAATATACTTTTGTTTAAATATCCTTTTGTATAAACAAAAGGATATTTAAACAAAAGGATATTTACTACACAAAATTATTTATACCAAAGGATATTTATACAAAAGGATACTGGATATTTATTTGTAAAAAATAACGTAATAGAAAAATTGACGTTTTAGTCTTTAGATCAGCATCAAAATTAACCTGGGATAATTGCTTACCATCACATTCACTACTTATATACATTCTCTTCAAAATATAAACTAGAACAACTCGTTGCAATAAGATAGCCGTAAAAATCAAAGATATTTTGCATGTACTTTGTAGAACAGACAAAATCATTAAGGGCTTTGAAATTTTAAAGAGTTATGAATTTTTTAGCAACTCAAGTCGAATAATTCTGTATATACAGTTGAAAATTAAATCACAAAATATAAAATTCGTCATTATTCGTCTTAAAGTGCCAATTTAACTGTAATTTTTACTCTAAGTTTATTAAATACAAACTTAAACCTATATTATCGATGTGTGATAGTATTATGAAAATCGCCAAAATATCTTCTATAGATTTTCCACCATAAAAACACAATCGTATTAGGTTGGTAACATCCATTAACCTCGAGGTTCTTGTCGGGTAGTACGGAAACCTCCCACATCCTTTTGGTGGTTGCAAGGTGATGTACGAATAGCCAATAACCAGTTTTTTCACTTTTTTGGCCGGAAAGGTAAGTAAATAAAAACTACAACCGATTAATTATTATAAAATTATGATTTTACAGATTAGAGTAGAGTATATTTGCATTTATTTTCTATGCTACGACATAACTTAAATATTAATACCATGCATAGCATGCGGAACTGGAGTTTCCGTAATTTAGGCTCCGTGTATCTCAGTAGAAAGTCTCATCGTGATTGCAGTAATGACTGTAATGAATCCTCTTTCCACTGGAGGCGAACATTTGATTAGCCGAAACACTGAGATCGACGTTGTTAGGAATTAGAATGTTATAATACCTTCTATTTCAAAATATCGTAACCGCCCGTAATCAAATCGGTATTTCAATGTGTATAAATCAGTAATTTAATGTCCTATTTTCTTTATTTAAAGACCTTCCTGGCTTGATATAGTGACTAATAATGATGTTTATACTATCAACACATGGATGCTAATGACACTGAATTAACTTTTTTTTTTACTAAGCTCATTAAAGTCAAATTGCTTTAACCGTCAACAAGATTTGCTTTCAACTAAATATTAAAAACTACCTACTCCAATAATGAATCACACAGGTATGATCGTTTTTCAATTAGATCGTATAACTTCAATATAATTAGAAAAAATCACGGTACCCTTGAAATGGTTTTAACGTTGCGACCCTTTTAATTGGGACTCTTATTTTGCAAGTGCTTGGAAATTAAAAGCAAACTAGCAAACATACCGGAGGACAGCTAAATGAGGAGTGAGTTAAGTTTTGGTAAATAAATATTAAAAACATATCTATATAAAGACCAAATAGCTCCTAACTTTCGAGAAAACCATACATTTGACACCCATCCACTCAATACTGGAATGAAAGGTTTCGCTGGGAAAATATTTGTTTGAAAAAAACGAATAATATAATCATAAAATCTTATAGGGACAAGAGTAAAATATTTCAGTGAAAATTCGCTAAAAAAAGACTGGATAGCTGACGCTTTCCACCTGTTTTTCAAATAATCAACATGAAGCAATGGATGAAAGATTTGTAAAAGTAAAACTTGTTCTTGTGTATATCCATGATCCAACGTGTTTTTTAATTTTTTTATTTAACTGATTTTTATATTTTTAAATAAAACCAAAAATACTGGTTAGAATTTCTATATAATAAAACTTTAAAGAACACAAAATAATGAGCATAATCGGTCCTAAAATTAAAAGGATCGTAGGATGGTGAGTGAGTATGAGTGTATGTTAGTCATACACTTTTCGGAAGGAAATTAATAACTTGATCCTTTTTAATTAGTCCGTTGTGCTTTAATCGTCGCTCTGAATAAACGAGGTTCTTGTAGAATGGTCGAGGCCAAGTCATTAATTGGGCAACGCAAGGACGATCCTAATGGTCATTGCAACAATGCCGTGATTGATTGAGATTGCTGCGTACATTATGTAAACTTGTGACGTCACATACTGCGTATTTGCAAGTGCAATTCATCACTAGTACTATTGATTGTAGGGCTACTCCTTCATTAGTGACGCTTGCAATCAACTCACAACTGTTCTGATTGCAAAAACATCATCGTAATGGAACTCATTTTCAAATTTGCAATTACTGCTGCCTCTGCAGATGGTAAATTTCCGATTGAACACCTATGAACTATTTTAGCAAGGGAATGTCGAACCATGAAATGGCCAACGTGAGAATTGGCTAGTCGGTCAAGGTGGCCCACCTGCTTCACAATTATACACTCCAGTCCTCAGTGTCGGACACGGGCGGGGGTCACGGTTGGCAAACTGTTTTTTGGCGATTAATTAGTATGTTGTGACATGTGCTAGTTATTCTGGTACCCTACGATTTAGTCTTTTGCTGGGAAGATGAAAGCAACGAATATCAACTACGCAAACTTATCCCTTTATCTCGTTCATATATATCCATCGAATTTACACACTGAAATATCTATAGCATTCAAATCAAATCAAATCAAAAATTGCTTTATTCCTTGAAACAGAGTACAAATACAAATAAACAATAATTGATAAACATCTAGGAATGTTCCTCACATAGGAAATTCCTGTGCGTGAGGAACGAGCTCAAAATCAGCAGGCCAATTCAAGGGATACATGTAGAAAATGAAAAAAAAACAGAAACAACAGCTATTTAAATATGATATTATGAGAAAATTGTGGCGAAAAAACAATGTGGAGCCCAACAAAAAAAACGACATTGACAAACTGAATGTAAAAAGTTCAAAGAACTTAGCTGAAACCGTCACTCATCTAAACTTAATTCTTACGCATTAATTCAGTTAAGTTAATGGTATGGTATACTCATGGTAGAGTTCAGTTGAGTCTAAACCGGTTAAAAGTTAACAAAAATATGGTACAAATATTGGTTTTATTAGCGCAGTAATTAACCCACATGAAAGACATACGTAAATTTACTAAATAACTTCTTATAAATTTTCTATATTCTCACTAATTTTATGTGAGCAAAATTTTCAAGAATTGGTGATACATCGTTTTACAAATAATTTGAATATTGGGAATAAGGAACGTTAATAGTACTTTAATTTTGAAATACTTACATTTTAATACTTAATTTTAGAATCAAATCATGGACTCCTACAATCAGGGACGTAAAAATAATTTAAGCTCGAATACTGTTGAGTTATCTTTAATAACAAAAGTATGTTATTTTATAGTTTGTTTGAGCCTTATCCCCTAAAATCATAGAGAGTGCAGTGTTTTAACTATTTAAAGTCTTTAACGTTTCCAACTCTAAATTCTACCAATAAATTCACCTTAAACAGAAAAGTGCCCGATTATGTATGGCCTAATTTGATTCCTGAGCCTAACAATAATTTAATAGTCCAGAAATCAAAACAAAATTTGAATTTTCTCATCACGTACTCTTAACTCTTAATGGTTTTCTATCAAAACGTCCATTAACTTCTTATATGGACGTGCCTCCCTTATATCGTCACGCCAATACTGACGTAAACTTGCACCCTTCGCTAATACAAATGAAAAAGAAACTAAACCACAAAGCAACTTTAATAAGGCGTTAAGACCACTTACAAGTACAAGAAGGAATGTTAGAAAACCCTAAATATGTGTTAAGTGCCAGAATGCATTGAATGCATGGATGTGATAGTTACCACAGAACGTAATTTTACTGTACCAGTCGTTTTAAAAATATCATGAGGCATTATATTAGGACTATAAATACCCCCGTTGCAGCAGACCTGCATACTCAGCGAATTCCAAATGCAAAACAACATATTTCAATCCAACACTGCGAGATTTGACATGTTTTGGTAAGCCCCATAAGAATAACATGGGGAATGAGTATGCAGGTTTGCTGCTACAGGTATATAAAAACTGGGTAGTTTTAATTCAATATTTAGTAGATCTGAACTAGAAGAAGCCATTTACCAAGTTTTATCAAGATATGTTGAGTAATAAGCAAGATATAGAATTTTACTTATTTCCCATAAGGTGGGACAACGTACTGTGTTTACCACTTTCAATATCTCGGTAACCAATGGACATACAGCAGTGATTCAAGATACTAAATTGTTTCTTTTTTTGAGCTGAATTCATTGGTGCCAACGAAAATTCGGTAAATTTTATTTTTCTATGTAAAAAATTAAAAAACCCATTTTAGGGGATGTTTTTTCCCCTTTACCCCCCTTCCGGTGGTCTGATCGGGCTGGTTCACGAACTCGTCCAAGTGATTACCACTTTACACGTCTGTACCAATTTTCATTAAGATTGGACCATTTTTACGGCCGCTATCGTGCTAACAGACACATACATATATATATATATATCTAAAAATTCGAACGAATGGTGTTTTTTGCTTCTGGTGGCCCAAAAACGAAAAGTTATCATGGTCTCGAGCTTAGGTCTTACCATGAGACCTACGGTAATAGCTTCTTCCCTATAGGGGAAATTCGCTAAAAAGGAACTAGATCTAGTACCGCGGTCACAGGGAGGGGGAGTAACCACACACACGTGGTCAGACGGTCCGGTCAAGGATAGCCAGACGTGCTACACATTCACCGTCTGATGGACTTACCGGTCCGCCCTTACAGTACAACTGGTCGCTCCGCGCGTTTGGTCGCCAATAAATTTGGAAACAGTTTCCTCACAGAACCGGTTCTATTGGTTATTTTTACATAAATAAATGAATGCAAATCAGTAATAGCTAGGTTTATACATTGTAAGCTACATATCAAAATCCTACAGTTCGAAACAGGTCCATAAAATGTACATAAATTAATTGTTGCTATTATAAATTTTTTTGCGATTTAAATAATTCAGTTTTCGATAAAAAACATTTAATAGGTTGTTTGCAATGTGAGAAAAATTAAAAATCCTACTTCCAGAAAATGTTAATTGATTTTCCATTTATTTTACCATAGACGATAGTAAAAATGTATTACTGTATTATAGTGGTCCCCGATTGGCTTACCGTAGTCCGGTTCCGGACCGCCACCTGATTTCCTCCGGATCGCAAAACGCAATTATAAAAAAATGTATTTTCTAGACACATTTATTGCAACGCCTCACAGTGGTGGCGAAACGTCCCAGCGATGACCAACAGAGGCGAGCAGCAAAAGTAAAACCTTTGTTCTGACCAACAGCAAGCGCGTTCTTAATGCGCGTTTAATTAATGTAATCATAGTCTTTTTAATCTATTAATAATAAAATTAGACTTCAATATTATTAATAAAACATTTCAGCCTAATTTATTTGGTTTCATTTCAAAAATTGAATGGCTCTTTTAGCGAATTTCCTTCAAGGAATAAGCTACTTTTGTTATATTCAGATTTTCATACGAAAGTTCTAAACATATTCTTACAAACTAGTTTGACTATAAAAACAAAATATTTTGATTAAAATAAAGTTAAAATAATGATGAAAACAATATTTTTTCAAATTTAATTGTGTAAAGAGCGATTACAAACATTCCCGAACAGTCCCATACCTCAGAGCCACCGTGCGGGTGATGCCAATAGCTCACTATTCCATTGTAATTCGCCAAGACCCAAGATTCACTTCCTCACACCTGTCAAGGCCTAACTAACTAGAGCCACTAAAGAACACGCCACATGCTACATGCTACACGACTTTCCCTCCAGTCTATTAGGCTTGTCTGCTCTCGGCGTTGAGTCACTCTGACATTGCCTTCCACTTAATTTGCGTAACTGTAACCGGAGTGGCGGACAACTGGGTCGCGGCGGGGGCGAAGCCCGTGGACACGGACAGGTCGCCGACACAGAGGGTGTGGTCGCTGCTGTAACACCTGACTGCACAGCTCAAACTGATCTACCTTGAATGTCCGAGTTGATGTGGTCTTTCATTTATTGTTTTTACTAGTACATTTTTATTCGATTGCTCGTTACTCAATATCTTATAATATTGGAGCATGTCCAGACTAGCCGTGTTGGACTTGTTGGATCAGCGCTTAACAAAGAATTTATCGCGTCCGACAACCCCCTAATGCATATTTATTGTCATCGTCTATAATATTGGACATTTGGACATTATAGCAGTGGACGACATTTGAATGATTTTTCCTCACTTTTATAAATGGTTCGAAATTGTTTTTGCGGGTTTTGTAAAGGTTTTTTATTAACCCTAGGGTATGTTATTTACTTTCCCACATTATTTTTATTTAATCATCTACAGGTATTAAATACATAAACATGAAAGCAATGGATTTTCAAACCATTTACAACCGACGCCGTATAACTTTAACTGGTGGTGACTAGTCGAACATTGACGGAAGTGCTCACTGCGAATTCGCCACACTGAGTGAGTGAGTTTGGTGAGTGGCCTGTACGTGGCCGCTGTAGCCACTCACTCACCGGGAAGTACAACATTACTTTCTCGCTCACTAAATGCTCCAGTGCGCGAGTCTGTGTGCGTGTGTGTCCTTAACACTTCCTTCTCCTCGCGAGCAAGATGTGTCTTTCTTTACATGGCAAGTAAATTATCTATCCAACACCTACAATTATCCTATTGCATCATCACTTCTAAACCTCTCAATACAAATCGGTTGAGAAAGGTGTTTTGTTCGGTTCTAGGTACGTTTCGCTTTGCTTTCTCTAAGTTTATTAGGAGTAACTCGATTATTATCTATTGAAATGGATCAATAGCAATAAGGAAATATGAAAACTGCGAACTTTCTCGGAATAACTCGTCACTCGAATACTGAAGACGTTATTAAAAAGCAACATATACAGAACAACAAAGAATGCTTTTTGCCTTGCTTGTTGAGGGTTAATCCGTTTAAACACAGTTCTCTTTGTAGAATCTCGGCTAGGACCCAGCAGTGTACAAAAATAAAATGTTTCCAGAAACTACATGAGCTCTTTCTATCAGGTTAGCTGTGTTGATCAGGTTGCGTTACATTTACAACTAGTAGTGTTATATCTGCTCTCGTGGTACAGTGATTTATTTACAGAGGACTATTCCATATACATGGCCTAAAGTAGAACCTTTTAAAGGAAACTGTTGTCCTACAATTTTCTGTGCACCATGCAGTATAAGTTCAGACAGTCTCTTCCGCGTACTCAGTGATACAGGACAATGTATTGCGAATGTCGACCTGCCCAAGGCTGTTATCTGTCCAGGGGCCCAGTGAACGATCAGATAAGAGTAGTGATAAGTTTAAGTTAAGAGTTGACAGAGTGACAGCGTTTGTCGCTGGAGGCGTCTTCCGTCTCCGCTATGGGAACGTCCGCGGTAGTTCCTTATTGCGCGGTCAAGTCTCATAACAAGGCGGCGCTTGTCACCTCCGCGGTCATCAAGGACATTTACTCGCAACCGAGAACCGAAATTGCAAAACCTAACAAGCAGTAAACAATTTCAGGAAATTCATTTCGCAACTAGTGTCAAAGAAGACTTAAGAAATTGAAATTCTGGTTAATTCACACGCTGGTTACATTTATAATGGCAATCTGTTTATGTGGTAAGCGTTACGACAGTAAATATACCAGCATTACTCATTTTACCCAACGCCGTTATAAAACTCAATTGATCTTAGTCTATTCTTTTGCAATTTTAAATTCAATTATTACAAATATGTAAAATTAATTTCCAATAAGTTATTAATCTGGTTTATCCTAATCTGATATATTTGTGATCTGATGATATTACAGCAAATTCTGGAATTTATTTTTTGTATTTATTTTCAGTGTACAGTCTTAACAAGTCAGTGGCGATCTATTTCAGTACTTTCTTTGCTCTGTTTGTAGTCACTGTGTGAGAGCGTTAGCTTAGTCTATTACACGTCTAAAACAATTAATTTAGGCTTTGATGAATTAATTGAGCACATCATTATATGAATTTCAACATGTAATGAGCTGTCTAATTCGGACATGCTAGGATAAGATTTCATAATTTTTCTAAGTTAAAACGACCGTTTGAATTAGAACGTTGAAAAATCCAAGCTTCAGTCAGTCTAGTTAAGAACCTATTTATTTGATATCCTCAACAAATTCGGTAGCCCTCAATCAATTTTAGAAAATACTCTTGTTGTAGTGCCTAGAATATTGTACGTTGAGATGACATTTTAATAAAAAGTCGTCAAATACCGCCATCATCTTGTGTCATTTAAAAGAAAGTTCTTAATGTGTATGAAGTTATGTAAATAATGTTTTCCTCCGTGATATACCTCAGAGACTAATGTAGGAAGAGCAAACTTATAAACTGCCGATTGCATAACTCATCTTCTTTTGACGGAAGAAAGTGCCCAAACACAATGATGATATGGCTCTCGGTGACCTTGAGGTGAGCGCGGGAGGCACCACGACCTTGGGACAACTTTCCACTTTCTCCGTTACGTTTGGCAACGGTGGCGACCTTTGACCCCTGAGTCACCTTGACTTGCGACTTCCTCCTCTGCCCCTACCTTTGCGGTACCTTGGAACTGGTCTCGATCCGCGAGTGGGCGATGTGCTAAATGTCATAATCGCTTTTGTAATACTGTGGGTTGTGTAGGTAAAGTTGTTTGAGACAAAGGAAACCTGTTGCTTATTGTTTGGGTTTTAGTTAATTTATTAAAATTTAAATATTTGGCTCATAAATTGTGAGACATGTTAAGTTTGCAAAGATTGTTTTATTTTATACCGAGATTTACATTGATTTATCTTTCACCTTTAAGAATATTTTTGGAAGGGTGTTACACCTTGTAAAATTTTCTGCTAAATTACGCCATGCATAAATTACACAAACAAAAATTGGGATTTTTCCTATGCACGACTAAAGAAAATATGTATAGTGCGACTTAATTAAAAAATCCACTTCTTTCTCTTTTAAGATAAATTTAGGCTACTAACGATTTGGTACAACATTTTAACTCCCAAAACTATTTCAAAAAACAATAGAAAGTAATATAATTCCAAATCAAATATAATATGGGAAGGGTCTTCAGGGGTGAATGGCCTGTGCGTAGACCCATGTATTTAAACATAAATTAGAAATAAATAAATATAATAAGCAATAACATTTGATTTAATGCATTAAGAAAATTAAAGCACCAATGATTGATAACACAGAGAGAGTTCTCTGGCAGAGCAATGTACAAGTTTGATACTTTTCACTAGACGAGAATCAATTCAATTAAAAATAACATATATTTCCAGAAAATGTATTACAGTTGCATAAAACATCGCGAGAAATAATAATTCCCACATAAGCAAATTTCCCGTGAGAAATAGTATGATTCCTGTCGGACCGAGCCTTGCCTATCGACAAAATCTACGAAAAATAGACAGTATCAATTAAACCGCCTCTGGTATTCGTATTTTAAAATCAACAAGGGGGCCCATGCGCGAATTGCGCATTTTAATATTATTTTTGTTTGTGAGAAACTCAGCTACAGTTAGAATAAATTTTATGGCTTTACACTCACCTTTATTAATCAAATTAGCCTTTTCAGTTTTCAATTGGTTGGATTTTAAAGATCTCACCTACATAAACAAAGGCCTAACTGAACAACATTGTTCATCACCCAAACACTAAGTTTTTGAATTTGGTTGTCTTCTCGCTCGACAGAAGGATAATGGACGTTTTTCTAGAGAGCCCATGTGCAAATTGCGCATTTTAAAATTTTTTCTGATTTTAAATTAGTCTTTGTTTCTCAGCAGTTTTCTTTTCATTTTAAAATAAATAATTATGCTACTTAACAGGCGTTTCCAAAACTTCCTGTATTTTTATAAAATTAAATTTTTTATGACATTTTCATTGGCAAGTGAAATTTTCTTAATACCAAGTAGGATAGTAGGTCCTATCCTACTAAATTATCCTACTAATGTTATAAGTGTGAAAGCTTGTGAGTTTGCTTGTTTGCCATATCATATAAGTCAGCTGTAACATCGTATCCACTTGTTAAGCTTACTGCCAAATGCTTGATTTATCAAATCTAAGTTATTTCTTTATCAAAAATATTAATAATATTTCACGTGTAAATAAGTCCAAAATAATATCAATCTTATTATAAAAATATCTTGCTATCATTTTGAACATGGGCGAAACCACGGGTAAAATCTAGAATACTTAAAAAATATAATTTTAAAGTTGAATTGATAAGGATTACAATTGAAAATAAAAACTTACAGAAAATCAAAAATTAGTATATCCAGCTTAATTTTAACTTTTTCACTAACCCTAATTAGTGAACTTAGAAATAAAATGACCAACGTCAATGGACATTGCTGTAACAATACTTTGACTACCTTTCTGTGTACATGTTACTTTTTTAATCCATCTATTTATAAATAGATATATAGATAATATATATTTTTATAAATATAGTTTATAAATATTAAGTGATCAATTATTGACGAGGGTTTCCTTCATGTCCTTCAGTGATCAAGAATTTGTTATCAGTTGCACCGATATCAAAGATAGATTTGCCCGTTGGACAACAAACACTTAAAAGTTTCTGGAGGTCTACGAGTTAGTTAAGGGCTTTCATTACCTCATTATTTTTTTTACACCAAAAGCAATTCAGAATATCTACGATTCCATAACCGATGTGCTCTGTGTTTTATAATTTCTATCAGTCCAAATCATACAAGATAAGATATTAACACAAATGGGAGGAAAGCTTTTATTAAATAGATACGTTGAGATATGGAGCAACGCAGGATATTATCAGAGGAATTTTGCTTTTATGGACTAAAAGAAAGATTTTTCAATTATATAAATCACTCAGACGACAGTTGTATGTACAAGAAGTTACTTGCAGTTTAGTAAAAATGAAACACTCTTTCCCTTAATATTAAAGAAAAAAATTAATAATAACTAAATAAACTAATTACTTCAATCACATACCTGCTAAAGGTGGAATTGATCGAATTATTTAGAGTCACTTTCCCCCTCTCCCACTAAAAGTGAGCTAATTCACAGATTTCCCATAATATTTGTAATCAAAATAATTTTTGTTATCTCAATAACTTGCGTAACGTTTTCCATCACATGTCTAAATCGTTCACTTTCTGCTACTTCTCATCACCAGTAATAAATAGATCCCTGCCCTGACCTTCCCTATTATTAAACATTTTTATTTCAAATTACAATTCGCAATCTTGCCTCAGTTGCGTTTTCTATACATCCCTTTTCAATGTTCACGTATGTTCATAAAGTATTTAATAATCAGCTATTCGTGTATAGAAACAAATCTTTGGTTTTAAAATGTGTTCAAAATATTTTTACTTTGTTAAAAAAAATGATATTCCTTAATAGACTAGTGATCAACTTCAGTAAAATAAGTTACATTCAAACGAAATAATCACCATAAATTGCTTAAGAACATGTTAAACTCTCAATAATTCCTTTGATAACAGGACAGTAGTTTACATTATCTCTTTAAAAGTGCAATAATCACTGATCAGATATGTGTAGTAGGCCTTTACGTTTTGATCTCTTACTTCCAGTGGTAAAATAGTTTTCCCCCCACCTGTTATATTTAGATGATTTTTACTCCTTGTCATGCATGAGTAAAATAATAATTTTGTCTTCTGGCGTAAGTAAAGTGATAACTTTGTTTCCCGGCGGGAGACAAAACAAACCCAAAAGAATACCATTAAAATCAATAATTCAAAAATTAAAGCGCCTTAAATTTCCTCGCACACATGCAAACATGTTGCAGCTCAACGAATGCAGCCGTTGGCAGCTGATTTAGTGCCAGGATTAATCAAATAAGAATAATATTAACAACAATCAGCTGTGAAAACGTATAATTAAGCATATAAGAACGTTGCAGCAATCAGCAATCAACGTTGGTACATGAGTGGTTGCAGCTACCCAATTGCAGGCGCTAATAACAGAACGAAACAAAATGGATGTTTGTGTTACTTAATAAGTTATAAAATAAATGTTTAGGGCCTGGATGTTTATTATTGCAGGTGGGGAAAAATGTTGTATGCATTTCGAGAGTAAGTACATTGCCTCCCTCTTGAAAATTATCGCCCTCGACAAGCTCGGGTGCCAACATTTTCACTCATTAGGCAATAAAAATGTTGAGTGTAAATGTTGAGTGAAAATGTCTTGTTCTTTGCTCACTCAACACACAAATAAATATTCTTTAGAACTTGGTAAATTTACTTTATACCTTTTGCTTGGACTTCAAGTTGCCGCTGGTACACGTACACAAGGGCGAATGAAACAATGCACACTACACCGTAAATTACATTTATTACTAACCGTACAAATGGCGATTTTGAT
Organism: Flexamia atlantica; assembly: GCA_035578135.1. Lineage (NCBI taxonomy): Eukaryota > Metazoa > Arthropoda > Insecta > Hemiptera > Cicadellidae > Flexamia > Flexamia atlantica. The sequence goes on along the minus strand of JAQJVK010000002.1, from coordinate 46,192,576 downwards.
ACAATGGTAATGTACAAATGAATGAAGACGATGTGAAAAATTACACCAGCTTACAAAAAAATCATCCTAATAAAAACGTTTTTGATCAATATAAAAAAGAAAAGATAGCGTAATTAATTACAATATTTTTATTAATACAAAGACTGCAATAAGTTACTACAATAAATAGATTGTATGTTGAAAAGGGCAAATAGTTCAGTTGGAGAGGAAGCGGAAGAAAGACATAGGACAGGAAGAAGTGGCGGTAAAAAAACTATCGTATTGCAGTGGTATAAAATAGATTTGGTAGTTTTTGGTGGACGAGGGGCTTTTGGGGTAGTTTAGGGGTCGGGATACTTGAGTTGGTCGATAGGAACGTGTGTGGGGTTACTGGCGGCCGCTAAAGCCGCAGAGATCGAATTCAGAATCTTCGTCAGAACGCCAAACTTTAGCTGAAACAACAAATATGCATAGTTTAATAATTAACATCCTAATTTTAACACATTTTTCTTTTAATTACAACATAGTATAATTTTGTTTGTTGACTTTATTTGTTTCATTTACTTCTGATATTTATCAATCAACTTTAATTAAATTTTGACGATGTAAATAAATTAGGAACGAAAATGCCAGATTAAATAATGAAATCTAACTTTTAATGCATTACAATTAAACTCATTATGACTGTCTATTTGTTGCATCAAGACTCACACTCCTAAAATCAAGATCAATCTGGGACAGGGAGAAATTAAGGTTGAAAACGACTGGTTCGAGCGTGGCAGTTTTCAAATAAATGAGGTCAGGCAGTACAAGGTCCTCTCCTTGAAGGCTGTATCATCCACGGAACAGTTATTTTATCTAATACGAATTTGTATCCTAATTTATAATTAATAATACTAGTGTATAGATTGATTGTATATTTAAACTTCTAAAGAATTAAAGCTCTTAAAGAATTAATAAAAATATACATTTGTGTATGTGACACAGCTAAAAATTACGCTTGTATATTTATATGGTAATATATTAAAATACAAAGACATAAGCTCACTTTAAGTCACTTATCGAATAAATTTAATTACACTTTGCCCATACTCACCAATGTTGTTGGGGACACTTACAAATCGAGACACAACTGCAATATACTTACCCTTAGCAAGAGTTGGATTTTGTCTTGAATGAAACCGAATTTGACAGCCTAAAAAAGGATTATAAATCCATTAGTTTCGCATCGATTGACGGGCCGCCACCCAGAATGCCTTGCAGGTTAGCGAAGAAAACGAAACCAAGAAACATCCCACAAGATGCAAGATGCGGCAATCTCGCTTAAGTCGTGCAATGGAAGTTTAGCCGGCAACCATGAGGGAAAGATTCGGAGATGTAATGACGAAATGAAATTAAACTTTAAATTATAAATCAATGGGATGAATACCTGTCATCATGCCAAAGGAATTCAGGATTATCAGGCAAGTATGAAGGCACAATTGCACCATGCAGTAGAAAGGAAAGCATTATGGAATTCAGTTTAATAGAATATAGTAATATTTTTTTAAGGAAAGGGAGGAAAGGTAAATGTGAAACTGAGAGAAAGGAGAGCTGAAACTAAACTACCATCATCAGTTGAGACTTCCACCAAACATGATCAGATGGGCAGACATGATGGTTGCGCCGGAAAATGCCATATGATGGAATGGATTTGACTAAGACTAACTTACATTAGTGATTAGAGAATGATGTTTGAATGACTTGTTAAAAATGAAAATTTATTCAAATTAATATGAATGAATGTTCACCAAATTTTTCTTAAAAAATAACTTCTTTATTCACACTGAATACACAAGATACAATATATTGGAATGTATGAATGATTTTATAATCAAGGTTGAACCTTCCATATTTGAAAATTATACGGAAGTTGCTTTTCGTAATTTGCTAAGAAGAGAATTAATTTAAATTTGTATAAGAGCAAGGTTACTTTACGTCTTAAGCATACTCTCCAACTTCTTAAATTTGATATATTTATCTATTACGAAATAGCAAGTAAACTTTTGTAGTTCATACAAATCTATATCAACATGATTTTGACATTGATACTGGACATAAATTGTCATACTAGATTGAAGATATACGGCTTAAAAAGATAAAGTCCAAGACGAGTGAAATATAAGTCAAATATGTATTTAATTTAATTCAAAGTATACAAAAATTATGTGGCTTCATTTTTTAAAATTCTAAACATCTAACAATTTAAACTTATTTCTACCATTACTAACACAAGGTGTTAGTTGAAGGTGGACTTACGTTGACGGCGCCGCCGATGCCCGCGCCACCGCCCCCACTATGGTCACCGCCCCCGCTGCCCCCGCTGCCGCCTCCGCTACTGTTGCTGAGACCCAGGATGGCGCTCAGATCACTCCCGCCTCCTCCAGAGTTGCCGTCTCCGCCGCTTCCGCCCTGCGCAGACATTAGCAATGATTTGTAGTTTCATCAATTGTTATTTTTGCTGATTATAACTTTTGTCTGCCTTTGCTATTGTATTTTTTATTCTTTTTCGTATATTAAAATTTTTTAGTCTGTTCTTTTACAAGGACAAAATGTTGTTTTCAAATTTGTCTTAACTTATAAGGTATGTTTTCATTTTTCAAATGTTTAAGTTTGTTATTTCCTTTTTGCTGTATCCTGGTTATGTATTTATAACATGTTATTGTAAGTTATTTATTTTAGTATTTTTATGCTCCTTCTCTTATATGAATTATTGCTCATTAGTGATGTTTGTTTTACTGTGAACTGTCTACCACCTTTTGTATTGTTGTTTCTATGTATTGACATTGCCGTTGATAAATAAATAAATAACTGGCAAAATTTTGGGCGTTCAAAATGTCTCCTTTACTTTGGTTACTGGTTGTAAGTTATGATTTAAAATATTAACTTTACAATCGTAATTTCAAGATTTCACCCTATAAAATGCCTAATGAAACACAACAATAAAATGGAAAAAAGAGGGATTTAAAACTTAAAAATAAGTGTAATAATTGTGTAAATCGTAAGTTGGTATCTCAAACTGTTCCTAAGCTATGGTGTTCAATTTAAATTTACGATCATATATAGAAAAACATAAAAGTATGTTTTTTGATTTGCCAGTAGCAAAAAAAAATCATAACCAGGGTTGACAGTTTGTGCAACAGTATGTAGGCCTACGCTATACGAATTTTGGTAAATATAATTGTTTTCCTACAACCATCAATAAAGAAAATCAAAGCGTGCCGTTAGTACACGACAGTGAGAAGGATAGTAGGCCTACGATACTTAATCTTGCGGAGGTGATCCATCTAAAATGGCGTTTTCAATGTTTCATCCAATCATAATTGAATTGCAGGTGTGACGTCATTGAGACTCTAGAGCAACACTTTCTGATTGGCTGGTCTACTGCGCATGTTGTTTGTGATACCTACCGTTTAGATTGTCTAGACAGTGTGGTCGGCCCTACTTACGCCACTGCTGCCGCTGCTGGAGCCCAGGAGAGGTCCGATGAGGTTGAGGATGGAGCCCGAGCCGGAGCCCGCGTCCCCGCCCTCGCCGCCGCCACCGCCCTGCGCAACACACACGATGCTAGGGATACTTGGGCGACACGAGTGGCAAATATGAAAGGTGTCTCCCATTGCAACTGTTGCGTTTTTTAAGTCTTTCATTAATTAAGCTCAGATGCAACAAATTTCGAAACTCAAATTTTCAGTACGTATAAGTCGAATTAGGAATTAAAACATTTATGGAACTCAATTTCATTTTCTTATGAAGATAAATTTGTTGCACGTTGAGCGTTTGAGTGTGAATCTAAAATGTTTATAATGGTTGTTTGGTCAAATTTATTATTATTTATATTAGAATTATATTACTTTTATTATATTTTCAAATTGTGAATTATTTTAGGTTTATTGAGTTAAAACGGGTCTCTTATTGAACAATTCGATAACTTGCTTCGTAAATGTATGAGTACGTGACTGAAATTATTATCAAAGCTATATTAAAATTCATGATCCAATCTTTGCCGTTTTCCACACTACAACAAAGCTCAAATAATTTCCGAATGAAAAGGTTTTAACTTACGTTGATCTTAAAAAATTAATTTTTTACTTAAATATACATTTTTAGTAGACAAAACTAATATCTTAACTTTTTGTTCATCACACATGAAGTAAAATGTCACATGGTGGTTAAAAATTGCATCGAAACAGAACGAGTGATTGGAAAACAGTGTGTATAGTGCAAGACAGAAACATTACATCAAGACAAATGCAGTTAATTAATTACACTAAAGGATTGTGAACTTGTGTTTAAATTACCTTAGAATACTGTGTTTGAGACAAAATTATAGAGATGGAGAATGTATTAGATTAACGTGTACACCCTTCAATCCATTTATAGCTTTATAGTGTCTTTGACGAAATTATAGAAATAGTGGAGTTACGGGATTAAAATGTACATCCTTTAAATCAGTGTGTAGCTAGAAACAAACATACGGGTGAATTGTGAAAGACAATAAAAGATAAATCAATAAAAGACAGTAAAAGATAAGTAACTTGCAAATTATTTCAAAGCAACATAGAAATTAGCAAACAGCCTAAGCATGCCAAGACAGGACCGTGCAAAGCATTAATTGCAGACATACCCCGGCGCTGCTGGAACTTATGAGAGGTCCGAGTAGGTTCAAAATCGCCCCGGAATCGAACCCTCCACTTTCCTTATTTCACATATATACATAAGAAATATTTACAATGTCAAGCACATATACAGCACACTAATGTACAATACATGTTTACACACAAAGGTGACTTATAAATGCCTTAATTTAATTTGCCAAAATATACTTAAACCGCCATGGATCGAAAAAACTGATCTTCGATTGAGGCCTTTTTTAATAAGTTACTTAATGTGGAAAAATAGAGGAAGCTTAATTCAAATTATATTAAGATATTTTATGACAAAATTAGATATTAAATTTAGATAAAAATATGTTATTAAGTGTAGATGAAAATTTATCACAGAATATTAAAATGATAAAATTAGTTTTCATAATAAGTACTCTTTCATTTTTTCAAAAATCATTTTAACTCACATGACGACATGTTTCGCAACTAAGTTCATTTTCAAATCTGATTTATGAACTCTTTTTGTTTGAAATCAAAAATATTGTTTAAATTTAATTTAAAACAAAATGAGGTTTTAAATAAGATTATAATTAAACTTAGTTTTAATACTGTTCGTCATGTAAAATAAAATAATTTTTGAAAAATAGAAGGATACTTGTTATGAAATAGTTATTTGTGCATCTAGGGACTAAATTGCAACTTTTTCTCTGCGAGGGAAACCGTTGTCGCCCGATGGCGGAGCCGAGGACGACAATTTTCCCGAGGGAGGAACAGCACTTTAGTCCCTTGATGCACACAAGATTTTTCATCCACCCACACTATTAACAAACAATAACTGTGACAATATAACTTTACCTTCATATGATCCTTTTGTCCTTTAAACTAGACTAGATTAGAATCACATATAAGTATAAATATACAACACAAGGTACTTAGGCAAATTAAATTACCATTTATTCACACTTTCACACTATTTTTTCTAAAGTCTATTAATTAAAAATACCTCCCAAAATTTGTAGGTAAGAAACAATCGTGTTTTTAAAACGTTCGGCATATTGGTAACAACAAACTCTAAATCAGGTGTTTTATATTCAGTGTAATTCATACAAAAACAATTATTACCTGGCTATTAAATGCATACGGTTTTGTTTTCTTAAGTTGAAAAACTGAATTTCTTGAATTAAATTTAGAGTAAGCAAATAAAAATCGACAGGGTTGCCACATTTTCTCACTGTCCATCGCGGCGTTGCCGGATTTCTTCCCATGTATTATTGAGAGTACTTTTAGTCCCATGGAAGAAAAAGTAGATTACATTTAGTCCCGTGGGAGAAAAAGTGAGTAAGTAAATACCTTGGAGTATAAATTATTACTGTAGTATTCTATTCCAGGGACTAAAAGACGACTTTAGATAGTGGCTGGAGGAAAAATAATTTTATCATTATTACGTTAGTAGCCCTAATCAACCAAAACTACTCTATTTACAGTAAAATATTTATATATAAATATTCAAACACATGTATATATTTTAGAGTTGGCGTCAAATAATTAACGCAAGTTTGCCAATTTTAATCAACAATCTAATATAGAAAAAGTGAATTGTCTGAATTGCTACGAGTTAAATTGAAGTGTTATATTTAGGCCGTTATGCACTAAAATACATTACAGTTACGCAATCAAAATTTGTTTTGCAAGTTCGTTTTTAGGTTTCCCTTTAACAACTTAAACTTAAATAACATTAAGCTGTTAACTATAATCAAATCAATCGACAACAAAATTATCGGGAAATTTTATCAAGTTAAACCATTGTACTCTAAGCCTATTTTTATTACAGATAAATCAAAGTCAAACATTACAGTCACTCCGAGGCAACAACATGTTATGCGCATTCTCTTGTAGGTTGCGAAAGTAGACTTTTAGAGGTTATGAATTACGTGCCAGCGCAGCGAGCCGGGAAATGGCAAGTCACAAACACTCCCTCTCGCCGCAATACAACGAGACGACTCCACGTTGTATTGGCCCATCAACATACACTGGCCGCTGTTAACTGTGATCGCTGCCATTCACTATTGCAACACTTTATACTGCTCACATTAGCAATACTAGTTTATTTGTATATAAAATACATTTATTAACTCTGCTTTTAATAAAGTTTTAGATTTTCATGTTTGGTTTAACGAATATTGATTTATTAGATACATAAAAATGACAATAAACCATCCAGAACCGGTTTCATAAACCCTGCTTGTTAAACAACAGTATGTTGGAAGTGGGCTCATAAAATGTGGTCTTTAAGCGTGTCAGGTAGTCCATCGTGTACATTTCATAGCTAAATTATTTGCCTCATTATTTTCATAGCTAAATTATTTGCATCAATAATTTTTTTTGATAAGTGCCTACATACTTAATCCCTCACTATAAATATATTGATGATTATTTACGACTATACATAAACTGGTTGTATGTTATTTTATTGGAATTGGAAATGAAGCCTTTCTTTCAGTAGAACTGTTCCTCTTTTGGTAAATTCCCAATAAAGAAAACGTTTATTCTTGAATGTTTTGGTCAACGGTTAGAAATGCAAACGATGGTCAAACCTTGCAATTAGGAGTTAAATTTTCTATGTCAAGTTAGGTTACAATAAATAATGGATGATAACAATCGTATAAGTTGCATCTCGTGCCTTCCAAAAATACTTCTCTCAAGCGTAAGATCCCTCTTTCTACTACTAAAAATTTTGGAAAAGTATTGGTCTTCTCCAAAAACACTTATAGAAGATTTCCAGTAATACTGCAACAAAGATTGTTTATAATGCATTACCACAGACAGCAGATACATACCCCTCCTTCTCCCTCGCCGCCGCCGCCGCCCCCGCCGCTGCTGCTGCCCAGGAGCGGCCCCACCAGCCCCAGGATGGCCCCGGAGTTGGAGCCTCCCGCGCCGCCGTCACCGTCCCCGCTGCCCTCCCCACCACCGCTACCCTGGCACACTGGCTAGTTAGCTCTACCCCACACCACCCCATATCAAACAACTCGTCATGATTAAAAGCGATGCAGTTCTAAACTCTTTAAGAAATCTTAGTAATTTAATACTAAAATTGCTTGTCCTTTTCGTTTTTCCTCTAAAATCGTTTAGGCAGGTAAGAAACTCTTGTTATTTTAAAGTGACCCTACTCAATTTCAGGTTTAAGGTTATCAGGTACCAGGCAAGGTGTCAGGTTTAAGGACCAACGTGAGAATCAACTGCATTAAAAAAAAACTTATTCAGAATAGCGAAGGTTTGGGTGGGAATATTATGATTGTTCAGTTTAATAATATTTAATAATGTTTTGAAAATTAAAATACCCCCGTTGCAGCAGATCTGTATACTCAGCGAATTTCAAATGCAAAACAACATATTTCAATCCAACATGGCGAGATTTGACATGTTTTGGTAAGCTCCATAAGAATAACATGGGGAATGAGTATGCAGGTTTGCTGCTACGGGTATATTAAAACTGGGTGGTTTTAATTCAATATTTAGTAGATATGAACTAGAAAAAGCCATTTACCAAGTTTTATCAAGATATGTTGAGAAATAACCGAGAGGTAGAATTTTACTTACTTCCCATAAGGTTAACATTGGGACAACGTACTGTGTTTACCACTTTCAATATCTCGGTAACCATTGGACATAGAGCAGTGATTCAAAATTCTAAATGGTTTGTTTTTTTGAGGAATTCAATGGTGCCAACAAAAATTCGATAAATTTTAATTTCCTATGTAAAAAACTCAAAAAACCCATTTTTGGGAGGGTTTATCCCCCTTTACCCCCCCCTTCCGGTGGTCCGATCGGGCTGGTTTACGAACTCGTCCGAGGGATTACCACTTTACATGTCTGTACCAAATTTCATTAAGATCGGACCATTTTTGCCGCTATCGTGCTCACAGACACACACACACACACACACACACACACACACACACACACACACACACACACACACACACACACACACATATATATATATATATAAATTCGAACGAATAGTGTTTTCTGCTTCTGGTGGCCCCAAAACGAAAAGTTATCATGGTCCCGGGCTTAGGTCTTACCATGAGACCTACGGTAATAGCTTCTTCCCTATAGGGGAAATTCGCTAATTATGAATCAAGCAAGCAACCCTAACTCGTTGGAAGATCCATTAGACCCTTGAACTTAAGTATTTATTCGATTAAGCACTGTTGAGGCTATAACACCAATTTTTCATGTTTGTTTTAGAATTTGTCATTTGAATGAGGAGAAATAGACAGATAAATATACAATAAATTTATCTTCATTTATCTTTTGCCAAATTTACATTTACGCATGAATTTACCAAGTATTGTTCTTAAAAATTTGAAATGTGTAACATTGAAACTTCGATTGTTAACCCTGTCGAGTTAACTCTGCATGGGTAAATATGGTAAACCGTTTGTACGAATATAATTTATTAAATATGAGATCCCATGAAGGATATTGATCCATCTCCTATTGACATTGAATAACAATAAACTTTACTTATGCTGAGACTTTAATTAGTGGTGGTGAATCAATCATATCTTACTCCAAGCGTTTTTCAAATGAAACTAAAGGTAAGCACTAAAAAACCATAGCTTCCTATAACTACCAAGCTTTCAAACTCAAGGTTCACACGTGCAGATGTTCCTACACTACGTACCCCGCCGCCGCTACTGCTGCCCAGCAGGGGTCCCACTAGGTTGAGGATGGACCCTGAGTCTGAACCTCCGGCGCTGGCCTCGCCTCCTTCGCCACCTCCCTGGCAAAGCACTACTGTATACACTAGTTACTATCTACACCAAGCCACTGTACACCAAGAAATGAGCAGAAGTATTTAGTTTACAAAAACAGAATCCTGTTTGGGTCTCGAAGTTCAATAAGAGTGCACATAGCACTATACAGGATCGTAAAGATATTTACAATGATGCGAACTTGCTTCGCTCACAAACTGAACTGACTGACTTCCTGTATTAAAACAATTTTCATCTGAAGGACAAAATTAAGTTTTTCTTCTTCCCTGTTAATTTAACAATACTAGTTTCAGTTATTGTGATGGCTTGCTGAAAAAGAACCTTGATCTAAGCTAAGCGAAGCTCCATTCTAACTACCAAGCCTTCAGCTCTAAGTTCACAGGTACAGATGTTCCTACACTACATACCCCGCCGCCTCCGCCGCCGCCGCTACTGCTGCCCAGCAGGGGCCCCACGAGGTTGAGGATGGACCCTGAGTCCGAACCTCCGGCGCTGGCCTCACCTCCCTCGCCGCCTCCCTGATAAAGCAAACTATCTACACCAAGCTATTATACAGCAATAAATAAGCAATTTACAAAATATGGACTTTGTAAGTGAAAGCCTGTCCCAAATTTTTTTTCATAAATAGGCTGTAATGAAAAGTAAAACTTTGGTAATTTTTTTCTACCTCGTCTTTGAATTACCAAGCATTTGATCCACAGAAGGTAGTATTCTTACACTATTTACAGCTAGTATATACACAAACCGCAGCACTACCAAAAGCTCTCTTCTTACTCTATAGAAAGAACGTTTTAAAAATTTTATATAAGCTGATCAGTAAAAAGCATAACTGAAGCGGAAGCTAAGTTTAGGAAGTAATTAATCATAGTACTTACCTTGAACCTATATTTTGTATATTTATTTTACTAAAATTATCTAGCCTCATTTAGGAAGTTGCCTTATCCCATTTACCAAAAAACTATAATAATGACTTAGTTTACAATACTACAACTCGTTTAAGAGGAAACGACTTACTCCACCGCCTCCTCCGCCACTGCTGGAGCCCAGTAGCGGGCCCACAAGGTTCAGTATGGAGCCAGAGTCGGAGCCCCCGGCGCTGCTGCCGCTACCCTCACCGTCCGCGCCGCCGCCGCCGCCTCCCTGCCACCGCACACTACACTACTACCGCTACCTCTACTGCCTCTACCACTGCAACTGTTACTGCTACTTCTAATGTATTAAATACTGTGAACCATTGATTAAATTGTTATCAAGCGTTTCAGCCAAATACAGAAACTACTCACTGAATTGGAAGCGGAATGTTAAGAAATCAGTCACTTATATAAAAGATACAAGATACTTCAATAACTTCAATATGTCACTGTGTTATTATCGCTGTCGCTGTTTCGCAGAGACGTAACATCCCAACAAAAATGATTTTTTACAAAACGGCTTATTTAGCAGTAGAAAAAATTCACAAGCAAGATTTCATATCCGAAAGCTAAGAATTTAAATGGACTGAATTGTATTTTATTAAAGTAATAGCTATGTTACAATAGTACAACATTATTGCAAAGACAATACAATAGAGTTTTATACTAAAACCTGCAACTGTTATTCAGCCCATACCTACGTTCAGCAACTACAAAGCCAATAGCACTGGTTAAATAAAAGCCACAGAAACTTATAAGAATCAACTGTCAGAATAATCAACTTTATATGAATATTCAGCTGTAGGTCGGCGGACTCACCCCTCCACCGCCGCTGCTGGACCCCAGCAGAGGTCCGACCAGCTGGAGGATGGACCCGGAGCCCGAGCCGCCGCCTCCGCCGCCGGAGCCGTCGTCACCGCCGCCGCCGCCGCCGCCGCTACTGCCCTGGGGGACAACGTGAGCTACAGGGGGTGCGAGGGGGCGACGTGACAAGCACACAACGTGAAGCACAAACACAATGAAGCATACTTTGTACTGTTTGTACAGGAGCTCATAAACCCCAAGAGATGATTTATCTTGCTACGCTACTCATACACATCCCCACATGCAGCTTGGTCTACTTCTCGCCGATTTTTATTTCAATGGTAAATCGGAAGAGTTAATTAATTGTCTTTTTAGAATACACATTAGATAATTTTTTTATGATTATTGAAATCTGCGTTTTATTCCATGAAAAAAAACGTGGTGTTGTTGTGTTGATTTTTAAAACTGAAGGACCTCAACAACCGGTTTTGTGGTCGATTTATTACTTTTAAAATTCAAGCTTTCAAAGTACAGTAATATTGGGAAATAAAACTTGTTTTTCAATATCAAAAGGATAAAACTTTCAGTTTTGAGTAGTTTACAGCATGCAGTTTATAACAGTTAGCTCTAAACAAGACTAGACAGTAGTCCCGGCCGAGCTGCACGAGGTGTGTGATCCAGTGTATGGGTGTAGGGGTAATCTACAGCCTGCTGGACAATCTACAATATACAATATACAATCTACAATCTACGTGTGAGAGGACGTACCCCGCTGCTGGAGCCGAGCAGGGGACCGACGAGGTTGAGGATGGATCCGGAGTCGGAGCCCGACCCTCCGCCCCCACCGCCGTCGGCGTGGCCGCCCTGCAACACCGGGCGTCGATGTTATACTTTATATTTTACACTTTATACTTTTCTTGAAATGGCGCCCTACCCAGAGAATAGTGCGGACGTTAATCCCCTCTAGGGAACACCGCGTCCACAAGCCATCGCTCACAACTATCCACAATTCGTGACCTCCAAGTAGCTGGATTACAGGACACGCCACCGTATTAGCATGAATTTGAAGGTTGAAGGCATGATGCACCCAGTAACATATTGAGCACATACCAAACATCAACTCCGAGCGACAGCACCAATTCCTCTAATACCTAGGTGGTTGAGGTAATCTTTTTTATCCTTCCGAACGTTTTCTCGTCAGTTAGGAAAAAACGTAAAAGAAACGTTGAACCAGAAATTTCAAGTTTAAACTCCCGCTTTCATTAAATCGAAGTTTAGATATAGCTTCAATTGACCTCCATTTGAAAAAAATGATACATTACTATATTAAGACTTTTTTCCTAGAGATTTTTATTGATTGAAATGGCGTGGTTTTATTAGACCTTAAAAAAGAATGTGTAATAATATATTCGACAAATCCACGAACTAAGCTTCAACATTTGACAAAACCGAGGGATTTGTTATGAAAACATCAAATTTCAACAAAAGAGTCAGAAGTGCATCGTCCTTGCGAGAATGTCTATCAACAGTCCGGGCTCGCACCGTCCTTGTCCTTAAACGCCTCTTTGCAACCGACATTCAAATTGCTACTTAACCGTTGACTAGCGGAACGCGTCGTCAACTAGAGAAAACAGCTTAATTTAGTGTTGCATTTAGCTATTTGTTTTTGTTTTTAGTTAGAATAACTTATTCGCACAGTTGAATGATTTCGTAGCCTTAAAAAACTTTCTAACATAATACTTCATACTTGTATAACATATTTTGCAGAGTTGGTCTAGTTACACCATTGTCAACCATGTTGTCAACATATATAAAACCATATTATCTTACAAAAGCAGGGCTAAAGATAAAAAGTTGTATCAGGGCTTATCTCTGGATAAAAGTGCGATCTAATAATAAATTGTTTACGCATTTGTGAGGGGGTTCTTTTCAGACTACTGCTGTTGACAACAGTCTAAAATATTGACTGTGATGATAACAGTTTGCTGGTGGCGAAACTTGTAATCTGAACTTACAAATAGGTGAAGTAACAAGTAACGTTGAAAACAACAACAAATAACGAAACTTTGGAAAGGATTGACTGACTTCGTATCGTTTTAACAGATCGATGAAAACACTGTTACTTTCTCCAGAAAATTCTTAATATGCAGACAGTCCTTGTATTAGAATATAGGATGAGAGAGAATGGTGAAATTATATAAGATTTTAAAGAAATTTATAAAGAAGGAAGTCACTATTATCAAAACTAACACGAATAATAACAATGTCCCCATAGCTAGAATGAAGTTTATGCAAAAAAAAAACAAATCATTTTAGAAATCGAGGTTTATTTCTTTCAAGAAACAAGGTTAGCATTTAAATATGTGCTTCGAACAAAATCCATGCATGTGATGAGGACAATAAAATGCATACCTACTGATAACAGTTTTTTTATTACAAAATAACTTCAAATAGACATTATAGTCGTGAAACTCATATATAAAACTACCCAAGCACAGCAAAAGTTATATTATAATTTGACACCCATCTTGATCGCTTACTGTAACTGGTTGCATCGTTATTATATATAATTAACGCCATTGCCAAAACCGTAGTTTTTTCAACGCTGATGGCAAAGTTTAAAATTTTTTCGTAGGCGCCTAAGTATGAGTTGCAAAAGCATATCGTCCGAATAGGAGCAATGAAAGTGGTTGTGCTGGTTTCACAACCGACCGGACAGACGGGTCTCGGGTCTGCGACCTCCCCCCCTCCCCCCACCAGCGACCTTGTGATAACGTCATCTGTATCTCTGATAACGGTGCAGGTCTGTGGATACTGTTACTGAGGGTGTAGAGAAATTCAGGGTCATATTGAAACGACAGTTTAGAGGTACTGTAATCGCAAATAAAAGTTTAGTAACACCTTATAATTCCATGATTCTAATTTATAAGGTTGGTGGCAATTTTTAAAGAGAAAACAGTTGATGCTGAATAAAGTTTGGGAGCTTAGACATTTTGCTTTGGTATCTATCTTGTTGATTTCCTAAATTGTTATTCTAAAATCTTTAAAACAATGTATTTGAAGTTCGTTAAGTTGAGCATACACCTACTTTTTTCAGGTTACAAAACAAAAACTGAATAGCGATTATCTTATTATTAAAAAATGTATTATCACAACTGATGAAAAAATTATAGATGATGTCGTAAGAAAAACAATTTTGATATTTACAGCAATAGACCACTGGGTAGAAATTGCCCAAAAAAAGTAATCAAGTGAGCATTTAGTCTCTTGATAAAAAATATTTAATAAATTTTCAGTTGAAATCAACATTAATATAACTATAACGATCAGTAAACCTTCAATGTGAGGATGGTTTCAGTTAAGTTTACAAATGTCTTAAGGGGCCATTGGAGAGGGATTTATAATAACAACTCGCATTATGTCAAAGCATGCAATAAAGAGGTAAAGTAATGTAGCCAAACTGTTGGTCATAGGAGGAAGCGTGAACATGTGTATTGCTCAATCCTTGGTTGACCTTTTTGAGCGTAAATTATGCTTGTAATAGTGTAGACAGGTCTCTAGAATTTATTCAATTATTGTAATCTATTGTATACGTTGAGTGGGTTTTAGCTCGTAAGTCTTCTTTTGTATTACCGTACCAGTATTCGAAGCGTCACAGTAATATAATTTTTTTTAAAGAACATCTATTTTATTGATTTTAAGCTTTGAAGAAATTATTATTTTGAACATTTTTATGCAAGTTATGCATATTTATATGCATAAAATATGCATATTTATTTATTTGCATATTTTTATGCAACATTAATAATCAGTACTTATTATCTGTTTACAAAAGTGAGGAGAATGATTAACACAACGAAAACGAGGAGACTTGAATGTGTGGTTGAACTGATGGCTAACTCTAGATTGATTTTTAAGTTTTCTTCTTGGTCCATTCATATACAGTTTTTTGCTAGTTCGACCAAAGGTATAGTTCAATTTTAAATATGTATACATAAATATCATTAAATATTAAATTATTGTAATACTTTACATACTCTTGATTGGTGTTACAAATTTAACTATTAGCATTAACTTGTTACTATTAAACTAGTGTTAATATTTAAAAATATTACGAGTTTTTAGGTATTATTTTAATCCTCAATTATAATCCCGTTTTAAATCATTAATTTAGTATAAAGCCTTCATTAAGTATTTTCATTTTTATTTTGCATCTCGAGATTTACATCTCGAGTTATCTTTTCTTAGCCCTACAATATTTGACTGTTATGAGGGTGGTTATAGGTAGTTTTAAGAGTAATTTCAGCATTTTCCAGAAGATATTTGAGGGTGAATAATTGTTAAATTACAATCAAATTAACATCAAATACCAACAATGTATAAAACAACAATAAGAATGCCAAAACAAACCATTCCAAGGTATTTAATATTGCTGTAACGTAAACAATTTTATGACAGTGACAGGGGAACCGCAAGTTTGTATTAGGGTTTGCAGTAATCTGGTTGGAGAGTTTGACGCCCTTGACATGTGTCGCTTTGTATTCTTGAATAATATTAAACCAACTTTTGAACATTGCACTCAAAACTCACAAAGTTTTTGTTTTAGTTTTAACCACAATTTTAATACATAACTACAAACATTTGATCTTCCTCGTAGATATGTGATAACAGCTATTTCATCGAAAGTATTTACTATATGTTTAGTGATAAAATTTAGTAGTTGCGGCTCAGATATGTGTTTAGTGATCAACCTATTATATCCATTGATGAATTAATAAGTAGTTATTTCACTTTAACAACACTTTGCTAAACATAACCCATTAATGTAGGAGTTCATCCGCAAGTATTTATTGTTGAATGGCCTCAAACCTGTTGAGAATCTTTCATCAGAACCGGTCCTTGTAAAAGGTGAGTAAAACTTAATACCCTTTCCTAGGCAGTTAACAGAGCCTCTCTCTCTTAGAACTCATAGTAAATTGTGTAATCAGATTAACGTAATGGAGGATAATTCCAGTAAAACTCAGACAACGTTTTTGCTCATGTACATAGCACACTTAAAGGACCTTAAGTGGTCATTAAGTGGCTCTAATAGTTATTAATTATTATTTATTATTTAGTTAATTATTATTATTAATTATTATTTATTATTTAATTAATAATTATTATTTATTATAAATAATAAATAATAGTTAATTATTAATTTTGATTTATTATTTAGTTATTAATTATTTATGTGTCCGATAAACACGCTCATAACGGAGAAGGGTAGCATTCAAAAAAATTTTCTTTGCACATCATAAAGTGTTTCGGATATTAATGTTAAGGATTACATAGGTTTCCCAAACGAGCAGTTATTTTGATAAATATATAGGCATCTTGAGTTTTTGTTGGAAAATATTTCTGTTCATGCACTTATTCCTAATGTAAGATCATTTATTTTATACACCTAGATGTAGAACATCGCCTCTTTTTATCTTCTTTTATTCAAAGCACTAATGTTTATTAATTATTATGCATCCGATTTCGACGTTTTGGATAAAAATTTAATTGTATTCTTAAAGAAATGTTGCAGCATTTAAGTTTAATTCATGTTTGAAAATTGTTTTGTTTTAAGGTAAGATAGTCTTTCAGGGAGTTAGGAGACATTACAGTCGAGTTACTGTAACTTAAATAATATTTTTTCCGTTTTAGCTGTCAGCATAGTTTTCATTTAGGAGTACCATTTAAGTTATTGGCTAGTGTAGCTATATTGGAGCTTTATTCTGTAACTGTTACGTAAAATTTTGTAATAAAAACAATTTTAGTTTTTAAAGCGTAATCCATTCAAAATATATACTCTTAAGGATTTATAATTTAAGTTTTTCATTACATACATACTATTTAACAAATTCAATGACGGTCTTTTGACAACTTTACTTACAAGCAGCATTTGTTGATATTCTTCATGCATCTTCTGATTTAGTGTTGGGCAAGAAATAAATGGCATAACATTGAAGTTACAGTTTATTATTTTTTTTAACTCTTATTAAATATACAATTCCTTTCCTCTTTAGAGGAGAAATGTCTAACCCTAATCAGGACTTGACTCTAATTTTGATGTTAAATACTTAAATGAATCAAGCAATCACATGTGAATAAGGTCATCTGCATTAATTGAATTAAGAGTATAATAAAATATTATATAGCCTACAGTTATTCGCAACGTTTAATAAAACGGTTTCTACGAAAATACCGGGTGCGGCAAAAGTCAGCGTACCGCTGCAAGCCGGTGAGTGTCATTGTTTATCTCTCGCGATAATATAGTGTCACTCCTTATCTTATCTTCATCTAGTTATAGTTTATTTTGTCTTCGTTTATTCTTTATCGATGAATGTTTGTTTTGTTAGTACCAACACTTGTGACAGTGAAGTTAAGTTAGTGAGTGTATTGCTTGTTTTATTAACTTCTATTATTAATGGTTTTAATGTTCGCACTACGACCTTAATGCTCGAGCATTTTTAAATGATTACTTCGACGAATGGATAGGAATATGAGGAACAATTGATTGGCCTGCTAGGTCCCCAGTCCTCACCCCGTGCGATTTTAGTATGTGGTGTTTGTTAAAAGAACACGTGTTTTCGGAGAAACCTCAAAGTTTAGAACATTTAGAAGAATTGATAACGAAACATTTTGATATTTTATTCACACCACAACTACGCAACAAAATCTGTAAATCAGTGTCAAAAAGGTGCTACAAGTGTATAGACAATGTTGGTGGTCTTTTTGAGCAGCTTCTCTGACAAGTACATTAAAATAATACTGTTAATACTAGCTATAGTTTAACTGCATTTTCGGTACGCTGACTTTTGCCGCACCCTGTACCTATTTTGTTCGTACCTTCGGTGTCGTGGTCACAGTCTCTGTCATTTCTTATTGGAGTTTTTACTTTAGAAAACATCATAAAAGGTATGGATCTATTAGTGAATACTGTCTTATGTCTATAACTCAACAATATTTATGCAAGCACGTTTGAAAATATTACCAGTTGGTCTAAAACTGTGAATTTTTCACAGAAGACTCACTTCTAAACTTGTGGCGGGTTTTAATTCTTTTGTCAAGTGCATGTTTGATTATCCACGAGTGTCCCTGAAATACACATAATTACCTGAGTAGCACCCCAATTCAATCGACCTTTTTTTACTTAAAAATAGTTTTTTCTGCCTCTGGTTTGAATAGCTAAGAAAGAAATCCATAATGAAACGTCACTCACGCCGCCGCTGCTGGAGCCGACGAGGCCGGAGATGAAGTCGACGGCGCGCTTGTCCCGCCGCCACTCGTCCCGCAGGTCGCCCAGGTCGCGGGCGGCGCGCGCGGGGTCGCGGGTGGCGAGGGCGGCGTCCTGGGCGGCGCGGGCGTGCTCCAGGATACTGTCCTCCATGCGGTCCTCCAGCACCAGGGCGTCTACCGCCCGTCCCGCCCGCGCCGCGCGCTCCACGCCCCGCTCCAGCCTCTGCGGACACGGACACATCAGTGTGATAGTCAAAATCAAATCAATAGTTGTTTGAATATTAAGAGCGCAATGACTATTTGTGCTCGTAATACACACAATATTTTTACTACCACCATTATTTAAACAGTTTAACTTATTAACTAACCTGTACACAAACGTCCATTGATGTTATGTTTGCTTATTCTATTGGAACGAACCGGTAGTTGAGATAGAAACTGTGACAATGAAATCAGCTGATTTAGAACAAGGCAACTAGAATCTAGAATACAGTGGGTGTCATGGGATTTCTGACCAATAGAAACTGGTCTGTGGTGTTTGACGTCATAGTTATCTCTCTTGTGTGCCACCTTAACCTATTCTAGATTTCAAGTAACCCTGATTTAGCGAGCGGGAATGAAATTAAAGTTAAATGAACAGTTTTGCGTATACTGTTACAGGTGGAAATGTGATTATTTCCATGCAGTGGTAGGAAAAATATTTTATTCTAGTAAGACAATTATACAGTTTAATTACAAGTGTCAAGCTTAAAATTAAATTTCTATACAAAAAATTAATTTCTAAATAAATCTATATATAACTAATTTAATAAGTCTATAATAATGTCTCTGCATACAACACTTGGCTTATTCCCAGAATTCACTTATATTTTAAACAGACACGCTCCAAAAGGTGTTTCTTTAAGAGAATTGTGAATTTTGTTTCTGAATTTTTTAATGTGATATATTCAGGTAATTTGTTGAACAATTTAGGCCCAATATTTTGAGGTAGTGTTGCGGCTAATTCCATGTTGAGTTTGCCTATGATGGTACCTGGTATTATATTTGCGGTCGTTACTGTTGTTGATTTAAACTTATAATATTATAAATTTACAAAATATGAATTGAAGGTAGCGTCAGAATTTCCTAAGATTTAAAAATATTCCGGCAAGGTGATCTCTTGCACACTCCAGCCATGATGCGGATAGCTCTTTTCTGCAATCCAAAAACACGTAAAAAATTTGACTGTGACGTAGACCCCTACACAGTAATACCTTACCTTAATCTTGATTCTATCAGTGAAAAATTTATTTACTTCATAAGAAAAAGGTTTGGAAAATTTGAAAATTTTTGAAGCAAAAATAATTGTGAAGATAATTTTGGACATATCACTACGATAGTTTTGAACATGATGGAGAGTATTAAGTGCCAGAATAATTGGTAGGCAACATAACTTTGCCTTGTCACTTTGCTTACAGGATAAAGATATCATACACTTAAGAGGAGGATATATTTGTATACATATTAGGATACATATATCATGTATCCTCCTAGGTCTTACAACACTGATAAAATCTTTTTACAATCATACTGTACGGCATACAAGACAGTAAAGATATAAAAAAATGGAATGTGGCGATCACTTTCATTGGTCGCACTAAAACTAATCACCATCAGGCCCAATGAGAGACTCCTCATTGGCCAGTCTCTCATTGGGTCTTATGATAATTGGTGCGTATAATTAAAATCGATCGCCATTTTCCATCTTTTATGTATATTTAGCGTGTAGTTACAGCTTTTATGTAGTTCAGCATAGCCGTCTCTAGAGATAGGTAAGAGTACAGTATAAGTGTATACAATATTTGTGTTGTTAGAAGTCTTTTAATTTAATCCACAATATAGAACAACGGAAATCACTCCAATCAAGAAGTTAATTATCTTGCTGTTATCTGTTATCACTGGTATGTAAATTAATTTATGTTTTGTCTCTTAAGTTTGTTTTTGTAACAAAAAAATCATAGTATTATACAAACTCCTATTCAAGATTAAAAATTTCTCAATCAAATAAAAACTTTGAGGTGTAAAACTCTATCTGACCTTTTATTGTAGAGTATGATTTAATACCAAAATTCAGTGCAATTGTTCTTTGTTATTGCCTCTTTCGTAGAGAAGTGTATCCAGAAATTTAAGTCTGTACCTGTTTAGGAATCAAAAATCGTGAGATTTATTGGTTATTTTCAGGGCGAATTTTTAAATGATTTTTTTCAATGGGCTAATTAATTTAATTGGAATATTAAGGACAATATTGCTTAAATCACATAAAGGTTAATAATTATTAAATTCGTTATGTTTTGTTTTAAGTATGTATTGAAAAGTGATATCACTGAAGTCCCCAGATGCGTTTTGAGTCATTAAGAAGTTTGGATTATTAGTTAAAGATCTGCGGAATTTCTTTAATGACTTTTGCAATAGTACAGAGACTAAATAGAAACTAAATCTTCTTTTAATTGGACTTCAATTACTAATACTTTAATGCTTATTGTGAAAATTACAGTAATGTTATCATTGTAAACGCAGGAAAAAGTGAGGTTTGTCTTCCGTTTAATCCAACAATCATGAACAAATAGTTATGAAAGAGAGCTGTGCCATTGACATACCGTAACCACCAGAGCTTCGCATTTCCAAGAAACCCTAGCCAAATTGTGATTTTAACAGGCTTTGGTAAGTAATTAGTTACATATAGTAACACTAGGAAGTTAAATTAAACTGGTTTATTATTCCTTAACCAAATGAATGCTCTCAATACACAGTTTAGTGATTGAAATACAAACATTAACAATAAGGCAACTCGTTTTTTGAATAGTATTATAAAATAAGTATGTGAACTCACCCTAATGTAGGCGGCTCGTTCTCTTTCGTATTCATCGTAGTTGTAGTTGTAATTGTAGTAGTTCTGCGGCAGTGACAGTGCCGAACAGGCGAAGGTAAGTCCTATAACTAGCGTCTGCCAGGACCACATGATGTTTCTGAAACAAATTAACTTGTTATGTGGAGTCCTTATTATTGAAAAAAAAACACATTTCGTCATTTCAGTTACTCAAGGAAAGGAAGTAGGGAGGATCCTTTTGATTCTAAGGAAGCAGATAAGATACATTCTGCAGATGTTTGTCCCTAGTCGATAATAGACAAAAATGATTATATCGAAATTTTTTTCTATGTCAATTAAAACATAGATCGACACCTTATTATCGTTAGCTTAATTATCTATTTATAACGAGCGCGCCTGCTTCTGAAAAGACAACATGACTGACACAAGATCCACGTCGGTAGTGTCACCATCTCTGACGCTAATTGGCAACTCTATCCTGTTCTAACATCTCTAACCTCGCTGTCTCTTTTATTTTATGTGAACTGTACTGTGTTTCCTAGTTGGGAACAATGCCTACGTGTTGCTGTGTATCCGGAATTTCACAATAGAACAGTAAAAACCACTGGTATATTCTACGATACGGTAAATATAGAAGTATTTTCTAGACCATGTTCTACAACACAGAACAACTTTTCAGTTTAAATGTGTATATTGATGTTGCGGCTAGAATACCAGTGAGTAGGGAGACTCACAATTTGGTTAGTCCAATAAAACGCTTAGTTCTCTCAGGCGTAGGATTATTCAGTGATCTGTTCCAATAATCGGCCACGATTTCAAGCGCGTCAACCAACCGTAAAGCGCCTGGACCGATCGCTTACTTTAGGACCGCAGGACCACTCGGCCGTGACCGACTGAATACAAAATACTCCGACCGGTTGAAGACAAAATGTGGTATTTCTTATGGATACACAGACTTAAATGAGAGGATGATGTGGTTTCTACGTCAACAAACTCTCTAATTACGTTTAAGGCTTCGGAATACCTTTGAAAATAAAGTTGTATGTTTATATCACATTCCATTATTTTATATTAATCCGATAACAATAGCCTGATTGCTTTTGATCATGAAAGAACAATTTAATATTTTATAGTTAATTGTTAAATGTATAAAAAATGATCGGTTGCTGCCAGCTCCTAAAAAGGCATAGAGGTCACACGAAATTAAAGTGAAAAAATACAAATTCTTACAGCATTCCAAAACCATATAGAGACAATAAAAGCATTGTTTGTTTTACTGGTAGGAACAATGAAACGATTCCCCAATCGGAATATTACAATGGATCCAAAAAGTGGACCTGTCAAAGTTGATCGACGTTTTTTGCACGGAAGGCTTGGTTGCCGGTTGGCGGGGGGGGGGGGGGGGGGGTACAGTGGGTCAGTGGGTACGCGGTCGTGACGTAACAAGGTCCTGCATGCTATAGGTTACGCTGTTGCACTCGGTACGCATACCAACACACACGCACACAAGGAGGATCTTCACCACTGGGCTTGTTTTGCTATGGGGCACATTTTCCTAGAAAACATATATTTGACTTAGCATCATTTATTCAGTTTTATATTGTATATGAGAGATATATCCTGGCTGGAAACCACGTGTCTAATTATATTTTTCAAGCAAAAATTAACAATATGACATATTTTCGATTTTTCAGCTTAATGAGAGCTAATCCCGATACAACTTCAATTGCAACCAATTGCTAGTCCTAGCTTTACTTCTTATACGAGGCAATGAAACATGTTTTTAAATTTCATTTATGACACCAAACTTAACAATGAGATAAGTGTTCACAGAGTGCGTGACCTCATTCGGTTGTTTTTACTATATCAACAAATTGATAGTACACAAATTTTAATACAGTCTAAATTAGTAAAATGGTAATATTTGTCATATTTGTAATTTATAATATTTGTATTTGGTATTTGTATTATGATCTTAAATTACGGTTTTGTCTGAGCATTTACACGTACAAATAGACTGACAAAAATAAACCATTAAATGGCTAATACTCATCCTCTATTGAAATATAAACAATTTTTGTTTGAAATTTAACGTTGAACTCTAATACATTAATGCGATTGCAAAAACTAATACAAACTACCTGTCATTAAAATTGAATATTTTTATATTTTTCATTTTTTTTTAATAACATGAATATATTCGAGGTAAACATTATACAGGGTTTTTTTTTAACGCAACCCATTTTAAGATTTAATAATGCACATATAACTATGAATTGAGTAGGTAACTCAAAAATAATGAGCCTTACTTTTATTGTGTCCCAAAAGAAATTAACATAGTGGGGTCAAATTCTGGGATCTTGGTGGGAAAAATCCTTCACTAATAAAATTAACTTTTGGGTTGCGTTAATATACACCCTGTACCGTTTACCCGAGGTTAACTCGCTTGTATTGCAACATACCTTGGTTGGAATAATTTGCAATTTCATTTGGAAAATATGAAGTTATTTCTCATCTATATAAATAAAATTAGAGTTTTGTCTGTACATTGCTTAGAATTATGAAATGTTTGGTTATTTTTGCGTTTTGAAGGTCAGAGAATCCGAATCAAGCCTTATCTCAATTTATGTCACGATGTGTGTTGGTAACGCTCAACATCACACTTTAGACCGCTTTTCACGCAAAAACTAGATTACTGTAATGGCTGAAACTTTTTTCCTGCGTAGTATACACATATGAGAAGGTTTTAGACGACTAGCGTACGTCTTTTTGAAATTAAATAGCAAGCTTCTAAAAACCGAGTTTTAATTGATTTCGACCAAGTTTGTTTTGAATTTTCCCATAATTCAAGGGGATGACGTTTTGTTTACATTATCAGTGTTCCAAGCAGATGTTAGTTACCTCCACTAATGGATTCGTCGTTACAGATGTTTTATCGTTTCATTCAGTTTTATGTTTTGGTTTATAATATTTCTTTTTAATTGACATGTACTATATAAAGTTAATATTTTCCCAATCATTATACATTTATCAGGATTTTCATCCTGATCTGACCCTCGGACTCCACCACAGACCAAGGTCGCGCACAGACCCTCTCAAAGATCACATATTAATATCCTTATGCCACAATTATAAGTGATGAAATGTTTATATTCATTTACATTCATTTCATAGAATGTAAAACCAGCTGCCTGTAAAAAATAAAATAAATCACTGACTAGAGATCCTTAAAAGTACTTCCTTCCTTATAACATCTGTTAATAAAAGAGATAATGTAAACCATTTTTAAAAAAATGCGGGACGGCTCTGTTATTTTGTTGTTGTTCAAAATAGACCCTAAAAACATTATAAAATACTTCGGTGGCATTTAATCAAGGCATTTTCTACTCTAAAAGTATATAAAATTTCATGAAACAGGAAACTGCTTTAAGATTCACCAAGTACGCACGGTCTGCTGCGAAGAGGGTATTTCTTGCCTCAGGGTCACTGTGCACTATAGCACAGATTCAACGTTAGGCCTACTGAGTATAAGCCTTCCCAGGCATCGACACCCTTAGGGGTTTTATCGGCGGGGGAGCTGGAATGTGCTGACATGTGTAATATAGAGAGGCCAAATAAAAATGCCTCGTGCGGCGGGGCAGCAATATTTCTACGTACTCCCGTCGCGGCAGCGACGCCCTAAAACATTTTTCTGGCTAATGAAAGTATATCTAATTTACATTTGTCAAATACCACTGACCTATCATCGTACAGCCCAAACTACTTGAACTTGACTTCGAACCTTGAAACTTTTCATGGACGTTGCTATAGGGCGTGAGCATTCGCTGAGAATGGGTTTTTCAAAATTCAAAGTTTTCAGGGTTTTTCGGTGGGGTCAACGGTCTAAAATCTTTCTGTATAATTTAATGGACGATCTTTCCTTGAAATTGTTAATTTTAATTTAATCAAGAAGGCGGTTTACGCTTCACGTACATATAGGTCTCTACAGCTGATTTATAGTTTGGTTCCTTTTATCATGGTTGTTTTTTCTTTATTTAGGTGATATGTACTATATGAAAGTCACCAATAGTTTTTGTACCTTATCTATTTAATCATAAACTCAGTATGTGGCACCATCTTCATTTAGGCAGCGGGTGTTAAAATTGTTATCGTGAGCGAAGCCACGGGCAACTGCTAGTTGTTTTATAAAAAGACCACTCTCTAAATGTCTCTTTACTAAAATCGTTCTATAGACCTAACACATTCCTTTCTTCTCTGCAGTACGTCACCTGACAGCACTTTGGGACTTAATTTAAAATTATGTAAAAATCGCCAGGAATCCTCGGAAGGCCTACAATCGTTACACCAGACCCGGCAGAGAGGTCATCCAACTCTCGACACAATCAAAAGTTCATCTCCTCGGTTGACGCAATCCGGCATTAGCCGAGCCTCATACCTCATCTATCTTTTGACGCTAAGCTCTCATAACTTTTACAAGGGAAACGTCTTAATTTGAAATTTACATGAGGCCTAGGCTATTATTCAAGCTGATCTTTATTTTCTGGCAAACTCTTTTGCAAGAGTTGCTCTCTTAATCATTATTGATTTATTCCATAGTTTAAGAGGGATCGAAAGCTTTTTAGGAGAAGGTGTTTTTGGCCCTCAGTAATATATTATTATTAGATAGTGTAAAAATTTTATAATTTAAAAGCTTCTAGGTTTTCAGTATTATTAAGAGTTCAAAAGTTACAATTGGGCCATTTTCGTCGATTCATAATCACATCTCCTAATCTTTGTTCGTTAATTGCCACTGCAGTAAATGTTTTAGTTTCAAAATCACCGGCACAATGGTTTTCAATGTGCATTTTGACTCATTATTAAAATACTATTTTCCTTCATCCTGAACTTTTACACTTTCTACATCCTCTATGCTTTTTAGTAGTATTTCCAATGATTTTTATAGGTTTACGAAATTGAAGTCGACTTCATATTGAACGCAAAGGGTACAGAGGAACTATTGTGGCCCCTTTTTGTTTTCCCTGTTATTCAAAAATAAAAACCAACAGAACTGCCGGGCCAAGATCAAGCTTTAAAATTGGCCCGCTGATTTTTAAGTATTATGTCCAATGAACCCAGGATCAGCTTGTCTGCTTCAAAACTTGACCTTGACCCGCCGCTTCTAATGGTTTTTATTTCACAAGATGGAAAATAGGGTCTGCTCAATTTTACACTTCCAATTAGCATCAAACAAAAATGCTGGGTATTCCAATCAGAATTATGATTTCAATTAAATAACCAAGTGTTGTTGGTAACTGACTCGCAAGCCGCAACTGAACTCCCCGATGTTATTGATTCATCTCGCAAAGGCGGTGTTTTCCAAATTTTCTCCCCGCAGGCAACCCAGCCGCGATGTTCCAGACCATGACCAACAGAACGTGACCTCGCGTGACCGGGAGCCCCCTCAGCGTCACGTAACACAGTGTCTAGCGTTACGTAAACTGGAGCATCTCCCATAGCGGTTCACGGGAACAAACTTTCTTCTCTCTTTAATTTAATTAGCCACTCTCTGAATAATATAATAGCGTAAATCTTCCCAACCGAGAAAAGAGATAATGGGAAGTGTTTTATTGTAAAATTATCAGTTTAAAGTTGCTCTAAAATTTTGTAGTTTTCATCTTTGTTTCACAACGTGATTGCAAGCAGGGAAGAAATATTTTACCATTTTATAACTACTGGCCAAAAAATAATCCACTAATGTTTTATACATAACCAATAATCTAGTTGAATTAGCTTAGAACCGTTGGTAAGAATTTTTTTGCGACGATACATGTCTCAATATTCGATAAAATAACTGTTTATTCGTCTAGTCTTTCCGCAATATACCGTTAGTTATTGGACGGTTATTTGTGAGAATCGATGCAGTGGTAGTTCCAACGTTTAAAATACAGGAGGTTTGGGGGAATAT
Organism: Flexamia atlantica; assembly: GCA_035578135.1. Classification (NCBI taxonomy): domain Eukaryota; kingdom Metazoa; phylum Arthropoda; class Insecta; order Hemiptera; family Cicadellidae; genus Flexamia; species Flexamia atlantica. The sequence continues at coordinate 46,165,379 of JAQJVK010000002.1, read as the reverse complement.
CAAGCATGGAACAAGGTTTTGCAGCCTTAAAGTAGCTCATAGTCTTGGAATACATAAATTTCAATGTCGAATATTAGAACTGATTTATTTGTTAATTTATTAATTTATTTATATAATAAAACGCAAGCGGTTTTATTTTCACAGTCAAACCTCAATACCTGGTCGGATTTAAACGTTTAAGGGATCAAATTAAAGGAATTTTTTGTAGATTTGTCAATACGCCTCAGAATAAAAAAAATGCGTCTCTAAAGGGCTTAAGTTTCGGAATAGCCGCAATTGTTGACCAAATTACAATATTTGAGTATCTATAATCACAAATTGTAAGTCATTACTTGTAAATCTTGTTTTTTTTCTTCTTGAATATACTTTTAATATCGATGTGGAATACATTAGGTGAGGTTTCCTACTGTCTAAATTTTTGAACTGTACCACTGGATAAGATTTAATTCACTGCAGTCAATCTTTGACAATACATTTAAATGATGACGTTGAATTTTTACAACCACCCTAAAAAGGTCTTTCGAAGTTGTCAGAAGGAGAGGGTTTTAAAATTATCAACAATATTATAATTATAATGCATGATTATAATTATACATAATCAGTAATATAAAAAGTCAGCTGTGAGTGGAAGGTTGCGCATTTGAGGCAACGCTTTCTGCACACGGGTGTTGCTTATAATGGGGTCTATCATTAACTGGCCGTCGTCGTTGCAACATAGGCGCGCGTCCAGCTAAGGTAAAAACTCTCCGTTTTGTGTTCACACAATGTGTCAATACGTTCCGTTTTAGGATGAGTATTTCATTTCTAAAGACTTATCAATTTAAGGAAGTGTCCGAAACTTTTCAATTGTCACCCTTTCAACCTATTTAAGTATATTTGTTATAAACAGTCCCCCTTTATGGATTGTCATTGGACTGTATTAAATTCAGTATATCAATCATGACAAAAATCAATCAAAAAATAATAAGGATGAGCATGAAGTTTCACGCAGTTTATTAAATATTTAAATTAAACGTAAAAATGAAAATAGTTTATAATTGTAAAATTTCAATCAGGTAAATGTCCTTTTTAACTGAGTAGTATGAGGGTATTAGGCCTATGCCAGGTGGGAAAGCCAGATTTAAATTTAAAATACTTGTAAACTTAAAATTTTCGGTGATAACTTTGATTAAGAAATTAGTTGCAGAAACATGTCTTTTCAATGGAACACTTTCAGCATTATTATAGTATTTCGACTTGTACTGTTCACTTCACCCCATCAGAGGTTTAATGAACATACAGATGTTTGGATACTAAGGTGTATATTCTGTGTTTGAAATATATGAGTTAGTAACACTACTACACCTTTAGTCAATTCAAGCATGATTTGAATAACGAATTCGAACGCTAACCGCCCTTCCTTTGTTAAAATAAAATCTAATAGTCATTTAATTTAATTTTTGTAGTTCACTTGAAAAATCCTAAACGTAACATAATTTCGAAACTTGCTGTAAATTATATTTTCAAGGAAGGTAAAGTAGTGCCTCTTAAGTGCAACGGTGTATCTCCACATGCAGGAGATAATTGGCAAGCAGGCGCCCTTGGCCTTAATAACACCTCAGACCAGAATCACATTTAGATTACATTTCTTCTGATCTCAATAAAATTTACCTTAATGAGTGGGTTTAACATTTCCCGATGTTCCAGTTTTATAATAAGTTAATTGCGGTGATAAAGCAATAAGAGATTAGTGGGCATTAACTGGCTTTAAAACTTGATAATTCAAGCATAGGATGCATTTTTATGTACTATTAAATATGGTTTTTTTGAGTGTGGCCAAAGACTTTGGAGGCCATTTGGCTCAAAACACCACTTTGCTTCTCTTATTTTTACACACTACTTCGCTAATCTACCCTTCCTTAATTCTGTAGTTGAATGATACGAAACGATATTGGGATATCGTTTAGTTTTACGATATCGTAATGGAGTACATAAAAAATGAAGATACTGTGTAATGCATTAAGCACCTTTTAAGTGCCCCGAATGCACGCCCGTATACAACTGATATACAATACACGCTTTCAACTGATATACAATTTACTTTTTGCAACGATATAACTATTGCCTTTAAGATTGCCCTGTTTTTTTAAGATTATTTTTTTCGTTTAACGTTAAAATACATTAAACACATGACTCATTTTAAAAATCCTGATTTAAAAATACATCTATTAGCTGGTGTTTTATTCCTAAGTTAACAGTCCTCCAAAATTAAATCACACTTCTTAAGTCTGAAAATAACTTTAAAAATGTGTTATTTTAATTTGATACATCTTTGATGTCATTAAGTTATTAATGAGCGAAGTTTATAACAGTGATAAAGCAGCAATTTTAAAAGTTTAATTCACCACATCGTTTTGATATGATGGGAATTCTATTTTATTTTGTTTTATTTACATGCTTCAAAACAGGTAAACCCAATTTTAAAGAAGCAGTTCACTTATAAATTAACATATTGATTTTTGAGGTTGAGTCTCTTTTAGTCTTTGATCTTCCACTTCATTTCAAGAGCAACTTTGAACCAGCACTGAACATATAAATGCAATGTTTAAATATAACAATAATAACATTAATAAATAATTTCAAAACATAACAATAAATAAATACATTAATAGTAAATTGATCTGTATAAATAAATAAACAGATAGAATAACAACAATAAAAAACACAAAATCTATAATGAATTGAAAAGTTAGTAACACTTTCTTTTAAAAACTGCCAAAGAATCTGAGAGAATATCAATATTTGTGCCTCTTGTTAATAGGGTGTTATAAAGCCTCATCACCCGGTACAGTGGCGAGGAAGCGTGTGCCTGAGTTCTAGCATGTGGCAAAGTAAAAAAAATAATCTATATAAGTAAAGAGTAAAATATATAAATTGAATATAGTATAGGGAATTAGGATTCTTCATGCCTAATATTCTGTTTCACGTTGACCGACAACAATCACATTTCTACAGTCAAATAGCATTTTTATATATAGGTTACTAGTCTCAAGATTAAACAATCACATTGTGGTTTCATAAGTCTGGATATGGATGTTGTAAACGAATGTACCTGGAAAAGGAAATAACAGCTATCTCCCAAAAACGGCCTTTACTGCACAGGGAACGTGGAACAGATCCTTTTAACACACCTCGGCTCTCACAGACGTGCAATTAACATTTAAAATAAATTGAACTATTTGCAATTAACAGGCAATTACATAAAACTCTCATCCCTTGTATGCCCAACTTTCAAATGTGCCAAATTCATTGTTAGAGCTATAAAACCCCCAAAAAGTATTTACCATCAAATAAAAATAAGTTTTAACGCAATTATTTTGGACGAGGGTTGTTTTGCAGATTGCGAAGTTTTACAGGAAGTGGTTAGGCAACGCAGCGACTGGGCTGGGGACAAACGGCCTTGCGGGTAACGGACGCAAACAACACGGAATAACACCTAGCTTACTGCCACTCCACAGAGCACAAACACGTGTCGATAGCCAAGGACACTTTCAGGGGTTCAGGCGAGGAAAAGGGATGTAAAGTGATATAATTTTCAATTCAAGAGTATAGCTTTCAAGATTCTACTTCCTTCAGTTAATTTTCATAACTAGGCAGAATCAAGATGGATAACATGTTAGAAAGGTGGGATTCCGATCCAAATTTAGCGAAACGCATTAATTCTCATCAAATTATCTTAAATGAAAATCAATGACAATATTGAAAACGAATGAAGTGATAATACTGAATATAACTCAAAGTCAAAAAGTTATTTGAGCTTATAAACAGCAAATTTAAATAAAAAATTGTTAAATAATCGTGGGATTCTAGAAGTGCAATTGAAAGTTTATATACAGATTTTAAATCTCTAAATAAGTCTTAACCACTTTTCTGTTTGAAATACTAATACAATTTTACATTCTATAACAATTTCAAACAACATGTATAAATGAAGGTTGAATACTCCTCATTTTAATCAGATGTTATAGATGTTATATGACGTTATTCATTCTTAAAACCCTAAAATATTAACCATCCACCTGATTTTGGGCCATCCGCCAAGTTATTTGGCGACCTTTACATAGTATAGTTGGTTTATTATATAGATCAAACTCTCTAATATTAACAATAACAAATCCAGTCCTAGGTTAAAGCAACAGATTACAATGACACTTATGAGAAATTGATTAGCTTCTCTGGAATTATTGTTACAGTGTGAAAGAGAAAATAAGTATTTTTTTATCAGGAGTTTAACAAACTTGCTCAGCACTGGCGCGTTCTAACATAAAAACTCCGTTTAAGATAGAATCGGCAGGCGGAAGAACCACAAAAGGACGGGTCACGAAGAGAAACTTAACTTGTCCCTCGTCGGTCGCGTTGCCTCGTCCTCCGTCAGCTTTGTAGTTGCTTTGTAATGTCAGACCCGTCAAACAGGCGACATTTTCTCATATTCCCTAATATATTGACGAACGTACTTGGTTTAAAGTTCAAATGGGGTATCGGTTTTGGGTTTCATGGTATTTTGTGAAAAGAATCAGAGAGTACGATTTTAGATGTAAACATTTCTCGTAAAAATAAGGATCAAACATTAGTCTATATGACATAGTAAATATTTTTTAATTGTTTGTGTTGCATAGCAATTAATACAAAATCGTTTATTTTACTTATTAATTTTTATATTTTATTCATGTTAATATGCAAGTTTAATGTTGTGGAGACCTGTGTTTCGTCGTTGGAACGTTTACCATCAGTAATTTCTCTTAGGTTAAGCAGTTACCGTGGGTTCGGCTACATATTTCTCATTTTGTCATCATAGATTGACCTAGGAGAAAGGTCTCTCAACGTCTCATGATAGCGTTCCGACGATGAAACATATTCCTGCAAAACTATAAGTAAATCATTAGGTAATCCTAAAAATAAAATAATCTAAAATAACTAGCCAGAGACTATGCCCCCAAATTTCATTATCAGATAACTGGAAATCTGGTTATGTTGATGAATTTTGCAAACAATGCCATCGTCCATAACGTCTCTTTATGGAAAAAATTGTTTCTCTGAACCAAGCAATCAAAAAGGAGCAAATACTCGTAAGCAAGTACTTGCTAAAGTACTTGGGACTTCTTGTACTCTTACTTGGTAAAGTCTCAATTTTCATGTGAATACAAATAAGTATTTGATTGAAACAGATTGTTTTGGGTTTGATATTCGCATTAATTTCATTCTCAAAATGAAAAAGCTATTTAAACATATTCTCAAGAAAATTGCTCTTCGATTATAATAGCACATATTTTATTGTATTATATCTTTAAAAAGTAACTGTTAATTATGTGTAATAGTGTAAGTGTTCGATAGTTTGTTGCAAGTGGTCTGAAGTAGTGTATTTCATTACTAGGGTCTAAGGTGACGCTTTTCGTACGAGGTCAAGTTTTACCGAGAAAAATTACCGAGTAACGAAAAGCAGCTTTAGGCCCGTGTAATGAGCTATATTTTTCGTTATACCGCTTAATACAACACGCGAACTATACTTGAGAAAACCGAAATTTTACAGTTTTTTAGCTTTAAAGATATCTCCCAAAGAGGCTTTCATCGTGTTCTTGCTGGTCGAACAATCAGCTGATTGTCTGTTCATTTATGTTAAGTTAGACTGACAAGTTGTTGAATGAACAACTATCGATGTATCGCACGCATTGAACCATCCATCGGTGAAATGAGCGAATCCCACAAATCAATTAATCTTACAACAATGCAACAATGAATTAAAATTCATAACAACAACCGATAATCACTATCAGTGCAATCGATAGCTTACCATCCTCGCTGACGTCCACACGTCTGCAGTTTTAGTACATTATAAGCGAACAAGAGACGTCCTTGACATCAACAGATTCTTTTCCTCCCTAGGGTGAAATAGAGCTTATTTAAGCCCGCAACACATGTAATGTAAACTACCGTTTTCGTATCAGTATAACGAAAAAGATATAAATTAATGGAAACCATTTGTTTGAATATATACATTCTAGTCTTCTTGTTGATTGAACAGATAACAAGTCATTTAATTTAGCAATGAATGTAAATTTATCCATTTATTTTACACAATTCGAAAACATAATTTTACCCAATTATGTTGAAAGCAACAACCTGACGTACTTGATCCTTCCAAGGTTACTCCCGCAACATGGTCAGTTGAAAGTACACCCTGAAGTAACCCCCCCCCCTCATTCCTCAGTCTCCAAACAATCAACGTTTTCAGAACTAAATCTCGCCAGTTTTGAAACATTTTCAAAATTACAATTCTCTTAATCCTAAAATATTTCAATCTTAACGACCGACAAGTTGTAGAGCGAATTGAGTTAAACTAAATTTCACCTGGATTCATTAGCGACCACCGGACTTTAATATCACCAGGTCGGCCGCCTTGACCCGCTTGTCGCAGCCGGGGTGGCGATACCGCATGTCATGGCTGATTTAAAAAGTGGCTCTTGGCGAAAAAAGAGCCACTGGAGTACTATTAACTTGAATAAGCCTATTATGATAAAATGGAATAGATTAAATAAACAAGGAACATAAACTGTTATTTACCTTTTATGATTCTACGCTTATATGGGTTTATGACTCCCCGTGTCATATCTAGGTATAATTCAAGTTGAATATGAATTACAAGCATTGGCTTAGAAAGATGCCTTGTGCAATCTTGATAATGACCGAAACTGTCTTGGTTCATTACCCTTTATCATAACATTTAAAGCGAATATAACTAAACATGAATGAATTAATCGTATGAAAAATATTTCCCTGGATTATTAATGACGGCTGGGCCCACATTATATTATACTGAATAACATTTCTACTGTTTACATTTAGGTTATGTTGCCACTGTTATTAGGTTACCAGAATGTGTTATTGCAATAATCATTTGAGTTATCATTATCATTGTTTCATGCTTTAAATATTTCTCTTTACATTTAGTCTATGGTTAATTTCCTTGGAATGTCAACTCAAAACTCTCATATTTAATGTCAAACGTTATTATTTATAAACAATCCGTCATGAAAATCATGATAGGGATCTAGTTCACCGACCAGCCACTCGTTGCGGCGCCTCACGTAATCGCTCACTCGCGACGTGGGGTCGGGTGGATCGGGGAGAGGAGGCGAGGAAGAAAGTCGAGACAGATAAAGAGAGGTCCACCATCGAAAACGTAGAGATAGAGCGACGCGGCGCGGCGCCTACGATAATACAGTAATGAGCGAGCACGGGGGAAATGAAAGTGAAACCAGTCGTACGAGCCGATACTGTGGAATATCTGGCGGCGTCGGCTGCTGCGACGGGGAGACGGTCAGTGGCGAGATCGGGGGGAATGGGTAGTGTAAGTATACTAAAAAGGAAGAAGAAGGAACGAAGGAAAGAAGGAAGGAACATTATAAATATGTAGGACTACATATACATACACGTTACAGTCAAATGCAAAATCAAACAATTGCTATGAAAGAACTTATGTTGAAGTAAGTAAACAACGTAGTTATTAACTTATTAACAAACTCTAAAATTGTGTTTTGATAATTTTAAAATTAATGATGATTTATTTATCAAATAAATAATTCATTCATGTATTTCAATTAGCCTTCTAAATTAGTATTTGGAGATATCAACTTGTTTTAAAACAAAACAACTTTGGTTTAAAATACATATAAAGGTTAAGAATAAAAAAGTCAATATTCAAATCGTAATAATTATCGGACAATCTGAATAATTAAGGAGAACCAAAATAAGCAAACAGAAAGTACACAAATTAATGCTATTCGAATTTTTAAATCTTAGAGCTTTCTAAGGCAAAGATAGGCTAGAGTATTTTATAAAATTAAAATTGAATTGATTAAAAAAAGCGATAAGTGGTGAGTGAGTGAGTGAGTGGGTAGACTTACCGGTCCGATGGCGGCAGCGTCGTGGTAACACTCGAGTGTGGACTGGAGAGTCGGGAGTCGCTGCAGCCGAGAGGTTAAGTAACAGTGGGGGGGATGTTGGGTAACGCGAGTACTCCTCCATTCATACCGACATCCATCCGATTGTTATTCGGCAAACTTGGATCGCAAGGTCGGCATAATTGGACGAATCAGATAATTGTTCATGGAGCGATAACGATCGGGGAAAAAATATTGAGTAAAAATTCTACCGGGGGAATGTGGTTGTGAGGGTGTTGATGTTTGGCTTCTGTTTATTAGGGTTGTGTTTATTTGTTAACTACTTGCGGCAGGATTTGGTTGAGTACACCTAAACAAAATGTTGTTGAATGCAAACAATAAATCGTGTAATTAAATTTTGTGCCAAGGTTTAATTTATAAAAACCTTTTATATGTTACTTTTATATGTTACTTTATAAAAAACATGTAATATGTAGCCTTCTTTGTCTTTCTAAATCATGGACTTAAACGAAGTCAGATCGGAGTAAGTCCCCAAACTATTGTATGCTCACTGGGAGCTCAATTAAAAAACATCAAAATAATACAAAAATGTAATTTATTATAAGTAAAATATAAGTTACATTTACTAGGTTTGCATCTACGGTAGAAAACAGTATCCAGTTTTTTGATTACTTACCTATATGGTTACAATCGAAAACTTAACACTCTAATATAGTAGCTATTAATAATCTATAAGTATAAAAGAGGATGTTGGTGTATATATATATATATTTAGTTGGCAGGGATAAACATAAAAACCGCTGGACCGATGGCCACGAAACTTGGTACATACATGTAGAATTTCATGGAGTAGGTTTATACACCTTCAATTTCGTGATAACTTTCAGGGCTTAGCCCTGGGACCGTCTTAAAGGTACCCATGTCAGGGATTTTGAAATAATTTGAGTTAGATTTGTTTACTAACAAAACATATGAAAGTAAAATTTAAAACAGGTGATGTAAATTAATGGTATTTCTTTCTGCTATTTAACTGTATTTTTGTTAAAATGAAGATTTGTTACTTGGTGCCAGGTGGTCAATGAATTAGACTTTTGCATTTTTTCAAAGTGCAATACACTATATAAAATGCTGATAATATGTAGTATAACATAAAATAAATAACTGATTACTGAAGGACTCCAGTGATCACTGATCACTTATACTTGAAGGACTTTTTTAATGACAACTAACTGCTATTTAAAGAGGAAGAGTGTGCTACTGTAAAGAATTAATTTTACCTACAACACTTTAAAAAAATTGCCGGGACGGCTCATTCAAACGTTTTGCTCAATATAGAGTCTAAAAACGTAAGACAGCACTTTTTAATAATTGCTGGAGTGGCATTGTAATTTTTTGTTCAGGGTAGACCCTAAAACCTTAAGAAAATGATCTTTTACAGTGAATAAAATTTCAAGCTAACTTCTTTGATTCCTCTAACACGTATGCCTTCATGAAGGAAATAAATAGGATTTCTAATACGCAGGTCTGCTGCGACGGGGGTGCATAATAAAGTTTTAATTAAGGGTAACATATGCGAGCAGATTCAAAGTGCCGTCGAAAAAGCCAAGGGTGCCGTTCCTTATATTGTGCCCCATGATCATCATCAGGGCAAGCTCAGGTACCGTGGAAACGACCATTAAATGCTTCTCGGCGTTCGTCTCTGTAAATTGGCCTCTTGAGTGTGTGAGCGCAATCCTCTTCACCTGATAGCACGATCGACTGGACAGCCGACACAAGCAAAACGCACTTGCAAGAGGAAGGACCACCGATATTGGACATGAGCCTACCCAGGGCAGCACCACCATTTGGGGCTTTGTCGGTGGGGCGTTGGATATGGTCACATTTTTTTATGTACAGGCAGTTTATGCAGGAATATAATACCCCCGTCGTAGCAGACCTTCGTACTAAGAGCGAATTTCTAAAAACTTTTGCTTTATGGAAGTACATTTGATATGTTCAAAGAAGTAGATACATTACATACATTAGATTTTACAATAAGAAAAATAAATGGGAAAGCAAAACTATATAATTCATGGGTGATAGTGTATGTATAATTTTAATCGTGAGCGAAGCCACGGGTTCTTCTAGTCTATAATATAAAATTGAAATTGTTTCTGTCTACTGTTCCGGGTAAACGCGAAATTTCTGGTCCGACAGGGCTGAAGTACAGCAGTAGATCTTGAACCTGTTTAACACAAAGGCCTGTTCGCTACTGTTCGCAAAATCCCCTCTGGCTACTCCCTGCAAGCCTCCAAAGTTTCAATGTTTACATTTTAGAAGAAAGTAAACATTCAGATCCTGCAAGAACAGCAGTAATCACATTACTATTTGTCATTGGGATACGAATTAATGGTGCTACTTAACAAAAGGTCGCCGATAAATAGTCACAAGACCCGGGTATCCCGGTCTCCGATCCCCGGGGTCCCTGATCAAAACGTAAAAAATGACATTGGCGTAGAAATACACAAAATTCACAATTCTCCTCCAAATTCGAATTTAATTTACAAAACAAGGGTTAGCAAGCATTATCCATATAGCTATAAGATATTCTTAAAAAGACTGAACGAGGATTTTAAAAATAATGACTAAAATAATTATGTCTATACAAACTTGAATCATACTACTGTAATGCAGTTATAGCTATTTTATTTAGTCAAATATATTTATCAAGTAAGCATGTATACGTATATGTCTGTTTTCCACAAACTCTTAAATGAAAGAGGAAACTAGAAAGAGGAAACTGTTTGTTTTTATACACCATTTTAAAGCTTATTAGTTGAAGGCGTTTTTTTATAGCCTTTTACATTCTGTACAAAGAAAAAATAAGTAAAAGTTATTTATCTACTATATATTCAATACCACTCACTTATAATCGTATAGTCCATACTACTTGACCTAGAACATTGAAATTTTGTATGGACGATCCGCTAAGGGCGTAGGCATCCACTGAGAAAGGATTTTTCGAAATTCCCTCAGGGCTACGCCCTATGGTATCTCACAGTTTCAATGTAAAACTATATGGAAGTTTATGAAGCTATCATGGCAAAATCGTGAATCAAAGAAAGGTTTTTTGTTTTCCACGGGTAAAACCGGGTTGATGTTAAGTTAAAAAAACACAAAAAATAAATCTTAAATTTTATGAGACCCAAGAGATTAAAAAGATATTTAATCCCAGAAGTTCTTTATTGTTGCTATTAGAAATTCCATTAGGATATTGAAATCATCAAAAAATACTTGAAAAAAACCTTTTGATGATCGAGCGGCCATTTCATAAAAGCAAGAACCAACATTTCGAAAACATTTTAGTAAGTATATGGAAAACTAGATTGTTACAATTTTGTCACTAATAGTAGTTTAACATATTAAAACGTTTAAAAACTAACTTCGTTCCACCTTGTATAAGACAGGTATAGATTATTTTAAAAGCACATAATGCAAAAATGGCAAATAATGATTCAATACCTACAAATCAGGAAGGTGAATAAAAATAGAGTAGATTGGTGCAAACGGTTGCGGCGGGTAAGATAGGGATTTTTTAAAGGAGAAATGAGTTGGTACTCCTGAGTGTCACTTTGTTGAAAGAATAGTACAAAGTTTGAAAGAATATGCGGTGTACAAAGTTTCAAGGTTATTGATTTATTCTTTCAGATATTATGTATTAAATTATATTTTTCATTAAAATGAAGTAAATTTTATTACAGAATGTAACTTAAAGTACCTAAGTTGTTGACATTACAATGCCGTTTAGACATTTTTTGTCGCTGTTTTTCACCATGCATTATTTATTAGTCTTTGTTTACTCTCGGATAGTAGAACTGGTCAAATAACAAAATAGTGTAGTCGGGGGCAAAAGTTCGCACACGACCATGGGACAAGATTTTGCATGTTAACTCCACAGAACAGTTAGCAGTCCACACAACGCAGGTTTTCTTGAAGGAAAGGAATGTTCAATGTGCGAGGAAGGAAGAAGCATGCTCCGGTTATGAACGAGAGGACAATTTCGCTTTTGACAATCGTTTAACTCTTATATTTTGAGTAAATTTGTTAATTAATAACATTTTTGGACTCATTATATGACTAATAACGTTTTCCGTTGAACCTGAAATTAAAATACAAATAACAAACTCTTCAAATGTAATTCGGACTAAATAGGGCAGATGTTCGAAATGGCATAAACAAAATTATATTTGTTTTACCAAGTTCCTGTAAAATGGAGATTGTAATTTAGGTGTTAAATAACACTTATAGGTCCAATAGTTGTTCTGAGAAAAATCCCATATGAAAAAGACAGTTCAGGCCTGATCAGATCTGATTCAGTTTAAGTCAGGATCAATCAGCAAATGTCAGATCTGATCAGTCCTGAAGTCAGGAGTTTGGAATCTGAATCAGCCTGAATCAGGCCTGAATTCCAAGCCTCAGTGTCTGATCAGAACTGACCAATTCTGAAGTCCGGCGTTTTAATTCAGTAATAGCCTGAATTCAGGGCCTCTGTGTCTGATCATAACTGATCGTACCTGAATCAGGAGTGTTGAGTTCAGAATTTATTTGAATTCAGGATATATCATAATATGGTCTAACATCACGGTAAACTATCATAAAGATATTCCTCTACAGTACCAATGTATTGTCGATTTACTAGAATTGTATTGCTGAAGTAAAACAATTTTGTAATTTTTTAAAGAGATTTTAAGATGTATTATATGATATATTTGAAAATTGCGAAGTATGATAAAATGATTATCGCGCCGGAAAAATTTGCATACAGAAATAAAAAAAATTAAGATAAACAAATATATGTCAATTGGTCTCTCAAAATATTTATCTAAGGAATAAAGAGGGTTTATGAGGCGTTATAAAAGTTGAAATAATTAAGTGAAGAAAATTATATTCTTTTGACAAAATTGCTGGTATGCATCTAAAACTCAGTAAAACTGAAAAAATGTTAATATAGCTGACAAATGAGTCTGGATCCACCCCTGAGCACTCGCAGCGAAGCGACGCCGACGCACAGTGGTCCAAAATACCCAAAACCATGCGCAAAACCCAAAAAAATGAAATTGATAATATATCAATGTAATCAACTTAATATTGTTCACCGATAAATAAAGAATTGATTTCATGCGATAAAACCCCTATTGTCTCTTACCTGCGTCCGAGTATTCATTTGAAAGTTTCATGTCAGTTGGCGTGTTTCTTTTGCTGTGTTAAGTTTAATTGATTGTCTCCTTGGAACATAGCTATATACACGGTGTATGGGAGTCTAGGAAATATTATATATTTTTATTTAGTTATTTGGAAGTTAAACAACGTGGTGGATACCCCTAATGTCGGTAAGTAAGACGTTTTCTTTTTTTTAAGCAACGTATATTTAGTTATTAATATAAAAGGCCAAAAAGTCAATCACGTAATTTACGCAGACTTTTAAAACGACTTCCACAAACTTCCGCCCTAAAACTAGTATATTTTTGTACCTTAAGATATCCTTGATAAACGGTAAAAAAATCAGCTGCGACCACCTGCGACCGCAGCGATGGCATCAGTTTTAATATTACAATGTCCATAATTGAATTAACTGATAAAAGCCTACTAGCCCTGTAAAATTAGACCAATCGAAGGAAAAATGCCGAATAGCTGAAAATTGGCACTGATGTTCGATAGACCCACCTGGACGTCATACTAAAAATCCCCAAGTTTGGGGAGGAATACAGGGTGTTCCAGAAATAAAGCTCTTGCGTTTAAATCTTTACATTTTCTTAATAAAATCCATAACTAGATCACGTAATTTATGCAGACTTTTAAAAAAACTTCCACACAATTCCGCCATAAAACTAGTATATTTTTGTACCTTAAGATATCCTTAATAAACGGTAAAAAAATCAGCTGCGACCACTTGCGACCGCAGCGATGGCATCAGTTTTAATATTACAATGTGCATTATTAAATTAACTGATATAAGCCATTTAATTATGAGTTATTCAGTAGAAACTTGATAAGAGGACTCTCAAGGGAATTATAAAAACAGTTTTGCTATCGAGGGGCTTTTATTATTGAGGTTCGTTTTATAAAGACGTGAAATGTAATAACAATTTCAAGGGATCTTGAAAGGTGCACACATTATATTAACGTTTTTGTGTCATCGAGTGTCTTATTATCGAGGTTCTACTGTATAACAATACCCCAGTTGCGGCAGATCTGCATACTCAGCGAATTTAAAATGCGTATAAACATATCTCAATCCAATATAGCGAGAATTTACTAGCGATATGTGACGTGTTTTTGTAATCCCCATAAGAATAACATAGGGAATGAGTATGCAGGTTTGCTGCAATAGGTTTGTTAAAATTGGGTGGTTTTAATTCATTATTTAGTAGATCTGAACTAGAAGAAGCCATATACCAAGTTTTATCGAAATGTATTGAAAAATATAGAGGATATAGATTTAATTTCTCTTAAGGATAATATGGGGAATGAGTATGCAGGTTTGCTGCCACAAAAATCTAAACATTGGGGATTTTAGACTAATGTACATTAGATCTCATCCAGATGAAGCCACAAATCAAGTTTTATTACGCTATGTTGGGAAATAAGCAAGATATAGAATTTTACTTATTTACCATAAGATTAACATGGGGACAATGTACTGTGTTTACCGCTTTCAATATCTCGATAACCTATGGACAGAGAGCAATGATAAAAAATACAGAATTGTTGTTTTTCGAGCTAAATTCAATGGTGCTAACAAAAATGATTTTGTTTTTCTATTTAAAAAAATCAAAGCCCCATTTTTGGGATTTTCCCCCTTTTCCCCCCTTTCGGTAGTCCGATTGGGCTGGATATTCAAATAAATGGCGTTTTTTTCTTCTGGGGGCCCCAAAAAGAAAAGTTATCATGGTTTCGGGCTTAGTTCTTACGATGACACCTACGGGAAAAGCTTCTTCCCTGTAGGGTAAATTCGCTAATAAATGTCATAAAATTAAGTACTACAAAATACAATAATAGGTAAGTTATAGTGTAAATTATCATTTCACTGTGCCTTTGTAACCTATAACCACCTATAATACACGGACAAATTATTTAGCATTTAAAGTTTCCTGATAAATAATTTTGCGCGTGTTTTTAGTTTGTCTGGACCACTGTGCGACGGTGCCTGCTTGGGCGTCTTTACCCAGGAAATTAAAGCACCTTCCCACATAACAGGTTGTTTTACGGCAAAGTTGCCATCGGTTTGAAAAAGCAACTTTGTACTCGCAAATTTGACATTCATTTGCCATTGGTCTAATAAAGCAACTTTTCACTAGCAAATTTGTCCCACATTTGCAGTTCTTATTTGTCTAGGCAAAGCTGTTTCCTGATAGTTATGACAAACTTTGCGGCAACTTAAAATAAGTTTGCCATTTCTCATACCCACCGTAGGTTGTGTTCACATAGAAAAATAATAATAATTACAATATTTTGGTTGGCACCATTGGATTCAGCTAAAAAAGCAAATAATATAGTTCCTTGAATCATTGTTCTAAGTCCATTGGTTACTGAGATACTGAAAGTGGTAAACACATTACGTTGCTCCAATGTTAACCTTATGAGAAATAAGAAACATTCTATATCTCGCTTATTTCTCAAAATAATAAAACTTGGTTTGTGGCTTCGTCTAGATGAGATTTAATGTCAAAATCAAGTCAAATCTCTCTATGTTCGATAGAACTATTCTTTTCCATTAGAAATTAGCTGAATATGCAGGTTTGCTGCAATGGGGGTATTTCACTTTCACGTTACTTTAAAATTTCACGTACATTTACCATATAACTCTTTTATTAAATAACTTATCGCATAGAGCTTATAATTACTTTTACATCCATTTGAGTAGAATAGAATAATATTTAAACAATTAGACGTGGTAAATTTTAGGTAAAAAGTTTCTGTCATTACACTTTTTAAAATAGTTGTTTACTGAAAAAAAATATAGTGTGAATGGGGAAAAAAGTGATTGGAGGCACTTTACAACTCGTTCTCAGTCCTCAAAGGTCATCTCTGCACTGTATTTGGATCCTAATGTTTACCACCAAAGCAGTAATTAAGATGACATTTTGCCCTGCGGCGAATATCAGCAGGTCTGGTGGTGTAGTGGATAAATAAGGCTCCACTTACGAAGGTAAGGGTCCCGGGTTCAATTCCCAACATAGGTCAATCGAATTTGAATAGTGGTAAAGTGTGTAGAAACCATGTAGAAATGCATTCCCTCAGTTAGATTTTTTTTATTACAGTTTTTAGATTTTGACATATTTATAAATACAACTTTACAGATCTGACATCAGGAATAAGTTCAGGTCTGATCAGGAAGGTTCAGACCTGAAATAAGGAATTGGAACATTTTCCATTCAGTCCTTAATCAGGGGTGATCAGAACTATTCAGAACTGAATGGATCCTGATATCAGAACTGAATGGAAAATGTTCCATTTCCTGATTTCAGGTCTGAACCTTTTTTGTTCAGACCTGAACTAAAATTTTCATATGGGATAAGTTTTTAGAATTACCTTTTTTATTATTTGTCCTTAAATGCGAACCCTTGTCCCACTTTAGTCTAAAAACGTTTACTTTCAGTTGTCTCAAGTCTCAAGTATTTACTACAACTACTGTGAATGAGCGGAATAATTTACCTTTGATCGTAAGTAAAGGCTTATGACAAGCAAGAAAATAAGAAACACGTAAATCAGATTTGATAACAACTGGATCCCATAAAACAATGAGATTGGCGAATAATTTCAAGTACCGTAAATGCTCGCAAAGTTTTAATTAGTTTTGAGTTCACTTGCTAAAAAGATAGATCCGTTAGTGTTCCCTTAATTCACTTAAAAGGGAATATTTAATTGCAAGAAAAGGCTAGTTTTCATCCATACAACTTAACTTGTCGCTAAGAGAACTTACAAGTACTCATATTTTTGCTCACTACCCTGAATTTAAAAACGACTAACTGGCCTAACTCTGTATAACGTTTTACAGTCTTCACTCAACAATGCCTTAAGAACCTATACGACAAACTGCAACTTGCCTTGAAATTACAATGATTTATTCATCTACATCTATCTACATTAATGAAAAATAAAGTAAAACCAGGTGTCTTAAGATTTGCACTAAAATTTAGAGTCTTCTCAGCAGATTCAATGGGGATTCCATAGAACCGTTTCATACCTGTTAACTGTTACCTCCTGTGTCCGCCTCGTTGACCAAGATATGACATGAGACCCGTCATAGTGTGCATCTATTACCCAAGAGGAATGTATTTTTGTATATAGGGCCGCCCATAAATTACGTCATCTGAAAATAAGGAGTGGTCTAGACTGAAAATGAATTACGTGTGTAATGAATTATGAATGGCTAGAATTGTGTGCCTGGGAGGGGGTAGACGATGAAATGACGTAATTTTTCAAATTACGTTTATATCTAATTTCAATCGGAAAAAATAAACAAAATGTTTTAATTTACGTTAATAGGCTTGGATAAATTCATAATCTAATTTGTTCTCTTATTTGTAATATCCGTTTGATGACAACTTCAGCTTCAGGTCATAAGAAATCAGCAATAGGTGTATATTTTATAACCGATGTTCTTAGATCTCCATATAGCGTTCATCACTACAATAATATAATGTAGTACTATAATGGTTGAAAAAATATTGTAATAACTGATCTACAACAAAAGGTTCAATAAGTTCAAGGTTTAAACAGTGCATTATCAAACATTGGATTTTAAACTTAATTTTATGGTTTTAAAAACCTTTACAATAATCTTATGATTGGATTTTTCAAAAAAATCAGTATTAATCTAATTGAGTCAGTAGTTTATAGCCAATGACGTCATTATTCAAAGATGGGGGCGGGGTTAGCAGTTTATGACGGTGGAATTATTTTAGTGGGATTTGTCCGAAAATTGGCAAAAGGCGATGACGTAATAAAAGTACGGCCCCTATATAAATGTCAGCTCTGTGAGTCTTATGGTTTCAGTGATTCGCTGTCTGTTAGGAAACCCCTTCTCCTTTTAGTAATAGTATATATAATCTAGATTAAATAAAAATGTGAATCACGTAAATCAGACTTGATGACAACGACGTTTTTTTATGCAGAGGAGAGAATAATTAGTTTTCCAGTTAGGAAACACTTTTATTGTTTTCATACAAATCAAATAAATACTCTTTTCGTTTGAAAAACCGTAATGAATATTACAGTTATTTCATAACAAGCATCAAAGAATTGAAACTCGTTACTACTAGATACTATCAACCTTCTTTGCACCTGATTTGGCTTGTGGGAGGTATCAATCATCAACCAACCGAGACTAGAAACTGTAACTAAATATGCTGTCGCGACGATGACGGCAACCTTGGGCTAAATGCCTATTTATAACTGCACTTCTATCGTTTATAGCACCACATTCATTTTTAACACTTTGAATTGCTGTTAATCGTTCAACTTTAAGCTAGTGATATAATTATTTAATTTTATTGAACGTTTTCTACTGCTCCTGGCATTTAAAGGATTAATGTTTTCGCTCGATAACATTTAGAATATTACAAAGAATTTGGGAGGCTTAAAATATTTATGGTTTTCACGAAAATAATAAATTGGTACCAAAAACCTCGAACGTCAAAAACCAAGTTCTGCTAGACATAACTTACTGACAACGGAAAATGTGTGCTACATACATAATAAACGAGACAATTATGAAATTAAAGCAGTTTTGGTTTGGTAAGCATGCAATGGTTCCCTGAAGTAAAATTTATTTAAATTAACGAAAAAAGTACCACCTTGTACCTCCAGAGGGCTGAAAACATTCAGCGGGGGCCAAAAGTCAGCTGATCGTTTTTTTGCTTGACATAATTATACGGTATTCAATAGGTTCCAAGACAGGATAGTTTCGATCATATGATTTTCATAGCTGTGTTTGTTTAAATCATGACAAAGCAGTTGTATCGTCTCTCACAACCTCAAAGTTTTGTTTTTAAGTGTGTCAAATAAGTAATCAGATTTTTAATGTTATACAGGGTATATTTTTCATTGAGTAGTGTCGTGAAAAATAGCGTTCGTACTTCGGCCGAAAGGGTTTTGCAGCTCTTGATTCTGCAAAACCTTATTTTCGGCCCTTGTTGCGAAATACATTTCACCATACTACGACGTAATCACCTGTTTTGTAAACGTAATATGTAGGCCGAAACGAGCTCTTTTTCGCCATAGGGCCGAAAGTCAGCTGATCGTCTATTTGCTTGAAACAACCTGTGAACATCACGTAATAATACGATATTCAGTAAGTTCCAACGACAGGTTAAACTCAATTCCACATTCTCCTTTCAGTACACAGGCCTTATGAGATATTGCAACTCTATTAACTGTGTTGGGTATATTTGTTTACTATAATGTTCATGACATATTACTATGAAATTATCGGCTTATAACATAATTTGGCTAGTACAACTAAAATAACCATTTTAAATACATGACTTATGGGAATTCCATACTGAAAGGTGAACGTGGAACCGAGTATAGTTGTGATCATAGGATTTTCATTGCTGTTTTTGCTTAGTAGCCGTGATAAATAAGTTGTATCATCGCTTAAAAACATCAAAGTTTTGTTTTCAAGTTTGTCAAACAAATAATCAGATTTTTAATGTTAAACAGATACTTCATTGTTGAGTGTGGTGAAAAATAGTGTGCGCACCTCGGCCGGGAGGATTTTGCAGCTCTAGATCGTTTCAAATTCTCGACTGTTTCGAATTTGAATCATAATCTGAAGCCCGCAAAACCATTTGGCCCTAGTTGCGAAAACCAACATCAAAATTAATTGCATCATACTAAAAGCACTGTTTTGGAAAGGCAAAGAAATTTTTAGGACAGGAAAAGTCAGCTTGTCATTTTTTCAGAAAGAAATCGACGAGTTTCGTTGACTTTCGAATACAAAGTGATGAAAATAAATCACTGTTAAAGAATTACCTTAAAATTAGTTCAGTTGTATCAAAATATTTCTCTTACGTCGTGGCATTCAACGTAGTACATAAATAAGACGAAAACCCTTTTAACAAAATAGGATTTACAAGTAATTTGGCTTGAAGTTTGCCGCAGGAAGCAATTTACGGATCATCCTTTCATCCTTTAGTTAATCCTGCAGTTAACAGCGTTAATAGAACCTTTAGGGAACTCTTGACCGAGTTGTTGATGATGAGCAGGTAAGAGGTATTTTGAAACATTATTATGGGTAATGTTGTACTTAAGCTGCAAACGGATTATTAGTTTGGTATAGGAATGTGTTTCAGCTGTCCATATACAGCTCACACTTGCTGCAGCTTGGCTGTGCGCTGGCCTATAACGCTGAAGTAAACCGATTCCGCTCCAGCGCTCACCATAAGGGACTCAGCGCCACCCCCTCGCTCCGTAATCATGACAAGTGTGTTCAGCTTTTGCAGCGAAATTTTGAAACCACAATCCATCATTACGAGATATGACATGTTTTTGTAAGCTCCATAAGAGTAACATGGGGAATGAGGATGCAGGATTGCTGCAACAGGTATGGTAAAACTGGCGGTTATTATTTCAATATTTAGTAGATTTGAACTAGGAGAAGCCATAAACCAAGTTTTATCAAGATATGTTAAGAAATAAGGAAGATAAAGAATGTTTTCCTCTTAAGGATAACATGAGGAGTAAGTATACAGATTTGCTGCCACGAAAATTGAAATACTGGAGATTTTAGTCTAATATACATTAGATCTCGTCTGGGAGAAGCCAAAAACCATAAGTTCTATTGATATATATTGTGAAATAAGCGAGATATAGAACTTTACTTATTTCCCATAAGGTTAACACTGTGACAACGTACTGTGTTTACCACTTTCAATTTCTCGGTAACCATTGGACATTCTTGCAATGATTCAAAATACTAATTTTTTCGAGCTGAATTCTGGCTAAGTCATTTACACAATTCAAAGAACTAATACGGTGTGTTGGGCATCTAGGGGCCCCAAATCGAAAAATTATGATGGCCCTGAGCTTTGCTGCTGTAATACGAGACCTTCGACTATACCCTATTCTCAATAGGAGAAATTCGGTAAACTAACATAAGGTAAGATAAATAGTATTAAAAAAGTTCCAAAGTATAATACATGTAAGCTTAACATTTAACTGTGTAATGATGTTGGTGTTAGAGAACTATTTAGAGGCAACATGTTTAGGTATTATAGTTATATACTGTATAATATTTACATTTATAATTTAGTAATAGTTACATAGTACAATTATATAGTAATTGTATTACAGTAACTATAGTTCATAGAATTCACTCTTAAAATTTAGTTAAATCAATGATAAAATTCCACGATCTTTATTTCCCAATATTTCAAATATTCATATTAAAATTAAGATATTGTTAAGTAAAAACATTATCAGTTTACTACTTAATTGTAATAACACTTAAATACTAAATATAACTACAAGATAAAGTGTATTAAATGTCTTAACACACTGCAATCATGTTTATATAAATAGAATTGTCTTACATTTCACCAGCTGAAAGTAACTCGCTGAAAATAACTGATATTTAATAGCAGTCAATTTTTAAAACGAATAATTAACGAAGTAGGCTTCACTCCAAAAACACAAATTCTTAAACCGTTACTATATAGTGTTTGAATGGAGGAACACCCTATGGAAGTTTATTTTACTAATCTCAATGTCGTGGGTGCCTACACTGTAAGACGAGTTAGTATGCATGTAAATTGGTATTCTTCTCGTTGCAATTGTTTGGTCTGAGCGTTTATCGTTATTTCAACATTTTATATAAATAGGCAGGTAAAAAAATGATTTTATCTATATCAACTTAAATTGCTCAGCTAATTAGGTTTATTGGATTTATTATTTTCATGCATTGTTTTAGCATCGCACGAATTCACATTCCTTAAAAAGAAACATATTTATCGTAGCAGGATTCATACAAATTTCTCAGTCAAATTTCCTCACACCTGACGTATCTTAGTGCAAGCCACGCATATGTTTCGCAAAGCATCCCCCAATTGAAATGTTTCGCTCCAATTAATCCAGGAAATATGTGAAAACAAGGAGGATTACAATTATTTCCGAGCAAAAACCAGAAACGAAATTAACGACGATTTTATGTTATTGGTAGTCAATGGAATTATTTCGAAAAATTGTCACGTTTTGATTCCATATTGAGATTTCTTACGTCTTTTGACGTCATCAAAATGTCACCATAAAAATGAAAACAGTGTGTTAAACGCGTACATCTCCATGAATTGTTCATTTAAGCCACAAAAATACTTATATTTTTTTGTTATGTGATAACATTTGTAATAAAATATGTGTTTACATTATTTTGAATCAGGCCAGTTGTTTAAAGAGATATTTGCGTCTCAAACATGCGGTGGGTAAATTAAGAATAGTAAAAAGTCTCATTAAAAATGCGCTAGCAATTATTATTAACGTAGTAATTCTGCACATTACAGAGCAAATACGTTAGGCTGTTAAAATGGAAGGTTTTTACATAATTTCATACATCAGTCCAGTTAAAACACATGTTGCACCTGGGACGTTTTCCGGCTATGACATCACCAATATGGCGGAAAGGCCACTTAAAAAGAACAAGAATTTACATATTGTACCTTTTTTTTAATTGAATCAAACATTTTTTCATTGGAAGATATTTTTACGCTTCTTTTTTAAATTACAAATTTATTTCATGTATAATATATTTTTTGTAATCTTTAAGATACTGTATTTAAATCTTCAATTGTATTTATTGTTTCTTAAATTTCGCATATAACTTATTAAATAAAAATATCAAAATATGCCAATCTCAAAATCTGTACAGCGTTTAAAGATCTTTTCAAAAGTACCATACCTTAACATGCTTTATTTATCCAACAAAGTTAAAATACCCCCGTTTCAGAAGACCTCCTCACTCAGCGAATATCAAATGCAAATTAACATATTTCAATCTATGACATGTTTTTTGTATACTTCCCAAGAATAACGCGAGGAATGAATGCTGCAATGCGGGCAAGTTTGCTGCAACAGGTTTGTTAAAACTGGTTGGTTTCAATTCAAAATTTAGAAGGTCAGAACTATAAGAAGCCATATACCAAGTTTTATGTTAAGAAATAAGAAAGATAGATTTTTTATTTCCCATTAGGATAACATGGGGAATGAGTATGCAGGATTGCTGCAACCAAAATGTACATATCGGGGATTTTAGACGAATATACATTAGATGCAGTTTTATCATTGCAATAATATATACTTCATGATTCATAAGTTATTTACTTATTTAATTAACAATATGTTTATATTTATCTATAAAATACTAGTTGTCATGCTATTACGAGGTAAAATAAAAAATCTTCTTTATGTTTAACTTTTGAACAATTTAACCGAATCACACTATTTAGTAAAATAAGTAGTACCAAGAACAGACTTCTAAAATGAAATAAGAATATTTAACATGTAAAACTTATGCTGGAAAGCTACAAAATGTGCAACAAGAACAACTTTTAGAAAATTTATTTATTCTCACAAAAAAAATATTTACAGTATTCTAAATTGAGCCAATGAGTTTGCTTTATACGATCAAGAAAGTATTTTTCAACGAAATACATCACAGTTTTTCCCCACTTACTCTTGCCCAAAGGAACACTTTATGGATAATCCCTTACCTGGAATCTTGTCGTTAACGGATAATTGGAGCCCGCTAAATTTACCTTTAGGAAATATTTGACTCAGTTGTTTATCATGGGTAAGTGGTATTTTGGAATCAGTTATAGATACAGGATGCTTTGATTTTAGAGGCTCTGGGGTTTTGGGCTACGAAATATAAACGTCATTCAAGGTCTAAGGGGCAAACCATGGTTTTTAAATACAATTGTACTAGAAAATCTGTATGTTATTTTTGGATTGATGAGTTAAGTTACTATGAAATATTCTTCATTGACTGTCCTGTATTCCAAGAAAGGGGTTTAAACGAACAAGAAGCCGTTATTTTATCTACGAGGTCGTATCTTACGTCACTCGTTCTGACGATATAATGGCAGCTCTGCTATAGTGCATTATTGTTGCACTAGCCTGAATAAATATTAACCAAGGCCGACCAACTAACTACTAAGACTGACTTGCAATATCAGGGTTGCCTTTATCAGCGTTGATATCCTTTGAATCAAGTGTTAGCGTTATTAACCAAACACTTATAACTCATAAACCCTCGTTTAAAGAGTTTAATAAAAAATAACACCAATATTAGTATATATAGTGTTTGAGGTGGAAAAATTTGAACAAAAATGATTCTTCTTGTAAATGGTAGGTAACATGCTCCTATTCGACATATTGAAAATATAGATCCGTATCGCTACGGGAAATATGTTATTTTGGCAGGCACCTTGAAAACGGTGTCAAAAGCATTAAAGATTCAGGAAATTATTGCCATAGGTGATATATGCATTAATATTGTGGCATTATGTCACTGCCGATAATTGACAAGTGATAAGTACTTCACTTTGACTAAATGAATTTTTTCGTGGACATTTCTCAATTTTTATTGAACATAAATAAAAATTAATCAAAAATGATAATGTGAAATTTAGTTTGTTAATCTTACTTATCAGAGGAAGTGGTATATAAAATAAATTTCAAACATATAAAACTAAATAAAATGGAATTTTTGAATTGCCTAATACCTTTTGCTTTTCATTAAACTCATTATAGCAACAAAAACCTTTTGGGCTATATAACGAATTTACCAAATTTTAACGACTTCCAGATACTTCCTTTTAAAAAACGATGCCACCCTTTTAATGGCCTTGATATTTAAAGAGGTGTTGAAAATAATGTTCTCTCCCTAATCGGGAAGTGATGAAAATTAACAGCGTCTGGCCACGACGCGGTCATCGCTAGAGTGGCCGCTGGCCTGGTTACCGCGAGATGATATGCTACGACTCCGCCAAATGTCAAGGCGTCCTTGCAAACATTAAGGCCAACACTCTACGGCGTTTAATCTAATGTTTGGTCCCGAGACCAAATTGACCGAGGAAAATACGATGATTGTTTCTTCGGAATTGAACAGTTGAATGGAGAAAATGGAGCGATTCGGTTTGGGTAGTATCTGTTGATTGTATGAGATTACTTTATATAAAGTGATTACAAGCAAGGCAATTTTCTTTTTGCAGTAAAATAATCATTTTTTATTTATTTTTATTAAGCTGAACAATGTGTACGACTGTATAAACGTATTAAAATATATTCACTTAGCTCATTAATTTCTTAAATAATATTGCACCTTCTGTACTAACACGGGTATCAATGATTCAATCTTAAAACATTTAGCATTAAGCGGCAGTAATACAATTGTTAAGGTGATTTTATTCAATAAATGTTGCAATTCATGGAAAGTGTGGGAATTTCATATTACTGTAACTACATTATTTTCGAATAACTTACGCCCTGGTCAATTTAAACAAAATACAAAGCAAACCTTGTAAACGCGCATGTGTCTCTGATTTGTTCATATTTTAAAAGTATCCTTTAGAGTCATTTCCTTTAGGTTTGCAGCTCCGGAAGCCCCTGCAATACTCGCTTGGTAGTAAATAAAACTGAGAAATTCTTGCACTTTATTAAATCCAACAAGTATCTTAAAACCCATGTATGCACCTTACAATTTCTGAGGCCACTACGACACAGCCTAAAGAAGATATGACAAAATGAATGGACTAATAATCTATTTCATGCATACATATCATGCGTGTACCGAGTTTCTTTTAAATGGTATCAGTTACTTTTAAACTGTTATGTAGTTAATTACAACATCAAAGTAGTATGACGTTACTTCAAATCAATATATTGGAAGGTTTTGTAAGTTTAAAGATCATAGGCTCAAAAAGTTTGTGCCAACTAAATATAATTGTGCACTATTGAATACTACGTTCATAGGACCGTTCTCATAATTAGACCAGTTTGTAAAACTGTTAACCGAGGAAATTTTGGTTCAGATTCCACGTTAAAATGTAGATTATCCACGTTAAAATCCTTAGTTGTCATTGGCTGTTGGGCAATTATAACAGTCCTATCTAAGGAACGTGTCGGCCTTAGTCAGTAACAAGACCACAAGATCGCGCCACAATCATCCTTCACTCATCTGTCATTCATACTTGGCTTAAAATACCTACCTGGGTAGGTCGTCATTTCAAATAATGTATCTAATGTATCTAATTGCAAGGATTGATGTTTAAATTGACTGGACTAATTTAGGCACAGACTTGAAGAAATATGATGAAGTACAGATACAGATAGTTCAGGTTCATAGCAACGGACCTGTCATACAACAACCCATTCTTGAGGTTTTATTCGTAAGAATCAATAATGAACTTCGGTTTGAAACTACCACACCTGTGCAATTCTCGTATTACATTTCATCACTGATATACCTCTGTTAAGTTACAACTTGGTCAAATATCGAACTCAGGTGCGATGTTTCCTCAGTTCATCCTTTCTTAATTATAAACAGGAGGAGCATGTAGTCAATGCGTCACCCAGTATGGTTATTAGGACCAACTATTTAACTACATCATATTACCGTTGATTCGTGAAACCTACATAATGGATAGTGCATTCGGAAATTATATAATTACTCATGAGTTCATTTTACCACCTACGATGGTGTTCTCTAACAAGGTCGAGTCAAATGACGTAGCCCAGACAGTCCATAAACCAAATAATAAAATTAACATTAGTCTTCAAGGAGGACTGGGCCACGAAACTTGACTCCACCTGTAGTTGGCTCTCCGGCGGCGATGGCGGTGGCTGCCGTGCGACCACGCAGGAACTCCTCCGCAAGATCCCAGGTAATTGGCCCGGAGACATGCTACATATCGCCTGCAACACAGGACTTGGGAAACTCCTCACGGACGAAAACATTCCGATACCTTGTGCAATCTTTTGACCGGAGGAAACATATGGTGTGCAAAAAATTGTAATTAGTTCTTCTGCAAAAAAAAGTCCGTAAACTTCTGCCACAGTCTGTGCGCACGGCCAAAAACGATGGTAGGTAAGCTGATATTTAAGAACATGGATATTTAATAAAAATACCTTGGTCACTTTCTTAGCTAACAATACAAAATAAAACAAACCAACTGCCCTCCTTTTTAGCGTGTAGATTAAGTAAAATACCAACGATAACCACAACTCTGATCAGCGAGAGGCTAAGTAAATTTATCATTGGTTTTCTTGTTCATATTATTTTATGTTATTTCCTAGGCAGTATATTAAAAGTAATTACAATGAATCATCATTGTTAGACTGCTAAACATTAATCGCATTTTGGAATGATTTAACGCAAAATTAAAAATTTGTACAGTATGTTTAAAATGTCCCGGAACGGATCAATACTTTCCTAACCAACATAAATACGGCAGTACAACTTTATATCAGGATGTTTAACATAAAACCTACATTTAAAAGCAATTATAAATTTCCCACACCTCCAGGGGGACGGCCCACAAGGAGTAAGAAGAATATCTCTAACGTAAGCATAATTTGAGATGTACAACATATTAAAAGTCTTAATTAGTAGAATACAACGCGGCAAACCGGATCTCAAAAGATTCGCCCTAACCCTAATGGGAACCATTTAAAGTTCATATCATTGAATTAATTCAGAGTTCAGCAATGGTTTTATAGCTTTTAAACCAACATAGGCAGGAAGGATAATAATTGTTTCTACGTAGATACTTATCCTAAAAATATAATTCTTTTAAGCAATCACCAGTTTCATACCATTCCCAGGGGGACGGGTCGCAAGGAGTAAGAAAAAAATCTTTAATTTATGGAAATAAGCATAGCAAATTATAAGGCCTTAATTAGTATAATACAAAACCGCAAAGGTTCTCATTCAAAACTAAATGGCAACGATTTCAACCTTCCATTTTGTACTCCTTAACGTAAAAAAATGTACAAATCAATATGTTGTTATTGGTCTTGACCACAGGATTATTTGCTGCTAACAAGCTGACTGGACCAACATTTCGAGCCCTAAATTTAGGCTGATCATACTGTGTTAAGATGTCAGTAAAATTATAAAGGCTCTCATTTACATAACTTTTGTTTTTATGGATCTTTTCCGTTATACGTATACCACTGTTTCGGATTTGTTTTTCAAGCTTGATTTGTGTAAACTAGGTTAGATTAGGTTAGGTTAGGTTAGGATAGGAAAGAAAGTTAGGAAGAAATAGAAAAAAAGACTAGGACAAGTCTTGACTGTCAGTAGCGATAGCGGATATTTTCCGTTATACGTATGCCACTGTTTCGGGTTTGTTTTTCAAGCTTGATTTTAGTAAATTAGGTTAGGTTTAGTTTAACCTAACCTAAACTAACCTAACCTATCCTTATCTAACCTAACCAACTGCAAGTAGTACTGCTTGACGGCCAGACGCTGGCTTATCGCGTCTAGACAGAGATAACGGTAGATAAGGTATCGAAACCGCAGGTAAAATATTCTTACAAGGGATTTCCACTTTAAAACGATTAATAACAATTATCTGGCCTACTTAATGGTGCTCGATCAAAAATCAAGTTTGAAGGGTAAATTTGGAATGGTGGTATACGTATAACGAAAAAGATCCGTTTTTATTTTAATTTTCTTTAAATTAGCACATTAATAGGAACTCTTGAGTTGCTATTTGTTTAGGATGAACCTTTTTGAGGTCCGGTTTGCGGCGTCGAAGTACCTTGAAGTTGAAGTTACCTTATGAAGTATGGGAATTGCAAATCCAAGGAGGTTGATTAGCTGATAAAGGTTTATCATTTTATGTATAAACATTCTCAACCTTTGCTTACATCAAAGATTTTCTTCCTAATGATAATGTAGGATTTCTTTCTTGAGGTTAATTCAAGGATTAAGCCAGATGTCTTAATTCAAGGTTAAGGATTTGCAAGTACAGATACTTTTTACGGACTACATCAGAACATTCTCGAGTTTTCTCTAGTAATTTATATTTTATATTTATTATTTCATGCGAGCAATGCAAGCATACGTTAAACGTATATATATATATATTTAAATCTAATTGCTGGTATGAATTTCATCCTTTATTTATAAAACTGATTTCAAAGTTAAAAAAAGTACTCCTATAGAAGCAACACCCATTAGAGTTATTGATTCGTGCATTTTTTTTTTACAAGGACAGGAAATTTCCCAACACCTAGTTGCACTTGGGGTTTCCTCATTGGCTCAAGGGCCTATCATTTGCCCATCGACGGAAATGATTATGAAATGTATAGCTTTTATAGATTAAATATCATATTATTAACTTACTAGGCTTCTCAATGTTATAAACAGTTGTACACCTTGTATGTTTTTTTTAATTTTACAACCATATTTAATCAACACTAATTCAACATGATAAACCATTGTAGAACCAGTTTTTAATAGAAATTTGCATTGGCACCACACATGACAAATCAACCAAATTCTTTGATTTCGTTAAAATATTATCATGACATTTCGTTGATGTTAATAAATCGATTTCGGCGGCCCGATGAATTAATTTCCTTGAACTCAATATAATAATTTTACACTAGGAATCGTCATAGTACTGCTGTATTTGTTATAAAATTACTGTGAACATAAAAATCCTGCACAATTGCACTGTATTCCTCAATCAATAAATTATAACAAAAATGTTGAAAGCATACCCATCTCAAGTAATAGAGGTGCTATGTTACTGTTAAAAGTCAAGAATTGTAATTTGGCCCACAATTATATTTAGACTTTTTGTTTTATGTAGGCAACATAAATCATATTTGTGCTTACGAGGACTGACATGTAAAGTAACTGGCCACCGATTATTCTGTTTCAATCAATGTCTAACAACACTACCCACTCTATAATTAATGTCAAAGGTCAGCAAATCTAGAGCAATACCGAGAACTTGGTGGCCTACGTTTTTGTTGGAGATAACTATCATTGCGTTACAGAACATGAAATCAACTGTTTTTATTTATATTAATTTTTCATTTATTTCGGTTAAGATGAATCTATTGTTTAGGTATAGTATTTGGATAGCGGTAATAACTATTACTCTACAGTACTGAACATCTTCAAACTGTACAATTAATTTACATGCTTTTTATTTCTTATTCCCAAGGAGGATTTTGAATTCAAAAGGACCTTCAACGCTATCCACCTACAACATGCTTATTTCCGACAATCAACAACTTAATCCCAAATCTTAACTGTGTTTTACTTTTTAATCCAAATTCCAGCTAATATATAATTAGAGCTTGGTTTTTTTAGCTCTTAGAGGCCCAATAAGAGTTTAATAATTCAGAATTAAAGTTGTATATGGCTCAACTTTTACCAAACGTTAACGAAATATGTTACAATTGTAGCCGGGAAAAATCAAAAGGATTCCCTCGGTGGGATATATTAGTAGAGTTTTCTATTCGTTTCACCAACTGATTTTGTGAAACAATTCAGCCGGCGAGATTTTGTAAAACAAAACACCTCAATATGCGTATATGAGGTGTATAATGAGAGTATTTACCTGAAAAAACCGCATTAAAAGTAATCCAATATGTTCCTTAAATATTAGATTGTGTTGACCAATTTATTTTACAAGCGTCACTCAGATCTTTCTTTATAAGGGAAAGCTGTTCAAACCATTGAAGTTGGAGTGGGCATACTGGGAAAGAAACCCGCGAAAATACTATGAAAGCTGTAAAATTCGTGTCCAGTTAAATAGATATTTTACTTTGCGTCAATTGGTATGTCATCAGTTTTTGGCATAATTACCAGTATTGCCAATTACGCTTTTGTGCTGATTTTAAATTAATTAGCTGCTTAAAGACCAAATATTATCTTATTTTCCTATAGTATTTGGAAGTATGATCATGTTTATTTCCATTGCTTTTTGCCAGAAATAAACTTTTAGCATAACTATTTTACCACTTTACCAAAAAAGTGTCATATCACTTGATTTGTATTCACGAAAGATTCTTCGATTTGTAATAGTATATTTCATTACTAGGGCCAAAAGTGACGCTTTTCGTAAGAGGTCAAGTTTTACGACCGAGGCTCCAAGCCGAGGTCGAAAAATGACCGAGTAACGAAAAGCAGCTTTAGGCCCGTGTGATGAACTATAAAATATTTTTCGTTTTACCGCTCAATACAACAGGCTATCTACTAAAAAAGAAACAAAATATTACCTTTTAAGATGTCTCCCAAAGATACTTCCAGCTTGTTCTTGCTATTAGAAACAATCAGCTGATTGTTTCATTCGTGTAGGTTCAACGACATAGAACTAATTTTAAATCGTTGGTTAGGTTAGACTGACAACAATGAACAACTATCGATGTATCGAAAGCATTGAACTCGATTGGTGAAGTGAGCGAGTTTCACAAACCGGTTAAAACGACAACAATGCAACAATGAATTACAACTGATAATAAAACCCGATAACCACTCTATATAGATGCAATCGATAACTTCCCATTGACGCTGACGTACACACATTTGCAGTTTTAGTACATTATAAACGAACAGCTGACGTCCTCGACTACAGCTGATTGTTTCTCTCCCTAGTGAGAGAAACTGCTCCTTTAGCCTCGCAACACAATGTTATAAAAACTGCCGTTTTCGCAGCGGTATAACGAAAAATATCTATCGTATGTCTACAACATCTGTCGTTAACCCAGTGACTCCGTGACCCCGAAGTAAGGGTCGTTACGTCTGAGGGTCGTCGACGTATATAGGCAAGCTTTAACATCATGTTAGTTCATATGATAGATGATAAGTCATCAAAGCGTAAATCTTCAGGTCGTAAACACAGTAGTAATGCAGAGACATCAACGCGTCCTGATTGAAAGACGCCTTGCGGGAGACAATGGTCTTTAAAAAGTACTTGTCTATAAATCCATCAGCATCTCAGCAGTGAATGGCGTTAGCCTATTTTATTGTTTTAAAAAATGCCCTTGATGGTCCTGAAACATAAATTCTACTTAAATAGTCTGGACGGCGACGTTTACAGAATCTACTATGAAAAAAGCACTTGCTACACAAGAACTTGTAAAAACTGGGTTTATGCTAAAAGTTTTTAAATTTGCTAAATCTTCTATTTTATGCAGTGACAAAAAATTGCAAAACTATATTAATACAAAATTGCAAAACTGTATTTAGTCTTAGACTAGAAGGTCCTAACTTAATAGAATATTAAAAGTGGTTTAAATACCTGCTTCTAGGTAATCCTAATTAGGATTACCTAGAAGCAGGTATTTAAACCATTTTTAATATTTCATGGTAATCCGGAGGCTAAACCAATAGAAATTAATAGAATAGCCTGTTGAAAGTTTAATAAATATTTGTATAGAAACAATGCACTTTCTTAGAAAGCAACTAATAATTGACAGCTAATTATCAGTGATGCAACCAGAAAAGGCCACTCAGCAGGTTGATTGTTAGACCATCATCAATTATCTTTGATATTTGAACAAAATTGCCAACTATCTGTCAGCGTTTTCGTCACCACCGTCGCCGAGCGCTGTTGGATCGTCCTGAATTGCGTCAAAAGATGATTTGTGGGGACCAGGTAAGTCAAGGTGTGTGCAAATTTAAATAAACAACTGGGACAAGGGACTCATAAACATAAAAATTAATCTTCTAGTCAATTGACGATGTGTATTTGACGGAGATTAATTTCCAATTAT
Organism: Flexamia atlantica; assembly: GCA_035578135.1. Taxonomy (NCBI): domain Eukaryota; kingdom Metazoa; phylum Arthropoda; class Insecta; order Hemiptera; family Cicadellidae; genus Flexamia; species Flexamia atlantica. The sequence goes on along the minus strand of JAQJVK010000002.1, from coordinate 46,132,665 downwards.
TAAGGTGAATGGATTAGGTAATAGAAATAATAATTTTTGCCACTACTAGTTAACCATGGAAATAATCATTGGTAAGCACTGTAAACTTGGACTAATATTAGGCCTTTATTCCTCAAGGTGGCTGAGTCAAGCCGCAAGTGTTGGCTGAAAAATCCTTGATTTCATTCTGACAAATATTAATCGGCTGACTTTTTCTATCTTCAATATTACTTTGCCTGTCCCAAACATAGTACTTTTCCTGACTCCAGCTGATACTAAAATAAAAAATTAATTGTAAAACCGTGTCGTGTTAAATGTTTGAAGGCGTTAGTTATTGAACAATACCATAATTTTAAGTGAATTGTGAAGGTTTCGTAACATTTGAAGGTGCGTGACATATATGTTTAGATGATAACACAATTAGACATATTTATCAGTTTATTTTAATTACTCCTGACGATATCAGTAATTCACATAGCCATTTCTCGTGACGACTTTTACAAGTAGGACATACCTTATACCACAGATGGAAGCGTTCACACTCAATAAGACCTTTTTACCATCATCTTGACCAGTCCTGTAAAATCCCAGGGCCTCTCTCGTTTCTTCGCAATTGCAATTTTAATGAAGTCGTAATGTCAGAGCAGGTTTACCCTCTAGTCACTCTGACGGGTAAGTAGGAATACCTCTGATCAAAACCACTGGTTATAGAATCAACTTTCCATTCGTACATAACATTAACAGTGTCATTTACTTCCTAATACTCTCTCGCAAAGCTAGGCTTAAAGTAATATAGCTTGTTATTTAGGCTATAAATAAATGTGCACATTGGAAATGCCTACTTTAATAACAAACATTAACAAATCAATACAAGTTAGAAGGTCCAGAGACTACATACACTCTTCAAGGCCTTTCCATAACCCCGATAATCTCATCCGATAATCGTTGAGTAAGTACTTTATGTACACCGACAATTCATTCGTATTTTTATTGCATGAAAGTACTAAACGACCAAGTAAAAAGGTTACCCCAGAGATTAAGGCAATATAATTTCTTGAGCTAACTACTTGTGTTCTTGATCTCCTAAAAACCTATTTAACGAACGATTCTTACATAGTAAAACAAAATTCAACAGTCCAAACAAATCATATTCCTTATCTGCAAAATTTATTTAGGTCTTGAAAATCGACGTGCACACAATAAACAACAATATTAATCAATCTGAGAATCTGAATAAACAACCAATTTCGGAGGATTACACCCTAATTACCCTTTACCACCCTGTTGTTAGCGCCCGGTCCGTGTGGCAGGTACTGTTTGTTGCCAAGGACGCTCGGCGACCTCCCGTCAATGTAAACATGTTTGGCCGTAGCCCGCGGAAATCTATCGCACTGACCCCATTTACCTGACCTCCCACATACGTCCACTAATTCGTTGATTGGGTTGATTCGCTGATTCTAGGATTGGGTCGAAAAAACAGAAATGGGTTTGAATAATTAATCAGTTAGTGTATTGTGAAATAGAAAGATCTCCTTCTATGCTTTTCTCCAGTGAAGGACAAGATGTCAGCCAGTTAATGTCGCATCTGTTAGCCGATTTTTTGTATCCAGTGTAACTTTTTTTATGAAGACAGTTTAATTTATGATGTTTTGATAATGAGTAAAAAGGTTCCTGAGGAGAATTTGTGAAATATAACGATAATTAGTTGCTAAAAAATAACAATTTGACCTATAAACACTACTTTTTTAACGCCAGTGTTGTTTTTTTAACATTTTGATCGGGAATTGATTCTGGGTATAAGTTTTAATAGTTGTGTAATGAAAAACCTCTTCTGTGTGGTTAAACATTTACTAGTGGCGTGTATGGGCAAAAGCCCCTAAAAATAAAGTATCAATGCTGAATGTTTAATGTAAGATATTTAATAGTTTAATTTAATAGTAATTTTAGTTGGTATTTATTAAACATTTGATGCGTAATAATAAAGGTATTTTGACATTTTTTAGTAGGTTTCAGACTTTTATGAAAGGACACAACTTTAGTTGTGTCCCATTTAAAAGGGCTGAATCCATGGAACGATGGCGCTATACGTCGACCTCAAAACAAACCCAGTTCACTTTGTTTCCAATTTAACATATGAAAATGGTTTGAAGAACTTCTAAAGGTTAACCACAGATTGTAGCACTTAAATTATATACCCATAGGAAAGTCATGAGATTAAACACAAAAATACAAACAAATTGTAACTTAATCAAGGTCGTATGTAGCCTCTAGCTTTTCAAAAGTATACATTGGACGGTTAGAGGGTACTTATTATGGAAAATTCCGCTGGAAACTACACTTTTTACTCAACAGGCAAATAGGTAGGATGAAATCAGAAAATGGTCTCTCATTGACGATTCCACGCTCTATAGTAGAGCCTCTGGCTCCGCCCCATACGGGGGTTAGGTTTGGACACCACCAGCTCAGTGAATAGTCAATATTGAGGATTTTACCTTACGTTCCACGCGTTTTATAGTTGCCTGGGAGTAAATGCTGCTTTGTGTTTGTAGATTCAAGATTCAATGTACTTTTATTGGCCAAATTTAAAGTTGATGTTGCACTCAATCGCTGGCCAAAAGTATGACCATTTCCGACCGCACATAAAACTGTCAGGGGTATAGGCCTTAAAAACGCCATGTGCTAATAATACAAATCACTTGACTTGAAATCAGCATCAACTACTACTAATTTAAACAAAACAGTCGTGTGTGGTTCCTAATGTTTTTAAAATGGTGAATATATGTTAAAGCCCCTAAATTATAAATTAAGAAAATTCAAATAAAAAAACAGTTATTTCTTATAGTAGGTTCAACCTTCATTTAAAAATGAATTTTAAATAAACCATATTATTTACCAACATCTATCATGTGGTTTTAAATCAAGTATAATCAATACGACACGTTTTAATGTAAACAAAGCAGGCGTTTTTAGATTTTAATGCTTTTTAAATGGCAGATATTTTATGTCATATATAACATAAAATTAGATATATCTAATTTCCTTATGAATTTCAAGCAATTTTAGTATTTTTCCCGCCATCACTAAATAGTGACCTTAAATTTGAGCCCTATCCCATCTTTCTAGGACTTGCCGGACGCTCACAATTTTGACGCAAAGAATTGCCTTACGAAATTAAATATATGACTAGCCCCTACGCAAAATCCTTCTTTACTATAGTACAAAATACCTCCTTAGAAAATAGGTTTTTGGATCCAAAAAATTTTGATTATATCTAGCATTTGGTTTTAAGTAAACAAAGCAGACCTTTTTACATCCCAATGGTTTTTAAATGACAGCTATTTTACGTAATTTCTCATTTTATAGTAAACTTAAAGCAATTTCAGTATTTTCCCCGAGTCCCTTGGATGGAGACCTTCAATTTCAGCCTCCTCCCATCATCCTGCGACCTTCCAAACGCCCACAATTTCGGCGCAGAAATTTCCCTTGCGTATTTATAATACAGATCATTTGGTATTAAATCTGCATCGTTATAAGATAAACTAAACAAACATACTTAACTTTTTATAATTTTAAATTATGAAAAAACTCAAACCCTTAATTAATTATTATAAAATCAGAAAATCTTAAATTTTAAATATTTTTTTACAGTACATTGAACGTGCAATAGTTAGCTGCATTTTGAAAAATAAAATCCCATATGTCAACAACTACCATATGGCTTTGAATCAAGCACCAAATGTTTAATGTAAACAAAGCAGACGTTTTTAGTCCCAATGCATTTTAAATCGAATATATTTTTCGTTATTTCTCATTTTCTGGTATATTTGGACATAATCTGCTGTTTTTCCCGACCCCCTGGAGCCGAGACCTTTCATTTCAGCCACCTCCCATCATCCTGCGAGCTGTCAAACTCTCACAATTTTGATTTTAAAAAATCGCTTACAGAATTAATCATACAGATAGATACATATGATGATGACTTGATAAAATGTTGACATAAGGATGTCGTAGATTTAAAATATTGAACTCATAAAAAAACAGCTTCAGCTGACTTTTTTAGCTGACCTACGCCCTATGTCATGCTAAATGCAACCTTGGTAGGGTAGTAGATTTTTCAAAAACATAAAAAATTAGACCGATCGTAATTAGTGCAGGAAAATAGTGTTGGATTGCGGAATTTTCATTTACTAGGCTGAAAATTGGTGGAGAGGTCGTGCATGCAGCTGAAATCATCATACTCAAATTCCAAAAAATCCAACTCGGTGAACATACCGTCATCTTAAAAAAAAAAAAAACATTACCTGTCTGTGTTCCTCTAAACTATGTTTTAATTAGCAGGAAACTATAAGATATACGAAAAAGGCGTAAATGGCGTTTTTGTGGAAAATAAAATTTCCAATATCATTATTCTATTATATTATTTATTAATGTAATATTACATATATTATGAATATGTGCAAGTAATATTAATAAGTACTGTTGATATTATCAAATCTTTAGCATGTTGTAATTCTAATGCCAATGTCATAAGAAATACATGTACCATTAGATGTAAAATACATTCTCAAGGGGGCGAATCCCTTTGACTATAATGAATAATAAATTATAATTCTGATAAAAATGTCAGTTATTTGACACCTCAATCATCTAAATTGGTTCACTATTAAGGCCTGTGTAAGGTCATGAAAAAGATATTCCTCAAGGAATATGTACAATTATGTCCATAAGGATTTTTCGAGCTTACAAACGCTTTTATTCTGAAACAATTTTGATGATTGAGGTATCAAATAACTGTATTTTATTAGGATTCAATGCACATAGTTTATTATTATTTAAGGTCAAAGGGATTCGCCCCCTTGGGAATGTACTTTACATCAATTTTTATATGTATTCCTTAAGACAGGAGCATTAGAATTAGGCCCTACAACATTTTAGAAATTTAATAATTTGAACAGTATCTACTATATATATATTTGTCAAATACCACTCACCTATCATCGCACAGCCCAAACGATTTGACCTAGAACCTTGAAATTTTGTGTGGACGTTCCTTTAAGGGCGTAGGCATCCGCAAAGAAAGGATTTTACAAAATTTGAAGTTTCGAGGGGTTTTTGGCGAGGTTGAATTTTTCAAATTTTCCCATTAAAAGTGTTATGGACGATCTTTTGTTTACATTTTCAATGTTCATTCAATCAGCCAGCTGAGTTAGCTTCACAAATGTAAATACGCTGTTACAGCTGATTATAAATTTCTTTCTTTCATCACGGTTGTATTATTCTTTTGTTGATTTATTTTATGGACATAATCATGTACTATATAAATGTTACATTTAGTTTAGTTTTAGTATCTAATCTGTTTAATCATAAATTCAGTATATGGAAACATATTTATTTCGACAGCGGGAGATGTAATTATGCCTGTTACGATGAGTTGGCGTTTAATCTAATTCGATCTTTATAGTTTAAAACCTGAAGAACCCTTTTTTGGTTGAGTCTTGAAACTAATTCCCCGCAGACTGAAAGAGGGGGGTACGGTAATGTTTTAGTCACCGACAGACTGTGCTGTAACAGCTTAATCTAATTCTGTGATCTATTTATATAGTAATCCTTAAATTATAAAACTCTCTGGGTTTTAAGGTTTTTTTGGCGGAGTCAAAGGTTTGAAATATTCCCGTATAAATGTAATGGATGATATTTTGTTTGCATTTCCAATTTCATCAGTCACGCAGAGGGTATAGCTTCTCAAACGTATACGTTGTTTCAGCTTATCTATAATTTGATTCCTTTCATCATGGTTTTATGGTTGTTTTGTCAATTTATTTAGGTCATATGCACTATATAAAAGTTATATTTAGTTAAGGTTTCATCCATCATCAATTTATGTACATTATCTGTTTAATCATAAAATGTGGCTCAATATTTATTTAGGCAACGGGAGTTACAGTTTATCCCTAAGGGCGTCCTTAATGTATTCATCCCCCACAATAGTTTGGCGAATTCCTTTTTCATCTAATCCGAGGGTTTCCTGGCTTTGCACGGAAAAAATAAGTGCTAGAGTCTGTAGTTAACCTTTCAAAATATATTGAAAATCGCCCATATGTTAAGTTGTAAACCAAGTGACTCAAGTTTGTAACACTGTCGACGGATAGTGCCACTGTTCCGAACATTCAGCTTTAAAATCGGTTCTGCCGTTTTTGAGTCATGGCTGAGAAAAGAAAACCTATACTATCTATTGTAATGCGAGTAAATCTGTTTTTTAAAACTACAACAACGCCATAGCACGTAAACAGACCTCTACATTAAATATTCCCTTATAACCTTTTTTTCGTTCAGCCCCTTCGGATTCGTCAAATCAAGGTTACACCATAATTTTTATCGTGAGCGAAGCCACGGGAACTGCTAGTTATTAATATTTCTTGAACATACATATACGAACTTATTTTATTAGACATTAAGTTTTCTAAAAAAACGCCATCTCCACTTTTTTTGTATCTTTTAAGGTTTTCGTGCCAACAAAAAAAATCTTGAGAAACACAGACCGGAAATGGAGGGTTTCAATATGGCGGCATGTTGCTCAAGTTGAATTTTTTTGGAAAATTTTAGTATGATGATCCCAGCTCCATGTACGACCTCTCCACTAACTTTCAGCCTGTTAAATGAAAATTTCGCTATTACAATGTTTTTGCATAATTTTCCTGCACTAAATAGTTGTATTTATAATATAGATGTATCCTGCACTAAATAGTAATAACGGTAAAGACCGATATTACCCACCTCAAATCCAGGGAATCTAAGGAAGCCAAAGACTCCTACCCATGAACAATTATTGATGAAAGCAAAATAACATAGCTTCAGCACTAAAAGGCTTAGAACTTCCGCCTGAACACAAGAATGCATTTCTTTATTGTGTTTTTTAAGTAGTCCACATTACCTGGCTAATTCATTCATATATTGAAAACAACGTCCACATACTTTTATTCTACTTTATCAATTTGTCCACAGCTGCAAAAATTGAATTCAAATGTTTTTAGGAATATAGTTGAAATCTTTAGGAAGACTGTTGAAATCTTAACTCTAAATTTTTTTAAGGCTATAAGTTAGCCATGATTTTTGGTTGCTTTTCATTGACAGTTAATGTATATTTATCAAATTAGTGAAAAATTCTTAGAGTGAATCAACAGTATTATGAACGAACAAATACAATTTACCTGTGAATACTTTGTTCATATGTAAAAAATTTAAATAGGTCCAAGTGGACTCGCCAGTACCACACCTCCATATTCTATTGATTTGTAAGCTAATTTAGCACACCATCCGAAGCAATCAGCTTTCTATCTTATAAATAACTAGAGAACCACGATAAAGTTTTACCTTTCCAGCCAATCAGTTCGCAGTGATTTTTTTCTGTCTAAGTAATCAAAAGCTTTGGCAAGGTCAAGAAAGGTTAGAACTGTAAGCTTAATTCTTCTTTGAAGATCAATAATATCGCACGTAAAAATAGCGAAGTAGTGGTGTCTAAGGCGGTATTTTACGGTCACCAACACATAAAGTAAAATAGCGACTCCTCTAGCTAGGTCGTGGCAGGTATCCATTGCTCAGTCGTGGCTTAGCTTGTTCTTCAGTTAAAATTATTACTTACAGTTGCTACGTATAATTAACTTATTCTGAAGAGTTTAGATAATTTGGAAAGAAAAAAATTAAAAAAACCTTCTTTATGAGCACGAAAATACTATAGAAAAAAATTCAATTTTTAACAGTTACATAACTTTTCACTACTATTAATTAATTTAAGATAAAGTAATTACTTGTAACTTATTTATAGCATTAGAAGAAGATCGGTGATGTAAACTGTTTAACATGCCGCATGGGATGGGAGGTACGTGCTCGGGGTATCATCACGGGGTGTCCGAGACACCGCAGTTAGTTTCAAGGCCGGGGGCACTCAACTTTCGCCGCCCGGTGTCGGTGTCATTGGTGTCTGTGTTGGTGCAGGCCGAGATTACACCTCCCACACCACCTGGAGGTCAGGTGTGATAGTCTAATGGAGGTTGCAGGACTCCTCCATGGTCGTGAGATAACAGCGTGCGTGTAATGCTGGATTGAAAGCTATGATTTGATTGAACTACAGGTTTTGGTGTTATCGTGAACTTTAGCTATTTCCAATTGAATTTATTAATCAAAACAGAGATTTACCTCGCTCTGCTTGAAGATCACCAGTTTGTTATTTCACCTTTCTTGAAAGATGAAGTAAAATTCTCGATGAAAGAAGTCGCTCCGCACTGTTTCATTGCAATGCAATAAACATACTTTTTAATTATAAACTTATTTAGTGTTGCCACAGAGAAGAAACAAGCAGAGGTCGCATTTATATGGCAGTAGTGTTGCGGGTAACTGCCTAACACCAGGAAGTAAAACAATAGGGAGACAATAGACTTCCGGGCGCCCCCTACCCCCCGCGCCCACTCACGGCACTGCTCGACACCATATTTAGCGCAACATTAGATGCGATCTCTGTCTTATTTCTTCTCTGTGGTGTTGCATGATTTTGGCTATAAAGTAGATTTTTAGAGCAATTCTCCTTATCTTCTCCCATTAACAACACAGTATCTAGGTCGGGGCTGATTTATTCATTACTCTCTAAAAAAGGCCCTGACTTTTCTGACTTTAGGATAAGATTCGACAAGTCATCTCCGGTAAATAGGCATTCATGCGTATCGTCACAAACAGCAAAAGAACTTCACCTTGGAAGGGAGCCAGGTCATAAAAGGTAAGTTGGTTATGGCTGTTGGTTATGGCTGTAGTGTAAGCAGGCTCATATGTTCATGGTCTATTGTTTCAATTATAATTTAATGAATGAATTAGTAAATGAATGAATGAATGAATGAATGAATGAATATAGCTAGTAAGAGATGAATTCAGTCCCTAATTGTTGAAAACAGTTTTCGATTATGATTTTTCCTCCATTAGTAATGTTTTGGCAAATTTTTGTTCCATCGTTGATTGACACAAAATGGGGGATATTATTTACCAGGTTTATTAATATGAATAATTATTCTGTCACGGATTTATGTGTACGACATTTTAAGGCCACTACTAAAACCAGTTAGTTTTAGGGGCTTAGTAAATTGTGGATTGAAAAAAATATTCAAGGATTAGCAATTAAAACTGCTTGTATATGATGATGAATAAGGTCGTTAGTAATCAATTAATTAAGGGATGGAATTACAAATGCGCACACGCGTGGCGGTTCCGCCGCTATCGGGGATCAAGCTCGGACGTCCGCAGGAACCGACGGCCAATCAGCCAACGGCTCGGCGGAGTTCCGCGTGCGTTCCCGCGTTGATTGAATTGTTAGCGCTGCAGCTTTTCACATATCCTAGCCGGGTAAAAACCCACCGTCCTTGAGCTCCTTTCACGTGGCCAATCATCTCTAATCGTTCGGCAACCCAATTCGATCGGAAACCCGAGGATAACTGGCCGCCAGGGAGTGGGTGCGAGGGTGGTGTAGGTGTGAGGGTGACGGGGCGTGACCAGAGCCACCCCCGGAGTGTGAGTCAGGACAGGGTGTAATTACCTGGCTATAAATAACTCTAGCAATCGAGAAATTACCATTGCAAATAGTAGAGTCGTAGGTCGTGACCTATGTAATCTTGTAGGTAGGAAATATTTTGAATGTCAACATATAGAGGTAGAGTGATGACTTTAAAATATTTCAATATCTATGTTTAAGACTTTAATCACGATATTTACTTATGGGTTTGGGGATCAGATGCTGCTCTTTGGCTGGTTTCTTGTCTGCGATTCAGGAAAATACACTGGGGGAACTTCGATTCAGGGTATTTTACGTTAAGTTTAGTTTTCCCCACAAGTCATAATTATAAATGTACTTTTCTCGCAAAATACAACTATTGCATTTTTTATTAGTGGTATCTCTTGTAATTGAAATGATCTTTTGCATCGCATGGTATGATGAAATCAATTATTTTACCAATGTTCATTTTATGGCAATAGAATCAGCTTATTATTGATTGTGAGTTTATTCAGTTATGCGATAAAAGAGCGTACAACAAGTAAGATCAGCAGAGGCACACGAATCAAGCTAATTAAGCCAATGAGAGTAAGTGACATTTACTAATCAAAGCTCGCCTTTCACTCAGACACGTCCGCGAGAGTCATCCGCGGTGTTGCAAATCGTAGCGATTACCCCACAAGCATCACAGGAGATGAAGGGGACAGCCACTGTTCAGGACTTCCCACTTAGTGGCTGGGAAAACATTTAGCGGTGGTGAAATCTTGGGCATAACAAACAATGGACAGTGGTTTTATAGTGCTAATAAGTCTATCTTTTAGCTGACTAATCTTCTGTACAGTCAATTCAGATATATTTGCCTAAAATTATCAAAATTTGAATTGTTTTAAACTTAACATAATGCATATATTTGAAAAGTTTACCCCACAAATTCAATATATTAGCACTGTTCTGAAATATAAAAACAATTAGAAACTCTCTTGTACTCGGTGGTCCTTGAGTATTTTCCTTGTTAACTCAACCGTTATTAATAGCAAAAAAAAACCAACGATGGCTCTTATTCGAAAACATGAAGTCAGGATATTGCTCAAGGTTATTTTAATTAAATGCAGATTACGAAATTATTTTTTTTACTGTACATATTAGTACTATTTTTTTTGTTTAAAAAGCTTACCTTTCACTTTTGTTTTAAATGATTCCAAATACTTAAATATTTTTACTTAAATTGACGCCTTTTATTTAGCAAGTTTTTTTTTTATACATTACCGTAGAAAATTATGACGTAGCTAGACATCCCTTTAAGTTCATATGATAAAATGAAGAGTGTAGAATGCGTGTGAGAACAAGCTTGTAGTGACAAATCCTCAGTAGGAATTCCAGTGAGATTAACTGATCAATAAGAGATGATAAATGATTAAACTCTTGAATAGTCTAAATCTAAATTTATCTAAACTGATTATCAGTACGATTTTAATATTTGGATTTGTAAATGACGTTTCCTAAATTCACGAAGACTATTGATTTGTAAAAAATATTGTATTGAAAAATACTCACTACAAAAAATATCTTTTAGGAAAATGACTACGTCCGGTCATCATTAAAACAAACGCTGGTTCAGTTTCATTATTTTTGTATCGAACCGTTTCTCCTCAGACGAGAAGAAATTAACGACCCGGAGATTTATCTATAAACAGCACCATAAGCCCAGGCAGCAATTGCCTCGCAAATCATGCAGTCAGTCAGTCAGTCATTGCTTGGCCGCCAGATCACATGATGAAGCAACTCCCATTAAAGCGCGTCTCTCCGCCGCATCCTCCTTGACTCTTGCAATCCTCCCGCCGGCCTCCGCCGCTCGTGCACCCGCTGATTGCGAGCAGTTGGTCAACGCTGGAAGTGCGCAGTGCACTAATCACTGCAGCCTAGAACTGTAATTGTCGTGAGGAGAAAATGTTTTGCGGATCAGACCAGTAGTGAATCCACCACTGCTGAATTGTGGGTTACTGGTAACGAGGGTATTTCGTTCATGGCTTAATGTTACCCTGTAACTCCCACAAATTAGGAGAGTACTGTTCAAAGATTTTAAGAAAAACTGAGCGTTATCGTATCCAGTATTTATTTTTGTACCTAATATAGAAATCAGTTCACATTAAGCTAGTGCAATCGACACTGTTAGTCAATATCCACCTTCCGGCAAAGACCAATAATTTATACCTTGTTTAGTACTTATTCATGATACCGTTTCATTAAATAAGAATTCAAAATAAGAAATAAAAAGAACAATCAAACTATTATTTTTATTTGAAGACATTTAGAACAACATACCGGTGGGCCCGCTAGCAATGAATGGGTAACGTTGGAAGTAACAGGGACACTACTCCCAGCCATTAGTATGATGAGCTCAGGGTCTAATTTTTAGGTTGAACTCTGTTCCACAATGAATTTGAAATAATTATTTTAAGCTAAGCACAAATTCACTTGATCCCTCAATTTATGTAATGCAACTGCAAAAGGACAAACACAATCAAATTAATATGGATAAACGGACAGTATCATTTTTACAGTTTTAATATCAGTCATTATAAAATTACTATGAAAAATTTCCCCTCCCCCAATTTAGTTACACAATCTGATTGTTTTATGTATTAGCTGCAGGGGTAGTTAATATTCTTTTATGCAGAAGGTTTTAAATATTTCGAAATCATCCTTTTAATTTCGAAAAACTTATTATTTTTAAAATTTGCAAATTCACAATTGCTGGTAATCGCTTTTAAATGGCTCAGAAACTCTGAGACCGACATATAGGTCATTTATTGTTGACGAATCAAGTTTAGTAACCTGTTATATTATTCATTACATGATTCAGGAGGCAATCATGAAAAAATATACGTTATCATCTATATCTATATAATTAACTAGTGGCTTGTAGGGGCAAAAGCCCCTATAAATAAAATACAAATGCTTAATAAAATATATATTTAATGTTTCCTTCACACTCACAACTCGGTAACTGTTTGGCGGAATGAAATGTGTAAAGTGAAATGTTAATTATACTTTGACATTTGCTAGTGCGTATCAGAATTTTAAGAAAGGGCGTTAGCCTACTTCAGTAGTAAACGGCTAAATTTTTGAAACAATGGCGCTATGGATGTCGTTCTAAAAACAACTCAGTTCACATCGTTTACAATTATTAAAAATATGGACATGGTTTAAAACAATTCTTAAGGTTAACCACAGACTGTGAAACTTAATTTATTTGCCAAAGAAAGTCGTGACATTTAAGTTAACTCAAAAATGTAAACAAATGTCTATAGCCCCCACCTAGTTCAAAAGAATATTATATTGGACAGTTAAAGGGTACTTGTTATGGAATTCTCCGTTTGAGGCTACATTGTACACACTAAGCAAATAAATAAATAAATAAGGATTAAATCCGAAAATGGCCTCCCGTTAACGACTCCACACTCCACCTCTGGTACCCTGCGTTCAACACTTTTTTTATGGTTGCCCGTGAATAAATACTGCTTTGTCTTGGTAGATTCAAGATTGAATATACTTTTGATTGGCCAAATTTAAAGGTGAACCTTTTTGGTGGAATCAAATTTAAAGCTGATGTTACACTCAGCTGATCTACACTGTTAGACGTTTTTAGATTACAATGATTTTAAATGGCAGATATTTAACGTAATATCTTATTTCTTGACAAAATTAAAGACATTTTCGTATTTTTCCTCAGTCCCTGGCACCAAGACCTTCTATTTGAGCCCTTTCCCATTATCTTGCAAGTGCAAGGCCTGTGACTTGCCAAATGCCCATAATTTCGGCGCAAAAATTTCCCTTACAAAATATATTTATATCGATCATTTGGCATTAAATCGGCATCGTTATAACGTAAAAGAAACACTTAACTCTTTATAATTTTATATTGTAAATATATACTCAAACGCGTAATTATAAAGTCTGAAATCTTAAAATTAAAATATTTATTTGTTATAGTAGGCCTACATTGAACATAGTTAGCTGCCTTTTGAAAAAAACCCCATAGTCAACATCTATCATATGGCTTTGAATCAAGCATCAGCACCACATATTTGAATGTCAACAAAACAGACGTTTTTAGATCCCAATGCTTTTTAAATGGCAGATATTTTACGTTATTTCTCGTTTTCTGGTGAATTTCAAGCAATTTCAGTATTTTTCCCGCCATCTCGGAATAGAGACCTTTAATTTGAGCCCTCTCCCATCTTTCTACGACTTACCAGACGTTCACAATTTTGACGCAAAGAATCGCCTTACGAAATTAAATATATGATACAACTTTGTGGCACAGCTGTTTAATTTCAAAAGATGTAAACAAATTAAACCCCATGTTGTTTTAATGGGAAAAGTTTTATTCTGTTGCGAATTTATGGTAAAAAAATAAGAAAAATGAATAGTTTTCCCTCAAAATTCACGTCAAGACCTTTAAAATAAGACCCCTCCCATCCTTCTACGGCCATCCAGTCACTCACAATTTCTTTACAAAAATTTGACTTACGGAATTATATATATAGATACGCCAACACGAAATTTGTCTTATGAACTCCTCCGTCATTTCTTAACCGATTTTGATCATTGACGGCTCATTGGAAAGAGCGTGTCGCGTAGATTTGCAAACTGGCCTTACATTTTTGAAAAAGTCCCTTGGGCTCTGCCCCATTGGTTTTTAAAGTTCCCATGTTATCCTTATGAAGAACATAATTGTTTACATTTTGATCAGCTGGATAATTTAATTGCTGTTATTTTTTCATTTGTGTAAACATAACCCTCAAGACGGATCGTGTTAGCATGATTGTGTTTTAAATTTGTCGCCATTTGAATTATCGCTCTGCTAGAGTAGCGCACGATTCCGTGCGCTCGGATCCACTAGTTATATACTATTTGTACTGAACACATAAGAACAAAGATACGAAATAAAGAATAAAGTTTATTTTTTATATTTTAAAATAATATTTTTTATCGCTTTGGTAACTTTGGTCCAGGACTGATACTGTTACATTTAGATGAACAATTCCTTGGCTAAAAAATGTTTCCATTTATTAAAAAAAACGCCCCTCTTACATGTAAAAAGCGAAACCAGAGGTGTTTTATTTAATTAGGGGGTGGCCTTCAGTTTTTTACAAAGACTTGTAAACATTCTGGAAGTGCACAGCTCTACTAGACGAATACTCGATACAGGTAGTTTCCTACTAATACAAGTCGTACTCTATGTTCGGTATCTCGAAGAACACGTTGGGCTCGTCGTCGTAGGCCGCCTGGTTGTCGGCGTAGCGCTTCACCATCCTCGCGCTGTCGCTGTCGCCGTCGCTCGTCTTCGCCAGGTCGTCCTCCAAAGCTCTGCCGTCCAGGTTCGGGTACAGGGAGTACTCTCCGTTATAGTTATACAGACCATCAATCTTTGAATTATAACTATTATATCTCTCATTCAAGTTTGTTTTATGGTCCTGTTCGTGATTTTTTGCTTCGAACCCGAAGTAACTTGGCCTATTTTTCAAGTTGGTATGATCAGCCTTGTTGGCTCTGATGGACTCGGGTATTTTATAGAAGATCTTGTGATCGCGACCATCTTTGGGCAAATTATTTTTCGATGAATCGCCGTAATTGGATTTATAGCCTAAGAAAGGGTCGATGGGTGCGTTTTTAGCCGGATATGGTTTCAGATAATCGTGATTACTTTTGCCATAGTATCGGTCGAAATTTCGCACAGGTTTGACCTCAGAGGCTTGAAGAGAATTGATTTTACCCCGAGCGTAATCGTTTATTGTTTCCCCAGCGTTTTTCCAGAATCTTCCGAACCCTCTATGATTGTTATAACCACTGACAAGCTCTTTATTAAGTGAATGATCCTTTATTAGCGGATCCGATTCACTTGAACTAAAACCATTTGAAAAATCGTTCTCTTTCACATTTCCGTCTATGCCTGAAAAACTTTCTTCCTTATTTCTGTCTATTTTACTTTTACTGTATCTTCTTGTATATTTTTTCACCTTACTCTGGGATTCTCTAGCTTTCCCCACATCTTCACCGGCAGAATCCTCTTCGGAAGAGTAATCTTCACTTTTTTCTTTTTGCTTGTCGTATGAATCGGAATTCTCAATTTTGTCATCGTTCTTTTCCTCGTTCAGATCTTCTTTTAAACGCGGCCGATTAAATGCCTCCTTATTAAACGAGCTCTCTAGTGGCAATTTATCTTTATACTTCACACTGTTTTCCCCTTTCGACATTGATTCAGGATAATCCCCCGTGAATATAAAAGTACTGTCATCTTGAATTTTATTATAAAAACAGTTTTCATTTTCTTTTTCATAAAACACCAGCACATCGAGGAACTTTGCCATCGGGGGCGGAACTCTGTAGCACACAGAGTAGTTCTTCGCGGTCGTGCGGCTTCTCGGGCACTTCCCTAGCGTATTCCTCATGACATCCCGCTCAGGTAACTTTATCGGTTTTAATTCTATGCATCGGTCACAAGTTTCGTCGGTTTCATTTTCGTATCCTAGTTCTCGAGATATCTTCTTCGATATTCTCACTTTCCTTAGAACTTCGTCGACAAATTTATCTGCTAATTGGCCGTTAAGAAACATTTCGTACGGATCGTTGCTTCCATTTGTTTGGCTACCATAATTGCCAAGAAATTCAGATTTAATGGAAGAATCTGGTTGGGTGGGCGTCCTCGTTGGTTTTGACGAACATATTGTTTCGGTTGTCGAAGTACAAGTACTCATCGTTGCCTGGGTCGTTTTGTTCGCCGGGCATATACTGACATCAGAGTTAGCATTCCCACCTCCACTCAAGTTAGAATCATAATCATAATTGTATTCATCTTTTTCTGAAATTCCGTGGTTGCCATACGCGTTTTCATCGTTTTTCTTGAAGCTAGAATAGCTTTTTTTGTCGTGTTTTGAATCGACGTCATACAATTCATCATCCTTTTCATAATCCGGGTCGTTGTGGCGGTTAAAAAATCGTTTTCCCTTTGGCAACTTAGGATTACGTTTAACGTCTCTTTCTTCGGCGTCTCTTTCATTCCTTTTAATTTCTGTTTCTCCATCGCTTTCCAAAGCTACATCCGATTCATACTCATTGGGACCTTCATAAAAATCTGACCCACTTTGAAAATTAGATTTAGTTTTATCCTGCGATCCCGCTCCTTTATTGTTTCCTTCAATAGTATCTTTCTCTTTGTTTTTATTTATTTTATTTTGATCATTTTCGGCAAACTCTGTAAGAGTTTTCTTTAGGCTACCTAACAGCGTCAGCTTCTTCTTTTTCTTTATACTATAATCTGTTATTGGAAACAGGGTCACTTGATTTACCCAATCCCCATGCTCGATTTTAGATTTAATACCTTTTCTTCGATTGTCTCGAGAACCTTCGTCAATTTTCTTTTCAGTATCACCATTTTCATCTTTTAACGATGCTTGTGATTCCACGCTTCTTCCATTTAAGATATAATCCGATTCTTCTTTACTTTTTTTGTCAATCACATCAGTCGCTATCTCTCCGAGTTCTTCCTCGTCTGCCTCTTCGTCGTCGGGAGGATTATCGCCAGTGGCTTTACTAGTGACGGGTTCAACCGCAGAGCTTTCAACGCCCTTCTTTATGGCACTCAGATTCATGCGTTGCTCTTCATCATTTAACCGGAATTTTTCTATATTCTTTTTAGTGTTTATCACCTCCTTTTGAATCTTTCCGTGTTTTCTTTTTCTGTGTCCAGCCCTCTGATTGATGTTTGCGTGGTCGTCGCCATGAAGCTTCGAGCTATGCTTGTGAAACATCCTACCATCTTTATGATATAAAGGTTTCAAGACAACCTCCTTCTGTCCTGTAAGTTCGTCACTGTTTTTACTTACATAATTTTGTGATTTGAATCTCCTTCTATTTCCTCTTCTGTGACCATGAACTACAGAAACCAAATCAATATCTTCTGAGGTTATATTTGCAACATGTTTTATTTCACTCCGGTCAAAACTAGTGCTGCTATCACTAAAAGTGGAATGATGAGTTGGCCCTTTTGTTGATATTTTCTCCGTTGACGGTCTCTGTGATAGTGATGTCTGCGTTGTTGGATCAACTATTGGAATAGGTACCGGTCCAGGACCTAAAGCGGCTGAGATATTTTTAAGGTCAGAGGCCTTCGAGAAATAGAAATGAGCCGTTTCCCCATCACTGTCATGAGATTCCTCTTCCGCATGGCTCTCTAACGAATCTGTTTCTTTCCTATGTAATTTCGTTCTATGGTGATGCTTAGCTCGCATTCTCTGTTGTTTTGATATCCTCCTTGCCCCAGAATTCGCTTTTCGGTGTTGACCATCTCGTCTTTTCTCTTTTGAATCCTCATGATTTACAGAAGACTCTTCCTCGTCCTCACCAACAGACTCGTTACTTTTGGTTCGAACAGGAATATCTTTTGCATCTTTTATTATTGCATCCTTTTTCCTTTCAGTAATATTCCCGCTATATTCTTTTTTGGTCTCGTAATCGTCATTTTCGCTCTCGCCATTTTCTTCAGCGACAGCACTTCTAAATAGATCAGCATTTCTAATGTCTGTTGCGTCATTCAGCTCATGATACGCGTTGTCAATCTCTCCAAACGCTGTCAGAACAAAAGAAATCCAGTTTGATCATTTTTATTCACTTAAAACGCAAATATATAATGCTATTTAATTGCATCAGGTACCCAAATTATTTTCACAGTGTTCTGTTTTATACCTTTGAAATATATAGCATATATCTTAAAGACCATGTTTTTACAATATGTTTCTCGCAGGACATTGGTCAATTCCCCGTTCTTTCGATTATTGACCGTAAAAGGAATGTTGGAGAGATTTTTAAATTTTACATTAAACATTGCTGACAATTGATTAAGAATCAATTTAGTGCAATTCATTAGGTAACAATCGATGTACTCTAGCAAAATATGGAACTTTGAATTGAAAAATGTGAAAAATTGAAAACTTTTAAACCGTATATCTGGAAATAAAAAGTTTATACAGTTAAATATTACATCTGACACCGATATAATTAAATTTAGTCCATCAGTTTAAATGTTGCATTTGGTAAACCATACACTGTGCAAAATCAGGATTTTATTGAGGTCGGAAATCGTCAAAATTACGAATATAATGGAAATAAATACTTCCTTATCGGCATTGTTTTACTAGGAGCAGAAATTTTGAATTTTTAAGTGAAGGCCATGTGCAACAAGCAGATTAAACTGAAAGCATTTGCGAGAAAGCGAACTTCTTAGCCAACAGGAAAGGCAGATATGATCGAGCAAAGTTCATAAATCATAACGGTAGTTTTAAGGTGTTTATATTTCTATAATTTTCGCGAAGCAGATTTAAAACTCTACTGTATATCACTTTGTATTTGTTTTTTTTTTGTTTTTTATAAACAATAACTAACAAGTAGTCAAACTGCATTATTTGTGAGCCCTTACCTTGGTCCGAAAGCTCCAATCGCGCCTGATAACACTGAAGCGCGCCCTGAAAAGTTTCAAGCATGTCAGGGTTGTCCATATTGACTTAAAAAAGCATGGTAAAACCTTAAGTAAACTATTTTATACAATTTCATTTTCACTACTTTTACTACTTCTTGTGTAATCCTTTTATTATTACATTTATCAAAGCTAGTTAATTAGTTAGATTTAAAATGCTTATTTATCCATTTTTATAAGCTCGGCTGAGCTTCTCATTCATAGACTTCAACAGAGTTTAGCCTCTCATCACTTCCCTGTGGTCAGTGGCGCATTTAGGGGGGGGGGGATTATATGGCTGAAGCCTAGAGCAGAAAATTTTCAGGGGCGGCAGATTTTGAATTTTCAGGGGCGGGTTTTTTTTAATTTTAACTGAGGTGAATGTTTTACTTTAAATTTTTACAGAGTAATTAAAATCTCTTATATTGCGATGCTTGAAAGTTGCCTTTCAACCACAACTAAAAGAAAATTCTCACAAGAAGAAGGGCCCGCGATGTGGAGCGAATGTCTGTAAAAAGCATGACACTTAATTAACAGGGCAGCAAGCACAACAAACATTACTCGCGCCAACCGCGCCGTCTTCTGGTCCGACATGGCATGGCCACTAGGTTATTAACTAGGGTAAAAAATACCAATAAAATATTTTAAAAGATACAGTACTTTCACTGAAATTTTTGCGTATTTTCACAGGCACGCCAAACCAAAAAGTTCAAAGATGAACCAAAAAGGTGATTGCTATCAACTTGTCTTTCTTTACACGGCCATCTTGTTGTCGCATACAAGGATGTGGTTCCGTATCCACATCGCAGACAGAACCTTCAACTACGTTTACCATTATCTTGTTATGTGCACTAACCAATGCGCAATCTCCGTGGGCAGGGATAAAGAAAAATAAAAACGATGACCAGAACAATTTGGCGATTTGGTTGTTGAATCGCTTTTTGTTTTGTACTGAACTTGAGTAAATATTTAATCGGCATACATTTTAGTTTAATATATGTACAGAACGAACCCCGATTCGTGATATTGAACATACTTTCGTAATTTGCCGGTCAGTCGAAATGATTCGGCTCTATCCTCATTTTCGCGAATGTCAAGACAACCGTGCTCCCGTGCATGGCTCGTGCAGAGCGAACGTCAAGTCGAGGTACAATTTGAGAGAACATAATTTAGGGTAATATTATAAATAGTTTTCTGACTTAATTTTGTAAACACTTTTATTTTTCTCGTTATCTAAAAGTGTCATGACTTTCTTTTAAAAGAGCTACTGCCGAAGACTGTATCTGAAGTCTAGCGTTTGAAATGTTTAAGCAACCGATTAGACATAAAAACCACAAGTAGTGTGACAATCTAGAACCTCTTAGCAAGAGTCATACTTACTTGAACAAGCAGTATTTGGCATAATGATCTTGTTATAAATCCCATTAAAGAGTAATTATAGATTATTGGAACAAATGTTTATACCACTCGTTCTTCCAACAACACATACAATCTGAAAATATTTGGATTGTTAAATACTAACAGTAAACATCTACGATTACCTACTACTGAAATTTACGTGACGAATTTGTTTGAAATGACAGTGGTTTTGATAGGAGATAGCTTCATCAATTTGAATGGCTAATTGTTACTTGCAACTCATTTTTAACAGAAAAAAAATCGACCACAGTAATTGTGGTGTTTAAGTTTGAAATTTAATTTGACCAACTGGACTTTGTTTACCTTATCCAATCCCTCGATCTTCGATTGGTTCTAGATCAAAGTTTTAATATGAAACTTGTTCTTTCATAATTTTACTCAATGAGATTCGAATTTCCGATTTTCTTAGCTTCTTAACATCATCGAATGTCGTTATCCATGGACAATAAAAATTCCGCTAATGCACATTCTGATTAAAACGACCAATTATTACTGATAACCATGCTTATCACTTACGTCTGGAAAACCCTCTTCTTACTTAACCCTTTAACGGTAAAGACGGATTCATCAACACTTTAGTAGTATTTAATCTAATGAGAATATATTAAGCACTCGACAAACATATCACTTCAATTTTAAAATTTATATAGAAATATCAACTTTGTTTCTTAACCTCAGAAGGTTGTTTCCTAACAGTAAACATGTTTACAAAACAAAATAAAATTCAATCAGATGTTTTGGTTAAACTCGCACATTATTTTCCAGCAGCTGATGAACCCTAAAGATACTAAATTATTTACTTTTGATTTCCGCCAGGAAAAAAGCAAAAGACAGCAATCTAACCCGGCTGAACGCACCATGGAAACTCTCATCCTCGGCTGGTCTCGCCCTTCCCAGCGAGAGTGTGCTTGTGCCAAAAGGAAATAAATTTTAAAGACGGCAAAATTTATCAATGAGCTAATGGTTTGCCATGTCAGCCATGTTGGTGATGAAATAAACAAAAACAAATGTAATACCTTTTATTTAAATGGCAACCTTATGGCGCAAGTATACTCTCAACGGGACAGAGCAAACCAAGGTGAGTGCGAGAGTATCAATGGTGCTAACAAAAATTGGATTATTTTTATTTTTCTATGTGAAAACCCCCAAAAAGTCAATTTTTGGGGGTTTATCCCCCTTTACCCGAGGCTCCCTTCCAATGGTCCGATCGGGCTGGTTTTTGAGATCATCCGAATAATTACTACTTTACACGCCTGTGCCAAATTTCATTCCGATCGGACCATTTTTGCGAGCGCTATAGTGCTTAAAGACACATATATATACAAATTCGAACGAATGGTGTTTTTGGTATCTGGGGGCACCAAAATAAAAAATTATGATGGTCCCGCGCTTAAGTCTTACCATGAGACCTACGGTAATAGCTTCCTCCCTACAGGGGAAATTCGCTAAAATGCTTACTGGTGATGGGATGAACCTGTAAAATTTGAATTGAGTAAGACTCGTTCCAACAGGACTCTTAAGTTTCCTAAATAAAGTGGTCTTTTATTATTTATTTTATATTTTTCCAACTGTTTTACACTAAACTAATTTCAGTAAATTCAACAATACAACAAATTCACTTAAAAACTGTAAAATAACGTCAATTAGATTGGATTTTTCTTTACTCCTAAAATTCGTTTTAACCTTTTACAGTATTGACGTATTAGGATCTCCTATTCCTCAAAACCTCACAATACTGTATCACTAAGATGGGAAGATGCGAAAAGTCAGTAGGCTACCAAAGGTAAGGCACTGGCAACAAGAAACAAAGAACAGGTAATGTTATTGTTACTTACAAATTGACGTTCAAATTTTATGTTGCGGGAATGTAAATTAATCTAGTACGCAACCTATACGTTACATAAAAACAACGATGACTCAACACTTAAAAACACTCGTTTTGTTATTATTGTGAAAGCCCGAAACTTCGAACTAACAAAAAAGGATGAAATGCCTCAAGAGCCTCTTTAGTCCTACACTAATGAGTTTTAGACGAACTACTCTCATTCATACTCTGAAAATTATTATAAAAAATTAGAAATACTGCGTAGTAAAAACCCGTCACTACCGACTTTTACAATCAATTAATTTTAGCTTAAGGTGAATTAAGGTGAAGAATCGAATAGATAAGCTACTATTCGATTCTTCAACCAAACGTCTGGAATGTCCATGTAATAGACTTGCTTTCAAGCAATTTTACATATTATACTGTTTTGTAGAGAGAAATTACAGAGGTTTTCAATTATTTTTGGTTCGTGTCATGACTCTCTTATTCTTACCTTTGTCATTGAGATTTAAATAGTATTGCCAACACCTGGTGATACTTTACCGTAAACCATGTAATTAATCACACAAATATAACCGTTAACTGTTAATTATTCAACTCTCCCCTCATATAGTGTTTGATCCTTTGTATATCACAGCAAAAAATCAAAGGAAGATGCGACCCTTAATTAATTGTCACATCTTCAAGTCCAATTAACCATTTTATCATCCCTTTAAATTTTGTTTTGCTTGATTGACTTTTCTGCAAACCCAATCAGCCAATCACTTGATTTTCATTGCATATCTTCATTTCCCAATTTTGCAACACATCCGCAACATGACCAATTATCTCGTGTAAACTTCCCCTTGACCTTGCACGGTTGCACCGATTGTTGCACTTATACCGCCGTTGCACCGCGCGCTCCCCAGTGCAGACTGCGAGTACAGTTGCTTTCACTGAGGACGTAACCCTCGCCCCTCCCTCCCTCTTATCACTCTCTCTCCTCAGTCGCGCTCAGTGCTGTGAGTGGACGTGAGCTCGCCCGTTACCAGTTACCGTCACCGCTTACCACACTCGCTACCGACACTTCCTGGTAGCGCCGAGCATCACACAGTAAGTCACTTATGCACCGAGTTTCATTTAAAATTTTTAGGATTTTTTTTTAATCCGTGAAGAGGATTATGTGAAGGGATGGAATATGTTGTAGTGATGTTTCATATGTTATATCAAAGGATTCATAGGATGGTGGTGGGATTCATTTACAAAATGTTTTAATAGGGATATGGGTTGAAAATCGAGCTGATCATATTGTTACCCAGTCGAAGATATTGCATACTTAAATGTGGAGCATTAGTGTGATGGCGCATCCGACTACAATTTTAGTTAAGAAAAAGTAAATAAATTTTTTACTTTAGGACCAGTTTTAATTTAAAAATTTGTATTTTCTCAGAACTATTTAATGTTACAAGAATTAAATATATACTCAAATTTAATCTCTCCTACTTCTTAGTGTTTTCAAAAATTAAGTATATTTAAAGTTAAATTTGTTTTATACAATTATAAATTAAAAATACGATTTATTGATCGTATTTTTTAACTTATTGTTTCCACATGCAAGTTGAAGTGGAGGGGAGTGAAAGGGGCCGAAGTGGAAGGGGGTTGCAGGGTGGGGGCAGGACTGGAATGATTGCTTTACAACCTGTATTAGTTTATGTAATTGAAAATTCATATATGGTGAACATGCAGTGGTTGTTTACTTCAAGCTAATAATAGTTCTTTATAATAAAAAATAATTTATTTTATTTTGTTAATAGGTACCTGGTGGTTCAAATTATTTTTCTAGTTATTTTCTGTAGTAATTTTAATCATTCTTCAAATAGCTATTTATCAAATACTAATATACTTTAAATTTCTTCTGCAACAATTCGAAGATTGCGAACTAAGCCCGACCGATCGTTTAGTTACTTTCCCCGTAAAATCTAAAGGCTTAGGCATAAAAACAACTGACTTTATTTCGTGCAGACTAAGCCAAAATTTTATGCTGGCGGTGAGCTAAAAAGACTTTTTAATAAAGTATAATTACAAGATAACCTCATCAGAGTGACTTAAACCCATGAGCGGCTCAACTGAGAAAATTAAGGGCAGAGAGTGACACTCTAGATGTAAAGCCTAGAGATTTAGATTTACATTTCAATTAATGGACTATCGTTACGTAATTTAGACTAAGCTGGACTCAGTTTCTTTAAGCTATTAATTTTAAAAAAATACAAATTACAATACATTTTATTAGTTTCAAAATCAAATCACTGTGTTGATTAAACCAGCCAAATTTTTCAAGTAAATAAAAGATTATGAAAAAGAATACAGATAAAATAAGTCACATATTTACTGATGCTTTTATTTTATGACTTAAAACTTGTCAAATGAAAATAGTCGTTTCCAGAATGACATTTTAGTTTGACAAATTACCCTGCTAATGCTATAATATTTTAATTATCTCATAATCTCTTCAAAATCTCCCATAAGGAGTCTTAACGCTAAAATAAAACTCACGGAACTTAACTAATGGAGCTCACCACCACTAACTAATATGACCGATAATATAAAGAGTCCACCGATCGGAGGATTAAAAAACTGGTGGTTTGTCGTTACTACCAGATACAGTTTCTACAGATCGCCAAATATTAACAAAACCACAGTATCAAATAGATCAGAACTTAGGCAATTTATATAAGACATAGTAGTGAAGGGAGGCAAAGGCTATTTAACTGGATTTACTTTAAATAATTTTAGCCGATTCTCACTAACCCGAACTTAAATAATAGCTCGAAATCTTCGATACCTCGAATTATTTTCAATCCGCCTGGAAAATATGTATAAGAAAACAAAACATTATACAAATAATGTTACGTTATATTTTACCTCTATAAGTCGAAGAGACGCCATCATAAACTCTATACCTCGAATTTCAGTAGACAAGACGAATTCAACGCACTTTTTACCTCCAACGAAGTTAACCTCTAAATATCGAAGTTTTCTCAATGGACCTCTGAAAGTCTAAATTCCGGCGTACATGACACAATGTAACAATGAAACATATCTGTCCAGTGTCACCATCATTAGCTCAAATTTTCATTTAGTTTCCCTTTATATCTAGAATTTAGCTTAAATTACCTCTGTAAGTCGAATAAAATTAAGAATCACCTCTATAACTTCAACTATAATTAAGTCAAAACTAAACTCGATGAAAAGTCGTAGTTCCGTGGAATTTCGAGTGAGCGAGAGTCGACTATAATAATTAGGCTAAGTATCTTAAGCCTTTTTACTGGCTCGATTATTTACATTGTATGTCCGAGTATCCACTTTACTTTCCAATGGAATGTCCGGGAAGTCCTGTATTGCGTAAGGAAGTTCTGTATCGCCATGCTATGCTCACTTGATGGTTACATTGAGACCTCCGTGGTGACTGGCGTGTGACATGACGCAGGCAGCGCCTTGTGCTGAGGAATGTCACCGTTGATATCGAGGTTTCCAATCAGATTCTTCGCATTATTAAAAATACTGGACCTACAACCTGTACATATTTTCTTTATTTTTATTCATTTCTAACGGTAGAATATTATTATTAACATTTCAGGAGAGAGAAGTGGTTTTATCTTCATGCGTTTATCAATAATTAATAAAAATCAGTTTTGCCCATTTACTTTTACAGCAAGGTTCGTCATACGATCTGTAATATCTTAAATTCGAGTAGTACTGATAAGATAAAGCCTAAAGTTCGCAAATTTTTATTCATGATTTAAAGCTTACACCAACAATATACTGTATATAAGTAAACGATAGTATAAGGAAAATTGTTTTAAATATTTTATTTTATTTTACTTGAACAATTATGTAATAGAATAACGGCCGCGCTGGTTACTTCAGTGAAACCACTCATTCAAGTCTCCAGCGTTTACACTGAAAATACTAGTCCATTTCTTATTAATGTAGTATATTAGGCTTTGGTATGTTTAATGCCTTAAGAAAATTGTTCATTAAGGAAGTAAAAACTGTCCTCTTTTTTACTTACTGTCCACCCTTCACATTGTAGGAAGACCTAACCCAGAACCAGCAGAATGCTTAATTCTTCCATTCTGATTAACGAATAAGGCACAATAACCAACACAATAAAGGAAAAATATAGTTGTTAAATTCCTCTAACAACCATAAATTAAAAATTGACTTCCCTTTAAAAGGTTGGTTCATAAACAAATAATTTCATTCGAAATAACATCGTCCTTTTAAAATGTTATTTATATGTACTTTCGTACATATAAAAAAATATAAAACAAAAAACATACATAAACCAAAACATATTTATGCATATATTTTTACCTCTCTTGGAGAGAGTCTGTGCCTGTAGAACGAATAATTTCAATGCTATATTTACAAACAGGCATAAAAAGGAGCTTTATTTTTCATCAGTACTTTATTTTACTACGAAAAAAATTAATTACACCGTTCGAATATCAATCATTCTTGTGATTTTCATTTGATCTTGACACAGAATGTAAACCGCTCATTGTTACTTGGAAAAGGTTTTAAGCCGAGTTTGACTAACATAAAAAATCCTTGGGAACTCGGCTCGACGTCACGCACTCATGCATTCTTCTCCGACCTTCCAGTCAGTCTTGTGCTAATCACACCTTGATTTTCCCCGCCTTATCCCTGTGAAACCTTACACCGGATAATTACACTCCACCATGTGCCATAGAACAACCAATTAAACCTCTCGATATACACGCAACGTACACATCTTGCAAAATTTTAGGAAATCATTTAAGAAAATATTGAGCTCTTAAAGAGCAGTTTTAGGAAGCGTCCTGGTTCAGTGGTTAGAACATGGGATTTCTGAATCGATGGCCCAGGTACAAATGTCGCTGTTCACCAATGGCTACTGTTTATCTGATAATATTGTGACCCACTTAGCCTAGCCCGAAGCATTGCACGAAAACGGTTCAGACCTGGGTTTAACTCCTAGGATGTGAAGGGAGGACAGTAGTTTTTAATTCTTTAATTGAAACTTATGCTCAAGCAAAAACCATATGCGAAAGAATTTTCGTATGTTAATGAGAAATATACCAATAACAATCTGATACATGCTTATTTATAAAACAGCAAAAATAACGATCCTTGACATAATTAGTTAAAATAAAGGAATCCTATTAGTTAAGCATTTTCAAGATTTCCTATTCAATATTAATATTATTTAGCATTGAACTCAACATAAGTTGAAATAAGGTATAACATTTTTAAAATTAATTGATTGAGAGACTGTGCGTGCATCAAGAAGTGTATGTAAGCTACAATAATCTATTCCAGTAATGTTTAGACATTCATGCCTTTTTTATGTTGAAAATGTACTCCGAAATGATGTATTTTAAATATGTATTAAAACTTCATACTCTAAACAAACATTACATGTTAGTTAAATATTGGTTTAAAAGATTCTAATAATTAAATGTTTGTTTAATTCCATATGTCACAAAACTTCTGTACTTCATATTTTACTATTGGCGGAATCCGTTTAACTTTCCATGCCACGTATCCGGCGGATTAATATTCAGCGTCAATCAGTTTTTGTCACATTTGCCATGTTTGCCACCGCCCGGCCGTGTGCCACATTGTCAAGGCTATGCCGCCAGTTTACTCGGATTTCCTTGTAAATTTCTGTGTAAAACACAAACAGGCGATAAAATCATCTAAGCGTTTTAGACCTTGTGGGCTTTTTGGGCTTATCTGAATCGCTGACTCACGAATACACGATTTCATGTTGCTAACTGTCCCACAAGTAAGGTAATCCTTGCCTATTCAAACACGTGTCTGCTGCCAATCGGGATTGAATTTTCGGCCCTCCCTTGTGCATGGAATCATGAAGGACTTCTGTTTAATCTTTTTTTACAAATCCTTTACAGTGTAGAAATTAAATTACAATTAGGAAAGTTACAAATTATACCACAAATAAGGTAATCCTCGCCTATTCAAACACGTGTCTGCTGCCCATCGGGATTGAATTTTGGACTCGCCCTTGTGTATGAAATCGTGAAACACTTCTATTTAACATTTTTTAGAAGTTCTTTACAGTAACAAAATTAAATTGCAAATGAGGAAAGTATAAACGAGGAATAGCTGCTAAACTTTGGTAAACCAAAAAGTAGAGCAGCTTAAAAACTATTACCAACAACATTAACTCTAAATAACCAACCAATAGTAATAATAAAGGAAATAATGTAAAAATAAAAATTTTGTTTGAATTAAAATTATACCATACATGTTTGATTTTTTTTTAATTTTGTGTAATAGAATTCTAAAATTGTAAACATGAGCTAAAAACAGGCTTTTCAATGAAACCCTATTATTTTCTGGTAATTCGTTAGTTTAACACATTGAAAACACTTTTTTTAGAATATTTTATTCGTGTTCTCTGCTTCATCATATAATGTTACGAACAAATTATTGATTAATTGATTGATATTCCAATTACAAGTTTCCAACACTAGATAAGTGTCTAAGTCTAAATAGAACTCACAACGAAAATATTCCAACAAAGAAAATTAAATCCAAGCACTATAGGCGTCGATATAGCTGCATTAAAGGTACAATGTCACATTGTGTCACATTGTTGCATTGTGGAGAACCACTAAACCATTTCGATCCAACCTGAGCGTAAATCTCAATTTAAAATTCCTTTCGTTACAAAATTGATCTCTTTTACAATTCTCATTTTATATTGTGCAATAATTTATGCTTTATTTCATAACACAATCTAATACTGCCACGAACTCTTAAAACAACTCTTACTTTTCATGTAAGACACACTTCTATACAGTACATAGAAAATTAAGGAATACTAAAGATGCTAAAGGAAGAATGCGAAAGATGTAATCATTATAGTAGTTTTCCCAAAAATTTATACGAAATTTAGGAAAATTTTTAATTTAAAGAAAGTTACTTTATTTCAAATGCAAATTATTACGGTGCTTTATTGTTTTTATTATACCTATATAACAGATCAAAATAATGTTCGAGTCTTTCATTAACTGTCTAACATGTTTGAAATAGGTACATATACTTCTTCATAATCAAATAACAGTGATATATTGCTTGTTATATACACTGTACTTTCTAATAGACTCGGTACCGATAGTTACTGTCGAAACTGACGGGAACCTTGGCCCGTGTAATGTGGCCATCAGTATGCTCGGCCGGCGGCCGCACTGACGCCGCGCGGTGTCGCAAATACCGCCTCCGTCACGAGCGACAGTTCCGAGGCGAACATCTCAAATAATCCATTAGTTCGGCTTATGTTTCGAAATTTGATCCACTTCTAATGCTTTCATTATGTAACAATGACACGTGTCAGAGTGTTCAACGGGTCTTGTTAAAAATGTATCACATCAATATTATTTGAATTAATTTTGTCTAATATCGCTTATAGTACATGGATTACAAGGACCATCGCTGATGAGTTTTCGGGCGTATTTAAGTCCCGGGATTCAAGTGGTTTAGACACTTCCCAAGCAGAAATGGCAGACTTAACAAAATGGTTTTGAACAACGTCTTATTTTTAACACCCGACAAACGTAACACCTCCACTTGAAGCTTAACAACAATCAACAAAATGACGAAAATCCTTCCACCACAAATCTTTAGTTTGCATTATTGTGAAATGTTTTAGGTAGCGCTTTTGAACTCTCGGTTAGGTGGCATTTGCTCACACAGCATCTTCTAAAACGTGCCAGTTAACCACTATTAGCTAACCGCATTCTAAAACTAACTTGTAGTTGAGACTAACTGTGAACTTCTGTCGTGGTTATTACGAATCCTTATTTCACTATGGAATGCAAGTTTAAGGTGCATCTTCTTAACTGGAGAGACTATTGAGGCAGCAGAAAAAATGAAAGGACGATTTTACAGTCTATGCCCTTAACATCGTTTTAAGAAAATATTTAGGTAAAGTTGAATCATGACTTTGCAATCTATATTCAAGAAGTTTATCTATTTTTCTTTAAAAACAAAGTCCAATTCCATTAATTAATGAACATTCACTATCCTAATAATACTGGGCATGGCAATATTTTATCTTTTCCCTCTTCCAGGACATCAGTCAATTAAAAAGTCCATATTGCAAGGGTATTTGATTGTCCAATGGATTGCCGATTCATATAAAACATCCAACAACCGTAACACTATTAAACAAAATTTCTTAAAGATCTAGGTTTTTATTTGATTGTAGAATTTCTATAATCATAGCTAGGACTATATTTCATAATCAGAACAAAACTGTATTGTTTTAAGGTAAATGTGATTGTAGACTATTAATCTTTTGCTATCCTTCTAGAATTTATTATCCTTTGCTTAGGTGTGTTAGCTTTCTTGGATAAATTGTATCAAATTTGTGTTATTTGCCGTGTCGGTTCGTTATAATTGTTACATAGCTCTGTAAATAAATGAGTTACTAAGTAAAGAACTATTAACTATTGACTAAGTAATACCATTTTACTAAATATTTACTTTAATAAATTTAATAAATATCATTTTAATAAATATCAACTTTTTCAACTTAGCTATTTTTAGTTTATTTATTAGTATATTCTTCACTGAGATGTGAAAAGACATACTGAACCTACACAAAACATGCCAAATACGTTTGCTTTAAGTCTTTAGCCACTGGGGCACAAATTATCAGCGTTTGTAGCAATTTTGTAGCGTTTGCTTTTATCTATTACGAGAGATTTTGATGACAAACAGGTGAATTCTTAAAAACAGTTGTTTAAGAATAACTTTCAGTCAAATAAATAAAAAAAATATCTCATTTAAAATATAAAAATATTGAAAAATCATAGAAAACATTGTCAAACATACACAAGAAGTACAACTGTTGAGTAATGGTTTTTTAAATCAATTTCATTTTTATAGAAATTATACCCCTTTTTTTAGAACCCCTTTTTAGAAAACAAACTCTGCCTATATTATTAATTATTAAGCGTTTACTATTATTTTCATTGCAATAAATTCTTAACATGCATAAAAGACGATTATTCTTTGTTTAATAAAAATAGGTAGCAGAAAAAGGGCTAGTTTGTTTTCTATCTCCCTCCACTATCATGACAAATCAGCTTAACCATTCAAATTCTCTGTATAATCTTTCATTTTGTATTAAATTTACCTTTGTATATCATTTCTTTTATTGCGTGTAATAGACGAGAATGTGACGAGAATTACAGCTAAGGCGATGAGGCAGTTAGGAAAGTAGTAAAGTAGGGGATGAGTGGATCGACTACCAAGTTATTCGACTGTCTATTGTTATTGAACAATATGTAGTTTTCTATTTCAATTTTCAATTCCATAACTTGTATTTCTGACGCAAACATCTGGCATTCAAGATCCCAGTGACGCCTATGACAACATTAGCATTGGCAACACTGATTACCCGGGTACAGTGACAGTTTATGCAGAGTTGTGTCACTCATCAGCTGATTATGTCCAACAGCTGATTGTCACCCAGCGAGTTAATATCTGGCACCCAACGATGATTGTCAAGTCCCATTCTAGCGTCATCGCCATAATAGCTTTCACTTTCATAACCTCACTTCCCATTTCACTTTCAATCATTGGCTTTGCTAATGTGTTACTCAAACTTGTCATCGTTTAAATTAATTTGTTCTCTTTACAGTCAAGGATTGTTAACTTTTTTATTATTATTACCAATTATATCTCCATGTACAAGCTTCATGTACTGTTTTTTTAATGAATATCAAATTCGATGATTAACCACATTTTCACCCCTATGTTATGACTCCCATTGATGAGAAAAACTATGAAATTCCATTACAATTATATTAGTCTTTAGCCAGAGAATTTCATATTACTTAAGGTCAAAGAAAATATATCAGAACAGAGAAAGAATAAAATCGTTTTTAACATAATACGAATTAAATTTTATTAACATTCAGTATTGAATATAATTAAATTTCAACCGATTTTTCGGTTAAATTTCAACCGATATCAATTCCTTTAAGAGAAATCCTGGTCATAGTCACTTCAGTAAAACCACTCATTAAAGTCTCCAAGTACATAAATGTAACTTCCGCACTATCCAGTATTTTAACCCTAGTTTTATTATTAAATTTATAGGTGTGAGCTTTATTTTAATAATGGATTTATTCTTCATCAGGAGATTGAAATCTTTTTAGGCATCGATTTCATAATGTCAGATTTTAATAATAATTATTTTTTTCATTTAACAAATAATTATGATATAAATACATAATCATCACACTGGAAATGTTCCATATGTTTCCTGTTGTTCCATCCATGCAGGAAACCATAATCGCTACAACCGGTTGCTGGACTGATGACAGATAACATTGTGTAACAGTAATGGAGTTGTTGAAATAATCACTAATAATATCGCTCCGCCACATCAAATATCTCTCAATCTTAATGCGGTCTTAAAACTACTTTTTCCCACTCTGCAGATTATAACTTACTTAGATATTTTCTTACGTAAACGTTTTATAGTTTCCTTTAGGTGGCAACAATCTTACTATACAATGTTAATTTTTTTTATTAGAGTTTTCTACATTCTTTATTTAAATGAGTTTACATACTATACGTAGTTTAGTACCGATTGAAAAATTATGATCACTAGTATGGTGATTTATTTGCAATATAGAAACTTCAAAATCACATCTTCTATTATTAAAGTAAGGTTACACTTATATGTGTATACGTACTAATTTTTATGCAATTTCCATTACTTGTTTACGTAATAAATTATAGCTAATTTTATTTTTGTTCAAGTTTTTTTTGAATTAGAAAACAACTTTATAGCTATGCTTCTCTTTTTAATTACTTTCTTTATGGTTAAGAAAGTCTATTTTTAAATAGTTTAAGGGTTGGAGATGGCAAAAAGATTCGAATTATTTGATTTTAACTAAGCAAACCAAGACCAAGAGCATCAAACTTCTTCCTCTAGTAAAAACGAAAGTTGCACAATTTGTTCAGATTGCCAAACCATGCGTGACGTTCCCGTAAACTTCCAGAGGCTCATTACCCTGACAGTTTTACAAACGACCTTATCACGGAGCGAACGGTCAGATCAGTGATAAGACTCAGTGCCTCAGTGACCTCAAGGTCGAGCTGGAGCCTCCAGTTGCCCAAGACTCCAGAGGATGTTCTCCGGGTTACTCAACTTCTCCCACCCCCTCCCTCCCTCCCCCACCTGACGCAACGTATGGTAATGCGACCACAAACGTTCCAAAATCTCGGCTTGCTAACATTGAACCAATTTATCAAACTGAAATATCCCACGGTTAGTTTTTAGCTCGGCATTTTCTACTAGTGTTCTCACGTAGATACGGCCATAGAAGATGTACGCTTTTCCTTTTTTTGTTCCTAATTGACAAAAAGTCTAAATTTATTCTTGGTTTACAAACTCATCTGTTCATGTATTCGAGTAAAAACAATGACCAAATTTCTCATTCGAAAAGGTATTTTATTTAAAAAAAAAACCGGTTGTCAAAGCGCTAGTACACAAGAATTAATTTTTTTCTGGAATTATAATAAATAATCTCTAAAAGAGGAATAATTAACTCTCAAAACTTGAGCGAAAATGTCTTCAAATGTTATAAAACTAACAAAAATAAGGAAATGATGTACCTTTACAAATTATGAATAGAATAGGTAAAACTTTAACAAAATAATACAGATTTCACTAAAGTTCAATATTATTTTAAAGGAGTCTAAACGAAGAATGATAATTACTTCCTATCATCAGATCTGTAGACCTAAGTTTGACGGCATACCTTATGAATCCAAAATATTTAAGAAGAAATATTTGGGACCATACCATACTGTAGAATTTCTTTTTCAAAGTGGTAGAAAGCTAATCTTTTCCCAATTTCTAAATGATTTTCTATCACGTGAAGTTTCACTATCAAGCTGGTGATCGTAAATATCATTGTGAGGGGTGAAAATTCAGAAAGTCTCCTTGAATTCTCAAAATCCTGCACATCTAACTATTACAAAAATATTTGATTGCACATTATTTCATTAATTACAGAGATACCTATCAACATTCCTCAATTAAAACCTACACAACATAATCATCGTCATTCAGCGTCGTCATTGAGAGTTGTAATGTGCGGTCTAGAGGTGTAATAGCAATGACAGTCTCTTGTCATTGAGGCTGCAAGAGGTCACGAGGGGTCAAAGGTTCTTTGAGGTTGTGTTGGACAGATGTCATTCTGCCTTAACCACAGACATCGGCACTGGACAATGATGTTGCGCCATGGTATCGGCAAAGTCAATTACTACCAAAGTTGAGTTAACGTTAACCTGCAAATAACGCCGAAGAAGGGAAGAATTTTACAGGACATAAAGATACTGCGGTCAGGTGAAAGTATGGTGAAATTACTATTAGTTTATATAATGGCTAACTTGGTGTTGAAACTTTGCATTTAGGTGTTTTTATATTATTCCCTATCACATAATATTTATTTTCTGATGAAAAAGTCTTCAAACTTAATGATTTAATAGCAATTTCCCTGTGAACATTTGACTTGACATACATTCCAGAAATTGGCCAATAAACCTTCCCTACAGCTAGAAGTTCCAATGTGATTTTACAAACATCCCTGAAAATAGCACAGACCGGTGTGAGCGGCCTTGAATAAGACAAACAGTTGTACCTTCGATCTCCCCAGGGGTTTACACGGTTGCTTTTCAATTAAGACATTTTTTGTGATTAATATGCGCCTACCTATCAACAAGATGGCACCGAAGCAACTCGAAATGTCGACACCCAGTTATCCTTCTGGGTGTTGTGGGACCTTCACCGAACTTTCCACTGAGCCACCCAGGTGATCGACCAAACCATGGCACAATCACCCGAGGAATTCACGATCAAGGTGGAACATATTGTTTTGTTTTCCAGCAGGAAATATCGCGATGAAGCTATTTTCTCAGCGTATTCAATACCAAAACAGGGTAGAAAACCATAAGAGTAAATTGAAAGACCTAAGTTTACAGTCATTGACTATTTATTTATGTACTACGGCTATAAATTTATTTTAATGTGTGTATTATTCTAATAGAGTTGTTAAACTTACTAAACGTAACCAGACTCTTAACAACTGATTTACTTCTCTCTACAGACTCACCAAAGGCTGAATTACACTATAAACATGTAATGTCACTGGTGTGCCTGAACTTTTGTTTGAAAATTCTTCTCTTATCTCCTTTGCCAAGAGACTCTTTGTTAAATTTCCCTCTTGTTAAAAATATCGACTAATTCTATTTGAAGCAGCTGATTAACATAGAATGTATACACTGTCAATAGCTCTAGATTGAGTTGGATTTTGTTTACTGAATTAGGATGCAACAAAACAGATAAAACAATAGCGCAGGGTGAAAATGTTTTGTGTAAAAGAGCACCTGTACTTGGAGTTAAATGTTAGCCGGCGTTATTTTGTGATCGCAAAAAATATGGGAGGATTTGATTGATGATATAAACCAGTCTCTATTACAGTGGCTCAACACAGATTTGCCACCCCTTTCCCCCAGCTCCTATGTTTATCCTGTGATGAAGCGCTGGGTTCAATGAGACAGAATACTCCTACCCCTTGTAGGAATCGTAAGCATTCATATTAATAATGTTGCAGGGTCGAAGTATTGAATATTAAATTAATGGGATGTAGGGAAATATTATAGTTACAATCAGAATGATGAGATCTAAAGTAATAAGAGATATATAGACAAGATTTTATAACGGCGAGACGTAGAGTGGATGGATACAGCGGGGAAGGACGAAGAGTTGTAGGAAGTCGCAGTCACTGGTTTGTGGGTGAAAACGAAAGTGAGCCGCAGTTGACGCAAGTGTGGCCTGGTTCTGGAGCCGCCGCGCCGCCTTGACATTTGTGCCACCGTCTCACCTAGACCGGAGTGACGTCCACACGAGCCGGCGTCAATAACCGTGTGAACCTCTAGTGAGCATACTGTCATTTAACTGGATACACCTCGAATGGACCAAACGTAGTGCAAATAACTGATGCGCACCTCTAGTGAGCATACTGTCATTAACTGGATACACTCGAATGGGCCAGACGTAGTGAAAATAACCGGTGTCAATAACCCGTGAGCGCCTTTTGTGACCAGCGTCCTTGTGATAAATAATTTTCGACAGTATCAAGCCAGTAAATTCAAGCAATCACCAGTAAACATGATTTGAGGGTTTAACTCAAACCCTCAAATTATGTTCGTTTTTTTGTACTGGAGATAAATGGAGCCATTAAGTAATCTTGACTGTACTGGTGGTGACAAGTGCATGTGTCAGTTCAAATTTTAGCCACTACTGCCAACAATTTCTCCTATTGATGGAGGTTGCTAGGACTGTAAAAACAGTTAACTACCAAATTACGTGTGGTTCAGAACCTACCGAAAATTGACCACTCAGACAGTGCATTATAGGGCTATTTTAAAGTATCAAAAGAAGAGAAATCCGTTCCAACATCTCCAAACTAACCAAAGAGCCCAATTTTATTTTGTTACCTTTATCACTACAAATCTTCCTTAAAAATCCATAGTTATAAACTATTTATTTCCTATGTAATTTTATTTCATCTTTTTTCATCACGTGACACCTCACATTATAGATGTTGTAAAACTCCTTCATCCATGATCAGTTTTGTAAATGTTTCAGGTTTTTATGTTATCTTCGCATAAAATATCTTAACTCAACCAACAACGTAACTGTTAATTAATCTTAACGGTTTATTCGTCTTCATTGATTTAAACGTTTCTTGGTAAGTAGAAATAATGTTTTTATCACTCTGTATACGAAAATAGGCTGTTACCGTACAGCTGAGATCTACGAAAATCCTCGATTTCCTTACATCAAAACAAATAATGATCAGCTGATTTTTCAGTACCCAAACATTGCATTCCCGTGCCCAAACAAACTTTTCTCGTACCCAAACAAAAGTTTGCCGTGCCCAAACAAACGAAGTTTCTATTTTTCAGTTCAACCAGCTGACTCTAAACTAAAATAGACAGTTCAGTGTTTGCTTACAGAAAAATGACTAAATTATGAAATGATGGATGATTTGTTATAAGTTTGGTTACTTATTTGCATCGTGATGAAAAGTATTGTTCACAACTCGTCACAAAGGTCCTATTTAGGTGTATGGCCTACTTTCGTGACTAGCAGTGAAATATACTGAAAATAAAGGCTTATTCCTAGTACATTTATTTTCGTTTCGTTTACAGCTTCCTATAAATGTAAAGTTCTTAGTTTTTATTTATTGATTTAATTAATATAATTTATGAACAAGAATTAAAATATCATTAAAACGCTTTGACCTTGAATGTGTAGCTGTTACAGAAAAAGTAAACTGACAAAACAAGATTTCTGTACTTAAGGGGAGTCTCTACTAAAAACGCTAAAATCGTTATTAAAGGTATTTTTAAGTACTGTATATAGCCAAGTATTATACTTCAGATGGACCTAAAACCACCATTCCCAATGTCATTAATAAAAAAAATTTTATAGGGCTTAAAATTCGCTTTTACCGATTTTTTCAAGGGTTTTTTAAAATCGTTATTCCAAGAAAAGTATTGGACCTACACAATTTTCAAAGATATCATTTTGTTCAGCATTACATTTACTTAAAAATCACGTATTTTTAGTTATGTAAACACAAAATTACTATTTTTAATTTTCCTTCAAACTTTGTACTTTTTTCATTTTTTTTTGTAAAATTTAAGATTTTCTAATTTTTTATCCAATGATCCAAACTTATTCAAAATCCGTGATTATTTAGATAATTTATCTTAGATAACCCAAAAAACATTTGAAGACTGTAGCCTCAGTACTTTTTTTTGGAATATCAAAAGTTATATGCTAGATGCAGTCAAAATGCTAATGCTACTTTCGGTAACTGCGGGTTTTCTAAAAAGGTGTTTCATGGAAATATATGCCAAAATATAGCAAAAAAATATATTTATTGATACATTTACAATTTATATAGTTGTTACATATTAAATATGACACAGTAACAATATAAGTGTCAAAATAATTTTTTTACATGAAAAAAATACGAAAACAGCGAATTTTGTTTTTCTGCATAGCAACGTATAATATGAATTTTATGGCATAATAAAGTTGATAAAAACTATGATATGTGTTTTTTTGTATTCAGGAATAAACAAGTAAAAATTAAGGTGAAAAAATTGAAATTTTCAAGATTTTTGGCCATTTTCAGTAGAGACTCCCCTTAAGATGGTTGACGGCAATGAAATTGATAAAACTTCAATTATCTCCCTAAATTATGTTTTCGAAACGTTAGAACTTTCAATATGGAATCCTTTACTAGTCAGAGCTAACCTAGGTACTATCACACACGTTTGAGTCTTGAATAATTTCTAACCAAACGATCCTCTATATATAAATTGTCTCAAAATTGTTTGGGACAAACATGTCTTGATTTAATCAGTGTTGAAATTTATTGCGGTTACTTAATATCCTGTAGGGTTCACCTATACATAAGTTAAAACTACACACAGTTTACACACCTTCCATACAAGTTTATTTTTACTGATATTTTGCTCTGATGGTGTGTAAACCCATAGTATGTCGCTGTGACTTTGATAAATATTTATGAAATTCATATCCTTTTGAATATTTACTGCCACTAATATGTATGTACATATAGGTCGATAACTAATGACCTCAACAAAATCTCATTTCTCAAATATTTCTGACAAATTATCACTTTCTCTGTTAAGGCTCACCTTGACTTATTTTGGTTATTTATTTCACCAAGAACTCATTCCAACAAATTTGCAATCTCAGATTGGTTAATTTAACCGTACAGGATTTTCCTGTTTGAATAATCTTGTGGTTTTCAAACCAAGAACTTTTCCTTTAGTCGTTTTCATTTGTTATGTCATGTACTCTGTGTCCTCTGAGCATTGAGTTTCCGAATATATTCATGAATACAGTATGTAAAGAGTAAAAACAAACAAAAAGGATTTTTTAACTACGGAACTGGATTGTAGTATTCGGTTTCTTGTTAACGAAATTGAATAGCCTTTATACGAAGTTGCTAACAAAATCTATCTCTGTTAGACATTATGTTTTATAGCTTATTTTTTCCAGGTTACTCTCTAAACAAAAACAGTGTTGGGTCCCGTACCTTGATCTACTAATCTTATCTATCTACTTATTGAATCTACTTCGAGCAATATTCAATTTAATATCTCACTCACCTTCGAAAGATGGAAACCGTATCTAGTAAAAGCAGGAACTTTCTTTTTGTAACTTTAATGTTAGAACTAAATATATTATATAAAAATAATACTATAGATTGATTATGATACTCAATTCCCAAAAATATTTACTTCTAAGCTCAGAGAATATTTGATAATATTAAGTATAAAAATATCCAAACTATAATTTTTTATTTGATACGTGATTCATCAAGTTTAAAGATTGTTCGGACAGTAATTATGTTAGTAGTTAGTAGACCAAGGCAGGAAAAACGTTTTATATCATACCTTAAATATAATTCGTTTATCCTGCTCATTAAAAATGATGTGGACCACCATATACACACACGTTTCTAAGATTTTATAGTAGACCTCATATTTATCTAGAGCACAGTAACTTGAACATCTATACGGTAAGTATCATAAACAATATGCGCAGTAGACCAGCCAATCAGCAACCGTTCTGCTGGTCGGTGGTGCGCACCAGCGACGGGACTACTTTTACACTTATTATTGCGCAAGTCGACGCACCAGCAAGTCTCACTGCAAGCCAAATTAGCACCAACCACAGACAGCTGATTTATTATTATAACATGTTTCTTAAGCTTCTAACTCATCTTTTATTTCAAGGTTAAATATTTATTTGTCAACAAATGAAGGCTATGTTTCATTCTAGTAATGAAAAATCTCACGAGATTTGGCGTTGTTTCACGAGATTTGCACGTGAACTTGCTGAATCTTCTTTCAAGTGTTAGACTACCATGACGTCACATCTTTTTCTTACTCTCACCTGCGCAAGATACCTACCGTATAAAGATTCTAGGTACTGTGATCTAGAGCAGCTGGTTTTTATTCAGTAGCCAAGGCTAATAAAGCCCCCAGCTGGGACAAATATCTTGTCAATCTTAGCCGAACAGAGGTCACTTAATAATAGCACCTCGACTTAAGCTTTACGTTTAC
The DNA here is from genome assembly GCA_035578135.1 of Flexamia atlantica. Taxonomy (NCBI): domain Eukaryota; kingdom Metazoa; phylum Arthropoda; class Insecta; order Hemiptera; family Cicadellidae; genus Flexamia; species Flexamia atlantica. The sequence goes on along the minus strand of JAQJVK010000002.1, from coordinate 46,092,147 downwards.
CCAATAAAGTAATAGAGCTGGGCGGAAATCGGAAATGAATCAGTCGTTGACGTTACAAGCTCTGGCTCCACAGACCGTATGGGAGTGAGGTAACTTAAGAATATTTCATAACAGGTTACAAACATTGATTCGCCAACTACTCCTAGTAATCCTATATTGGTTACTCTGAGTTTCTGCTACATTTAGCCATTTTAGAACATCAAACTTTACTTCATTAAAAGATCGTAAATCTTTTAAAATACCACATTTAAGTAACATACATGAACAATTGCAAAGAGTCAACATTGTAATTGTTTATGTTTGTAACATGATTGTGGTATTTTAAAACTTTTACGATCTTCCAAAGAAATAAAGTTTGATGTTAAGGTTCTCTAATGGCTACATATTGTTTTAGTTTTGATTTTGAGGACATTTGCTATCACTGTTCAGTAAAAACAAGTTTCACGTTTTGGGATCTGAAATCTGATTCCGTCTTCAATTGGGAAAGAACCTAGAGCATAACGAGATTAGTAACTTTCAGCCAGGATAATCTGATCAAAAAACAGTTAAAATAGAGAACTGCAAACGCAGTAACAAAAACAATGCTGTAAACAAATTAAGAACACAATAAAGAACAGAAATCACAAGTACCAAGAACCACCCATCAGGGGAGAGCACGTCCACACCAAACCATTCAGTGCAGAGCTGAGCCTTTCGGCTACATGTTGCCGAAACTCGGAGTAACAAATTACAGGATTACTAAGAATCGTTGACGAATCAAGGTTAGTTACCTGTTATATTATTCACACGATTCAGGAGGCAATCATCATGAATAAATTATAATATTTACTACTCTCCGTACCTTGGATATTACCTGCGTCTACTACTGTGTAATATTGTCTCAGTTGCTCTCAGTTGCTCAGTTGTCTCAGAATGTTGTTACTGTACACTGTCGGTGTGTTCACAGACCGGACATGCTGGCGAGGTGTCTGCTGGTGCTGGCGGCGGGGTTGGTCGCTGCCCAGCTGCTGTCAGCGCTGCCCCTGGACCACGACACCGACACCCTCCTGCAGCAGGTACGTTCTCTACTTTAATACAGAGTTGCTGAGTTTACAGGTATGCTGCAACGGGGGCATTTTAAATTTCGTCTGATTTAAATTTTACCTTGTAATTTTGTAAATCGACAAAAAAAGGGTCTTCATAATAATTTTGTAAAGAATTAACTATTATAAGAAAACATAACTAACTAATACTGCTCCTCTTTTTGCCTTCCTTTTTCAGCCAAACCTTACTTTTTGTTAGAAGAAAAAAAATTGCCTTCCCTTATTCACAAGCGTGATCGGAGAAGCACTGATGGGGACACCCTGATAGCTTTTTATGTTGTAATAAATGCGTCAATACTATTTATAATTGGGGGAAAGGGTGAATAACACACGCTTGGATAGGCAAAATAATCCAGAGACAACATTATACCATGACTTATCACAGAAGTTACCATAACTTCTTTGGATACTATACAAGTACCACACACCGTTCTCAAATAGTCATGGGAGCTATGAACGGCAAGTCACAGTTCATTGCAGTTCCTTAAACATGTGTTTTAATCATTACTTATTACTTAATGCTATCAGTAAATAAAATATAATTTTTTTTCTATAAAAACACCTATTTTTATTTCAAAGGCCTACCAACCAGTTTGAGAAACTTTTAATCATTAATGTCAGTATCTATCTTCTATATTATTAAAAGAATTTCTAGGATTTTGTACAGAGCAAATCTACCCCTAGAAATTAATATTTCTACATATATTTGGTATCAAATAAAAAGCTATTACTCTCTAGATGTTGCGGGTTTGGAAAATATCCCATGAAAAGCCTTCACACAGGAGGCTTTTGAAATTTCAGCGAAAGTGCTACTATTTGTGGTAGAACCTGTGAACTTTTTCAAATTCACATTTGTTTGTAACAAAACAGATGATCAAGATTTGAAATAGTCCCAGAGATATGCCACAGAATGCAGGGCAAGCAAATGTCATTATGATTTTGATTTCTTAAAATACTGAAGTTTTTTTCAAGACAACAGAAAATTAGGAATAGTATTTGTCATATTGAAACTAAGTAAGACCAACAGTCTGTTATCATCTTAATTTACTACAGTTCTTTTCTTAAAAAGGAAACTTAAAAAAGGATGAACATAAGAAAATAGGAGGTGCTCTGGAGATGGGATTTTATAACAAACTATTGACAGTGAAGACACATTGATACATGTTTCACCACATTGATGCATGTTTCAACGTTTTGAGCTTTAAAATATCAATATTAGTTGAATGTTAACCTAAAAAATTCAAAAACCTGTATTTTGTAAATGTACTAGGAGTGGGAGGATATGTTAACGGTTAGCCTACCCGTTTTACTCGGGTAGTTATTTTGATATGTGGGTTATTTTGATATGTACCAATAACAATATGCCTAAATTAATGAAGGTTTTTCATAGAAAGTTATGTTATTTGCTTAGGTAAAAATATGCCAAATTTGTATTTAAGATCGGAAACAAAAAGTGGGTCTTTGAAAATTTAATTCTTTGGTCGTTATGTGTGTTGAATAATTTGTTTTTACGGCGAATGGCTATTTTATAAATGATATTTGGAGATTAGTTCGTCAGTAAATCAGTGGTTTGTCCATCTTCTTGCCGATTGTTGTTAAGACCTAACCAAGATGAACGCAAGAAACTGACGTGAAAGTGTTGTGTAGAATTAACTCTACAACAGAGGCATGAAGATGCACCAAGCAATGAAGATCCATATAAACTAACCCCCATTTAATGTGAAATTAATGCTGACGCACTGTCGAAATTTCAAAGTGTAGAATGTACAAAAGGGTAAACATGGACACTTTGAAAGCAGATGAAATAAATGAACTTCTCAAATTCCGTGAGGAATTTCTTACCTATCTTGAAGTTTCGAGTATAAAGTAATAAGTTAATTTTAAAAGTTTGCCTCGATGAGAAGTTTAATTACTGGCAATTTTATTCCACTGCTATGACATACAAATTAGAAGGAAACCAAAAAGAATCACAAAAATTCAAACAGTTCGTCATTGAAAGGTATTTTACGCTGCAAATCTCCATACATAATCAACATGAAACTAAAGCCTATTTTACCAAGTCGTTTTTATAAGTCACGAAGTGACGCGGGCTGCTAGTAGTTTTTTAACGTAAGTTTCAGTAAACTTAAGTTAAAAAAATATGATCGGCAAATTAATTAGGCAAGGGAAGTTTGCCAACTTCAACGAATTTCTAAATGGTATTTAAACCTTTTACCCTACAAACCAAATTTAAGAAAGTTATTGTTCATCGCGACAAAGAATGTTCAAAGATTTTTTGTTGTTTCTGTGGTGGCGATGTTGGTTTTGAACAATTCATGAGTCAAATACACGCGTGTAGGAATCCGCTAGTCACATTTCTTGTTTATATTTGCTCAAGTGAACTTCCACCTTGAGACTAGTTTAGAACTTTTCAATGACTATACGATTCAAAAATAAAAATAGGTTTTTTTGAGTGTCGTATAAGTGATAAACTTTCTGGAACTCTCGTTAAAGATATAGCTATTGTTGCACAGACATAACTTATTCATAAGGAAATCGTTTGACTTGTTCAGTTAGTAAATTGCAGACTGCCTGCAAAATATAACACGTACATTATACGATATATTACGATTATAAATGTATAATATAAGGCAGAGAACCAGCGTTTAAAAAATACTTTGTAGAACGTAATCGCAAACATAACCATTTGTTTACTTTTGTGAACTTGTAACCTGTTTGCTACGCTGAATATGCGGTTTACTTTATCTCAGTCGCCACAAGTAGTCACGATTTGTTCTCAATTTTTTCGATCCAATAATTTGGGTTCCAGTTTATCATACACTTTCAAAACTGAATTAAATCGTGTCCAGTACGTCATTCACTCTCTGGGCTTCATTTCATAATAATTTCCACAACCCACCAATAAAAACGCACGAATTACAAGTAAAATATCATTACCAATTGAGTGACATGTACTAAAACTGATACATGTATTAACTTAAAACTTGCTGCTTGTTTTTACTGAGTAATGAAATTATATCTCAGTTTCACTAAGTTTAATTTCATTAGTCCAACATAATCTTATAGAAATGGGGTCCAGTTGATTTGTTATGTTTGAAGCAAACGATATTAATCATGAGTTTTGTTTCCGTTGAGGACTTGTCCCCCGAGAGTGTTCTTCTTTTAACGTCTCTTTAACTCCCAAAATCTGTTTTAACCGAAAACTTTTTATCCTTCTAAAAACTAATGGCAGCATTCTTCATTAACAAATGAATATATTGATATTATTATTTATATAATCCTTTCTGTTAGCTATGGAATCGGTGATATATTTTATTCAAACGCAAGACACAATACATTTTACGGTATTTCATACAATTGAACTATCCTCTAATGTTCTAAGAGAATCGTAACAGTTCGCCTAACGTTTGAACTCCCAAAACGATTTTAAAGATGAATGGTGATCTCAACAGTTAGTCAAAGCCATCAATCAACCAGCAGTCCCAGGTGGTCTGCAGTAGACAGGTAGGCTAGACTATAGTCTCAAGTGCGTGGTCTCACCTTGAACTATCTTTCTTTCATTCAAAACAAAGGCTGTCTCCTTCTCTGCCTCTCCTTCAACAGCCTCAACACTTTCTCTTGATCTTGTACTGCGGTGCTGACAGTCACGCCCTACGTTTGATACTTGTATGAGTAACCAAATAACATTTTTGGTTTATTTTATTTTGCTAAGAAATCTATGGGGTTTTCGTTTTTTTAACAGCATTAAAACATGTTACTCTTAAGGTTAGAAGAATTTTAACGCCTTACAGAATTAAAAATAAACTTGGGTTTATGCATGGAAATTCAACATTTCTTCCAAATAGGCATGTTGTTTTTAAACACTGGGCTTTTCATTCATTAACAACCTATGAGGTTAGCACTTTATCCGCTGGGCTATCCAATTAGGTATGTAAATAATTATTTATGAGCGTAATTATTATTAGTCAACTACTCACCTTCATATTACTTAATGGGAAAATCCTTTTACAACACCGAAACAATCGTAATGTACGCTAACATAAATTTCGGAAACACATTTATGGCCGCAATATTATTAACTAAGCCCCATAAATTGCAAACCCCATCATGATTATGTTGTATAAATGGTATCCTGGTAATAATGCAATGGTACAATGGTGTGGTGATAATCGTGGTAAATACTATGGCACAAATTGAAAAGCTATGGTAAATTTATGTAAAGTGATCGAGTTAGTATTTTGTTCGTTTATGTTCTAAAACGTATTTGCGTTTTGTCATTTTGTAACTTTTCTAACTTTAATTTTCCTGGTTTAAAGTTCTATCAAGAACACTATGAAATTAATTTAGAGATTTAAAAATGTTTGTTTTTATTTTAAAGTCGAACAAATTTTAACAGTCGGTGATTAGCATACTCCCAAACTCAACAGTGGAGTCGATCTCTCGACTCAAACTTGGCAAGCCAAATTGTTTTAAGTTATAAATCATTAACAAGATTTTCATTTATTTTTTAACTGACAGCGCAAAGTAAATAAATTACATCTGAAGTTTAACTGGTATACTGGTATACTGCTATACCGTGTTATCAAAATGTTTTTTAATTGACCAATTAATTGTAAGCAATTTTTCTCTTTAAACATCGAAGGGGAATATCGATAGAATATCCGTAAAACACGATAATCAGCATGTCGAATGCAATTAGACAGAGATGCTGGGCGGAGAGAGCAGTCGCCAGTGGCCAGCGATAGCGGCGGTGCTGCGCTCTAGTGGTCGCATCAATCACCAGGCTCATCGTCACACTCACTGGACGTTCTCCAGTCACGAGACGATGAAAGCCTTTCGATAGTAAATTATCTGCATTCACCCGCCTTCTCGTGAGCATTAGCGTGTTCATACCTGAGAAAAGATTCATCTCTCTGAAGTTGCATAATTTGACTAATTATGGCACTACAATGTGCCCATATAGGGTGTGAAATCAACTTATCTCTCTCTTACGGCTTTATTCAGTATAATTTAAGGCAACGATTTTAAAGAGTCTGCACAAAAAAGATCAAATACTAATCCAAGTAGGTTTGTGATATGTCAACCAAGTCCCTTTCTAGACCGATTTATGTTATTTACTGAGATTATAAAACACAAGCAGGAACACTAAGACTATAGCAGGTCTTCTTTAGGTCACTGAAAGGTTAAAAAATCAGTTATGAAAACAACAGGACAATAAGCCAATTAGTGCTAGAGAGTGACTCCCGCAGCTCCTATGTCAACTGCATGTTTAATGCTCATACAGAAAATTCCCGTTCAACATCTAAGGCAACCAATATCATGAACATCCTTGTTCTTTGGCCAACATGTTCATATGGGAGGCTTAGCTGTCCTAAATAATGTTGGGTCTAATATACAGGATACACTGGTGCTTTGGCTGGCTATATTTCCTTTATGCTTTTCGTCTCCCACATCTCTAAAACCTATTTACAGGAATAACTGGCCCTTAGCAAGAGTTTACAGTTGATTCAATGACCCTACATGTTTTTTTGCAAAGGATCTTTTGCTTCATAATTGGATCTTCTTATTTCCGATTCTCAGTTTCTATCCGGAGGATGAGATCCAGATTCTCATCCGGAGGATTTCAAAACCCCCTTTATTTCTCAAAAGGTTTTAAGAGTAAAGAGTCCAAAATACCTCTCCCTAGGATGACTCCTCACACCTGGGTATATTACAAAACTTCGAAACGAAGAACCATTAAAGCCATAGCGCGCGTTGTTGAAATTATTTAACTACAGCCCGCCGCTGCAGCCGCGCGTTGTCATGTCACCATAGCACACGCGTGCTCGGCTCGGCTGTCATGTCACCATGGCGCACGCGTGCTCGGCTCGGCTGTCATGTCACCATAGCGCACCTGTGCTCGGCTCGGCTGTCATGTCACCATAGCGCACGGGTGCTCGGCCCGGCTGTCATGTCACCATAGCGTACGCGTGCTCGGCTCGGCTGTCATGTCACCATAGCGCACGCGTGCTCGGCTCGGCTGTCATGTCACCATAGCGCATGCGTGCTCGGCCCGGCTGTCATGTCACCATAGCGTACGCGTGCTCGGCTCGGCTGTCATGTCACCATAGCGCACGCGTGCTCGGCTCGGCTGTCATGTCACCATAGCGCACGCGTGCTCGGCCCGGCTGTCATGTCACCATAGCGCACGCGTGCTCGGCCCGGCTGTCATGTCACCATAGCGCACGCGTGCTCGGCCCGGAGCGCGCCAGGTTACGCGAACCTTTCCCCGGGTCACTTTCACTGTCACTTTCCTCTCCGCTCCACCCGGCGCCGGACACTGACCTACTCCAACCATCAGCATCCGACTGTTGTCGCCCCTCGGAGCCGGCGAGAGCGAGACGTGACAATGTTGTAGTTAGTCTGGCAAACGAAGGCATTTGAGCAAACGAAAACGAAAATAGAATGTATTGAAGTGATGGATTGGACTGGATCAATTTCGAAAGAACTGATCCAGTTGGTGGGTTAGTAAAGTTAAATGAGGATCGTAATTTATTTACGAATACAGGATTGTACGAACCAATCAGAAAAATTATCCCTGTTTTGCTCCTCTTGTACTAATTAACTTTTTTGAGATCAATTTGTTTGTTTACATTAACGTCATCAAATGTGACTGTCTGATCTTTTAAATAAAAAAATTGATATTTTATCTTTTAATTCAAAATTCCTATGAGAGTTTGACAAAATTTAAACTATATTATTTACAGCGACTACACTACCAAACATGAAGTTACAAAAATCCGCGACACATGTTGGTTACACGTGGTGTTGGATATTTTATTACTGTTTCGTGTCTGTTTTGTATACGTAATAAAGATTAACGTAATGTTCAATAATAATAAATTATTTTAATGTTACATTATGTTCATCAATTTACGTAAGCCCAAACGCAGTTACTGTATTACAAATTTAAATTTTAATCAAGGTTGTCGCAAGGTTTGACCAGTAATGATGAGCTTGGCTTTATGTCCAAGGTCTTTTGATTAATGAAGGATCGGCAAACCTTGAGCTTCGTTAGTAATTAAGAGCACAGTCAGCAGTATCGCGGAAAATATCGGGTACAAGGCTCTGGGCATGTGCTGTTAAACCGTTATAACTGTCATCAACATCAAAATTATCACCGTCATCACAGATTATAGCTCAGTCACAGCGGTCTGGTAAGGACAGTTACTGGAGGAGATAGGTGATATGGAAGCTTGGGGCTAATTTAAGAAGGGAAATAACTATACTTGCCTCAATCAAAATTGACCTTCTATAAGGTCCCATATTTCATAGTTATTTTTCGTTGAAATCGAACCACGTTCATAAAAAAGATATGTTGCTGTAACACGTTTGCTGTAGTTTAATGTATATATGTATGTATGTATTAACACTATAAACTGGATGATTATGTAGTCATTAAAATTCAGGATACGTCTTATCGGTTAATGAATACATACATATCATTTTCAATACCTGCAAGGATATAAATAAATGTTTAAAACCTTCCCAATGTGTTGTTTTAGCGAATTTCCCCCTATAGGAAAGTATTAGCGAATTTCCCCCTATAGGAAAGTAGCTGGGACCACCGTAACTTTTCATTTTGATGTCCCCAAACCTCAAAAACACCGTTCGTTCATTTTCATATATATATATATATATATAAGTATATATATATATATATACACCTGTCCGTAGGCACGATAACTTTCGTAAAAAAGGTCCAATCGCGATGAAATTTGGTACATACGTCTAGAGTGACACTTACTACTTCGAGTTCGAAAACCAGCGCGTTGAGTTAACTCTAAGGACAGTTTTTTGACAAAATAAAATTTACTTTTAGGATTTGATATCTTTATATTAATTTTTTATAAATTTAATTGTCAAAATTGGATTCAGCTTTAAAAACAAACAATTTAGCAATTTGAATCATTATTCTATGTCAATCCGTTGCTGAGATATTGAAAGTGCTAAACACAGTACGTTGTCCTATATTAGTTTTGGTTTCACCCTTAAAAAAGTATAATTACCCTGTTTTCATTGAAAATTCCCCAAAAGTTGCATTATAATTACCCTAAATCCCTACATTTACCCTAGTGTAGGGTAATTTAAAAATAAAAGTCTTAACATATGGTTGTATTTAAATTTTCATGTGAATATTTTATTTGTCTTTATTTTTAATGGTTAGAGTTCATTGATCATGATTTTGCATAAAATATATACTATATTAAAAATGTAAATTATTTTTAAGTTTTATGAAGAAACTATGTGCATGGGGGGGGGGTGTCTTGGTCTAGACTTCCTGAAAATGTAGCATAATTATGGTATGTTTAAAAGTCTGAGGAATGATATATTTCTTTTTTAATTGGCTGGAGATGCAGTTCTGCTGCAACTAATAGGGATGTTTTATTTATAATATTAACCATATGATTGAATTTAATTTGTTCATGAGATTAAATTATATTTGTTTTCCAGTATTTTGAATTTATTGATTATATGTTTCCTGACATTTATATACTATAACAAGACTACAGTTATTGAAAATTAAAAGGCTAAGAACTTATAAAATACAAAAAGTGTATATATTAATAATAAAAACCAATGTGATCCCCTTGTAAATTGTCCTCATGTTTGAAGCTTATGAATGATTAAATATAAGTTTTAAATATATAATTTACAAAACATATTCAAACGATATTTTCCTTTACATAAGTCGAATGCTCACATATAAAAAATAAAGCCTATGGAAATTCGCTGAGTACGCAGGTCCGCTGCGACGGGTGTACTTTATAGTTCCTAGAGAATATTATCCAATTTCATCCAACAAAGCATTGTTACAATCTTTGATAGTACCCTACAATTGGGTTACTGATGCCCTCCGTAACTTTTTATTTCATAACACTTTGCGTTCACTAATTAAAGTAATAGTTGAAATTAAACCTGGATTGTAGCATAGTTTAATTAATTGTTGGCAATAATTAGACAGCAATTGTTTCGTTGATTAGTTCTCCAGTACGACAGTAGGTTGCGCTTTCACAGCTTTAGTGACTCAGATAAATTAGACCAGAACAGCAACAAACATTCACTATTGTATAAGAACCCCTTCAGCACATTTTCTCAGTAAAATATGTATTTTTCTCTGTCGAATACAATTTTTAACTGTTAATCAAACTATTTAATTTGGGATTTCCGCAGTTCTCTAAGATGTACAGTACAGGCCTAATACATAAAATACTGTATATTAATGATTGTATTGATACGTTTCATTAATAATTCTCAGAAATTTAATTTATATTTCGTTATTCAATTTAATTACACATCGTAATATACTAAGTTATCTCGATCCATTTAAGAGATAGAAAAGTTTGGTTCTTGAATTTTTTCATTTACTTGAGCTAATTTCAAATAAGGGTTTTGTTGAGTCCTTTTCAAGTCGTTTACTTTCAATATCCTCTCCGTAGTCAAAGATGCAACCCCGCGGGTTGACGAATCTTCTAATGAATTACATAATATTTTTGTAGTACCTTAGCTATAAATCTTGAAATGATAGCAACTTTAGCGAGTCGGTGGCGAAGTTGGTAGCGCACTCGGCCTCAGAACTGTGGCTTCGAAGGTTCGCGTATGTTCAAGACTCGGGCTTTACGCATACTTTTAGCAGTACTATTCACCCTTGTACTGCACCGGCTCACTCCTTGCCTTTGGTTGACATCGTCCACGCACAGATCAATAGTATGTGGGTGGGACCAAAGCAAGGTGCAAAAGAGGCCCCACCATCTCTACTAAATAAAATAAATAAACTACACTCATTATATTTTTACCATATACAAAAGTGCTTCTATTTATAGGTAAAAAGCGGTGAATTTAAATGTTTCTGAATCTAAATGTTTACTTTCTAAGACCGGGATCGCAGCACTCACTTTTATGAATGAATGAGTTGGTGAGCGTGCAAAGTCTAACTTCTTTGTTTTTAACTTGGGCCCATCACATGTTGGCCAACTGGGCGGATAAGTTGGCCTCCCCGGCCTTGGTGACTGGACGTGACACCAGAAACGTTTTAAACTGAGTGTCCCTCGGCTTTACTGCGCCCAATCCGCTTCCTGCGATATTGTACGCACGTTGACAATGGTAACTGAGTGGTATTTCGGTTGAATCTGTTTGTCGATTAAAAACCCCTGAACTACTAGCCTAAGGATGAAAAAAATTTTGGAAAATTCAAAAGGTTTTGAAGGAGAATTTGGTTGGTCTGGCTGTATATTCCCTGGATGATTTTTTCCACTCCTCTTAAATGAAGCGATGATGGTGATCGGTATGGGACATTTGAATTGTAAAAAAATAGTAATGATATGTTTTTTTCTTTTATCAGGTTAAGTTTTTTTTTTATTATTTTGTATTGACGCTTTTGAGATGTATCAGTGTGCAATAAAGGTAATAATGAAGATAATTTGATTTGTTGATATTCCAAAAGAGTCACGAGTGATCTAGATTATTCTAAACGAAAATACTGGATAACTTGCTTGGGCTTGATAACTTTATGTTTAAGTGTTTCAGTATTTAAAGATCTGTAGACTTTTAAGGATCTACATACCTATATTAGGGAAATTTTGTGCAGGCCCAAAACTGACTTTAGTTTTTATATTGGACCAATATCAATTAAGAAAACTACTTTCACAATTTTTCTATCTGATTAGACGTAGATACTGCAAAATAAAAAGAAGCTTCCCTTAACTTCACTGTGTTCTCTTAAGTAAACAATCACTTGAGCCATTAAAACTTCATGTGTTCACTTAAATTAAACTTCACTGTGTTCTATGTAATTATAACAAAATCGAATATTTATCAACAGTGGTTGAAACCGTAGGTATTGTCTCTTCAAACTTCTTCAAATAATCATCAAAATACTTTCCTAGCAAAAGATAGTAAATCTAGAGGTAAAATTGCAGGTCTAATCGTCTTTTTAAAGTGAATGGGAACGAATTCAATGTGTTTAATACACTACAAGCTCAGCGGACCCGGCAGGCTGTTTACCTCGACCACATAAACAAGTTATTTTAGAGGTCTGCGCAAACCTGGTAGCGGCGGTCAATGAGATCTAGTCACAGAGCAAAGTTCACCGAACTGGTTTACTAAGGTTAACTTGACCATTACAACAGGTGGGTTTGACCTTTAGAGACTGTTTTAGAAGGAAGTCACTACTATGCGCTTATAATCACATTTTTTAAGTCACGAAAATATAGGTGGTTTCTTTTTATTTATTAGAAATTGGCGATCTAGACAAAACAAGGTTTTTAGTATTTATTTAACATTGTTTATAGTGAAATGTTTTATAAAAAAACTAACGATGTCTTTGAAGCATGCACTGAATAATTTAAAGATTATTCAAATAAAATTACGAGGTTTAAAATAATTTTTCTCTTCTCCAATTCCGTGATAACATTGACAATCAGGACAGACATAACACAAGACAAGTTTAAAGGTCAAGAGAGATTGAAAGAAGCATTTAAAAATCCAGAATGAATATAAGGAATGAATGTATAAGGAACTACCTACACAATCAATTAATTAAGTGGAGATAGAATGGATCAATAGTACACTCGAGTCAGAAGTAGAAGACACTAATAGTACACCAGGGGCGAAATTAATGTGTAGAAGGGCCAACAATTGAACTGAATAGTCTGTTACGACCACGATAACGATTCGTACGCGGCCACGTCCCACGGCCCTCTTCTGACGAGGACTTTTCTTTTTACGTTTCCATCCCGATAACTGCGAGCCTCAATTGCCCAACATCTCGGGACAATGGGAGGCTCCATCAGTCATGAAACTAACTGGGAGTTCGCGATGGCTTCCGCCGATCCCCCATCCATCTCCTGGATAATACTTTCTCTCCACATCCGACCGTCGTAACGAGGGGATCAAGGAATGATACTGGGAATGTGTATAAAAAGAGTGAAATAATGTACGGTAATAATGAAGTATGAAAAGAAATCGGACAACTTGTTCATTCGTAAGAACAGAACTAGGAAGTTAAAATCTGCAGATTAAATCAAAAGTATGTTTATAAATACAGTAGTAAGAGGTATTTCATGTGTTAAAGTGTTATTTATAGTATTTGCAAAACGACTCCATTTCTGCTGCAAAACATTGCCCGCAATAAGTTCAGCAACCTGGATGGAACATCAGGAAACCTATGGAACATTTGCAATCTAGTTAGATTGCATTGATCAATTAATTATGGTAGAGTATTAACTTCGGGCTGGATAACAAAACTACGGATGAAAATAATGGCTTAAGTAGTTTCAGTTTAAACATTCGGAGACTTAAATGAGTGGTTTCACTGAAGTGACCACTACCGGGTTTTCTCTAAAACGATTCGGTGGTATACGAGGTTTAAAGTACACGAGGCAATTCCTTATTCTAAATCGATCCTTATATATATAATCAAATTGTTACGAGTCCTGCTTCCCAGAATCTTAAAAAGCGTTTACTTCTCCCCTACTTTTTCTGTTTTTGTTTGGTCTAGCTATTTGGTCTTTTTCGGTGATTTCTAGTTTAAGTAATATGATAAGCTTTGCTAAATATCTTTCATAATTAAAAAAAACTTTTATAAATTCGAATTTTAGTATGAGTATGAATATGATTGTTGAACGTTAACAGTTGTTTATTCAAAGGTTTGAGTTCTAGGCTTTAGCCGGTATCCTTTTGACAATGAGATTTCGATTAGAGGTTTTTGCTGTTGAAGTGTTAATAGTATGGATAGTTGAATGATGTTCTCGTAATTCGGGAGCTTAAAATCAAAAGCTAAGTTGTCTTAGCTTCAGAAAACCGTAGTAGTTAGCCCAGAAAGTAGTTCATTTACGTCGGGAATCCCGTTAAAGATTTTGATGTAAACATAACTACTTCAACGGAAAATGAACCCCCCGCCGTCCATATTGCGATTTGGTAAAAACATTTATTTTTATTTTCTCAGTTTAGTCCTTTTCAATTTATTCCTTGAATGTTGTGGACTGATGGCTTAATCGCTTGAAACATTTCCATCCTTGCTTAAGGCGTGCTCTATTTGTTAGTTTTGTTGATTACTAAAAAAAATTCATGAATCATGATGATAAAAGGAGATCGCCGCTTGAAATCACTTTTGGCCAATAACATCTTGGAACTGTCTCAGTCATCTTCTGAGAAATCTGTACAACTCCTCTGATACCTCCGAGCTTCTGCAGGCTACACCTATAGCAAGTGGCATGATGTAAGCCAGGAGTGACACATATCCTCGCCACGTCGGCGGACGTGCCGCCTGTGAACAGGCCGCTCCCGCCGCACGCCGCCTGTGAACCAGCCTTCCGATCGATCAGCCATTGTTATACAAACGATCGTTTATCGAACAATGCTTGTCATCGCCGTGAAAACGATCCTTCAGCTTCTTGTTGGTCTATTGAAACGATCCTTGCTAAAGAATCTGTTCCTCTTGGCTTATACGAAAGCTTCATACGTTGTATTAAGGGTCATTTACCCACCAACATGAAAGTCACGTAGTTTTCCTCAGAATTGATTGACAAACAGTTTCTTTTCAATAGAAAAAAATCATTGATTCGTTTTACAATATATTTGAATATACCACTATATTTACATTCACTTTAGTAGTTCTGTGTCGTCAAGGCCACACTTGGTGTCGTTGTGTGAAGTTGTGACACTGCAGTTATGAGGTTAGGGTGATTTCAATTTTGAATTTGTAAATTTAGTCGATTTACTGAATAGTGATTGAAAACTCAGGCATATCCCACATGAAAATTTTAGTTCAGGTCTGAACAAAAAAAGCTTCAGACCTGAAATCAAGAAATGGAACATTTTCCATTTAGTTCTGAATCAGGATCCATTCAGTTCTGAATAGTTCTGATCACCCCTGATTCAGGACTGAATGGAAAATGTTCCAATTCCTGATTTCAGGTCTGAACCTTCCTGATCAGATCTGAACTTATTCCTGATGTCAGATCTGTAAAGTTGTATTTATAAATATATAAAAATTCAAAAACTGTAATAAAAAAAACTTAACTGAGGGAATGCATTTCTATATGGTTTCTACACACTTTACCACTAGTACCTGGTGGACCGAGCCTTGCTCGACGTTATTTCATGTTTACGAGTTCATCCAGTTACTATAAAATATTTCAAAGTCATAAAATTGATAAATGGAAACATTTTTATTGCTCCATGGACTCTTCATCCCAATTCCTGTATTTTCCCTTTATGGCTGTAGATTCCAAACAGCTGTTATGATTACTTCATTTGTTTACACTTTTCTTGATTATTTTCGTTGCCATCACGGCAACCCAAAAGGCCAACGTTAAAAATTTACAACTTTTAAATTCGTTTTATTACGTTAATAGATTTTCTCTGGCCAAGTAATCTGCATAAAAGACGTTTTTGAGTCATAAATTACTTATTTCCAGACTAAGAAGGAAATCCTCGGAGCCGTTTTTGAGATCGTTGTGCAAGCAAGCAAGCAAGTATACAAGAACGGACGATAACATTGCTCATATAAGAGTATAGGATTCAAATTCGATTGACCTATGTTGGGATTTGAACCCGGGACCCTTACCGTCGTAAGCGGAGTCTTTATCCACTACACCACCAGACCTGCTGATATTCGTCGCAGGGAAAAATGTCATCTTAACTACTGCTTTGGTGGTAAACATTAGGATCCAAATTCAGTGCAGAGATTACCTTATTTGAGGACTGAGAACGAGTTATAAAGTGCCTCCAATCACTTTTTTCCCCATTCACACTATAATTATATATTTTTTTCAGTAAACAACTATTTTAAAAAGTGTAATAACAGAAACTTTTTACCTAAAATTTACCACGTCTAATTGTTTAAATATTATTTTATTCTACTCAATTGGATGTAAAAGTAATTATAAGCTCTATGCGATAAGTTATTTAATAAAAGAGTTATGTGGTAAGTGTACGTGAAATTTTAAAGTAACGTGGAAGTGAAATACCCCCATTGCAGCAAACCTGCATACTCAGCTAATTTCTAATGGAAAAGAATACTGTAGTTCAATCGAACATAGCGAGATTTGACTTGATTTTGACATTAAATCTCATCTAGACGAAGCCACAAACCAAGTTTTATTATTTTGAGAAATAAGCGAGATATAGAATTTTTCCTATTTCTCATAAGGTTAACATTGGGGCAACGTAATGTGTTTACCACTTTCAGTATATCAGTGACCAATGAATGGACTTAGAGCAATGATTCAAGGAACTATATTATTTGTTTTTTTAGCTGAATCCAATGGTGCCAACCAAAACATTATAATTATTTTTTTTTATGTGAACACAGCCTACGGTGGATATGAGAACTGGCAAACTCATTTTAAGTTGCCGCAAAGTTGTCATAACTATCAGGAAACAGCTTTGCCTAGACAAAGAACTGCAAATGTGTGACAAATTTGCTAGTGAAAAGTTGCTTTATCAGACCAACGGCAAATGAATGTCAAATTTGCGAGTGCAAAGTTTCTTTTTCAAACCGATGGAAACTTTGCCGAAAAACAACCTGTTATGTGGGAAGGTGCTTTAATTTCCTGGGCAAAGATGCCCAGGCACCGTCGCCTCGCTCAGGGGTGGATCTAGATGCATTTGTCAGCTATATTAACATTTTTCAGTTTTACTGAGTTTTAGATGCATACCAGCAATTTTGTCAAAAGAATATAATTTTCTTCCACTTAATTATTTCAACTTTTATAACGCCTCATAAACCCTCTTTATTCCTTAGATAAATATTTTGGGAGACCAATTGACATATATTTGTTTATCGTCATTTTTTTATTTCTGTATGCAAATTTTTCCGGCGCGATAATCATTTTATCATACTTCGCAATTTTCAAATATATCATATAATACATCTTAAAATCTCTTTAAAAAAATTACAAAATTGTTTTACTTCAGAATTAAATTCTAGTAAATCGACAATACATTGGTAATACTGTACAGAAATATCTTTATGATAGTTTACCGTGATGTTAGACCATATTATGATATATCCTGAATTCAAATAAATTCTGAACTCAACACTTCTGATTCAGGTACGATCAGTTATGATCAGACACAGAGGCCCTGAATTCAGGCTATTACTGAATCAAAACGCCGGACTTTAGAATTGGTCAGTTCTGATCAGACACTGAGGCTTGGAATTCAGGCCTGATTCAGGCTGATTCAGATTCCAAACTCCTGACTTCAGGAACCTTCAGTTCTGATCAGACACATAGGATCCGAATTCAGGCCTGAATCAGGCTGATTCAGATACCAAACTCCTGACTTCAGGACTGATCATTTCTGACATTTGCTGATTGATCCTGACTTAAACTGGATCAGATCTGATCAGGCCTGAACTGTCTTTTTCATATGGGATAGTCCAAGGAAGAAAGCAAGCTATACAATGAGCTTATAGTATGACCTCGTAAATGACCTCGTGTTACGACTATAATCAATTTTTACAGTTACAAAAATTTACGGACACAGTTTTTGGCAAGTTTTTTAAACAGGCTTCGTGTCCCCCTTGCACCCCAGTACCCGCTAGCCTCTCCATGAGTATCCTCTGAAGATGGACATCCAATCTAACCCCGTACTCTTGAAAGAAGGACTAGCAGATCCTCCAAGCTGACCGGTTCACCTCCCACTTCGTACTTGTCGCCGAATTAGAGCTAAATAGGTTTTGGACTACAAACCTTCTCAATGAGGGTCGGGAAAACAATCCACTCCTAACAGTCTCTCCTCTAACTCCTAAAAATCTTCCTCTTAGTAGTTTAATAATTAAAAAAAAAGCTTCAGCCTCTGTTAAAAAGTGCATACTTTGTTAGGGCCTCTTAATCCACAGCGATTGCTATCGTTTTGATTCCAAGTACTTTGCCATTGCTCGCCTTGGACGCCCATGTCTGGTTCCTTGTGACTCCCTGCAGTTCCAGCCGGGCCGACCAGTCCTGCCACGTGTTACATAACCCATGTCCGGCCAGCAGAAATACCCGTTTGATGGAGATTGTACAATATTTGGGCTTCAGCCCGGATTTGAAATAGGCCCAGTTTATTTTTTTTCTTGTTCCCATTATTGACACGCGCGGTATTTGGGTTACTATTGCGAGTTCAAGTTTTAATAGATTCAAAATTTATTGGTTAATTTAATTAATTGTTTTCATTGGTTGGCAGGCTGATTAGGGGTGTTTAACTATTTTATTATGTTTATTTAAAAATTGCAATCATCGGTATCTTAATCTGGTGTATGGTGTTGCAGTTATTGTTGGTCTTAGAGCCCATTTAAAATTTGCACTGTTTCTGTTGAAATGATTATTAATCTTCGCGTTATAATTTTTTTAAAGTAATTGTTGCAACCAATATTGTTTTATTTGCCTCTTAATTTGAACAACGATTTTATGCTAAATGGTTTCAGTAAAAAAATATAAAATATTATGTTATATTGTCTTTTACATTGTTATGGATAATGTGATGTCCCAAATATGGAACAGTACACGGAAAGGCAATTGAAAAGATTTTTTTTATGAGATCGTCGGTTAAAATAAGCAACTAAGGAATTATTATCAAAACGGATTACTACTTCAGAAGTAGGTTTAACCGATTACTACCATTTACCATTTACCAAATCCTTGGTCTTTAACCCCAGAAGGGGAATTGACTGCGTCAGTGAAAAACTTGCACATCATAAACACTAAAAACAATTTGCACTATATACAAAATATTTGAACCATGCGACATGGCGGACCTTTGAACAGCTGCCCCCCATTACTGTGCAATACTTGCAAGCACGAGTCCAAGGCCAATCGCTGGAATAGTGAATGCCTGCAATAACACACAACTGCAGTATGATATCAAGAGCACACGCTCGTCTACTTTCGCATTGCATAATTCTCTCCCCTCTCTCAATTTTCAGCGCCGGTTTTAAGATGTCATTAACGCTGGCGCCACCTGCCCCTCCTTGTCTTCTTCCTCTCTGAATCCGCTGCTCCAGAACTTCCGGTCCGGAAATATTCATTTCACTTTCGTGTTCCCGGGTGTCTGAATTATGATTGGTTGCGACCACGACATTCACTGCACCGGTCTGACGTTTGCAGTGGAGCTAACAGTTGAATTGTGTTGCCAACCGTAATCTCAGGTTCACAGAATGCTCTACAATAACGTAGTTTGACATTGAATGCAACCAGAAGAAGTTGCCGGGGAGAGTTGCTACTGTCTTGTTTGACACTGGATACTGTAAACTTCCCTTTCACCCTGGTTCCTCCTCGTCTCTCAGGGAGCTTGGCTAACGGCTGAGCCTAGATACTCAGTCAAGATCGAGTTCAGGAGGGAGGAGTAAAACTTGAAAACTAACCGTGTTAACCTTTAATGTTTTTAAACAAAGGAGCGTTCAGTATTTTCCTCAGTATTAAATATTTAAATGTAAAGTTCACCTCCATCGACTGAATTAAACTTCGAACATTGAATGGGTAGAGTAACATGTTCCTTTTCGTAGTCCGAAGATTGAGTCCAGATGACATCGTCCCAAAATACCAATAGGATATGAATTAATAACCCTGCCTATTTCGACAGACATACTTTTCGAGGTTTACGTAATTTTGTCCCACAGTTCAGGAATTTACCATTTATCACGCTACAAAGAGAGAAAATATAAATATGTAGCATCTGGTTTTATTTTGGTTTAAAGTCTTTCATAGTTCTTGAATCTTACAAAATTTGCAACGGGAGAAACGGAAAAATTACCGGAAATGAAATGTAACATTTCTCTTTCTACCTCACATTAAATCAGATGGAGTCTACACTAATGCCCCAGTAGCATTATTGGGTTAGGGGCGTTACTTGTACACATTTTAAAACATTTATACTGGACGTATGATTGGTGTGTTGCAGGAGAGTGAGCAGCTGTCGACGTCCCTGGAGTCGTCGGGCTCCGCCCCCGTGGTGCGGGAGAAGAGGACCATCGGATTCCTGCGGCAGTTGTTCCCCACACTTTCCCAGGTAACTGTCCGAGGAGGCTGTCAATCTCTTGCGCTAATAGAAACTTTTAATTATTGTCGCTGTGATTGTAAGTTCAGAAAGTAACATAAAGGATGTCCTGTTGACGAAGTGAAATGTTATCCTTCTTTCACGTCCACTTTTGTCATCTGAGCTACATTATAGACCTATGTAACTCAGTTTGTAACATTTTTTAATGTTGTATTTTCTCGTTGTTCCTGATAAAATTACAGTAAACGATATAAATTTGTATGACACTCGTATCTCCGATTTTCCATAAGACTGTACCTTTAAAAATTAATAAAGAATTTTTGTGAGTTAAGTTTGTACGCTTTTAAACAAAAAAGCGAAGCAAATGAGCTAAGGAGAAGCAAGATGAGTTCTTGTTTTTATGGTACATAAGTAACCAGTTTTAAGTGTAGAATTTTAAGTTCAATAAGTCCATAACGATGACAATTTCTATTCATTTTTATTCACGTTTGATTGTATCATCACATGTCTTGATGCTGTAAAAGAACTGAAGTATTTTGATGAGGTTTTTCATGGTAAAATTTTAAGGCTAGCGAGCTTAACCAGGTATTAGAAATAATTCAAACATCAATCAAACACTTAAACATAACAAAAAAATTGGTTTAACCTTCCGGTTGAAATATAAGAGGTTTTTGGTAACAAAAATACTTGTAATTGACTTTTAGTGTATGGCCAGAACTAATTTACCCCTCTTTAACTACTTTTTAAGCACTTTATCGCTATAAAATTTCTTCCTTTTTAACAAAGCCTCTGTGACCCGGTATGACTCCGTACACTAGAGTTGAATTATTTTAACTTCCAGTCCGGAGCTCCATCTAGCTGTGTGCTATTCGCTTAGTACTCCACCCACAATGTTTAAAGAATTCATAGAGGCACGTCACTGCGCCAGCCGCGCGGCCACTGGCCACACGTTTACAAGTGGAACCAGTTCAACGCCAGTTGCACAAGTATAAAATTATGTCAACACATTTGTTGTTGCTTAGACTTCAGTCTAAATCCGTCCACTTTTGCCCGATTCCCATGGCTTTCTCTCTGTCTTCGTTGTTTGGCCAACAAAAAAAAAACAAATTCAATAAAACTAGCGACAAATAAAAACAACCAAAAAAACTGGTTCGGTTATTTTTTTAAAGGTATCGTATGGTTTTATTTAACCATACGAAACCAGTCAGAAACTTTCGTAGAAATTACAATATGTTTACTGAAACAAACACAACATTTTTACGGATATCGGTGCAAATAAATAATTAACTCACGAATTTAAAAATCATATTTATCTTTAAATAAAAACTAGCAATATTTTTACGTACCCCAAAAAAAAATAAAAATAAATTAAATTCACTTTTTATTTTTGATATACTGTAAGTTGAGTTGAAAATTGTTCACATTGGATTCGATCGATTTATGTCTACCAAAATCTAAAATATTTCAAGGCTTTTTTAACATGTAAATGTGCAACATTAACGCCTTGATTTGTTAATTTGCAAACAAATTTATTCGGAATAACTAATCCATTAGAGAAGTACACTGAAAAAAGGCAAAATCTCCACCTTTCATGGTCGACCGCGGTCGACTGTGCGTTAAACATTGAAAATTGAAATATTTTTATCACACAGTTCCACTCCACTGACGTAAAGGAATTACATGAAATCGTGCAATAAGTAGAGCGATAGTGAGCGATAAGCAGGAGGAATGTGCCGGCGGGCGGCGGAAGCTCCTGGGGAACCGTGACGCAACACCTGTTGTTTGGCAACGAACACTTTCATCTACCGACAGTCCTGCGGCCACGTGCTGGGGGTATAGCACAGTCCGGCGGCCACGTGCTGGGGGTATAGCACAGTCCGGCGGCCACGTGCTGGGGGTATAGCACAGTCCGGCGGCCACGTGCTGGGGGTATAGCATAGTCCGGCGGCCACGTGCTGGGGGTATAGCACAGTCCGGCGGTCACGTGCTGGGGGTATAGCACAGTCCCGCGGCCACGTGCTTGGGTATAGCACAGTCCGGCGGCCACGTGCTGGGGGTATAGCACAGTCCGGCGGCCACGTGCTGGGGGTATAGCACAGTCCGGCGGCCACGTGCTGGGGGTATAGCACAGTCTGGCGGCCACGGGCTGGGGGTATAGCACAGTCCGGCGGCCACGTGCTGGGGGTATAGCATAGTCCGGTGGCCACGTGCTGGGGGTATAGCACAGTCCGGCGGCCACGTGCTGGGGGTATAGCACAGTCCGGCTGTCACGTGCTGGGGTATAGCACAGACCAGCGGCCACGTGCTGGGGGTATAGCACAATCCGGCGGCCACGTGCTGGGGGTATAGCACAATCCGGCGGCCACGTGCTGGGGGTATAGCATAGTCCGGTGGCCACGTGCTGGGGGTATAGCACAGTCCGGCGGCCACGTGTTGGGGGTATAGCACAGTCCGGCGGCCACGTGCTTGGGTATAGCACAGTCCGGCGGCCACGTGCTGGGGGTATAGCACAGTCCGGCGGCCACGGGCTGGGGGTATAGCACAGTCCGGCTGCCACGTGCTGGGGGTATAGCACAGACCAGCGGCCACGTGCTGGGGGTATAGCACAATCCGGCGGCCACGTGCTGGGGGTATAGCACAGTCCGGCGGCCACGTGCTGGGGGTATAGCACAGTCCGGCGGCCACGTGCTGGGGGTATAGCACAGTCCGGCGGCCACGTGCTGGGGGTATAGCACAGTCCGGCGGCCACGTGCTGGGGGTATAGCACAGTCCGGCGGTCACATGCTGGGGGTATAGCACAGTCCGGCGGCCACGTGCTGGGGGTATAGCACAGTCCGGCTGCCACGTGCTGGGGTATAGCACAGACCAGCGGCCACGTGCAGGGGGTATAGCACAATCCGGCGGCCACGTGCTGGGGGTATAGCACAATCCGGCGGCCACGTGCTGGGGGTATAGCACAGTCCGGCGGCAACGTGTTGTGCTGAAACCGGCACCGTCCCTGTCAGCGGTCAGAAATTATTGCTCTTACGAGACTAACGTCCTAAAATTAAAAGGACGTTTTGAAACTGCAACTGCCTGTGACGAAGACACCGAGGAGCGGTAGGTTGCGTGGAGTCGTGTTTCTAAACTGTGAAACGCAAACCTAACATTTTAGTCTTCTTTGGTTTCCTCTGCAGTATCGGAGATGACTACTCTGACAAGTGCAGAACTAGATCAAACATATTTTGTTCTCAATCTGAATTTACATTTTTTTTAGCTAGATTAGTGAAAATTAATATACATATAACTCAAATACAAGCACTTGCAAGACTATGGGAGCCTATTCTGTTGCAATTGTTTATATTTTTAGAGCTCATATTATTATAAAACACAAGTAGGCCTACTACTCATGAGACTTAAATTTCAAAAACTTAAATTGTCAATTTCAGTTGTCATTACAAAATTAATTGTTTTACTAGTTTTAGTGTATAAGTCTAACAGCAAACAGCAAATATAATTTTACAGAGCTAGAAATACGTCAGTTCGGTAGCCTATTTTAAACAACAATAGCTATTATAACAATTTGTTTAACCAGTTTAACCTCTCCCTCGCCATCAAAAATAAAATCAATTGTCCCTACGAGAAATCCGATTTTAAAGCAGTCTTCCCAATAGTGTTATCACCTAGTAGATTGGACTCGGATGTCATAAGGTTAATTAATTATTCTTTAGTAACGGCGGCGCCTCCCGCTGGCTAGACATCGGAGCAGGGCGGAGTCCCGAGAACTGGGTCGCCGTTTTTACGTCCTTGGGCGGTTTGTCTACCGGGCCATGGTGAAGCCATACATGACGTCATAGCAGTAGACGATCGCGGCCTTTGGACCCTGGAGGAGGTTGTGCAGCAAGTGGCGTTCTGCCCAAATCACTCAGGTCTTGATGACCTTTCCTGTTGTAATGTAGTATCATTTTTTAGGGGACACAAACCACATATGGTATATACATTCAAGCCGTTGAAAGTTACCGTCTAGAGCTAGTCAAACATTCTTTGAGTTCTTAGACCTGAAAAGAGTGCAAGGGATCTTTTGGGTTGTTATACAAATTATTTAAGGGGGTATTAAATGTACAATTGTCGTAGTTTGGCAATGTGTCAGAGCCCTAAACGGCCTTGGCAAATCAAGCTGTTTGTTGACCATCCTTGTTCATTTATTGTCCGATTTTCCTCTTACCTTTCACACCAACCGAAGCTAAAAATATAATAACAGGCAATTCCTATAAGTCGGCTACATAACTGAGCTAAACAACCGCACTTAATCGCGGTAAACAGAATACTTTCCGGCATTCAGTAATTATTAAGAGTGCCAAAAACAGCGGCAAAGTAGTGTTATTAGCAAGATTTTTAGTTCTCACTCACTGTTTTTGTAAACAATCCTTCGGTATTTGAATGGAAGGTCATCAACGGAAGGTCATTTACACGGAAGAACATAGTATTAACTTTTGAGCAAGAAGTGTGGTATAAATACCCGTTAACACTTTAATGGACCAACAAATAAATAATCAATAGGCCCCTAACCAACTTGCTTCTCAGTAACAAGTACAACTGAACACATCAATAGTAGTTTCTTGTCAGACAAGCCGCCGACATTTGTGACGACAGATTATGTCTACAGCGTCTACGCGTCCGGCTCGAGCCTGGGGTGCGAAGTACGACCAAGCAATCAATTATCCACGGCTAGGGCTACTGCTGACAATAATGAACCAGTTATTATGAGGTTAGGATGACTGGCGGTTAGGTAACTAGTGTCAACTCAACGCGCAGGCATTTCCGCGCACACATGTAACTAGTCGCCACTTTCTCTCGGGATTGGGGTCGGACCAGGTTTGGTTGGCTTTAGCTTCACGCTGTCGATGAAGCCCAGCTTGGCTCGGTGTACTCCGGACGACTTTGGCCTCATGCCTCACGCGTGAGTCGGTGAGCTTCGGACGTTTTAGGCCTCACGCGAGAGTCGGTGAGCTTCGGACGTTTTTGGCCTCACGCGTGAGTCGGTGAGCTTCGGACGTTTTTGGCCTCACGCGAGAGTCGGTGAGCTTCGGACGTTTTTGGCCTCACGCGTGAGTCGGTGAGCCTCGGACGTCTGTGGCCTCACGCGTGAGTCGGTGAGCCTCGGACGTCTGTGGCCTCACGCGTGAGTCGGTGAGCCTCGGACGTCTGTGGCCTCACGCGTGAGTCGGTGAGCCTCGGACGTCTGTGGCCTCACGCGTGAGTCGGTGAGCCTCGGACGTCTGTGGCCTCACGCGTGAGTCGGTGAGCCTCGGACGTCTGTGGCCTCACGCGTAAGTCGGTGAGCCTCGGACGTCTGTGGCCTCACACGTAAGTCGGTGAGCCTCGGACGTCTGTGGCCTCACGCGTGAGTCGGTGAGCCTCGGACGTCTGTGGCCTCACACGTGAGTCGGTGAGCCTCGGACGTCTGTGGCCTCACGCGTGAGTCGGTGAGCCTCGGACGTCTGTGGCCTCACGCGTGAGTCGGTGAGCCTCGGACGTCTGTGGCCTCACTCGTGAGTCGGTGAGCCTCGGACGTCTGTGGCCTCACACGTAAGTCGGTGAGCCTCGGACGTCTGTGGCCTCACACGTAAATCGGTGAGTCTCGGACGTCTGTGGCCTCACGCGTAAGTCGGTGAGCCTCGGACGTCTGTGGCCTCACACGTAAGTCGGTGAGCCTCGGACGTCTGTGGCCTCACGCGTGAGTCGGTGAGCCTCGGACGTCTGTGGCCTCACACGTGAGTCGGTGAGCCTCGGACGTCTGTGGCCTCACACGTGAGTCGGTGAGCCTCGGACGTCTGTGGCCTCACACGTAAGTCGGTGAGCCTCGGACGTCTTGGGCTCACGCCATGAGTCGGTGAGCCTCGGACGTCTTGGGCTCACGCCATGAGTCGGTGAGCCTCGGACGTCTGTGGCCTCACACGTAAGTCGGTGAGCCTCGGACGTCTTGGGCTCACGCCATGAGTCGGTGAGCCTCGGACGTCTTGGGCTCACGCCATGAGTCGGTGAGCCTCGGACGTCTGTGGCCTCACGCGTAAGTCGGTGAGCCTCGGACGTCTTGGGCTCACGCCATGAGTCGGTGAGCCTCGGACGTCTGTGGCCTCACGCGTGAGTCGGTGAGCCTCGGACGTCTGTGGCCTCACGCGTAAGTCGGTGAGCCTCGGACGTCTTGGGCTCACGCCATGAGTCGGTGAGCCTCGGACGTCTGTGGCCTCACGCGTAAGTCGGTGAGCCTCGGACGTCTGTGGCCTCACGCGTAAGTCGGTGAGCCTCGGACGTCTGTGGCCTCACGCGAGAGTCGGTGAGCTTCGGATGTCTTGGGCCTCACACGTGAGTCGGTGAGCCTCGGACGTCTGTGGCCTCACGCGTAAGTCGGTGAGCCTCGGACGTCTTGGGCTCACGCCATGAGTCGGTGAGCCTCGGACGTCTGTGGCCTCACGCGTAAGTCGGTGAGCTTCGGACGTTTTTGGCCTCACGCGTGAGTCGGTGAGCCTCGGACGTCTGTGGCCTCACGCGTGAGTCGGTGAGCCTCGGACGTCTGTGGCCTCACGCGAGAGTCGGTGAGCTTCGGATGTCTTGGGCCTCACACGTGAGTCGGTGAGCCTCGGACGTCTGTGGCCTCACGCGTGAGTCGGTGAGCCTCGGACGTCTGTGGCCTCACGCGTGAGTCGGTGAGCCTCGGACGTCTGTGGCCTCACGCGTAAGTCGGTGAGCCTCGGACGTCTTGGGCTCACGCCATGAGTCGGTGAGCCTCGGACGTCTGTGGCCTCACGCGTAAGTCGGTGAGCCTCGGACGTCTTGGGCTCACGCCATGAGTCGGTGAGCCTCGGACGTCTGTGGCCTCACGCGTAAGTCGGTGAGCCTCGGACGTCTGTGGCCTCACGCGTAAGTCGGTAAGCCTCGGACGTCTTCTTGGGCCTCATGAGTCAGTGAGCCTCGGACGTCTGTGGCCTCACGCGTGAGTCGGTGAGCTTCGGACGTTTTTGGCCTCACGCGAGAGTCGGTGAGCTTCGGACGCTTTTGGCCTCACGCGAGAGTCGGTGAGCTTCGGACGTTTTTGGCCTCACGCGAGAGTCGGTGAGCTTCGGATGTCTCGGGCCTCACACGTGAGTCGGTGAGCCTCGGACGTCTTGGGCTCACGCCATTTGTCGGTGAGCCTCGGACGTCTTCTGAGCTGTTCAGATACTGAGTATTTTAAGACCGAAACATGCAGCATATCTTATTTAGAGCCGAAGATATAAGAAAAATAGTAAAAAAATATATATTCAAATTTTGGAACGTCTATAAGTAATGTTTAAGCTAAATTTTTATTTGAGCATATGTTTTTAACAAATCAAAAATTTTTTAACGAATTTCAGCATTGTGTTCAGGATGAAAATCTAGTATACAAATAAGGTGTCACAACACCATCTTTACAATTGAAAAATTATATATATCCAATATGGCGGATCCAACACGGCGGCTAAAAATGAGTACCCTGTCAAAATTAAGAACTAATCACCCAACAATAATCAATGGCGGACCAAAATCAATATCTAAAAAAATCATTAATAAAAATGCAGTTGAATGTCTTGTTTCAAAAACTTTTGTATGGTGGGATAAGCCGCCATTTTTAAACGTGGTTTTAATAGGGTTCCTGAGGTACGATTTTGGTAATCTTAGGATATCTTAAAATACACATTTTGTAAAGTAGAACTCCATCAAAATACGTCTTCTTGCAATTTTTGTTAAGGTTCCCTATGTTATTTTTCGTAGAATGACTAGCCAATGAGGAGAGAATTTATTGTTGATAAAAATATAATTAATTTAAACCTATCCAATTCTCTTCTCTTTCTAGAATTTGATGTAAGTTACACTGAATATGAAGTTACTTACTACTGAATGATTTATTTCTTAGATATACATAATACATATACATTCATAATAAACAGTTACAGCTTTTTGGAAACACAGTTTATTTAAAAAAATTTTTAGATTTTTTTATGGAATTCATATTTTATACAACACTCATACCAGCCAGTGAGTGCGGCTGGAGTGGCTTGAGCCCATGCAGTTACTTGTCCTCCACCATCTGCATTCGTTAGCTGTTCACAATTTAGTTCAAATGCGGATTTAAAGTATTTTTATTTTTTGGTGTATTTATAAAACTGTATCAAATATTCATAAAGATATTTTCAATCAATTAATAAAATAACTTAATTAATATCCATTAAGCTATTTAAAAATCAACCCCCTACCCTTTCCTTACAAATTTTGCATATAAGATCTAACTGCCCAGCCGATGATTATATCTTAGATAGGAACTTTGTCTGTAGATAATTGACAGAAAAA
Source organism: Flexamia atlantica (assembly GCA_035578135.1). Classification (NCBI taxonomy): domain Eukaryota; kingdom Metazoa; phylum Arthropoda; class Insecta; order Hemiptera; family Cicadellidae; genus Flexamia; species Flexamia atlantica. The sequence continues at coordinate 46,063,696 of JAQJVK010000002.1, read as the reverse complement.
TACAATCCATCACAAGGCTACTTTTCCGACTAATCGGTCGACTGGTGCTGCGGGGAGGAGGAGGAGGGGGCGGAGGGGGTGGGGGAGACTCCGAGGGCGACGACAGGAGGGTCCAGATCACCCTCCCCACCTTCCCTCCCTCCGAGGACGACGACGAGGAAGAGGACGAGGACTCGACGGGGGCTTCCGACGACTCGACCACAACCACCACCGAGCCGGTAACCGAACATTGCTATTGCACTTGGCTAATACATCATCATCACTCCGACTTCCAACCTTGCATGAAGCTTGTAAACTTTCACTGTACCCCAGATGTCGACTACTGTTGTGGGAAAGACTTGTGTTTTACATGTGCTGGAACGTTCATGTCTTTCTGTGTATATGTTGCTGTAACAAGCTTTTTAAAGTATCATTTTTAGTATCCAATTAGCAGACACCAAAAATGATTGCTTGAATAATTTTTAATTTTGTTATGATAAACTTTTTGAAAGTATTTGTTTGAGTTTTCAATATTAATTGTAATTTGAAAGATTATATGTTTTTTTTATAACTACTGCCAAATCAATATCAGTTAGGGCAAAAAAAATCAATTAAAAATAATTTTTATATTTGAATTTAAGTATTACATACATGAAAAAGTATTCGAGACATCACAGTGTTTTCTTAATTTATAGACTTCCTTTTTTTTGTCATGTGCTTGTTGAACAAAAATTGTGACTGGTCATCTATTTATAGCTTTACTGTGACTATAAAACAGGCAAAATATGCATTACTAGAATGCATTTTCAAGTGTTATGCATTTTGGAATGAGCATGAGGTCCTTATCTCATACGATTGACAGTTATGAGACTGGTGATATTGCACGTCATTTAACTCAACTTACATATTTGTAGATCCACTGATTATAAGTGATTAAGACATCTGCTGTTTGCCTGCTTTGTAGACTAATTTTTCACTCTGTTATTGTCAGTAACTAACAGAGGGTTAATTTATACTTCAACCATCTATTTTCTCAATTTTCTTGTATCGGAATACTAAGCTAGATGTAAAAAAAAAAATATATTTTCAGTAAATTAGGATGAATTTAGTCCTAAAATGTTAGAATAGGTCAGTCCTATATTGTTAGAACTCATCTAAAGCTTATTCTTCAATTATTTAAAATAATATCCTGATGCAATGTTTCAAAAAAACAACCAAGGATAAGGTGAATAGATTAAGAGCACCAACAAGGTGTATAATTGCCCTCACCAATAGTAAAAGGGTTGTTATGATGATGAAGTAAAAGTTTTTTTTAGGGATGGGCTCAGTATAATTTTAGGGAGTATTATCATTTTCCTTGGAAAATACTCTTTTGCACTTTGAATGGGGGGGGGGGGGTGCTTTACTCCCATATTATGATGATATTTCAGAGTATAGGATTTGTTTGGTGGTTTGTCTATTATACTTCAATTTGAAGGCCAACTTTAAAATCTTAAATGAAAAGTCTTAATTTCTATGGGGGGGGGGTAGAGATTGATCACTTAGTTCAAATGACATTTTGGTCTTTAATAAAAAATATGCCATCTTAAATTTGTTTACAAGTCTCCATCTTAACTGCTATTTCATTGCATTTCTTTTGGGTGCAAAGATCTTAAAAAGAGGCTCAATTTTGTGATTGAACTAAAATAACTAAAATTATGTTTAACTTTTTTTTTCTTTGAAACTTTGTTATTTTCCTTTCTTATTTTCCTTTATTAACCTTACTATTTTCCATTCAATGGCTACAAAAGTTTTGTCCAGGATATTTCTCATGGGGAATATTTAAATTTTTACTGCAGATACAGTATTTCTTAAAATATTAGTGTAATTGGAAAATGTAACAACTAAAAGGTTTTTAAAATTAGGCAAACAATATAAAAAATGTTATGGATGTTATCATGTTAGATAATAGGGGAAATGAATTAAACAATCTAATGCCATAAAAAAGTGAGAGTTGTCCTGTGTTTAAACTTCCCTGCTAATATTGGTGTTTATTAGAGAGCGTTGGTGTTGCAGTCAAGTTTTTACCCTACAAACAACTGATAATTGTTGTATGAGAACTTAACTCTCTCAGGTGCATATATTAGGGAGATATTAAAAATTAAATTTTTTTATGAAAAGAATTTTCTTTTTTGGACAATAAAACTGTAAAGAAGTGTAAATCAAAACTGAAAATCTGCATAGAACATAACATTAATAGGCACACCAAGTGCACTGATCAGAAAATATGGACTTAAAAGGGTTAGTCAGACAACATGTAATAGTAGTGGCCTCGGCTAATTTTATGGTAGTAAGTATAGCTGGAAACAAAAAGACCACACTAAATGGTACCTGTACCTCCCATTACAAGATTGAAAACACTCAGATAGATTCAGTCAACTCTCGATAACTCAAAATCTTTGATAGCTCGAATTATTAAAACAAAATAAAAACCATGTGTAACTTAAAATAAGTTTATGGTTGTATTTTATATCTCTAAGTTGAAACAACCCGAAAACTACCACTATAACTCGGAGTTCAGCAGATAAGTCAAATTGAACTTGCAATTTACCTCTAAAGTCAAAGCTTACCTCTACATTTTAAAGTTTTTAACAGACCTCTGTGAGTCGAAACACTGGCGTACAGGTAGCAACATGTCAGTGAGTCATGTTCGGTCCAGTGTCATTAATATCTCAAATTTTTATGTGGTTTACCTCTATATCTTGAATTTAGCTCGAACTACCTCTTTAAGTTGGATTTGAGTAAAAAACCAATTATGGAGTAGTCCTCCATAAGTTGAACTATGACTAAGTCAAACTACATTAAACTCAAAGAAAAATCGTAGTCCATATCCAGCAAATGTGTTAATCACTGCTGTGTTATATACGCTTCCTCAATAAGGTCTTCGGTTATAGTGTCACGGGGGTGGCTTTTGGTTGGTCTTAGAGAGAAGGGCAAGGTTGTTAATTTATTGTGACATATTTTAGAATACAAGAATAATTTAATGTAAATAAAATAATATACGAACTTTAACATCTTTAAAGTCTATCTTAAATTTTAGAATGAGGTATGATGACAAGTAAAACAGCTCACAATCACGGAAAACCTAAAATTTACAAAAGATTATATAATAATTAACAAAATGTCAGAAATTATGAAGTATATGAAAGTTATATACAATGTCAAATTGTTAAATCACTGTTAGTTAACAGTATCTTGACTGCATTAAAATTGCATAGCTCATTTCATTGAATTTTTACAAGTTTGTAAGATCCCATTCAAAGATTTTAAATATGATCTTTTTTACCTCGTCTTGTAAATTCTCAATAGAATTTCAAAGACGAGACATTATAAGCTTTCAGGAAAAGCGGTTCAAACCCCTTCAAATTTTTGTGGGTATGCTGGGAATAAAACCAACGACCACTTGAACAGGTCTCCAAAACGCTAACCATTAACCTAACAAGCCCAACTTTAATTTTCGGATTGACTTTAACTTTTGATTAGAGTGATAAAAAAAAAATAAAGTTTAATTTGTTTAAGCAAAAAAAGTCAGACAAACTATGAATTTATTTGACCATTTTTAACAATAATGAGCATTTACAAAGCTTCGAAAGAGTTGTCATGTTTAAAAATGCATTATTGTCATTGAATCCTTCTAAAGAATGGTTGAAGTATAAATGGCCTCTTTAGTAATAATTTATTATATATTTTTAGCTCAAATTTTGTATTAAGTACCCTATAAGTCTTAATATTTACATAATATTTTGTTAAAGATATTTCATGTTTTGATTGTACTTTCAAGTAGTTACCAAGCAGTCTATGATTCAGGACATTTATATTAAAATATGAATAGTTGTGTAACAAATAAAAATTATGAAGTTTACTTAAATTGTTACTTCTACATTTGGAAAATGTAGATTAATTATAAAACATAAAGATTTACATTTACAGGAAAATAGTGTTGGATCCTAGAATTCTCATTTAACCACCAGTCTGAAAATTGGTAGAGGTCGTACTTACAGCTGGGATCAACATAGAAAAATTCCCAAAAAAAATCCACATGGGCAACATGCCACCATCTTGAACAGACCATTTCTAGTCCGTGTTTCTCTAAACATTTTTTTTACTAGCACGAAAACTACAAGAGATAATAAAAAAGTGTAAATGGCGTTTTTTGTAGAAAACCAAATTTTCAATAAAATGAGTACAAATATGTACAAGTATTTTAACTATAACTGCTGATATCATTAATTTTCTAAAATGTAATTCTAATACCCCTGCAATACGGAATACATGTAAAATTTTATGTAAAATACATTCCCTAGGGGGCAATCCCTTTGACCTCAATGAATAATATATCCATAGAATCTTGATGAAAATTCCAGCTATTTAACATCTTAATCATCAAAATCGGTTCACCTCACACCTCGGCATGGGTAACCTCACAAAAAATGATCCCTTATGGCAATATTAAATTTGTAAAAATTCCTTAAGGAATATATATTTTTTATGAGCTTATTCACACCTTTATAGTGAAACAATTTTGATGACTGAGGTGTCAAATAACTGAAATTTTTATCAGGATCCTTTTGACAGGGGTATTAGAATGGCAACATTTTAGTAAATTAATAATATCAATAGTTATTTTCTACAAAAAACTCCATTTAAAGTTCCGGCCAAATCATTAGGCGGGTGGCGAAAAATGGAAACTCCAGCTTATAAATGACTTGATGTTAAAGACACCTCCGCTCCTTTACACATTTAAGTAGTGAACACATTTCCAACATATAGAAGCACATTTACTTGGCTATGTTTGGAGGACTTACTCAGCTGATTTGGAGAACATAAACAAAGAGCATAACTGTCTATAACTTCAGATGGGTAAATGATTGGCAAAAAAAATATTTTGAACGCCAGCAGCGCACTCACTCACCCGCCTAATGATTTGGCCGGAACTCTACACTTTTTTGTATCTCTTATTGTTTTTGTGGTAATTAAAAAAATGTTTAGAGAAACATGGACCGGAAATGGTTTGTTCAAGATAGCAGCAAGTGGGATTTTTTGGAAATTTTAGTATGATGATCCCAGCTGTATATATGATCTCTCTATCAATATTCAGCTTGTTAAATGAAAATTCCGCTATGATGCTATTTTTTCATTATTTTCCTGCAATAATTGAACTATTTAGCAAATGGATAGCTGTCAAATTGTAAGGTGAAATGTAGAACGGAATTGTCTCCCAAAGTTAGATTAGAGCCTATTACTTGATTAGAGTAATTTTTCTGTTTTAAGTTTTTTATCATCCTATGTTAAAAAAATGGTTTGTACATTTTAAGTTCTACACACCTTTAATTTTTGTGTATATTGGCTTACTCTTTGATGTACACGTAATTAATAGTTGTGAAATATATTTTGTACAATATATTAGCTTTATATGATGCTAACTACAAATGAGGACATGAATTTTATGTCCTCTCATATTATATGAGGTACAGTCAAAAAGTTCCCAGAATGAATTTTTGTAAACTTTTAGCGCGATCGCCAGAGGGAAATTTGTCATGCATTAGTTGGTACGACTCCTAGGGAGGGCATATCGGTAGTGGGGGTATAGCTGACTGCCGAAGTGCAGCATTGGAAAGCGCTTTTCGCGTTCCTGCAAGTCTACATTGTCGATTTTTGAAAAATGGCAGTTCATGAACAGCGCACGAACATAAAGTTCTGTGTTTTACTTAAAAATCACCTAGTGAGACTCTTGAGATGTTAATTCAAGCTTATGGAGAAGAGGCGATGAAGAAAATTACAGTTTATGAATGTCACAAACGGTTCCGTGAAGGCCGTGAAAGCATTAAGGATGATGCTCGTAGTGGACGACCTTCAACATCAGTCATTGACAAAAATATTGAGCGAGTACGACAAGTTGTGCGTGAAAGAAATCGGATATTAACAATCGATGAAATAGCATTTCAGGTAAATTTATCACATCGAAATGTTCACACCATCCTTCATGATTATTTGAACATGCATCAAATTTGTTCGCTCAACAAACAAAATCGACAAGTTAGACTTGCAGGTACACGAAAAGCGCTTTCCAATGCTGCATTACGGCAAGTCAGCTATACCCCCAATATCGAAATGCCCTCCCTAGGAGTCGTACTAACTACTGCGTGGCGAATTTCCCTCTGGCGATCGCGCTTAAAGTCTACAAAAATTCATTCCGGGAACTTTTTGACTGTACCTCGTATTATTTAAATGACTGAATCTTTCATCAACATATTTTTTTACTCCCTTTATTTTTTATGGAAACTCTTTCCATTCTTGAATAAGGAAAGATAATTATTAATTTTATTCTGTTGAAAAGATTTTTTTCTCAAAAACATTTGGAAAGGAGAACCTTTTCATAACATACTTTATTTCATCTTTTAATATACTGTAGTCTAATTTAAAAACATAACTAAGTAGTACTTTGAACTCATGAAAATTATTTATTTCCCTTTGATAATTCCTACTTATTAGAATATTCTTCAAATGACAAAATAAATTTACTTTATACACACTTATAACAATGTATTTGACAATTCTTGAAATGAATATATACAAACTGGTAATAGTTTACAATTATTACTTCTAAAGAATAGAATGAATTATAGTGTTGCTTGCTTTTACTGCTTGCCACAGCAGAAATAAAAGTACAAAATAATAATAAATAACCATTTATTATTATTAGTACATAAATAGTACATTTATGATTTTTAATAATTAGCTCTTCACATCATGCAACAATCTTATTTTGGTTTTATTTGTTAAAATTTAACACTTATTCAAACTATTTATTAGTGATCCTTCATAGTTATTAAATACAAAGTTGTGATGTGACACCTCAAGTTTTTGTTCCACTGTACCAATGTTAACTTGTGTCTTTATTACTTTGTGTACATCACTTTTGCCAATAGCATTGGTTTTGGAATCAAATCAAAAGTTTGGTAATAGGTTTTACCATAATAAAAAACAGTGCACTGATGCACAGATGTATTGTTTAATCTAAAGTAATATCCTAAAAGAGTTACTAAGAGTTAGTGGCTTTCAATTAAATAATTCAATTTAGATATTTTTTATTTTTTATGACATTCTAATTTTAAAGATTTATAGTTAAGTGTTGGACTAAGAATTTCTCTTTTAAGGCAAGACAAATGTGCTGTGTCTGCCAAGCTAAGGTGAAGGCTATGATAAAATTATATTTACTCAATAAGCACATAGATTTAAAATAATTTATAACAATTAAAAAGTTGGTGTTTCTAAAAAAAAATTTAAATTTTAATACCTACATGATCCTATTGCAAGGTCACTAGCTAACCCACTCCGATGTTGCTCAGAGTGCAGACGAGAATGCAGTGGCTGAGTCCAAGGTAGCTCCGGTCGTGGTGAGGAAGACGAGGCAAGCCCCGGCCGCCGCCGCTGCCGAGGAAGAAGAAGAATACGAAGACGACGACCAGGCTGTCGCTGCATCTGATGGTCTGTTGTGGGATCTAACTGTAATATGACATAAGATGAAGGAACCGTTACATTTTAGGTGCACGTTGATCCTTTATTTGGTCATGTAGAAATAATTCTGAGAATTCCAGAACTCCTATCCTTTTGCACTGATTTTATGATATTATTTTTAATAATCTGTCACTAAAGGATTTGATTTTTAGGCGAATACAACTATACTATTTTAAGACTTTCTTCTTAGAGTCATAACTTTTTCAAAGTTTCAGAAAGCATCTCATATCATAATTTTAAGTGTTTGATTCTTAACGAAAATGTTATCTCTATAGTAAATTATGGACGAATATTTTGGGCATATTTTATTTACCAATCTGGTAAATAAAAGTTAAAAATTATAAATTGGTTGCATCTGCAGAAAAAGTGATAGTGACGACTTCTCCTTATTTTACAAAGGCCATCCTGTAGTTTATGCTGTAAATTACCTTAAACATTACTTGCTTCTTTCTTCTTTCATTTATAACTTCATAGTACAGTATCTTTGATTCAGTCATCAATCAAAGCACATGATTTAATTGTAACCTGTGGATTCCTTGAAAATTCCTTGATAAAACTCCTGGCTTAAAAATAAATCATATTGTTACACATTGCAGCTTGGGAGCGATCGCACCCACCAATATGGCATTAGGGTTCTGTGAGGGAGCGATCACTCCCATGCTGCCACAAACGTATTAAAAATCGCATAGTATGGTTCTTTAGCTGCAGTGGAACCTCTGTCAACCATCACCCTGGGGACCGAGAGTGTGACAGTTAAGAGATTAGACAGATAACAGAAATTTCACTGTAAACCTGTCCATTCAGTGTAGATTCGAAATGTTTTGGAAGAAATAATAACCTTGTAGTACATTTTTCTTAATAAATTACATACATACAAGAGTAAACAAAACTGCTATGATGAAAGTAGAACATGTTTAGTGCCTTTACACCGTCTATTACAGCACATTAAAAGTACAGTAGTGGTAACGGATAGCAGAGAGAGACAGCTAAAAAAGTGACTGTTGATCGAGGTTCTACTGTAAATAGAAAAAAATTACAGCAATTAAAATAGCAGATTTTGACTTCTTCAACCAATAACAAATAAGCTAACCACATTTGTACACCAGAAACTACATAAAAAACTTACAAGTTTGTGTGTCGGGCAGACAACGAGGTGGCGGCGAGTGGCGAGGAGGGGGCGGAGGACTCGGAGTCGGCAGAGACAGACGACCAGCGGGACAAGCGGTTCTCCGGAGGCACCGGCGGAGCTGGCTCCGGTGGCGGCTCCGGCAACTTCCTCTTCGACATCATCCGGGTTAGTACTTGCCTCTTCCCTACTTCTCCGGGCAGATTTACACGGGTCAAGTAAAACTGGGTGAGTTAGCAGACAAGTAGGTTTTTAGATTCACTATTCCACATTTTAACTGAGCTGGTGACACACTAGACACACAAACAACAATTCTTCGGATGGATGTAGACGAGTTTCTGTTCCTAAAACTGTGTAAGCCACACGTAAACGTCATGGTTGCCCGCTTCGCTTTTCCGAATGTCCCTAACTTAACGCTACTCAACTCGTCCAAAATGATTTCACCAGGCAAGTTGAACAGACAAGTAGCAACTTGCTCCTCAACTCGTCCACAAACTCAGCTCATGTAAATCTGCCCTCTCTCCCTTTTCCTTCATTACTTTGCATTGTTCAAACAATTTTTTAGTTTGGCTTGATATTCATCATCAAAAAGCAAATATGTATTGAATTAATTCAATTTACCATGGATTAGATTAACATATTACTTTTTCTTATAATTAGCTAGGATGTTTTACATGAAATACATCCAGAATGAACCTATGGTTTCCAAGTTAAAATATATCTGAGACCCGGACAGCAAAATTACAGAGCTTAAATATTTTTAATAGCTAAGTAACAATGTTTTTAAGAGACAAACTCCGATGCCAATATATTGCATCAAATTATTAAGAAAGCAAATTAACCGCTGTATCAATATAAAAGCCAAAATAATAATACAAAATTAGCTGATTTAAAAGCAGTTAAAGGTGAATTTATAAAAACTAACTAGCTCAGAAACTATATAATAACATTTAGATATCAATTTTATGAATACTGAATACGGTGATAATTTTAAAACTGATCTTAAGCAATGGTGAGGCTAAAATCATAATCTCATAGTTTACAAAACCTTATCACTTTTCCTGAGTGAAAACATAAGCAAACGTTTTTAAATAAAAGTCAGAAAATTTTTGAAAATCTTAAGTTTTAGTTTTAAAACACACTATTTTGTAGGCCTATTTAAGCCTTATAATGGTAATGGCCTCTAACATGAAAAATATTTCCATGATTATTTTTTTACCATTTATTCATGCAAATTTTGTCCTCATAAGCGTTCTACACTTTTAGCTTAAAGATAAAATCAGAAAATACTTAGCTTAAGATTTTAATTATTGTATTTCCTAGCCTCAATAAATAATTGAAAAACAAATTGACACAGATACCAGATGTTAAGTGATAATCACAATGAATGTGTCAGTTTTGTTGATGGTCAAGCGCTCTGCGGATCGCGCGGCTCGGATGGCCGGGACAGTGTACCGTGTGTTGGCAGGACTGGACGACGTAGGGCTGCCAACCTACCCACCGACAACCGCCAACAAACACACCAGAGCAGCGGTAACACACTAGCCCAACCACAACAAAGTTGACGGGGAAGATTCACAACTCTTGTTTCCTTAATGGTGGACGTTGGATGAAACTTATGAAAAAAATGTGATTTGAATTGATTAGGGTTCATTTATTAATCGTTAAATTTGGCGAAAAGTATGGATTTTTTGTCTTGAAAAAGTTATTTTCATAATGTAATCTGAAGGTGATTTTAACAATGGATGTTGAGCTGGATGCAAGATTTTTTTTTAATAAAAGCAGTATATGTACAGTAGAACCTCACTTATTTGAAATTCAGGGGGCAGCCAATTTATTCCGAAGTGCAGGAAGTTTGAAATATTTAAGGTTTAAATAGTAGAGGTTATTGTGAATGAAATTCTAACTATACAAGGAGCTCTGTTTACAAGCACATCCAAAGCTGCAAAGAAAACTCACCGATGGAGTACAGGATTGCACTAGTTAATTTTTCAACAGATTTTGTTTTTAATTCAAATTTTGAAATTTTAGAGGCTTATGGTGGAAGTTCGAATTGTAGAGGTTGACTTGGAATGTAAAAAACGGTAGTGTGTGAATCACAGTAAAAAAAGTCAATTTCTAGAGTCTCAAATTGAAACCATTGAAACCATTGAAACCATTTATTATCAAAGAATTTTCCATACAATAGCTCAGCCAAGTGCCACAGCACTTGTCGGCAGAGCCCGTAGCCAAAGAAAAAAAAAAACAAACAATAAGAAATTAATTATAAAGGTTGCTCTTATGTGGTGGCAGGTGATCCAATCAATGACTTTATTATTTCTGCTAAAAACACTAGTGCAGGTACGTACACAAACATAATAAACACATACCGTACATAATATATATCTATCTATACTAAAGTACTCAGAAATTACTCTTTGGGCTGTCAGGAAAACATGTACTCTATGCTTTAATTGGAATTCAATCCATTTACGTCATTGAATTTAATAATTACTTTCTGGAATAGACATGAAAATGAAATGGAAAATTTTTCCTCAAAAATTAAGAATTAGGGTGATAAGGTGATTTCAAAAGGAGGAACTTTATAATATTTGATATTTAGGATTGAAAAATAATATTGAAAAAATATTGAGTGGCGCAAGAATATGTACTAGTGGATCTGCAGGTTAATGGGTGCCGGCATAGTGCTATTACTGAGTTGTGGGATAGTGAGGACTGAAGTGTTAAACTTTATTGAAAGTGTAAAAGTGAGAATATTTCAGGTGTTCCAGATGAAGTGAAATTGTGACATGCTTGAAGAGTATTATGAGTGGGAATGTTGTGCTTGGATTGTCAAACAAAAGGGAACCTGGGTTACAGACAAAGCCTAAGTTATGATACAACACACTACTTTCCTTAATTGCACAACCAGCTGGAGATAGCTTCTTTAAATAGTCTGTTACTCTTATGATAGTCAGTTAGGTGGTCAGGCAGCTGATTATATAGATAAGGAACAGTATACTCTGGTAGCCTTTCACCATACTTAGTATTCATTATTGGTACCAAATATCTAGGCCTACTTTGCCCTCCATTTCTCCTATGCCTTTGCCTACTTATTATGCTGTCGACTGCCACTCTCAGCCCTCTTGCATCCCTATAAGTCGTAATAACCTTCAGAGCATACATTCCAACAGGTGTTAAAAGTCTAGTGTTTATAAAGCAATACCCAATTTTCCCATCTGCTCCCCACTCAGCCTCTCCTTCAGATCCTATTGGTCCTAATCCAAGAATCTTAATACACTTCCTCTGCAACCTTACTATCCTCTCCATATAACAATGAGCAGCATTACCCCATACTCCAACTCCATACCTGATCAGAGACTCTATCAATGAGCTGTAAATTAACTGTTTGATCTTTCTTGGGAAGCTTGAAATACTACAACACAGACTTACCAAGGGATAAAGTCTTCGCTGCAACTGGAAGATGTGTTCACACCATGTAAGCCTACTATCTACTGTGATCCCTAGATACTTTGATTTTTCTACCAACTTAATCTCAACACAGTTGCAATCGTTCTGACCTGCGGTGTGTAGACATACACAGTCATGCATCTTAATAAGGATGTCACTCCTGTCTGTTTTTTTCATGTTTTTAGGAGTGATATGCATTAATACAGTTTTTTGTGCATTTAACACAAGTCCTTTATCATGAGCAAACTTACAAAGCTCTGTAAAATCATGTTGCAGTCTACTGTTCGCTTGTCTGAGATTAATATGACCTACTGTTAAAAGAATATCATCTGCATAGGCATATATATTACTGAAACGGAACCTTTGAAATACCTCATTAATATATATATTAAACAGAGAGGGTCCCAACTGCGACCCTTGCGGTACTCCAACATCAGTAAATTTCTCATCACTTGTAGTATTATGGACCCTCACTACAAACTTACGATTTTTTAGGTATGACTCAAACCAATTTAGGTATACACCTTTTACACCTATTACTTCTAAAGCTTTAATTATCTCTTTGTGGCTTATCGTATCAAACGCTTTCGAAAAGTCTATAAACAGAGCAAGAACATGACATCTACTGTTCAGGTATTCATTAGTGTTTTTTGCAAATTTTTCTAAGGCCATTTCAGTACTTTTATTTTGTTGAAAACCAAATTGATGTGGACTGAGTATATTATTTTCTACAAGATATTTATTCAGGAAAGTATTAACATATTTTTCTAAAATCTTTTCTATTGAGGACAGTATTGCAATTGGTCTATAGTTACAAAATTTTTTCCTATCTTTGTTTTTATAAATTGGTCTTATTACTGCACACTTCAGCACATCTGGGAAACACCCCTCTCGCAATGAATTATTGATGAGTTCAGCTAAAGTACCTGAAATTTTCCCTGTAATCATTTTTATATCTCTCATCGTAATATTGTCAATACCAGGTGCCTTTTCTGCATTCAGTTTACTTATTATATTTTCCACAGAAAGTTTTGTGGCTTTTGGTATATAAAAATTACTTATTTCTCCTGCAGTCTTATGGCTTGGCTCTACTAAAGGTTGTATATGCCTATCAAGGAACTGACACGTATGCTTTAATTCCGCCACTCCTTCTATAAAATAATTAGCAAAACCGTTTGCGATATCCAGCATGTTCATTGTACCACTCATTGCCTTGATAATCTGGCTGTCGATATCACTTTTCCTTCCTCTACCCACAATGTTATTCACATTCTGCCATAGCTTTCTTGTATTTTTGCTATTTTTCTCTATCAGCTGTGTATAGTAATAGTTTTTCCTATTTCTAATCATGTTGTTTACTGTGTTTCTTATTCTTTTATATGCATTTCTGTAGTTCTGGTTTTGGGGTGATTTTTTCCATCTTTTAAATAATCTATCTCTTTCTTTTGTTAACTCAACTATTTCATATGTGATCCAGGCAGCTCCCTTCCTAAATTTATGTTTAGGCCTAAAATTTAAGTTCTTACACTGGCTTGAGGGGCTTATTTCCTGTGCATTATCACGAGCAATACTGAATTTTTGCAACAATATCGAGAATGCTACATTTGTATTGGGAGTAGGCCTATCAGGTAGAGAAATTCTCCAGTCTGTATTCAGTAATAGTTGACGAAGGCGATAACCGTTAATTCTCGGTTTTGAGCCTAAGTTAAGCACTTTCATGTTAGGGTCAGAGTCTGATCCTCCACTTCTCACATTAAAGACTAAAATCCCAACTATTGGATAGTGATCAGAAATTTTAACTTTAATTATACCTGTTTCCAATGATTGAACGTTGGAACCTACCCTGATGTAAATATGATCAATGCATGTTCTAGTCAGTGCTCCCATCCTTATTTCCTCCCTAGTATAGCTCCATATACCTCGGTCCATACCTTCCTCCGCCAACATGGCTTCATAATTGCTAACATTAATATTCCCATAATCCTCTAAATTAACATTCATATCTCCAATGAGAATTAAATTTTCATAGCAACTCATTTCACGAATGATCTGTTTTAAATCCTCAGTAGCAATTGGAACTGAGATATGTGTTGATGATGATGGAGGTCTATAGGCTGCTATTATTCCTAGGCTTATATCAATATGTGACCCAGGGTACCTATATCTGAGCTCTCCAGTGATATATTCATGTGAGTTGTAATTGTTTTTTAAATCATGTTCAATAAAGTGTAACTTTGTGTGATTATAAAATAGCATTATGCCTCCTCCCCCTTTATTGGTTCTTACCTTGGCAATTTTACTATAACCGTCAAGATCAAATAATCCCAGATCATATTCCAGGCAGGCTACTTCTGCCAGAACTATAATATCAAATTCACAAGAATATTGTTTTAATAACACAGTAAAACTATCCCAGTGCTTGCGAATAGACCTAATATTTAAATAAATTATACTACAGCTACAGTAACTTTTGTTATTCTCATATAGCGTGATCCATGTATCACAATCCATTTCATCATAAAAGTGTATTTGTTCTAGCTCAATCGCTTTATCCATTTATGCTTACAGAAAAAAAGCCAAGGCTTCTACCAGTACTATAAAGAGAAAGAGAAAAATATTTATAAACCCTATATGCTAATTCATACAAGCAAAACCAAAGATATGATGCTAGGCCTATTGCCTGAAAAAAACCATGATAATTTGGCGACATATAAAATCAACCAGTAAACACTAGGCCTATCAAGTTTTAACAGGTCATAACTCATAACATCTTTCAGGGGGAGAACACGCTTAACATGAAAAATCAATCGTAACTCCGAAAATACATCATACAATACTAAACCGCAGAGCCCAAAATATTGTAAACGAACCAAATAGCGCATGGGCCAGGTTCTTACTGTAACATTATTGCAAAATATATAGTAAACTGAAAAGGGATAACAAGGTTGCTCAAACTCTGAAAACCTAACAAAACTTGCACTAAGTGCAAGCTTAAGATGGTAAATTGAGATTATTTCAACTAAACCTATACTAGCAACAGCATATGAGAAATAATACAGATATACTATATATAAGGTCATGAATTATACTTACTGTTAAGGCCTACTACTTAACTTGCTTGATTTTAGTAACCTATGTGCTCAGCTTTTTTAAGTCATCATGTGATTTGATAACAAAGATTTTCTTATCCCCCTCAATTTTACGCACCATAATTTTACCTCCCTGCCACCAAACATAAGAGTAGTTAAGTGACTTAGCTCTTAGTTTAGTGTCTTTAAGAAGAGTTCTATTGTAGGGGCAGAGATTTTCATTGAAGTAGACTCCCTGAAGCTTGGCTTTCTTTCCCGCCGACATCCATAGGTTCCTTACCATAACCGAGAAAAATTGCACAATGATTGTCGGAGGCCTCCCATCACTACGTGATTGAAGTCTATGGGCTCTGTGTATATCATTTATGTTGTAGCTCACACCAATTTTAGAGGCAATAGATTTAAGCACCCCTTCCAAATCTTCGTCTTCTGGATTACCTTCGAGGCGAACCCCATGTATCTCAAGATTTAGGCGTCTTCCATATTGGTCTAGTTCTGTAAGTCTCATTTCCACCTCTTTACACTCCGTCAGAATCTCCATCTCACGTTTCGCTAACTGTGTAACCTCTTTCTTCAGTTTGCTGTTCTCGTCTTTCACCGCCAACAGATCCTCATATATGTCATCATATTTCTTTGACAGAAAAGACACAGATTGTTCAATATTGTCCACTTTTGTCTTCATTTCTAGTAGAATGTCCATTTTTTTCGACATATCCATGAGTAAGGCAGTATTATCAGAGTTTGAGGCACATACTTCCTTTGAGGTTATGTTTTCTTCACTATCTTCATTTTCCTTGCGATTCTTTCCTCCCCTACACTCCGTACAGGACCATTTGCTGCGCAATGCCCCGCTCTTATTCATCCAAGTCTGACGGGCGATAGAACATGATCCATAATGATAACCTCCAGAACATATAGAGCACACTACATGGTCCCCAGAGGAGGGAAGCTCCTTGTCACATACACTACATTTTGGGTCTGATTTTGGTGCCATATTAAACTTTATAGGTAGTAATTAGCTTTGAGCAGCATTAAACCTTGTAGAAATTCACTTAATAATATATCAAATGTGAAATATAGTAATAGCTCCTTCTCAGGTATGGTTAAGCTCCTGCCACCACAGAGTAAATATACAAATGTTTGCATTTCAGAGGCTACATTAAGCATTAAAACATTTCTAATTATTGGAGTGTTATTTTCCGAATATTAGAGGTTTCTTGAAGAGAACAGGCAAAATATAATAGTTAGAAAGGTATATAATTATCGAAGTTCAAATTAGTGAGGTTCTTCTGTAACTGAAAAAAACAACTCTCAAGACGGACATCTCACCATTGACCACTGACAACTCAAATATATAGACATCTCACAAAAGGATAAATAAAAATGGTTATTATGTTGGGGAATAATTTTGACTGGACATACTTGTAACTTGATGCACAGCAGTCACAATAAGTCTGAAAGCAATAATGGCAAGTCAAGCTAACAACACTATCAAGAAAAATTTTCACATGTTCATTGGTATAGCCGCATTCTCAGCTTATTTATTCTTTGAACAATCATTAATTAGCTTTTTTGAATTTTCAATGAAAAGGTTGTGGATCTTCCTGGGCACTTTGAAATTTATAATTGCTATTTACACTGATTTCCTGGAGGTATAAATGTACTATAGAACAGAGTTAATAACTTTGAAAAATCTGGGCTTCATTAAATTGTTTAAGAATTACCTTATGATTTCCTCAGTTCAAGTGCCTACTCAAGGATAAAAACATGTTGTTTATTCATTTTGCCTCAATTATTAGCTAATAATGTTATAACAAATAAAACTGTAAATGTATTACTATCAAGAATCACTATTAATAATCAGTGTAAATAAGCGAATCTAGTGTTAATACTGTTTCATGTTGAAATACTACCCTAGTTTTCACTGACTTAACAGTGTTAAATTGTTTTATTTTTCATTTTGTAACAGAGACTTGACCTTTAATCTCCTAAGATTGTCTATAAAGGTTTTAATATAATCGTCAAGTGAAAATGTAATTTTTTATCACCAATATTTCACTATGTTTGTGAGAGTGTTTCTCTATGTAATATTGTTCTCCAGTTTTAAGAGTGACAAATTTTGGGCTGAAACATGAAATTAGCACTTCTGCCCTAAATGTTTTACAATACTAAACATTGACATTTCAGATAGTCAGAAATAATATGATTAGTATGATCATGCTACTCATCCTCATCTTACATACTGTACTGTAAATAAGAATGCATTTTGACTATCTCCATGATGCTTAGTAGAATAGCTAACGTTTTTTGACAGACTAGATTTATTTGGAAAACTACTTCAAACATGTAAATATCATTGTGCTTTATACACTGCTTTTACACCTGCATTTTTGCTTAATGTAATAACAGATTTAGTGTCAAATAAATAAATGTAAGATTATAATAGTTTTTAATTGATTTCTTAAATCAAATATAGAAAAAATGCATTATCTCACTGAGATCTTGTATATTAATATGATATCTAATACAAAGTTTTTGAGTAAATAGTTCTTCCATTTTTAACTATCATCTTAATTTTTACTTGATTAACTATTCTTCACAAACATGAACCATAAACCTAACTTCAAGTTAAAAGTTAAATAACCTTTGGCAAGAAGAAATCAAATGATTATCGTTGTGAAAGATGTTTGAGACATTAATAATAATAATAATAACATAATAATAATATGTTTAATACAAGTTTACTGAGCATAAAAACTGTTTCGAACTATGTCTCAGTCGTTATTTTATCACACTTGACTGATATCCAACAAACGATTTTAAATTAAAATCTAAAAGCAAGTTTGTCAAAAAGATCAAATAATGTTGCGAATTTCTAAGTGAACCATTGAGCAAACAGTTCAAAAACGTTTTATCCGCTTGCTATTGATAGAAAACTGATCAATAAAACTATAAAAAATATCAAAATCTATAGTTATGTACATAATGTTTGAAATACTTAGTTTACCAAGATACTGACTAACAACCTTGGCTTATTGTACAAAATAACATTGAAGGTATTGTTGGCTTGGTGACTGTTTGTGTCTGGCTTTATCATCTGTTACACATATACAACTATTTTGATCACATAAAATATCCTAAAAAATACTAAACCGTTTTCAAAGTTTTCTCTAAAATTTCAAGGTTAACAGAGAATTTTGTTACTAATCCTTCTCTCTCTAAAAAAACTTTTAAAACATTTTAGTTAATGAATAAATGTTGGTGCCTGGCAAAGGACTATTACAAATAAACTGTGCAGACTTCAGCAAATTAAAGGTTTTGCCCAGTTTGGGGAATGAAGCAGGATGTACTGTGTACAGTATTATAAAACAAACCCAAAGTTCTTTCAGTTCTCCACTCATTTTAATTATTTGAATTCCTTCCATCAAGTTAAGTTGAAAAAGATTCTCATAGAAAATTAATTCTATGAAAGTGATAAAATAATCGATTTGTTAATTAATACTCCTAGTAAGAAAAGTATGCATCAGAAAAAATCTACCAAGGTTAAAATTTGTAAAATTTCACTCAGGCTTTATCACATCTACTGTAAAGTCATATACATATAGTACCATACACAGAATGTATTAACAATGTAGTAAAAAAAATTCACTTCATTTAACCTATTGTGGTACAATCATCTGAACCATATGCTAATCATTTCATTCACTCCATCATAGATACTAAAAATATAGTCTTAAAAACATAATATAGGACAGAATTAATATGAATTATTTATGTATAGAAGAGTTTAGCAAAACTCAAAGAAAGTAAATGCAAGACTTTTCACATGAAACAGTATAACACCTTAGTGTTACTATGATTTTATAATTCAATTCTTTATGTACTGCTCTGGTGTAGCTGGCTTTGTATTTATTTTACTGTTTGTTGTTTGTATATAATTTTCAGCATTATGTTAAGTTTAATGTGGCTAATATATAACAATTTACTTATGGTGAATTATGACATTTAAATGTAAGACAGTTTTTTTTTTTTGAATTTGTATCTGTTGTCCAGTTAACAATAGAGGACGTGTTTCATATAAAATTAATAGTTTTCTCATTTTTTATAAAATTGTAAAATTCAATGTAATTTCTTGTTACAATAATTTCTATAACACTCTGTGCAAGAGACTAAGTGCATCTTTGGTTTTATTTCAAGATGTTACCTAAAGAAAACTCCTCAAAGAATATAATTCTTTTTCTCACTAACCTATATTTCCATACCTAGAAACTTTATAATTTTCGTTAGAACCACAATCAAAAGTATCCTTTCTTCCTAGAAACACGGTCATACAAGAAAATTATATCTAACTTTTTTATCAAGTGTAGTACCACTACCAGACTTATTATTTAGAAGACAGCATCACTTGTTAATAAAAAAAAAGAATTACCCTATAGCTTGATATCTTTTCCCAAAGTGCATTATACTTTCTTTACTTCATGAGCTCCAATCAATAAAATCGCATTTAAAAACAGCAGTTTCCAAGCAAATTCATGTAGAAATGCTAGTACACAATTTTTTAAGTATTCCTTAAACTCCCTTGTTAAATAGTATTCATTCAGAATTTTATTTTAGTTAAATGAATATAACAGCCACCCTCATAAATAAAGCACAGGTTAACTAATTAAGCACCTAAATCCTCATGTTTTATGATAAATTTGAATGTGAGTTTGGTATCTTAAAAGATTTAATCGGTACCTCATCATTCTAAACTTCATTGCAACATTTTCAGTGTACACAAATTTTAATAATATATAAAACCACTAAATCAATCTAATACGGCTATGAAATGAATAACAATCAAAGCTGAAATAGAGCTTGAATAAGGATACAAAACCCAATTAATTAAAATATCAGGAGTACATTTGAAATGGAACAATTTATTACAGATAAAGGCTGGTTAAAAAGGTATACTTGTAACATTCTAAATTTTGTCTAGATCTTTATTACAAATTCATGTATTTTTTTATTTGTTAACTGAGGTTTCCTTGTTGAGGTTTGAAATAAAATATTTCTTTGATGTGTTCTTGAAAAGTATGAGAGTATTTGAAAGAAAAATTTACTATTTAAAACCAGGATAACAAATATTTTTACATACAAAAACTTGATAAATTATATTGAATCTAAGTTAGACCAATATGAGAGTTTCTATGATATGGGATTGCTTTGAAAAGAATATAGTATTGCCTTAGTCTATTTATATATAGACCTATTTATTTATTGTAAATAAGGTTGAAAATAAGAATATTTTATTTTTTAACAATGTGTGTAAATATTATTTATAACTAACAACAAATGTGTCAATGTAGCTCATTAGCCAAACAAATTATTATTAAACCTCCTAGTATCATCGTTGAACATTTAAGAGTTAATTTAATTAATTAATTAATTAAGTTACTTTTTCAAAATGTTCTTGTTTTTATGGCATATTACGTTTTAAAATTTGTTCAAGTAAATTTGTGTTAAAGAATCATTACCTCACTGGTAAAATTAGTAACAAATCCATTAAGAGTTCAGGCTTTGATTTTGCACAATTTATATATTAGGTAGATAAAATTAGGATATGAAATGGCTCTAAGATCATTACATAAAAACATAGGAGTTAAAACAATGATCAAACAATGAAGAAGAAAATTGATTGATAGAAAACTAGGGTAGTAAGTCAACAATAATTATAATTAATAAGAATTTTATTTCCTAAAGGTCTAGTTTTTATATTTTTTAGCTCTTAAGTATTTTTCTGCAACTCAATTGCATGGTTTTGTTACACCAAGTGATTTTTTATTCATGATTTAAAGATTAACTCGATGTACAGGGTGTTTTTTTTTTAAACGCAACCCATTTTTAAGAAGGAATAATGCACACATAAATATGAAATGAGTATTATTTTAGCGAATTTCCCCTATAGGGAAGAAGCTATTACCGTAGGTCTCATGGTAAGACCTAAGCCCGAGACCATCATAACTTTTCGTTTTGGGGCCCCAAGAAGCAGAAAACACCATTCGTTTGAATTTATATATATATAAATCTTTGTATCTATTTTGACGCCGTCTATAAACGCGCTATTCGGCGGCTATCTAAAATATTTGAGTATATACAAATTTTTTTCTCTAAATAGGTTAATACGACTACTAAGAAATATGTATGCTATTTTTTTTCTTGATTTTTTCACTCTATCCAATCACTGCAAAATCGGTGCTATTTAGCAGCATTCAAAAATCGTGCTATTTGGCGCGTCGTGTATATAGGTCCTATTCCGCCGCCAGCAATGTTGCCAGATTTATGGGGCACTGAACCCAGAGTGAGGTCTACGAATCTACAAAAAGCGCTATAGGTAGAGTTTGAGGCTGTAGCCTAAAGAGTCAGTGCCTTTTTATTTTTGTTTTTAGTATGAATTGTCAAAAGATTGTTAAATTTATTTATTTACCAACTTACCGTTACTGTTCCTAAGTTCATTTGCCTAAATTGCATGTAAATAATAGAATATAACCTAAGTTTCATTTACCTATTTATTACAACATTAGATATATTAGATATTACATTACTTTGAAATGGTGAGTTGGTGACCTACCCATGTAGGTATTTTAAGCCAAGTATGAATGACAGATAATGGTCTATTTTCGGAAATGATAGTTTTATTGTCGGAAAACGGTGGAAACAATAAAAAGTTGCAAAAACTAAAAATATATTTTTAAGGAAATAAGTCACGATGGGTCTCAAATTGTCAGGCAGAACGAGCTTAAAAAGAAAATGCAAAAATGTCAAGATTCGATCGATATTAACGGAAATAAGCATTTTCGTAGAATACGTTCTACGGCCTAACTGTAGAGAGGCCAGAACGTCGTTTTTCACGTTTAAAACTATTAAAACATAATTGAGAACGACTATGTCTATAGATAGAGTTATTATTAGCGATTCTGTTAATTGAACGTGCCATGGTTGTTGGAATGATCTTTCATGACCTCGTACGTATACGAGTTTGCTGGAAGAAAGGCAAGAAAAGTTGACTTTTATTAATTGGATTAAAATAAACAAATTGTCATCAAAACAAGCACTCTCCTTTGATGGCCTGATGAGGTAGTAAGAGGCCCTCATCTCACCGTCATGTTTTCAGGTGATCTCATAACAAATATTGCTTTAAAACATTTTTAATTTCGGTTAAAAATGAAAATCACTTGGGACATATTTTTATTTATAAGATGAAAACATACTGTGGTTCATAAGAGCTCATACTGTGGTTAATAATAGAGAAACATGAATTTATATTCACACAGCTGCAGATGGGTTAAAGTTTGTGTTTACTTTTAAGCAACCAATCAACTGTCATTAATTTTTGATCCAAATTGGTTTTGAATATGCCTTCTAAATATTAACAAATTTAGCAAAACATTCTTTTTTCGGGAACTGAGCTAATCACCTGAGTATTAAAATGAAAAACATGACTATGTAGGGCCTATGCAGGTACTTTTCATTTTAACAAACTACATTGAAGGCCCAGATAATGTTTATTTTAATCAAAAATCAATAAAAAATATTACAAAAGTATATGAATATACTCAGTTCCACATTCACTTTCAGTATGGATTGCCATAAGCAATGTATTGAATTTAAAATGAAAATTTAAGTTGTACTAGCAATTAATGATTAGTTGGTCCCAAATTATATTACAAACAGCTGATGATTTTATCACAACATGCTACAGATATAGTAAAATACAAGGTACAGTCAAAAAGTTCCTGGAATGAATTTTTGTAAACATATAGCGCGATCGCCAGCGGTAAATTTGTCTTGCAGTAGTTGGTGCGACTCCTTGGGAGGGCATATCGGTAGTGGTGGCATAGCTGACTTGCTGTAGTGCAGCATTGGAAAGCGCTTTTCGTGAACCTGCAAGTCGACGTCAGATTTTTTAATAATGGCATTTCATGAACAGCGCACTGGGTGATGCTAAAAAGAAGATATTGGGGGATTTCTTTATTGCCTCTTCTCCATAAGCTTGAATTAACAACTCAAGAGTCTCACTGGGTGACTTTTAAGGTAAAATAAGAACAATGTTCGTGTGCTGTTCATGAAATGCCATTTTTCAAAAATCCAACAACGTAGACTTGCAGGTACACGAAAAGCGCTTTCCAATGCTGCACTACGGCAAGTTAGCTTTACCACCACTACCGATATGCTCTCCCAAGGAGTTGTACCAACTACTGCAAGACAAATTTACCGCTGGCGATCGCGCTATGTGTCTACAAAAAAATCGTTCCGGGAACTTTTTGACTGTACCTCGTATAGTAAACTAATAAATTAGCAAAGGTAACAGAGTAACTGTATCTCATAAGGCATGTACGGCCACGGCACGGCGCGATTCGTCTAGCACTAGAGCAGGTCGTGTGGTCCACGGCTTCGGAAGCGCACCGCAGCAACACGAGAGGAAAATTTCCGCTCCGAATTCTCAGTGCCGAATTCGAAGAGAAGTTTTTTTGCGGCGCCACGCCGCGCTTCGCCTCCTCCGAGTTGGCGTCAGCCCATTAGATAACATAGAATGGATAATTTTAAAATTTCTTCCATGGCGCTGCGCCTCCCGCTGAGTTGCATAGGTGGGCGTCAAGCTTTAAACTTAAAAAATCAATTTACTTTTTGAAACTCAGAGATTAAATAAATTATAACTCAACTCGTAATACATTAAACCTAGTAATTTTAAATAATGTTACACATTAAAATAAGCTGTAATAATAAATATTTGTAAACTAAAACCTCCAGTTATCCAATGAATGGACTGACAACCCGGGCAAACTTAGGCCCGTTTATACTAAAACAACGGCGCGGCGTCCCACAAACCTGAGACACTGGTGACCAGGGACATTCACTTAGCACTGATCATATGAGAGTGTCCCGCTTACATTATACTGGGACACTGGTGTCTGAGACACAAAAAAGTGTCTGGAGAGTGGAGAGTGTAAAGTCAGTGTCTTCCCCTCGGACACAGCCGGGACAATCGCGGGACGCAAATTGGGCGCTTATTGAAGCTGATCGTAGCATTGAATCAAATGAGAGTGTCCCGCGAGCTATTAGGCCGGGTTCACTCTGGACACTTTCAGAATCCCATGGCGGCCACAGTTCTAGGAATGAGGAGGGCAGGAAGTCAAAATCGCGCGGGATCGCCTTGTACTGATTCACATTGCAGTGGCCCAAATCTTGTGTCTTGTCGCGACTCGCCCGGTCAGCTCTGGCCCAGTCTGGAAAAATAATCAGTTTTCCAAAATCCGTTTGAAAAATAATCATTTCCTCCTCAAGATATGATGCTTTTTCGTAGCTTGATTTCACCGGCCAAAAATTACCATACTCTTAAAACAAAGTACTGAAACCGTTTACCGAAAACATCTACACGAAGACGTCGTACGGCACCTGTGTGTAACCCGCCTTAGACCGGTTTCATGGGTGATAAGCTTGTTCACAGTTATTAGATTTAAATTACAAGTCCTGGTTGGAGAGAAACTACTTATGCTCCCTATGCAATCTTCAAAAAAATGAAACTGTCATTTGATTTCGGATTGTCTTGTTTTGGAAACCATCAGGAGAAATTGACTGGATAAAAATAATTTCAATTATTTTTCAGCCAACCCGTTAGACGGCCAAGTGCCATTGTTGTGCACGCTTAGGTTCAGGTTTCCTGCGTAAAAAGTTTGTTGTGTTATTATTAATTTTTTTTTTTAAGAAAATGAAGCGATTTTCATTTTATTAATTCAATTTCATTCGTACGTGTGTGTGGGTACAACGAGAAAAAAATAAAAGAGTTATCAGCCCCCACGTTTACCTATAGGGTTTACCTAACTTATATCTTGAGTTGAGGTATCTCAAAATAAAAAGAATCAAAGTATCTGATTAATAGTCTTGTGTTTAATTTTCATGTCTTCCACAAGCAATAAAATATTTTCTTTTCAAGATCAGATACATATCCGTGATATGTTTCCCTTTACTTCTATACAAACACTAAAACTCTGACCCCACGTAGGAATATTACTGCATTTATCAGTGCGTGGGCACGAATGATATTGATATTAGATGATATTGTATACATTGATATATTATATTAAACAAATATAGTGAAACAGCTTCAATTGGGCAATAAAAATGAAGTAGAGTATTAAACATTTTTTTAGAGTATACAAAATTTTTTAAGAAGGCCTTCCTAGACGCGAGGCCCTCTCCCTCTGTGTCCACCCCGCCCGCCACAATAAAAACAACACTGCCGGGAGATTCGGAAGGAATCAAGGAGTCTGTTTAAATTCCAGCAAATACGCGACGGAGGGTCTGCGGGGACGAGGATGGGGTTTCCGCAGCGTTGCCGGATCGTGGCCGCCGTCTGGGGGTAACATCTATAGGATATATACAGGTGGCCGATGGTTTAAATCAATTTTTTGTAGACCATATACGGGCGCGAAATATACGAATGCGACTGCGGCGCTCCAAGCGGAAAAATGGTAAACTAACTATATACGAAAATCATAATATACGCCGTCATTTGGCCACCACATAAAATTTGTTTTTCTTTTAGTTTTCGTCATAAATGATCAAGAAACAAGGGTTTGGCGATTTGGCGGCCATATACGGTCGCCAATTAGGACCGGCCGCCAAATCAAATGCAGATCCGTCCATGTACGGCCGCCGCTTGGGACCCGATTTTTACATATATATATATACAGTGCTTGATTTGTAAAAATTGAGGTACCGGAACTGTAATTTGCCGGTTTGTACATAACGACCCCCCCGTTATCTTCCACTCAACAAAGCAGGCTATTATATCTGAATAATTAGGTCGATTTTAAAAGTCCAATTTTATCTAACTAAAATTTTTGATAAGTCAATTAAAAACTAACAAAGAATTATTTTACTAAAAAATAAATTCTCTAAAGAAATTCTAGATTTTTTTATGACGCCTTGTGCGAGCATTCAGGTGCTGTTAGCGTTTTTAACATTCGGCTTAATTCAAGACTAGACAAAAGAGCGCGAATTTCAGGCAAAAACTCTGCGCGTAATTTCCGTACATTTTAAGCGATTGTTATTTTTCGGTAAGATTAATCCGGCCGATTACACGCTATCGTCTCTTCCGACAAATACTCCGGCCAGTGTTACACATGATCCTTTCTTATGGCGAATTTTCCGGCCGATCATATACGCGATCGTCTTTAGTGGCAAATTCTCTGGCCGATCATACACGATCGTATTTTGCGGCAAATTCTCCGGGCGATTACACGCGATTTTCTTGTGCGGCAAATTCTCCGGCCGATCATTCGCGAACGTCTTTTGCGACAAATTCTCCGGCTGATTACACGCGATTGTCTTGTGCGGAAAAATCTCCGTCCGATTACACGCGATCGTCTCTTACGATAAATACTCCGGCCAATTACACACGATCCTCTCTCGTGGCAAATTCTCCGGTCGATTTTACGCGATTGTATTTAGCGGCAAATTATCCGTCCGATTACACGCGATCGTCTCTTACAAAACATACTCCGGCCGATTACACACGATCGACTCTTACGGCAGAAAGAGGTCCCGGAACGCCGTTCTGCCGCAAATCAAGCACTGTATATATACTGCTATCGTGTCTGTGAGCACGATAGCAGCCGTAAAAACAGTCCGATCTTAATGAAATTTGGTACAGACATGTAAAGTGGTAATCCCTCGGACGAATTCGTAAACCAGCCCGATCGGACGACCGGAAGGGGGGGTAAATGGGGATAAACCCTCCCAAAAATGGGTTTTTGAGTTTTTTACGAAGGAAGATAAAATTTATCAATTTTTTGTTGGTTCCATTGAATTCAGCTAAAAAAAACAAACAATTTAGTATTTTTAATCACTGCTCTATGTCCATTGGTTACTGAGATATTGAAAGTGGTAAACACAGTACATTGTCCTAATGTTAACCTTATGGGAAATAAGTAAAATTCTATATCTCAGTTATTTCTCAACATATCTTGATAAAACTTAGCAAATAGCTTCTTCTAGTTCAGATCTACTAAATATTGAATTAAAACCACCCAGTTTTAATATACCTGTAGCAGCAATCCTGCATACTCATTCCCCATGTTATTCTTATGGAGCTTAGCAAATCAAGTCAAATCTCACTATTTTGGATTGAAATATGTTGTTTTGCGTTTGAAATTCGCTGAGTATGCAGGTCTGCTGCAACGGGGGTATTGTTAGTATTCCAACTTTATACAACCCATTATTTGGGTTTGATCACATTTAGTTTACATTATGTGTTCAAATAATCCGCCATTGGCATTTATGTAAAGTTGTGCTCTCTCCATCAAATTCCCGAGCACGTGTTGTAAGGTACCCCTTTGAATTTCTTGCATTAAATTTGCTATGTTTGTTTTGAGGTGATGAAAATCCTGTTGTGAATTGTTTTGGTAGGCTTTACTTTTTATGTATCCCCAAAGAAAATAATATAATCGGGTCAAATACGGGGATCTTGAGGGGAAAAATCCTTCACTGATAAAATAAAGTTTTGGGTTGCGTATGAAAAAAATCGCTCTGTATCAGGGAAGAATTTCCCCCCCTCCAAGATTCCCGGATTTGACCCCACTAAATGAAGGGGTCCCCCGTAAAATGTTCTAAGCGACAAAATTTCAAAATCGGAGATATTCAGTGAAAAAGGTTCTCCACGACATGAGCTACACCGTGGTATATTTTGTTTTGAAGATATTTGAGTTGGTAGCCCTGATTTAATCTGTCAAAGTTTGCTTGCTTCGCGAGACTGCACGGACTTTCTGGGTAATAACGTTCTATTCGCCGAAAGATGGAATCCCCGCCGGTCGTTGCGCTGTCACCCAAGGACCAAAATCGCGTAAATAAAAAATAAAAGACGTGAAGTAAATATTGGAAAATGGAAAGATAAGACCAGGATTGAATGTACAAAAGTTGGATTACCCTATATTTCAAAAAATAAGAAGCCAAGGCCTGGAAATTGCCCCCAAAAGAGGTGGGTAGAATAACGTTTTAAGCACCACATGTGGATAACTTTTAGAAAAGTGATGTATCACGTTTTATAAACAACATTACGTTTTTGTACTTTTACATCAATAAAATTGTTTTATATTCAGTTTTATTTTTGTTTCTGTTGGTATTCCTAGTCTCCCTCATGTTTTCTTCCAAAGTAGAAGAGCAGTCCGTCAGAAAACGTTCCAAGCGCCAGTCATTTAGAACGTTATAACCCCTAAAAAAACACGTAAAATGTTTTAAAATGCTTGATGGCATGTACAAATTCAATATAATGCTACATTATGGTGTTATAAATAGGGTGTTAAAAGATTATACATGACCTTATAAGGTAGTTCTAACCTTAAAAAAACCGTAAAATTTAGAATTCAACTTTCAACCCTTGATTACTCAAAACTAGGTTTTTGTCGTTTAGAACGTTTTACGGGGGACCCCTTCAAATAATTTTCTTTGGGATACATAAAAAGTAAAGCCTACGATAACAATCCACAGGATTTTAAGCACCTCAAAACAAACATAACAAATTTAATGCAAGAAATTCAAAGGGGTACCTAACAACACGTGCTCGGGAATTTGATGGAGAGAGCACAACTTTATATAAATGCCAATGGCGGATTATTTGAACACATAATGTAAACTAAATGTGATCAAACTTAAATAATAGGTTGTATAAAATGTAAAGATCAACAAAACATCAGTCATTTCATATTTATATGTGCATTATTCAATCTTAAAAATGGGTTGCGTTTAAAAAAAAAATCCTGTATTATGGACTCAAGATTCTCCAACAAACTCAGCACTTAAAAATCTTGGAATATGGTTAACTCTGACATACCTTCTATGTATCCATTCCTTTCTATAACAAATCTTATTGACTTTTTTCAGTATAATAGTAGAAGCTGTGTGACTGACCAGAATATTAGCTTTATATTCACCTTGGTTATCCCTGTTCTGTCTGGGAAATCAGACTCCCAGTTGAGGTTTGATGCCCAGTAAGGCCTGAGCTAAGGAGTAAAGGATCATCCTGGCTTGTCCATCGGGGAAGGGATGTGAGACATTTCTCTGACTATCTCCCTGAAGGGGACAAAACAAAGTCTCTGGTTCTCGCTCTGTCAAGGAAGTACTGTGGTGGAGAGGTAGTCATTCCTAGAGGAGCCCAGAGGATAGGTTAGGAATATTTTTCTTCCTTGAGGAGCTAGGTTAACTAAACAAATCATACCTTTCCCATCCCTGCAAATCAACTCCTTCCATCATCTGCACGGTAGTGCTGGATCTGACCCACACCCACTCTGGCTGCCACAGCTGGTCGCAGGCAGTGGCACCACGCAGAGCCAGGACGAGGCGGACAACGCTCCACTGGACGAGAACTCGACCCACGCAGCCGAGGAGGGGAAACACCACGACGACGGCTACAGCGCCGGCGTGCCCGGGCCGCTCACTCGACTGTTCGTCATCGCAAACCGCGGCATCGCCAACCTCATACAGGATCTCATTCTTGTAAGTATACGGACAACACCACATATATGAAGAGGTATTTCCTCTATAAAATGTTTATTAGCAAACTTGTGGATTAACTTGGTGCAGCTGTGAGTGTACCTTGTAACAAGATTGTAACTGCTGTTGTTCAGGAAAATCAACGGCCTTAGATTGCACCAAAATACCTAACAGCAGGATCAGTTATTGATCAGTGTTTCCATTTAAGGGATTTGTATCCTTTGCTAGGGATTTTTCAGGCTCTTGAGGGATGAGGGTTTGAGGGATAACCTAGTATAAAATACAAGTCAATTTTGCCTGGAAAATTCCTAGAAAGAGAAAAGAATACACGACAAAAAATATATCAGCTAGTTCAGTGAACAAGTATTCTGGCTAAAACTGTAACTTAATGTTTGTAAATTGCTTAACAGCATCCAGAACAGAACGCGTATCACATTGTTAAGTGTGCTTATTATTTTCTTCAGTCATTAAGGGGAGTTAAAAGCCTGCTGATTTTCCAATCCATACCTGAATCCTTTCAATCAATAAGGCTAATCCTTACCAAAATAATATGTTCCCAGTTTATAGCTTGTAAGACAACTAATATAAATTTAACTATGAATACGAATACATAAAACTTTCCATTCCAGGGGCCTAACAGAAACCCGTAGACCTGTTAAACTAAACACACATTTTAAATGAAGCATATAGGTATTTATATGCCAATATCTAGTCAGCTGAATTCTTTAGCTTTTTAGAATATTCAACCAGAGATATGTGGAAAATTTTGACCTTGAGGGAGTTTACTGTTTATATATATTTTTAAAGGCCCCTTTATAAACTAAAAGTAAATTAATTCAAACATTAAATTAATAGTTAATTAATGTAATAGGTACGTAGGGTAATTGACATATCTTGTTTTTTTACAGCGCCTAGCCCAGACTAGTGAGAGAATAGTGAACTTCAAGGCTCGGCTCATCACGTCCATCATCTAAATGTCATTCGCTCGGCTCAGTTACCATGACTTCGGCAAACTTGGGGTTTTACTACGTCGACACGTCGACTGCTCAATCACACTGCACTGAATATCGCATACACTCTGCTTTTAGGATCAATCTGCCAACTAATATTCCAGAAAAAGCTAGACTATTTATTTATTTATTCAGTAAACCCCAAAGTGTTAAGAGGGGAGTGGGTACAGATTTCTATACTCTGTGCCTTCGCCCCTTCGCCCCTCCATGGAGTGGGTACAGACTTCTGCATTCTTTGCCTTTGCCTTTTTGCTCTTTCACCCCTCCATGTACGAGGACAAGATCGATATGTAATGTAATATACTGACAGCAAAATGTAAATAGACACAGCCTACATATCGAGAAAGACTGATATCACAGGTCTAATCTCACTGCCATCATTATTCATTCATTGGAGTATGAAGTACGAAACAGTGTCAGTGAGCATTAATAAAAACTTAATTAACTTAATATCTCCAATTAAAACTTTCCTAAATTTCTGTATTTGTTGCATTTTTATGATAAAAATGTTTTATTAACTTATTTAAATTTATACTGCTACTATAATGACAAGACTTGATAATGTTTAATTGGTTAATGTTTTAACTTACTTGTCTTAAAAAGACACAATTTTGAAAATAAAAAAAAACTGAAGATAGAAACAGAGCGATAGTGAAATGTTTAATAGCTAAGCAAATTTCAACTTTAATCTAGAAATTAAAACCTCCACATTTCCTATTTATTTTTACCTCTTACCAGTTATCTCTAAACGTACTTTTAGTTGATATGTAGTTTTAGTAATAAGGGAATCAAAAGATAGTTATAGTTTTTTAATTCCGATAAATGAATAACGATTCATTAAACCCCCTCATTTCATAATATTTTGTGTCTTCTAAATTATAAAATAATTGTAAAGCTTTTATTGTGCACAAACAAAAATTTAGTAATAAATTCTATGTAAATATGTATGATGAATTTATTATTTTAAAACCTCCAACTTGATTAAATATTACTTAAGAGAATTTCAATTTTCAGCATGTCTCACTATTAAAACTGTTAAGTGGTTAGAAAAGCTGTCATGTTATTTTTCTTAGGCAATCATTCATTTTTTTCCAAAAATGAAAATGATAGGCTTGACAGCTTCCAAAGGTTCAACATATAAACGATGTGAAACTCCAACGGTTACTAATTTCTTCCTTGACTGAAAGTTTTGGATTTTGATTTTTGACTGGTGTTGGTAAGCTGTGAGCAACAATTCAAGAATCATGTGATCCATTGATGTTTACATCCTTCCACCCCCAGCGCTCCCAGCTTCTTTTTTTTTTTGGAGGGGGGGCTAAGGTATAGCTACCCTTAGCTACTTTGACCTAATTAGATCTTTTGTAGCACCCACTGTTCAGTCCCCCAGCTTTAGGCTTTTGGCATAGCATACTAACTGGTTGACACCCATTTCTTTTATTTCGTCAGGCACCAGGAATGCCTTCCCCGAGTATTTCAACCTCTTTTGGGCTAAAGCTCTATAAAGAAGTCCAGCCATATGTTCTTTCCAAACTTTTCGAGACA
This sequence comes from Flexamia atlantica, assembly GCA_035578135.1. Lineage (NCBI taxonomy): Eukaryota > Metazoa > Arthropoda > Insecta > Hemiptera > Cicadellidae > Flexamia > Flexamia atlantica. Next base: position 46,031,414 of record JAQJVK010000002.1, on the reverse strand, counting down.
GTGGGTCAGCTGCTCACCCACCACTCTTTCAAGAAGTTTGGAGATGGCAGGTAGGAGTGAGATCGGACGATAGTTCCCCACGTCTGACTCAGATCCCACCTCAGATTATTCAATAATAGTGTCAAAACTGGAACTACAGTTTTTGAGCTATAGTTCTAGTTCTAAAAGTGTGATTCGAATCCAAATTGAATTTCCTGATTTGTCAACTTACTAATTTTGGGGGGTCTTCCAAGTGGTGATACAAGTGGCCATGAAAAAACAAGTCTAGCACAGGGAAATAACTTCCCAGAAGCAGCAAGATTTATAATCGCGGACACTGTAGTTCACTTTTATAGTTTTATAAAACATATAAAAATTATAGACTTTTTTAATAGTAACTTTTGAGTACCACTTCTGGACAGATTTTTTTTATTTTCATAAACCTTCACATTTATAAATTTTTTATTAGGAAGTAAAAGAGAATGAAAATAAATGACGTAGAAGACTTGTGACACTATATTTAATTGCTGCTTATACAAATATTATATATATATACATTATAAATCTATAAATAGAAAAACACAAAAAGGTATAATAGGAATTCAAATATACTTAGAGAATAGTTAAAAAAAACTTATCACGCAAAGTTCAGAAGCATATGCTCCAGGTCCACCCGCAAGGTATGGAGACCAGGATGTAGATGATGACCTGCAAACATTCAGCAAATGAAACACAAACTGAGGCCAGCATTCCAGTCAAGTTAATGGCAAATTTTCTGACACCAAAAAAAGAGTATCATCACAGTTGCAAGAAATGAGGTTGTTCTACAAGGATTGTTTTTTTATTAAGGGTCGTTTTTATTTAGCTAAATTTTCTCAACATATTTTACAAACAACTTATTTTCAGATAATTATTCTTCTACTTTTCCATAAAATTACTTATTGATAATAATTTATTGTTTCGGAACGTTTCAGTTTGGGATGAGTGTGGGATGGACGATATGAAAACCTTGATACTGACAAAGACCAGCTGATTCATTTTGTAAAGATTTCAAAAATCTAATAATCTGGTGATTTTAGGCCATAATCAAGTAGGCAAACTAAAGTTTTAATGAGCACACACCAAGTTTTAATGAGCAGGGGAACAGGGTGCAGAAAGTTTTTGGAAATGTTTTTGGTGGAAATTTTGAGAGTCTAAACATGGCCTAAAATTTCAAAATTTTTAGTTTCTTGAGGTCTTCATAAAATTAAATAGCTAATCTTTGTCACAAAAAGGCTTTCATCTCAAAAATCCCACACTCATCATTCACTCATATTTCAGTTAAAATATGGATCCAGGGCTGGTTCCGGACCTTAAGAGGGGGCTCCAGTCACGAAAAATAACGCATTTCTACCTGCTCCTCCCATAAGGCTAATGTTAACTTTCAAATTCGGCACAGCTTCAACCGGCATAGGCTTATCACATATAAAAATAAAAATAATCAAGTTTTGGTTAGCACTATTGAATTGAGCTCGAAAAACAAACAATTTAGTATTTTGAATCATTGCTCTATGTCCATTGGCAATGTATACAGAACCCTCTCAGTAGGGACACCATATGGAAAAATGAGTAGTTCCTGCCGCCAAAAAGAGATGGCGCCACTTTTATTTTTCTGTTCGATTGGAATTGATGTATAGGAGTTTATGGATCAAGCTGTCTTTCCAAAGTCAAGCAGCTGGTTGTAATATTTTGACAGTTGTATGTTATTGTTTTGTATTGTTGTATCTTTTTGTTTACATACATTCTCAATTCGATGTTTTGGATAGTGATTAGAAGCGCGGACTATACGGAGCCAGCTTGAACTATTCCATGCATCAGCGCTACTTTCTCCTCTGCTTTGCGGCGGCGGAACTAAAAAAATTAACATTGGATGTTCCTACCTAGAGGGTTCTGCATACATTTCTATTGGTTACCAAGATATTAAAAGTGGTAAACACAGTATGTTGTCCCTATGTTAACCTTATGGGAAATAAGTAAAATTCTATATCTCGCTTATTTCTCAACATATCTTAATTAAACTTGGTTTGTTGCTTCATCTAGATGAGATGTAATGTATTTTAGTCTATAATCCCCGAAATTTCCATTTTGGTGGCAGCAAACCTGCATACTCATTCCCCATGTTATCCTTATGGGAAATAAAAAAAGTGCTGTATCTTCATAATTTCTTAACATATCTTAAAACTTGGTAAATGGCTTCTTCTAATTAAGCTCTACTAAATTTTGAATTAAAACTGCTAAGGTTTTAACATACCTGTTGCAGCAAATCTGCATTCTCATTCCCCATGTTATTCTTTTGGAGATCACAAAAACATGTCACATCTCACTATGTTGGATGTAAATATTTTTTTGCATTTGAAATTTGCTGAGTATGCAGGTCAGTCGCATAAAGGGGGGAATAACATATTACCTTCAGATACTTACTGTGAAAATGCCTCCCAGTATAAAGTAAAGCTTCATATTCTTCCAAAACAGAGATCGCTGCAAGTTTCGACTTTGAGCCCTGAAAGTAACAGAACTTGCACTCAAGTTTTCTGTTTTGTTGACAAGCAGTTCTAATCTCTCTCCCCTCATTGCAACATTATCTGTAATAAAAAAAATACAGTTTGAATTAACTGATAACAACCATCTGGAGATGTTGGTAAGCATGCAGGCCTAGATGATGATATATTTTTAACCCTTTCCGATCGTAAGGCCAGCAGGAGTGGCCAAAACGCAATCTCAGAATTAATTTCTGTATGGTTTGGTTCCAATGGTCGGACTGCCAGCTCTACTGGCCAAGCTCCACTCCGCGTCAGCTTGGCATTCATCATGGCAGCTCACTCCTGTCAGCTCAGGATCTTTTTGATTAAAAACCTGCAATATTATCGTAAGGTTTTTACGATTCAATGTTGCAAGCCTGCTGATCATTTAGTTAAATAACTCCTCACTAGGTTGCAGCACTCTACAGTCATCATGCCAAATTTAGAAACACAAAAAAAAACACATGTTATCGGCACTTATCCTGCTGGACACCCAAGCGTTCGTTGGATTAATAATGGCCAGCACTGGCCGATCGTATATGACAGCTGCTGAGGAAAAACATCCGACTTCCGCACGCTAATGGTGGTGCCGCACGATCGCTACGGAATAGCGGCAACTTTCCAATCCGATCGCAAAGGGTTAAGTATATGACAATTGTATCATTCTAAACAACTTTTTATTTTACATACACCTTTAATAGGTGTAAATACTCTTCCAAAGTTGGAATGATATTATTTTAAAAAAACTGCAGTAAAACCAAGGTTGAAATTGATAAATGGAGTTACTATATTTGAGTTTTTACTTAAACCTATGTTGATATTTAAACACTCAAAACTTGGAAATCGCTTATTCTTTGAAATTAGCATAGGTGACACAACAGACAGTTGTTAAGAAATCAGAGAGAAAAACAATCCAATATCCCTAAATAATTTCCCAATTTAAATTAATTGACATATAAAAAATAATGATGCAGGTTAGTAATCGAAATATCACGTTTATGATTATTTATCTTTTTAATTTTCTAGATTATTTAATAAACTCGGAAATTTTCTTTATCAGCTTGTATATAATGTAAAAAATAAAGATAATTTTAAAAAATTATACAAGTTTGTCTAATTTGTTGTTTTCATACTTTCAACCAAAATCTATAACTGCCTTTTATGTGACTTGGAAACAAACAGAACTCACCAATGTTTCGAACCATGATATCTTTTAATTCGTCTAGTTCTCCGTGCACTCTGGAAATAGTATCAATATCACGAGATTCTGAATAGTGTTTCTGAAATCATTACAAAGTACATGATATTAATGTGGAAGTATATGTTTCTCAGTCGATAACTTCATAACTTGAATCGTTCAGATGCAGCTAATAGAGATAAGTGACATATCACATTACGCCAACAAATTCATTTAAGAACAAATACCCTAAGGTGGAAACTCAACTGCAGGCTTTGGGGAGTTTTGTTAATGTTAGATATACAATTAAACTGAAACTACCATAATTTTACAAACACAACATTGTTAACTTTAAAGGCCAAACCCAATTCTTTTTTCACCTTAATAAGAGCTACTGTGATACAGCAATAAACTCTAATGGGGCACACAAATCCAAAAGAGCTCTAGAAAAAACTGGTTATCAGTACATATTCAAGTGACTACCTTGCTGGTTCCTTTGTTTGATAATTAGATCATTTGCTCAATCAAGCAATAAATTTTGTAGAAAGAAAACCGCAGAGAGCTGCTTTGATTCAAATATAGGCTAATTTTCCATTAGTAAAATTTTAGTTTATAAACAAATTATTCAAGATTATATGATTTATTACGGAAATGCGGTTTGAAAAAGTTCAGATTACTTTTAGCTGTCAGATAGAATAAATGCCTTATTTTGAAATTAATACAATAATGATCAACTCACAATAGTCAATGAAACACTCAACTATTTTACCTCCCAATATCTGAAATTTTTACTCTTTATTTATAATAGTTTAAAAAATTAATAATCTAAATACTGCTAGGATTTGCATGCATTTACCATTTCATTACTGAGAATCGGAGAAAACTCAGTATTCATTGCATACGCAATAGCAGTCTCACTTCTGCCTCCATAAGTCGATCTGAACCGACGTTTAATTTCATTCAAATACAAGAAAGCTCTTGATCTCTCGAATTCCTGAAATGATAAACAAATAATTTCAAAGAGGGGAAAAAGCACAAATTAAAGTCAGACAAAATAACATCAAGATTACGTTTCAATATTTTCCATTATGAAGGTATTTAATTTACTTCATAATCTGAACAAAAAAGGTGAATTTCCAAGCTTTGTTCGACAAAGAGGAAAGTTAGGGAGAAGGCATATCATATTCAAGGTCAAAGAGAGGTGAACAACCAACCACAGCACTGGTTATAACTGTAAAACCTGTATGCTTATACAATCTGTCAAAACCACTTAATAATACACCAAGAAAAAAAATAGAATTCTTTGTAAAATTAATACTCAAAGATCATGTACCCTAGAGAGTCAGTTACACAACTTTTTATTTACAAAAAACAATTTGTTAGTTTAATGAGTGGGTGAAAAATACTTATAGGAATAAAGTATTATTATTATTTTATTTGACAATTAATAAAATAATAATGTAAATACTGTGGTGTTCATTCTTCCCCAATTAAAGCAGCGAGGTAACAGGAAAAAATGGCCCAGCACCTTTAAGGCAACAAGCTTACCTACATCTGCTACTTTGCATCAGTGGTTCCCAACGGGTAATCGGGTAATAAATTTAAGAACTAATTTAAGCTGACACTAAAAACCTTCATGAAATAATTAGTTTTGAATTTTTTTATACAGATGAATTATTTTTCATGTTAATATAAATAAGGAACATTTATAACAATAAAACCACTGCCAATGTGGTTGCCAGTTAGTTGTTATTTTTGCTCTGGGTTGAAAAAGAGGTTACTTAAAGCAAACCCCCATTGGATAGCTCACCCTCCCCCCACCCCTCCAAGGTACAAAACTAGTTGTAGATCTAAGGATACTATTTTGCTAATAATTCTAAACAGGTAGATGTTCCAATAATAAATTAATTTAATATTATATCATAACTTGTATTTTCCATAGGTTTGTTTTGGATGTATTCTTGTGTGTAATGATGTGTCAAATCCTGATAAATATGATGAGGGCCTATGCAATAAAGTTATTGTGATATCCACAAAGAAATAAAAACCTATAACCAAAATCTTTAAAACTCCGTGCACCCTGGAAATAGTATCAATATCACGAGATAAGTATATGACAATTGTATAGGTAACGTACACAATAACTGGTATGTTACCTATACAATTAACCGATCAAACCTGATTAAAGGTTAGCGGTGTTGGTATGGTACCAACACTCACAACTACCATCGTTTTTGACCCTCCAGAAAACCAATTAGTATTTAAATAACTAAACATCACGAATAAATACAAAATATATTGTTCTTTGTAGTTGCACAAATTCGTTAATATTCAAGCCATCTCAAAAACACATTTCAGCAGACTACACTGAAATGTGTGAAATATTAGTTTGGTTTGGATTTTAGATGATGTAAACAAGTGCTAGTTGGAGCCATGTTGTCACAACAATTGTCTAAACACATACTTTTTTTCTTCCAATATGACTGAAAATAGCCAATTAACAAGTTATTTTTGATGAGCTAATAATAATAACTTAAAAGTTAACAAAACATTTTGCTAAGAATTTACTCCATTGACATTCTTGTAAATCCAAAAAAATTAGACCAATGTAGGTACAGTTGGTCCAAAAAAGTAGTGACAGGCTACTCAGATAAATAAAACTTATAAAAAATATATTTTTACCCACGTTTGACTGTCTGTATGACATGGCTCCTACATCATGACATGTTACAAATAAAGTGACGGATGTTCAGGTAAAAAAATTAAATGGCCTTTATTCAATTAGTTCTATGGTATAACTACTTCAAAAGGAAAATATCTGTAATGAGAACTAACATCATCAGTGATGCACATGTAAACGATCCTATCTTCACAGATGTAGTGGAACAAGTAGCTTCCGTGTGAAAGAGTAAGTTTGCCATTTTCAGGAGGTATTTTTGTCAGGATCTGGTCAGTAACTTCAGCAAAATTGCCAGGGCAAGACGCATACTTGGCTAGGACAGTGGTCCCCCGTGCCACCACACTGTATAGAATAGGCATTTTGGAATCTGCAAACAAACATAATAAATATCAAATAGATCCAAACCAAAATCCTAATTAAAAACAAACACACACAAAAACCTCTGGGACCTCTTTCCTACAGTACATTTAGTAATTCACATATTGGACTTGTCAGGTCACAGGATCTAAGATCATCATCATATTATATTTTCAGGGCAGTAGTTATAAGAAACTACAGCCTCACAGAACGCCCCATTTCCCTCAATCAGAGTAATTGCACAAATCAGTCTGAGAACTTCATGTAGAAATTTGTTTATATTTTTGTTTCTATTGGGCATTACCCACCTTCAGGTAAATGGCGTTGTTCAATTGTTTTGTGAAGACTGATGAGATGTAGGGTATATCCAGTCCACATGTCACATTAAAAAAAAACTAAAAACACACACAAAAACACTTATTACACTAACACACACTACACACACACTTATTAGCACTTAACACACTTACTAGCACTTATTAGCACTTATTACACTTAACGCAATTATTCGTGTGTGGCGTAATAAGTGTCTCATCAGTCTTCACAAAACAATTGAACAACGCCATTTAACTGAAGGTGGGTAGTGCCCAATACAAACAAAAATATAGAAAAATACCCCGCCTAAAAATGTCTTTTAAAGATCAAAATTTGTTTAAACAAATATTTTACCTTTAACTTACTTTTCTACCTTTAATATCCACGTGTATATATTCCATTTATTATTATTTGTAAATAAGCATCTTACTCAGTTTGAAGTGTTCAAAACCAACAGAATTCATTTTGGACCAATCAGTTTTGTATTAATGTGACTTATGTGAATTATTTATACTTAAGTTACAAAATATAATAGAGGATTCTTCTCAATTAAAAACCTATTCGTCAAGGCATTTTAAAATAAAGCCATGGATATCTGGAGGTATTGTCCGGTCAATCCGTGTCAGGGATGAGATGATCAGGCGACTGAAAACTGAGCCATTTAATGTTTCTCTTAAGTTACGCTTCAAATGGTACAGAAATATATTAAGTAAAGTAATTTCCACAGCAAAAAATAAATACTATCATAACAAAATTTTAGATTCCAGGAATGATAGTCGTAAATTATGGAAAAATATTGTTGAAGTGATGGAGACAAAAAAAGTAAAAGATGATTTCCCTTTAAGTCAGTTTTTAGATAATAAGGATTGCTTAGAGGTTGAGGATATTAGAGCTGTTGCTAATAAACTGAACGAATACTACGTCAATGTTGGAGCCAACTTGGCCAGTGCTGTCCCCCCTGTGACTGAGATTATTGTGAGGGATGAAGACTTTATGGTGGACTCCAACTTCCAGCTGGAGCCAATTTCTGAACAACACCTTGCGAATTTAGTGAATAAAATTAAAGGAGAGTCGGCACCTGGGTTAGATGGAATTCCTGCTAGGTTGATTAAGGATAACTTTAATTTTTTTTAACTATCCTCTTCTTCATATAATCAATATAAGCTTGACTTCCGGTGTTTTTCCAAATTAATTTAACCCTAGAATCGTAATCATATATTTTTGTGCCTATGAATCATAATCATTCGTCTGTGAGACTACTCAAGTTTAAAAATTAGTAGAAAATATATTTTAAATTAAAACCTCTATGTTTCTTATAAGGAAGTAAAGCATATTTAATAAACTTCTGAGTGAAACCATATTTTAAGTCTTAATTTACTTAACTTTAGTTTTACACATTTTTCCCTAAAATGCTACAAGGTATATTTTTTATTATGAGATGTAATTTAAAAAAAGTCATAATAAATGGATTTTTGTTAAGAGATGTTTTGTCCCCACATCATTATAAAGTAAATTAGTGTTACTATACAGGCCTTGACATTCAATTCCATTGAAAAAATATACATTTTCGGAAGTCGGAAGTTTGAAAACGAGGAAAAATCATTGATTTTCCACATAAATTTCTAATGACACTTATTAGTAATCATTCGTTTGGGAGACTACTAAGTTCAAAAATTTGCAAAAAATACATTTTAAACAAATTTGCAATGTTTATTCTATAAATGTAAAGCAAAATTAATAATATAATAATATATTAATATATTAATATTAATATAATAGTAATAATAAATTTTGTGTGGAGGCATATTCTAAGTCCTGATTAATTTTACAACATTCTTACACAATATAGAAAAAATCACAAACACAAACCATAATGATTCGTCTCACAGACTACTAATGAAAAAACGGCACTAACATCAATCGTAATCGTTCGTCTCTCAGGCTAAGACGCAAATTAAAAAATCTCTAACATAAAAACTGCTGACCTTGACACACTGAAAACTGCCACAGGACTGATAGGGGACAATTAGAGGGAAGGATGGCATTCTGACTAGTCTTCAATGAACTGATCAGCAGATTTTGGATGTTGCATCTTCTGTCAAACTAATGATTACGATTCTATGGTTAAAATGGGGAAAGTAATTCCAGTGGGGAAAAGGGCCAATGTGTAAGCTTTATACCTATTACATTATTAGCAAGTGTGCTGTCAAAATTATTAGAAAAATGTGTAAGATTTCAACTTGAAAATTATTTACTAACGCATAATATTCTTTTTGAAAATCAATTTGGCTTTAGAAAAGATAAAAACCTTAACGACGATCTTTTCCTTCTCACTAAAAATATTCATGATGTAATTGGACATAATAAAAAACCACTTTTGGTTTCATAGATCTTGCTAAAGCTTTTTACACTGTCGACAGAGGAATTCTTAAAAAAAATTAAATTTAATTGGAGTCAAAGGGCGCTGAACTGGTTTGAAAGCTATTTCAGTGATCGTTCTCAGGTGGTTTTGATTTTGGGGCAATCCAGTGTTCCATTAAATATTGAATACGGAGTTTTACAGGGCAGCACGTTAAGGCCTCTCTTATTCCTTATCTATATCAATAATTTGGGAAGGGTAAATATGGACAAAGGTAACTTATTTTTATATGCCGATGACTCTGCTTTGCTTTTTTAGAGTGACAGCTGGGAGGAAGTGTACTATGTGGCGGAGCGAGGCCTTCACACCGTCAAGCAGTGGTTCGATCAAAGTTGGCTCTCTGTAAACAATTCTGAAACCAAATATATGCCTGTTTCCTTGAGGGCCGACCACGATTCGATGAACCTGCATCTACGTTTACACACGTGCGCGTGTGTGAACTTGAATGGCTTTGAGCTGTGTGAGTGTATCGAGGGAGTGACGGAATATAAATATTTAGGAGTCTTTTTTGATAACCTTTTTTAAAATTACACCCAATTTTAAGAGGTACCAGGATCGGAACTTTGTAAAAACTTTACAAAGCCCCGGCGCCTCACCACATATGTGACGTGTACGAAACCCCTCTGTTGGCTGTTATCTAAGGAGTCCCGTACACCACCACATTGGGAACGTAGCTCTACTAAATAAAGAGACATGCTTGACAATGAAAGTACGTTTATTCACAGGCTAACGACAAAGTGCTCAAACAACTGAAATACTCTATAAAAACTAAGATTCTAGTACAATTAAAACTCAAAACCACTAAGATTCTAGTACAATTAAAACTCAAAACAAAACAAACATTACTCATTACTTTTATTGTTATTTCAAAGGATTGAATTGAATTAAAGAAAACTCAAAGGGTGAGCAGCCTGGAACTTGTATGATTTAAAACCTATCATTTAAATTTGGAAAAACACTAAGATTACTTATGTGGGCCCTGGCCTGATGGGCCACGAGCCCTGAGGCCCCTCAGTCCTCCAACACACACCCAAAAACCCCTCCTGAGCAAATGACCCCATCCTCTTGTTACCTGACCTACTTAAAGCCTGAGCTGACAGTCAGTCAGCACAACAAGAGTCTGTTTAATAATAATTCCAGTCTACTCACACAACATGCTCAAAAACTTCCCCTTTACAAAGGTCAAACCACCCAACCATCACAGTATGAAATGGAATAGTCATATTATGTATCTTAGAAACAAGTTGCGTAAATTCTGTTTTATTTTTTTCACATATAAATAAATTACTTCCTCCGGATTTATTAAAAACTGTTTATTATGCTTGCGTCCAATCGTTGTTGCAGTATGGAATTTTAGCTTGGAGCGGTTGTTTCCAAACTGTTTCATCACCTCTAGAAACTGTTCAAAAATCCATAGTAAAAATTGCACTCCAAAAAAATCGTCGCTACCCATCTGAGATTTTGTTCGATGATTTTAAAGTATTAAATATTTCTCAATTGTTTATAAACCTTAATTCTGTATATTTTCAAAAATAAAGATAGCATTTTTCAACATATTACGCATTCATACTCAACTAGATCATCCGTAAATTTTGGAATTGTTACTCCTAGATTAAGAAAAACAATAAATACCACGTCGTCTTTTTATCTTGCAAATATTGTTTATCCACAACTTCCAACTATTATTAAATCACCGCCTATTTGCAGTCTTCGTATTTACAAAAAAATCATTGACAAATGGTTGTTGGAAAAAGGTCGACTTAAGAGTTCGAGACTATATCACTTCCCGATACGTTTGAATTCCTTGACAATGTCAAGGAAGTACATGTTTTGAGCGTGCCTGTGGGTGTTGTGTACGCGCCTGTGAGAGAGAGATAGAGAGTGTGTGTGGTGTGTACGACGGTTGATTTCTTGTGCGACTGTATCTGCATGTACGAGCGACTGGGTCAAGTTTCAGTTCAACTATCAAACATAAATTTTCAGGGACAGAATTTTATAATCAGCAAATTTTTTATCATATGCATGCATCTACTTTTCTACTTTTTCTTCTCTTATTTTTTTAGTTTAAAATAGTTTATTTATAACAGAATCATGGACTGTTTGACTCGTCTCCAACCACAGGCGAAAGCCCATTTGGGGACTATTTTCCAATATGTATTTTCATATTATTATTAATGTATCTGTATTTCTATTTGGAAATAAACTATTCATTCATTCATTCATTCATTCATTACAATACCCTGTACATAGTACCACAGCATATGAAAAAAGTACATTTTATATGGATCTCCAGTTTTTAAATAATTAACTCTTTTATTAGAAATTAAATTTCTTGTAAGAAATATGGTTCAAACACAAATAAACATACCTGATATCTTTTTTGATCAAAAACTGTTTTTACAGTAGTAGGGGCCTACTGAGGAATTTTTATCCATGCAAATTGTAAAATGCTAAATTGATTGTCAGGCCTATATATATATATTCTTGCCTATTGTGTTATGTAATATTGTTTTAGTTACAGTTGCCATTATAGTTAGGCTACAGTTTATCGACAATTAATTCACCTGCCTAGAAGCAAACATTCTCATAAGACATAGCTTATTGTGATATAAGGAAGTAAATAAAATAATTAACTGCTAGTGAATTTGGCTTTTATGCTATTAAAAAGCCCTTGGTCTTACAGTAATCTATAAGTATAAAGGAGGATGTTGGTATATATATAGCATTGATAAACTCAGACATCGCTGGACCGATGGCCACGAAACTTGGTAGATACATGTAGAATTTCATGGAGTAGGTTTATACACCTTCAATTTCGTGATAACTTTCAGGGCTTAGCCCTGGGACTGTCTTAATTGTACCCATGTTAGGGATTTTGAAAGAATTCGAGTTAGATTTGTTTACTAACAAAACATGTGAAAGTAAAATTTAAAACAGGTGATGTAAATTAATGGCATTCCTTTCTGCTATTTAATTGTATTTGTTTACATGAATTGTTAGTTGGTGCCAGATGGTTAATGAATTAAGACTTTTGAATATATTTTAAGTGCAATACACTATATAAAATGCTGGTATGTAGTATAAAATAAAATAAATAATTTATATTACTGAAGGACTTCTGTGATCACTGATCACTTATACTTGAAGGACTTCTTTTTATGACAACAAACTACTATTTAAAGAGGAAGAGTGTGCTACTATAAAGTATTAATTTTATCTACAGCAGTTTAAAAAAATTGCCGGGACGGCTCATTCAATTTTTTTGTTCGATATAGAGTCTAAAAACGTAAGACAGCACTTTTTAATAATTGCTGGAGTGGAATTGTAATTTTTTGTTCAAGGTAGACCCTAAAACTTTAAGAAAATAATCTTTTACAGTGAATAAAATTTCAAGTCATGTTCTATGGTTCCTCTAACATGTATGCTTTCATGTTTTTGTTTGGTTTATTATAAAGAGATTCTAATTTTGTTTTATAGACTTCGTCAGTGAAGTTAACTGTAAATGGTTGATTATTATTGCGAGCAAGCTTTGTTTTTTTTATGTTTCTTATTTAAAAAAGGTTTGTTTTGTTAAATTATTAATTATTTTATTGATAGTCTGGTTTGTCCTTTTCTTTCTTTTGTTTACAATTCTGAGGGTGTCCCCAAACGGGCTTGCCTAGGGGATCACCTAACTTATTCACCATTAATGTCTTATTTTTTTTATGTTAGTTTAAGCTTATTTATGTATAATTTACTGTGCAATGCAAACTTTTGTGAGCTTTTTGTATATATATTTTGGTGAATAAAGTTTTTTTTCTTTATTATTATTATTATGAAGGAAAGAAATAGGATTTCTAATACGAACTATGCTCAAGGCCCCACAGTGTGGCCTTGCTATGCTACATTGCGAGCAGATTCAAAGCCGTCGAAAAACCCAAGGGTGCCATTCCTTATATCGTGCCCCATGATCATCATCAGGGCAAGCTCAGATACCGTGTGTTAAGCAGAAACGACCATAAATTCTTCTTGGCGTTTGTCTTGGGTGAGCCAGTCTCTGTAAATTCGCTTTTTGAGTGTGTGAGCGCAATCCTCTCACCTGATAGCAAGATCGACTGGACAGCCGATACAAGCAAACAGCACTTGTAAGAAGAAGGATTGCCGTTATTGGGCATGAGCCTATCCAGGGCAGCAACACCATTTGGTGCTTTGTCGGTGGGGTGCTGGATATGGTCACATTTTTTATATAGACAGGCACTTTAGGCAGGAATAGAATACCCCCATCGTAGCATATGCGTACTAAGAGCAAATTTCTAAAAACTTTTTTTGTTTTATGGAAGTACATTTGATATGTTTAAAGAAGTAGATTTTACAACAAGAAAAATAAATGGGAAAGCAAAACGATATAATTGATGGGTGAAAGTGTATGTTTAATTTTTATCGTGAGCGAAGCCACGGGTTCTTCTAGTTTATTTATAAAAAATTACTACAGGCACTGAGCAAACATAACAGATTATTACATGTCTTAAAATACCCCCGTTGCAGCAGACCTGCATACTCAGCGAATTTCAAATGCAAAACAACATATTTCAATCCAACATAGCGAGATTTAACATGTTTTGGTAAGCTCCATAAGAATAACATAGGGAATGAGTATGCAGGTTTGCTGCTACTGGTATATTAAAACTGGGTGGTTTTAATTCAATATTCAGTAGATCTGAACTAGAAGAAGCTATTTACCAAGTTTTATCACGATATGTTGAGAAATAACCGAGATGTAGAATTTTACTTATTTTCTATAAGGTTAACATTGGGACAACGTACTGTGTTTACCACTTTCAATATCTCTGTAACCAATGGACATAGAGCAGTGATTTAAAATACTAAATTGTTTGTTTTTTTGAGCTGATTTCAATAGTGCCAACAAAAATTCGATAAATTTTACTTTCCTATGTAAAAAACCAAAAAAACCCATTTTGGGGGGGTTTATCCCCCTTTACCCCCCCCTTCCGGTGGTCCGATCGGGCTGGTTTACGAACTCTTCCGAGGGATAACCACTTTATATGTCTGTACCAAATTTCATTAAGATGGACCATTTTTACGGCCGCTATCGTGCTGACAGACACATATATATATATAAATTCGAACGAATGGTGTTTTCAGCTTCTGGTGGCCCCAAAACGAAAAGTTATCATGGTCTCGGGCTTAAGTCTTACCATGAGACCTACGGTAATAGCTTCTTCCCTATAGGGGAAATTCGCTAAAACAATCCATTATAAAATTATATTATAACATGTCTTAAAAAACAAGCCATTATAAAATTATAAACATGTCTTAAAAAACAAGCCATTATAAAAACGGAAGAGTCCATATAGCCTTGCACGAGATGGAGGGCCACTTGGGAGATTATAGGCAATCTTTCAACATCACAATAGAAATACGTTTCATTTCCTATCAGCCAATATCAAGTCAATCCCATCCAACCAGGCAGATATGTACAGTGGCGTACCAAGGATTTATTTTTGGGGGAATACACTAGGGGGCCGAGGGGGTACCTCCCAAGGGAGGAGGGTCCGGGTGCCCTCCCCTGGGAAATTTTCATAAATTACAACTGTAAATTCACGTTTTTAGGCAATCTAGAGGAATAAAAACAAACAGAATAACTCCCGAAATTTGACTAATTTGAAGCTGCTCACAGATTAAATTATGAAAATTTTAGATCACACTGGAATTTTAGCGTAATGTTTCTTACACAAAGAAATAGCATATTTATATAGTAGGCCTAATATTAAAAGACATGTAAGAAAGTAATTCAGAAATTATACGTTTTTCAACCTTGGAAAAAATTTAATATTTAGTATCAAAGTAAAAACTATAAATCACATTCTCATTTATTGCACGCCCTGGACCTGAAGTATTCGGATCCTAGATTATCCGAGCGAGGTTGATGAATAAAATTAGAAAATGCAGATTGTCTCACTTCTGTGGTGTTTCTTAAGTCCCAGAACGCAACCACAAAGCTATGATGCGTACACACAAGCACCGAAGGCTAATAATAATCACATAATAGTAATAGTGGTACGTTGAATTTTACAGACTTATCACAAATCTGCCTAGATTTGATGGCGAGACTAGGTCTTCATGCAACATAGGCAAACGATTTTCGTCTGGTGCGATGCTGCTACGAGATCGTCCGACAGACGAATAGTGTAAAGTACACGGTCGAGAGATGACAATATTCGTTTGTCCCATTTTAACGTGATTTTTTTTACCATGAATATTTCATGTAATATGATGAGTCTTTTGCCACATATTTGACGATGATGGCGATATGGTAGCAAAATCGCGGACACCATTAATGGCCACTCTTGTCATCAGGAGTATTTGCTTGCCTAATAGGCATACTCTCGCCAATTCCTCACAATAACCGCACTAGGTAAAAATACCTTAATCCAATATATACTCCCTGAATCAATTATCTTTAAAATAATATAATTTAACCATTTAAAACCCTTATAACAGTTTGGTGAGTAATTAATGTGTAGTATTCTCTATTTTACAGCAAGTTTAGCGATACCACTACTTTCTTAATGAACAAGGTATTAATCTTTCCAAAATCCCCAATTTCGGGGGGGGGGGGGGATATATCCCCAGAACGCAACCACAAAGCTATGATGCGTACACACAAGCACCGAAGGCTAATAATAATCACATAATAGTAATAGTGGTACGTTGAATTTTACAGACATATCACAAATCTGCCTAGATTTGATGGCGAGACTAGGTCTTCATGCAACGTAGGCAGACGATTTTCGTCTGGCGCGATGCTGCTACGAGATCGTCCGACAGACGAATAGTGTAAAGTACACGGTCGGGAGATGACGACAATATTCGTTTGTCCCATTTCAACGTGACTTTTTTTTTGCATTATTATTTCATGTAATATGATGAGTCTTTTGCCACATATTTGACGACGATGGCGATATGGTAGCAAAATCGCGGACACCATTAATGGCCACTCTTGTCATCAGGAGTATTTGCTTGCCTTATAGGCATACTCTCGCCAATTCCTCACAATAACCGCACTAGGTAAAAAATACCTTAATCCAATATATATACCCCGAATCAATTATCTTTAACCCTTTTAGTGCCAGGATCTCGTAGCGAGACGCGCATACTAACTACCGCTAGTGCCGGGATCTCTTAGCGAGATCCTGTCTCTAACTGCATAGAATGCCAGGATCTCGTAGCGAGACGTTTACATTTTTATACATATAAAATATATTTTTTCGTTTTTACTGGCTGAAATTCGTGCCGAATGCCTTTCTATAATCAAATCTTTCGTTTCATATGACTTTTCTCCTGAACTGTCTTTATGGTTAGCTGAAATGACATACTGAAATGCAAACATCTGTTGGCAGACAAATAACCATGCATTTCTTATGGCGGTGATGCAGCTTTGTTTATGTAATTTTTAGGCTATGTTTTTGTTTTACCTATAGGGTTATAATTGAAATATAGTTTGTATTTTGTTATTGTGGATCTTTTTAAATGTTAAATGATGTTTCTAGTGTAAATATGGAATACGAATACTGTTTTAAGTAGGTTGCTTAGTGACGTTGTTCAACTCTGCATTGTTGCAAGGTTATCGTTTTATGTTGTTTCATAACCTATTACAGTAAATTGATGTTTTATACATGGTTTTTACTTGTTTTCGTAGTTTCACATAAAACTAATAAAAATTGCATCAGAGTAAAACCTAAATATGTTTTTTCAGTATAAACATAAAAAATGAGTATGGTGCAAAATTTTGTAAAAGTTTATTAACATTTATTTTTACCAGAAACCTGAAATTTGTCTTTCTTCTTGTCATTTATAAATAGTAGAAGTATTTAGAAACAAATAAAAAAAAGATTTGTTAAAAAATGTTAATAAATAAATTTTTGGTGGTTTTTTCCCCAAACCCTTACATTTTTGCTAAAAAAGGCCTGGCACTTCTTGCAGGTAACAATGAAAAAATGTCCGGCACTTCTTGCACCTACATTAAAATTTTTTCCGGCACTAAAAGGGTTAAAATAATATAATTTAACCATTTAAAACCCTTATAAAAGTTTAGTGAGTAATTAATGTGTAGTATTCTCTATTTTACGGCAAGTTTAGTGATACCACTACTTTCTTAATGAACAAGGTATTAATCTTCCCAAAATCCCCAATTTCGGGGGGGGGGGGGATATATCCCCAGAACGCAACCACAAAGCTATGATGCGTACACACAATCACCGAAGGCTAATAAATCACATAATAGTAATAGTGGTACGTTGAATTTTACAGACTTATCACAAATCTGCCTAGATTTGATGGCGAGACTAGGTCTTCATGCAACGTAGGCAGACGATTTTCGTCTGGCACGATGCTGCTACGAGATCGTCTGACAGACGAATAGTGTAAAGCACACGGTCGGGAGATGACGACAATATTCGTTTGTCCCATTTTAACGTGACTTTTTTTTACCATGAATATTTCATGTAATATGATGAGTCTTTTGCCACATATTTGACGATGATGGCGATATGGTAGCAAAATCGTGGACACCATTAATGGCCACTCTTGTCATCAGGAGTATTTGCTTGCCTTATAGGCATACTCTCGCCAATTCCTCACAATAACCGCACTAGGTAAAAAATACCTTAATCCAATATATACTCCCCGAATCAATTATCTTTAAAATAATATAATTTAACCATTTAAAGCCCTTATAAAAGTTTAGTGAGTAATTAATGTGTAGTATTCTCTATTTTACGGCAAGTTTAGTGATACCACTACTTTCTTAATGAACAAGGTATTAATCTTCCCAAAATCCGCAATTTCGGGGGGGGGGATATATCCCGATATCCCCCCCCCCCCGGGTGCGCCCCTGGATATGTATTACCAGTATAACTAGAAATCATAAGGATTATAACCTCTGAATGGAATTTAAATATGCTAGGGCTGATCTGATTGTTGTGCAATAAATAAATATTTAGCAGAAAAAAATTAGTTATAGGCCTACTGTTCTGTTGTATGGGCTGATATCCTTTTTTTATTTGTAGCTTTTTAACCATTTTGTTGGACTAAACTGTAAAAATTATTAGGTAGGCCATCATAAAGCTAAAAAAACATTTCCCTAATGTGGATGGTTATTGAGTGACTACCAAATCACTTGGTTGGATACAACTCTAAAGCATACTAATGTGTTTCATTTATGTTTGAGAGGAAGAGTTGCAGTGAGGAAATAATCAGTGTTATGTACATTGTTTATCTCCTCTGACTCACACATGATAAAGCCTTCCCTATTTGACACTATTGACTCTCAGTAGCAAAGGCTGCTCCATGAGTCATGTACTGCAAGTACATACATGTATTAGTCATTCCACCTCAGGTTAGACAGCATACTGTACCTACATTATAAAGCCAAGGCAAAAAAACTAATGACTGACATACATACGGTACCAACAGGTACAGCGGCAGTGGCGTGGTTAATATGTACAGTTCATTGTAGCGTACACATTAGGCTAATAAAAAAAATAATCCAATGGTAAAAAAATAAAATTTGAAATTTTAACTATAAAGATTAATGTTTAAAAAATATGATTTAGGTAGTAAATAATAATTGTAATGAATTTGAACATAGTTTTATGAAGGAGACCACATAAAACTAAATTACAGTAATTTACTCAATAGGCTAACGATGATTCTTATGACGTGTGAGGAAGTTCTACAGCCACAAATCACTTACGATTTAAGGGACAAAAGATTTTTACTCACAAGCCATGGCAAACTATAAAAATAAACAGATTTTCTAATTGAATATAATATTGTGGACCGGTAGCTGGGAGGTCGAAAATAATGTCATGATTTGCACAAGTATAAGCTATACCATTTTGAAGAGGCATCCTGAGGTGTGTCAAAAACGGATTTGTAAGCCCTCAACCTGGGGGCTTTCTCCAAGATGGACAAACATGAAACTCCAAAAAAAAATGTCAAATTTACATCGTAAGGTGCATAAATATATTATGTGTTATTTCACTCCTCAGGGACCTAAAGCCACTAAGGTGGAAACGAATTTTGGGGCTTTACCCAAGGTGGACAATATTGAAAAATTCATGTTTCGCATTTAGGATTTTTAAATATACAACCGGTTTCAAGTAACAATTTTTTGGGACGTCTTAGCTTGTAACTAAAGCAAATTATTTGAAAACATCTAAAGAAATATAATTTTTGGCATAAAAGGGCTTAGGCTATTTTTTAAATTTTCTCTTAAGAGATTTTTTTACACTCGTTAAAATTATCAAATCTTTATGAAATTTACCACAGACGTGTAAAGTGGAACTTAAAAATCAATGTATTTCAAAAACCAGCTCATTCGAACCATCAGAAGGGAGGTAAGGCAGGTTAAAATACACTCGCAAAAACTGTTTTTTTTTGCTATTTTTATACGGAAAAATTATAATAATCAAATTTTAATCCACCCCATTGAATTCAGCTTAAAACAATTTAGTATACTTCAAATAATTGAGCTCTAAGTTATGTCCATTGGTTACCAAAACACTCTGGGTGATTTTTAAACTTAGTTATGTCGTCTCAATGTTAACCTTATAGGAAATAAATAAAATTTTATACCTATCTCATTTTTAACACTAAGCATATACCTAAAATTAAAAAAACCTGACACGAGGCTTCATTTAGTTAAGGTATGTGTAGGCCTAATTTAGCTTGAAATCACCCATTTTTACGTTTCTGTGGCATCAACCTACCCATATTTTTCTAATGTTGTTTTTATGGGGAGCAAATAAAACTCTAGCCTGTAGCCTATCTTATTTGTTTTATCAATACATGTTGATAAAACTTGGTAGCCTATATGGCTTCTAGGATAATATTCACTTAAACCATCCAAAGTGGTTTTCAAATAGCTCCTCCCCTGGCCATTAAGTATAGCTCCTCCCCTGGCCACTACGTATAACTTTTAGCAGCACCTTGTGACATAAAACTTGCCTTATTAAAATCTCTTTGAGCATTTCAATTTGCCTTCAGTGAATATTCAGTTATGACATTCACTTATTTATATGCCATTAGACTTTTGGCAAGCAAGTCTATTAATTGTAAATAATGGTTTGGTGAGCACAAGTTTTAACATCTGATCCTCTGCTGTTCCTTCCTTTGGCAGACAATTTCATTGTATTTCAACATCTGATCTTAAAGAAAATTACTGTTACAGTAGTTGAACTTCAATTAATAGTATGTTAGATAGGACTTGACTCCATTGTATTTATCGATTTAGTTTGCTACTCTAAGAAAGAACAAGGGTTATCAGTTATCGATAGTATCTATTTCAGTTTTAACAGATGATGGGTTGGAAAAAGATGAGTTGTTTGAAGGTTATAAATATGTAAGTTTTAGTTAACTCTTTAGTTAACTTTAACTTATTTTGTTTAGTTTTTTTATTATAGGTAAGTTACACATTTTATTGTATCTGAATAAAAAAATTTGACCTTGATTTTGATTGTTAGTGGTTATCGATGTTTCTTCTCCATTACCCATAAGGTTAACTTGCTGGAACAGTAACATCGAAGAAGTCAACCAAACACAATAGGTTGGTAGTTGTTAGGCCTATCGGTATAAGATTACTTACTGAAACATATGCGGAGTTACATGTAAGCGAAACTGAACTTCTCTCATGTTTTAACACATTCGATGCGGCGGGTCCACCGGTGGACCCCGCGAGCCGCACCCAAGGAGCTGGGGGTCCACCGGTGGGGGAGCGTGCAATCCTTTGTTTGCCGGGCCAGCGTGGCCCAGCCACTTGTAGAAGCAGGTCGATACGCTACCGCATTGTTGTTCGAGCCTGTGTGAATCGTGCAGTGTCGTTCGTTCGCGTTTTGGCGGGTGCGGTGGGGTCCACCCGTGGACCCTAAGTTTATAACTTTGTTTCAGTGTTTATATTCTATATATTGTGTTTTTTTTGTGTATTTTAGTTTTCTTTTGATTTTTGTTTTCGCCAACATTTTTGACAATTTTTGACATTGTACCACACCGAAATCACATTGTACCGGCGGCGGTACAATGTGATTTCGGCACGTAGTGCTGGGGGTCCACCGGTGACTGATGACTTTTGACGCTCCAAAACCAATGTTAAGAGTCTTGAATATGGATTATGACAATTATTCCTAACTCTATAACATAAATGCTAAGCTTTTATGAAATAAAAAATTTTAGTCATAGGTTAGCGCTGTACATAAAATTTTAGCAGCGAATGTGTTAAACTATATCGAGAAGTTCAGTTACTAAGCCTGAACACTTGTAAACAGTAAATATAGCCGGTAAACTTAACCTGTGAAGGCAGAAGATCAGATCAGAAACTTGTACCAACTAGGTAGTGAATTACTGTTCTTAGTTTGTAGTTGCACCACTTAGGAATTTATGTACAATCTAATTGGCTAGGCTGCTGTTATTTCAAATATGAATAGATTGGCATTACAGAGTGGTTTCTTTCAGAGACTAATGGGAAATAAGCAGATATCACAGGGACTAGTTTTATTCATTTCAGGCTCAGAATGAAGTGTTCTCTTTTTGTGGTCAATCTGCCCTGATGCTTACAGACCTATACTTATGTAACCATAGTTTGTTAAGCCAAAAGGAACGCTTAGTCTACTCACTAACAAAAATGTTTTGAGAACAAATTAATTACTGCGTATAAGGCGATGCTTCAAATCAACTTACTTAAGAAAAACAGAAGTCAAATTCACTGGATCACACTTGTATTCAACTTTAGTATCATAACATAATTAGATCACTGAAAAGTAACAATTTTAGTTTCAAGGAAGGATTGGATTCCCAGGTAAATTGTCAGTGACAGACGGGACGACAGGACAGATCGAACCAAAAAACCAAATGACTAAAATACAAAGAAATCAAGACTCAGAATCAAAGACAACCACCTTGACAATCACCTGTTCAATTCTGTTCTCTGGAGTCGAGAGTGTGGCCTTAGGGGGGTGTTTCTATACGGGTTTTACGACTACTAGCTACAAGCTTAGGGACAATACAACTACATTAAATGTACTGAGGTAGCTCGTAGCTAGTAATCGTAAAACCCGTTTAGAAACACTCCCCTTGAGTTGAGCAAAAATGTGAACACTCATATTTAAATACATGATTGAAGGAATGAAAATATTTTAAGTAGTCTATTTCTCGATTTAAACTATTTCGATTCTGCCAGGGGATTGTTGTGAAACTCAAAAGGCATAGGCGAGCAATGTTAAACAAAATGACAGCACCTTGACAGCGCATAGCGCTGAGTGTGGTCACCGGTCTGACACTTAAATGGAGCCAAGTGGTAAGCTTATTGGAGCGGGTTAGTTCGAAGCACTTTATTTAGATGTCGTTGTAAAAACATGTTTTTCTTCTTCTTCACTGGATCAGCCAATCAAAACCACGACAACGATCTGCTAACTTCCTATTCCGTTTCCCCTGATTTTCTGTCACGACGTGACGTGTACACAACCATAACGAGTTGGAATTGTAATTTGAGTGTGGGAAAATACCTAAAGTACGTTTGCAGAAAGTTGTTCTAGTGTAAGTTGTTTCGCGAAAAACTGCGTGATTCATATTGTGCTTAAAACTATTGATGGAAAATAAATACGTAGATGTTTACATAAAAGTACTTAATAAAAATCAACTAAGTTAATTTTAGCGAATTTCCCCTATAGGGAAGAAGTTATTACCGTAGGTCTCATGGTAAGACCCAAGCCCGAGACCATGATAACTTTTCGTTTTGGGGCCACCAGAAGCAAAAAACACCATTCGTTCGAATTTATATATATATATATATATATATATATATATATATATGTGTGTGTGTGTGTGTCTGTGAGCACGATAGCGGCCGTAAATATGGTCCGATCTTAATGAAATTTGGTACAGACATGTAAAGTGGTAATCGATTGGACAAGTTCGTAAACCAGCCCGATCGGACCATCGGAAGGGGGGGTAAAGGGGGAATAACCCCCCCAAAAATGGGTTTTTTGGGGTTTTTACATAAAAAATAAAATTAATCAAATTTTTGTTGGCACCATTGGATTCGCCTCAAAAAAACAAACAATTTAGTATTTTGAATCATTGCTCTATGTCCATTGGTTACCGAGATATTGAAAGTGGTAAACACAGTACGTTGTCCCAATGTTAAGCTTATGGGGAATAAGTAAAATTCTATATCTCGCTCATTTCTCAACATATCTTAATTAAACTTGGTTTGTGGCTTCATCTAGATAATATCTAATGTATTTTAGTCTAAAATCCCCAAAATTTCCATTTTTGTGGCAGCAAACCTGCATAATCATTCCCCATGTTATCCTTATGGGAAATAAAAAACTTCTATACCTGCCTTATTTTTGAACATATCATAATAAAACTTGGCACATGGCTTCTTCTAGTTAAGATATACTAAATAATGAATTAAAACTAACCAGATTTAACATACCTGTTGCAGCAAACCTGCCTACTCATTCTACATGCTAACCTTATGGGTAATAAAATAAATTGTGTAGTTCGCTCATTTCTCAAAATATACCTACTGATAAGAAATGGCATGAGGCTTCATACAGTTATCTACTTGATTATGGCTTAAAATATCCAGATCATCAAATTACTGAGGCAGCAAACCTGTGTACTCTCTTTCCCAATGATAACCTTATGAGAGGTAAATTCAATTGGATAGCTTTCTTATTCCTCAGCATATCTTGATAAAACATGTTATGTGGCTTTATATAGTTTAGATATATTGGATTGTAGCCTATAATACCTCATTTTCAAATTTCTGGTGCAGCAAACCTGCATTTTTCCATACTAATCTTATGGAGACTAATTTATTTTTGAATACCAATTGTGGGCATTGGCAAATCACAGGATGAGGGAACAGGGCTGAAATTAAATGTTTTAATGTCAGGGACTCAGGAAAAGTACTGTAATTTCTTAAAGTTTGCTAGATAACAAAAAATAACATAAAATAACTGCCATTTTAAGTAGCATTGGGAAGTAGCATTGGGATCTAAAACGTCTGCTTTGTTTACATTAAAACATGTGAGCTGATGTTTGATTCAAAGCCACATGGTGGATACAGACATATGGCTTACTTAAAGGCCAGATAACTAAATATGTCAAATAAATGTACTATAGCGAATACAGATTTTTACCGATGATGTTTATGAAATGTTTTACTCAAACTTAAACAGCTGGTCATTTCCCCATACGATTAAATTGGAAAAGCCAGCTGTTTTGAAGTTTTAAACATTGCATTTTCGTGCCAAGTATCGGCTATTCTTTTTTATAGCCTGTTGATCTTAAAAGCCACTAGGAGAGTATTTTTGCACGCTTTCTTTTGAATGTATATTAATTTTACTTGATGCGAGACTTCATTTAAATTATTTATTAATGCACTCTAAATTCGCTGAGTATGCAGGACTGCTGCAACGGGGGTATTTATTAAGTGCTTTTATGTAAACATCTACGTATTTATTTTCTATCAATCGCTTTAAGCACAATAAGAATCACTCAGTACAGTATTTCGCGAAACAACTTGCACTAGCGGCAAACGTACTTAATCTAAACAAATCGGTAAAGGTTGCCATTAAAATTGAAAGTCTAGCAAACAAAACAAGGAAACGAAAATATAAACAAAGCAGACGACGACGATCGATATGACGCATCGACGACCATCGATATATCGCATCGATCTTTTTAGTTCATAGCACCATAGAGTAATAATGAACTTCGTATAGCACTTTGTTCAGATAGCGCTGCTGTTCCCTTACCACCGAGTTAACATGGAAGGATGGAAGTGCCAACTCTTTACGAAGTTCATTATTACTCTATGGTGTGGTCTTGCGCGAGGCTAGAACGGGTTGGCCATTTGCTTAGGTATATACACGAGGTATATAAATATACGTTCCACGTAATGCATTCCCTATAAATAATTTAGCAAAACCTCATAAGCTGTAAACCATTAGTCAGAGTTCATTTTTTACCACGTTATAATAATTGTCGTGACATCATAGAAAAAAACCTATAGTGTCATGTAGTACCTATCTCAAAGTCTGTTCGAATAGATTCAAAACGTCTATAAGTGCGTTATAAAAACTGTCTAACCTGCACTATACCTTAGACATGCCTCAGACTAGGGATAACTTGAACTAACCTAATCTAGCCTAATCTAATCTAGCTTAACTCAACCCAATCTGTACGTTTTGCACCTGGACGTTTTGAAACCTCTCCCAAGATCAATATGTTTCTTCTTCATTAAGATTACCATCAGAAGATAATGTGATTACAGTTGTTATAGAAATCGAGACATTATGCCAACAACTTACACACCGCCGCTGAATAACGCTATAGGCTGATAGATAGATATTGGAAACTCGTCGTTGGTAGAGGGTATAACATTTCGAATATGGCGTGTGACAATGGCAATTAACTGCTGGAAAACTTTGCTCTAAACGATGAATAGGGTGTTTCCTTAAAAACCCTAAAACGTAATGTTAAATGTAATTAAAATAAACGTGTACACCCTCAACACGCTGAAGAGGAGGAAGATAACTTCAATTTCAAGGGGTTTATACATTTTAGACCCCCGAAAAAAATACATTTTGCGCTGCTTGATCCCAAAATGGTAGTAGGATACTTACAAGAACCTTTCCATTCATCCACCTCCCTATAACTTACCAGTCATGTCATAGAAAATAATACCTCTAGAAAATTTGAAGGAAATCGAATGATAATTTATTGTGACGCTTGATAGCAAAATCTATTGTGTTATATTTCCATTCGTTAGGCATGGATAAAAGAACACTATAATTTATTTTTATCTATGGTTTGGTTTAGGCTAGTTTATTATAATACTATTTTGTCTTACTGTAGAATTGTATTATTTGTGTCGTGCTCGTGTAGACATAAGTGATAAAGTATAATTAATTATAATTTACGAGTTAAGCTGCTATGGCAAATATCCAATATCCTGCAAGCAGACAATTGTATTATCTTTGATATACTCTTCTTGGGCGTGGAGGGGGAGTTTCCTCCGTGTGGAAGGAGTTTATTGATACGAAGGAGGTGTGAAGCGAAACCGCGTCCCTTTCGAATTTGTTTTGGTGCACATCTTTGGTGTTTCTGTTAGGGTGCTGCTGTCCCACCCTCCTCTAAACAGTTTTCTGCATTCCCTTTTATACTCTGATTCGGTGACATTTTGACAGAGAGGTGTTTGGCGTTTAGTAAGAAGGTATGTACAATTTCAAAATGCCTTTGGTCGTAAATACAATACAATCTATCATAGCTGTTTGCTAAAATCCTGCAGGTGTTCTATATGTACTTGAGATTTAATTTTGAACATTACTTTTTACTATATTCAAGCATTTGTCAATTTTTGAAATTCAAATTACTCAAACTTTTTGTACCCTCTGTCAAAATAACAGTTTCTCAGTGAAGAAAAATTCATTTGTTTTACCTATTCCAGATCGAAATTTAATCTTATAATTTTCCCAATTATAAATTATTTCTTGGAAAATACCATCTCAATTTCCTTCCTATATGTGATCAAATAAAAGGCACATTAAATTCCATTATAAGGTGAAGGATTATTCTAGTTATAAACAGGGCCGTAAGTTATTTAGTGTTTTAGCGCCCATAGGCCCAATAATTTTTTCACCCTCTAGGCTGGTTAAAGTTACTTTCCCAAAAACCTTCATTATAAAGTTGTATAAGAGTTTTTCTTCTTTCTCCCTGCTTTTTTTTCTAAATTCCGCGCCACTTGGCTTTGGTTTTTGACTCATTATACAATAAGACTTGACTAACCACACTAATCAAAATAATTGTCGCAATAAAAAATACTTAAAGCTGGTGGCACGCACAACGAAATACACACAACACAAATATCCTCGACCACTGACACGAGCAATGCTGATAAGAAGACACCAGCTGATTTATTGCGAGGCAAGGGTGGTAAACAGTGTCTTGACAGTAACAACCTAGTGTCTCGACAATAACATTGCCAAGCGCATGCGCCCCTTATCACTCCGAGCACTAGAGCAGTGGCACCAAGCTAGTATAGTGGAAATACGATGCGTACCGCTCAACAAGATCCTTATAGCCAGTTCTCCCTTGTTTGAGATCAATGCTGTAACGAAGTTGATGCGTACCGGTAATGTTGAAAAACAATAATCTTTACGAACTATTTTTTGTTTCAATGATATTCAAAATCAGAATATTTTTGCCTGATGATTTGCTTGTAAATCAGTTAGAAAAATATGTTCAGTTATGGCTATTTATTTTTATTTCTAGATTTTTTAAATATATTTTTTTCTCTCGGCCGTGCGCCCCCTGGAAGCTTGCGCCATAGGCCCAGGCCTACTGAGCCTATCGGGAAATCCGGCCCTGGTTATAAAATAGCAGTATATTAATTCACAAAAGTTAATGAACTCACACTCATTTACAAGCCAATTACATTGCCCGAAAATTAACTTAGGATAAAAATTGCTATTGTTAAACTTGGAATTAAAGAAACCATGTTATTTTTTTAAATAAGTATATACCATTCTATGTGGATAAGTTAATGATTGTTCAATAAATTTGAAAAAGGTCATAATAAATGTTTATTGGAAAAAAATCAAATTTAAAATATAGTAAGTAAACATCGAGACAATAAATTCTTCCAATTACTTTTCCTTAACCATATAGGTACAAGAATTCCACCGCTTTGTAGCAGTTTTTTATCATGGCCTAACTTGTTTCTTGATTTTTTGGTATATTCACCAAATATTTTTAGAAACCTAGTTCCTGAGTAGATCAAGGAATCATTGAAAGTTACAATAGGCAAGTGTAAATCCAGATTATGTAAGTCTCAACTTTTTAATTTCAAGTGATTCAAGTTCCTGGGGTTCAAACCCAAATTTTTTATTTATGCTTACTGTATGCATTTTTAAATGGAATATTACTTTATTAATTTGCCATTAATACATTTTGAATTTTATCCGTGTCATCAAAGTGGTTTGGACAATAAAAACGTTTTTATTTTTATACATATATGTAGTCTACTTTAAATTTTGGTAATTTTTATTATTTTTTTAAGATTACTTAGCTCATATACAAAATCCTGTAGGCTACCTACATTAAAATGTAATTTTTAGTTTTCTAAAATGTTCAATTTATTGCTATATAGAGCATGAGCAATTGTTTACTTCCCATATTGAATCTAATTGTAGGCTCCAAAAAAACAGACTTTTTGTATACCCTGTAACCCTACCCCTAGCACTATTGCCTAGAACATCTTAATTGTCTGACCAGATTTTAATGAACAAAATTATTACAGCCCAGAGTAAGTGATGTAGCGATTAATACCGCTGATCTCTGGTGAGATTTGTGTAATTGATTAAAGGAAAGACATTAAGATAATTTTTCACTTAACTTTTAAGTTTTTTTCCAGGAATAATTGGGCACACCTTTTTCAAATTGATTGAACAATCATTATCCAAATGGTACTTTTTTTGCAGAATATGTGTTGCATATTTATCAGTATGGGGTAAGTTTAGTTTCTTTTGTTTTTAAAATCATCTTCATTTGCATTCCATAGTTAAGTATGCATTTAAAAAAAAAATATTTATTACAAAACACAATCCTAGCTAAATAACTTTCAATTAATTACAGTTGGCATAGGTAATGTAGTCCTAAATAAGATAAAGTTATCTATGTTCTAAATAAATGAAGCCTACCTTTATACTACAGAAGTGAAGTAACTTATAGAGATAAAATTTGGTAATTTTCTTCCTAAATCACGGCCTTTACTTGAATATGGTAATTAACATTAGCAAAAGTTTTTTATAACTACCTATATCCAAGTTTAAAATGCCTGTAACTTAGTACCAACTATCAGGCTTAATTGAGGAGTAAAGAAGAGTACTTAACAAATTTTCACAGAAATAAGCCTGTTTAATCAAACTCTCTTTAAGCGCCTTAAAAACATAAAACATGTTTTTTTATTCTTTCTGGAGCCTCTCCTTGTGGGGCAGGATGAATGAAAAAAATAGGTGGTCCCGTAACTAGCAATGAATTTGTGACGTATTTATGTCTACTACACAAATGAAGGTAGGCCTAACACAATTTGATGACATATCTAGCTACATCTAAATCAGCTGGTCAGTGATGACTAGTTAAAATGGAATCACCTGGTTTTGTTCTATTCATCTTGCTTTTGGGGGTTTATACCCCCCATGATTCCCAGAAATTTGTGACCTGTTTTTTCAGTTCAAAATCTGGTCACCATAATACCTTTTTAAGACCAGGATGCAGCTATAGCTGCGAGTTTTAACTTGAACATGAGTGAAGGATGAGTACAGGATGGTGGCGTGATCTTGGTAGTCTTGTTCCTTAGACAGGACTATCAATAAATAGCTGTACAGCCAATGGCAACCATGTTGAGTTTTACATGGTATTTAAACCAAATTTTCGCCAATAAATTACGCACTGGAAAATAATGAGGATAGTGTTTATGGATGAACGTATTTCTCAATAGTGCGGAAATTAATGCCTACCGCATCCACAAGCCACGGCCTCCATCCACGATTTGTGGCCTCCCAAGTCGCTGAATTGACTTTAGCACACACTACCGTCCCAGTCCTACAGGTATATGTAGCCTAGTTAAAATTACAAAGATACAGCAAGATTATTTCAACTTATGATGAGAACTTTCCAACTTAGGTCCAGAAGCTTACCTTAGTTGCAAAAAACTATACAAAGATTCAGATAAAATGTCCTCCTAAAAATTTTGGCTACGGTACCTTGAACACGTTTTTGCTTTTTTTTTGTAAAAAACTCCAAAATTAACAATTTAAAATTAGGTACCAATGTACTCTTTTAAAATTAGCGCAACATTTTTATTGTTTGCAGGAGTAAAGTTATTTTACAATGAAGAGAATGTAAGGCCATCAAAAGAGATGCAAGATAGTTCTCCAGACTTGAGCTTGAAGCTGCGTCGCGGCTCCAGCGACTCACGAGACTCATTTTATATGGACTTTGCTCAAGGAATAGACTCTGACATAGAAGAGGTCGCTACCACATCAGGAGCAGCAGTTCAAGAATGCACAACAGATGACGCCTCTACCCCCACTGCCACTACAGTTAAGGATGACACTCCATGGTAAATTTCCTCTCATATATTTCTTGATCAGAAAATAAAATGTCATTGAGTTTAGTCTTGTGAATTATGCTTTGTCCATGATAAGTGCCTAATTTACAATAAATTACATTGAGGATACAACTCCCTTTCTCTAGCTACATCAATTACTTAAGATAATTCATGTAATTCAAAAACAATTTAGTGCTTTATGATTGAAAATAAATTTCATATAAACATTTTTTCAAGATGATGTTCAATGTGTTCTAACTAATGAATTAACGCAGCATTAACTTGAGAATACTTTCCAATAGGTTTTATTTCAGGAATAATAGCAATGTTTAAAAAAGTCAATTTAATGTTTTACTGGCTACAAATTTTGTTTACTTCAGCAGAAAGGCTTTTCCCTGCTCCACATGATAAAAGCATACAAGGAAGTGATAGTTTCAATTGTAAATATTTCTGCAATTTTTAAAGTAAATTATTCAATGCCTAACATAAAACTGTGCATACTAAGTCCTATCTATATCAGGAAGAGTGGTTGTCACCTTGACTGCGGTAACAGTAGAACAATAACTCGCCAATTTAGCCCTTAATTGTCTGCTCTCCCCGTCGAAACATTACGGCTGGCCCTCAATCAGTTTGATCCCTTCGGGTCAAACCTTAACTGAAACAGAAGTGTGCACAATTCTTTTTATACCTTCTCAGTAATTATTTTAATAAAATGATATTTTGTTATAAATTTTAAATATTTATCAATATGTTTGCTTGATTTTAATTTTAGTTCCATAGTTATGGAATATTCTAAAGGTGCAGTAAATAAAGTTAAACCCGTTAGTAATATGAGTGTGAGGTGAGTTAGCTCAAAATATTGCGAGTTTTTTACTATGCATATCGAAGAAACTTCTGACAGGCAAGTATTTTCCAATTTCACTTGTTTACAACAAACAAGTAACACAACAACACACAAGTAATAAGTCGTTATGTTTTGTTGTTTCACTTGTTTTCTTGTTCACTTTTTTGCTATTTAGGTTTACAAAAAATCTTTATCAAATCAATTTTTATTATTTATATACTTAAAACTAAATATGAGTCCTTACTTTGTTATTTGTACTGTACTTTTCTTTTTCAGAAAGTATTCAGGATTTTTAACATCAGTGTACGGGACAAGTTAATGTTCTTTCAAAAATTAATATTTCCTAGTCCTGAATATTTATTCAAATTTAACCACAGCATTAGCAGGGCACATTTATACCAAATACAAAAACTTATTACTAATTGCCATTTTATGCAACAAAAAAAATTATTTTTATTTGTAAATATGTGTTCACCGTGTTTAGTATGCATGGGCGGATCCAGCCGGTTGTGAAGGGGGGGGGGGGGCTGGAGACCGATCCGGGGGGTCTGGGGACCTATCAAGCATTTATATTTTAAATGCTTGAAAACGTGTGTTTTACACTATTTAAAACCCTGAGAATCACACCTGAAAATATTGTAAAAAGCTAATGGAATTATATAAAAATGGTAAATAAATTTATTGTTTATTGATTATTATTTTTTATTGAATTTGAATTTTTATTCTTTCTAATTTGAATACATTAAAAAACAGAGATAATATATAAAAAAAATACGAAATTAATACACATGACATACATTTTTTACGTTTGATAGAAACACAATTTAGGTTTTCCTTTTAGTTTTATTGTTTGGTTTCCAGAAAGCCAAAACTACTAGAGTGGTTATTGTATGGTGACAATATACTGTCATGTATAATCAGTAAACATGTTATTGTGTTTTTATAAACTTTGGGCTTTGGAGTTTTTGTTTTAGGAAATTACATCGACTCATAATTTTTCCAGCACTTTAAACTACGGCAAATAATAAAAAATCAATTTAGTTTCAAGATGACAACCATAAAGACTAGTTTTTCCAAGCTTATAATTATAAATTTTATGTTCACAACTCCCAAACTTAATATTTCTTAAGTTACATAAAATATTAATTACCTATTTATTAGAAATTTATTTTAAAGTCTTAAAGTTTTTTACTTTTGTCAATTGTCTAAATTTTTTTACTCATTTATGAAAAATAATCATACTTTCGGCTGGGATTCAAAGGCATCTGAATTAGTTTATAAAATTGAATCAATGGGCAAAACCACAATTTCAAGCAGACCAATGTGGCCGACAATATGAACAATCATCACTGTCACACCTTATAGCAAGTTATATATGTCCATTAACCACTATCAGTGAATGCGTAAGATTCATTTTTAAACCCAATTGCGTGTAAGCAAACCCACGTTTGCCGTTTATCAGCGATCGGTAAATACGCACGATCGTTTTTTACGACAATTTCGAGTTTTGTAAAGCAACATTGGCCGTTAATCCGCAATCGGCAAATACGCGGCCGTTCGTGAATTTCGTAAAGCTATATTTGCCGTTTATTCGCGATCGGCAAATACGCGAGATCGTTTTTCACGGCCAATCGCGAGTTTCGTAAAGCTACATCGGCCATTAATCCGCGATCGACAGATACGCACCAGCGTATTTCGCGGCCGCTACCGAACAGTGTAAACCTATTTTTGCCGTTCATCCGCGACAGGTAAATACGTGCGATGGTTTTCACGGCCGATCAAGAGATTTGTAAGGCCGCATTTATTTGCAGTTTAGTTACGATCGACAAATATGCACGATAGTTATTAACGGACGATCGTGAGTTTTGCAAAACTGGATTTACCGTTTATTCGCGATCGGAAAATACGCTAGATGGTTTTCCGCGGCTGATCGGGAGTCTTGCAAAGCTACACCCGCTGTTTATTTGCGACCACTAAAACTACCCCTTTTCGAAAATTTCCCGAAGTAAATCAAAATCCCACTTGAAAATCGGGAATTCAATTTTCCCGAAAATTTCCCGAAATTTCGGGACCTGACCATCCTTACCGTACATCCTTACTAAATTATGCCTTATCCTAAAGGGGGGGGCTGCAGCCCCCACAGCCCCCCCCCCCCCTATATCCGCCCATGTTAGTATGTGTTATTGTGAAAATTATATTTTGTGACATGAATGCCTTATGCATAAAAATACAAGAATAACCTCAAGGACTAGGCACTGATGATACCCTGATGAGATAGGGGCAAAACAATATTGTTCACACTTTAAGGAACAAAACGGATTGCTATAGACGGTGACTTCATCTTTAAAAAAAATTACAGACAAGATAGCAAAAAACAAACAAACTTACTCTGATTATCATTGTTCAGACTTTGTTCCAGTAAACAGTTCTTTTAAAATATACCATGTATTACTTGTAAGTTTTAAATTAAAAATATAAAATAACTCAATAAGGCAAAAAAATCAATAAATTAATCTCTCAAAAAGACTGTCAAACTCATTCAAGTCTTTTGACAGAGCGGGGTGCAAAAAACCAAACTGAAAGGCAGGCACAGCTCATAGCGCTACCAAACTTCCACAACTGCTACTGGGCTCATAATAAAGCAATGATAAAGGAGTTGGGTAGGGACTCGGTTCCACATCGGGAACGACCAGTGCCAGTGTGGAACTGCGTTCTGCGCAGTGAGTGTGTTAAGTTGCTAAAACAGTTTTCCAGTTGTACCAGTTTTTGACATCTGAAAAATAAAGTCCTTCGCAGCCTGTTTCTGATTATCTGTTCATTCGGAGTAGCCGCCCACTCAAAATATCTGCTCAGTCTCTCATGTGACGTGTTTCGTAGTTGGGTGGGCCCGACGGCCGAGCCGGGACTGCTGCCTTCGCCCGCCTCGCCCAGCGCCGTCATAGTCAGTCCCGAGACCCTCAGCCACCACAGCTCGCCCCAACGGCAGCATCCGCGACCCACGTCCCGGGCGACGACCTCGACCTCCCGTGGCGGACACCCACTCTCCACCTCGCTGTCCGGGTGAGTCACCAGGGCTGATAACGCCGAAAATGATTACCCGTCCTTATTGAAATTGTGCAGCTTACATTAGTGATAAGGTCCACCAATCAATGAGGTCATCAAGTTTCCAGTAGTGTCAGTGATGGTGCTAACCCACGCATTTTGTTTTTAACTTACTTCCATTAGGCTGGGCCATATAGATTTTCATTTTGCATTTTGTTTGCTTATGCCCGAAGAGGTGAAGTGCTTATGGATTTGAACAAGGGACCTCTCTGCAAGCCCGCTGAACTCACCTCAGGATGTAGCAAGTCAAAACTGAGAATAGAACCCAATCCTTGCACCTCATATAAGTTATACGCAAATTACACTGGGGAGGAAAAGCAGGCTCGCAGCAATGCTGTGATTCTGGAGCTAGCTTCTATTGAACGAGGTTCAGTTTACTATTTATTTGCTTATGGAGGCAGTTGCAGAACCAGGATGAATAAACAAGTGATTTTTAAAAGTTGTAATATTATTGAGCTTAATTTCATGCTTAAGTACCGTTCTTTACTGTACGTCTAGAAAACTTATTGTCAAAAGGTCTATTACTCTACAGCTCCGAGAGTCCTGAATAAAGTAGAAATTTATTAGAAGTCTTTTTAAACAAGATTAGATATTTTAATAGATTTAAATTGTATATCTTTCAACAGTATGGTGGTTATAAGTGGTTTCAGTGGCTTTCTCTCAAATTCTGGTCCGCAATTACATTGCTATTGTACAAATATACTAATCAGCTATAAACAAATGACTCAGACTCGCAGCTGCTCCGCCGGGATGTGTGATGTACCCGCCCATCATGTACCATGCAGTGCTGCCCAACATCAAGCGGCCCTCTCGCATTGAACAACTACAGGTCAACTGGCGCAAGATGGGCGCGTGAGTTACTTCCTTAATTGCTTATCTCTTGATGATATTTCCTTGCTTGTAATGTATTTTTAATTTTTTTCCTATATTTATTTAATGCTTTTTTGTTTAGGCACCGGAAAACAGTTGACAAACTTTCAACTTTCTGTGTAATTCTTCAGGACTTTCCATATATAACTACAGTGTTAAAAACTTAAAATTACTTTTGTGAGTAATTTTCAGAGGATATAATTTTTACTTTATATTCATTCACTTGAAAATTTTTTTTAATTACTTTTCAAGTAACGGTACTGGTAATTAAAAATTTAACCTCTTGATCTAAACTCTTTTACCTCTACGTGAAATTATTATAATAATTAAATACTTAAGTTCATTACTTTGAAAAAATAATCTGCTTGAATGATTTGGTTCAATCATTTGAGTTTAATTAGAATGGTGTTTTGGTTGTGCGCCCAAGGCAAAGCTTTGATTTGGAATGAAACAGACTGGGACGGTGGCGTGTCCTGAGATCCAGCTACTTGGAGGTACGAATTGTGGATAGTTATGAGCGATGGCTTGTGGACTCGGTGTTCCCTAGTGGAAATTAACATCCGCACTGTTGAGTACCACTTTCATAAGACTGTCTTCATAATTAGACCACAGCCATTCCACGAGTAACGGGTGTTACACCAGACAACAAAAAATTCAAGTAAAAATCAAGAATTTTTTTTTAATGTATCAATCATGCCTGAGGATACTTAATATCTAACTCTTTAAGAGTATCATAGAGTAAGATTGTTACTAGCAAACTAACTAATCTATTTTGCACCTAAGATTGTTAATAGTGCAAAAAATAGGGTAATGGGTGTTACAATAAATGACCCTGCTGTTTGAGGTGTCAGTGATTCTCTTCAAAACTCTGTGAATTGAAATAAGGTAGAATTTTGGAAAAAATTACATAACAATTTTAAATTCCAGGCTTTAAATTGATGTATAAAAATATTTAATTAAAACATTATTCTCAGATTTATGAGCAAATATTTCTGGTAACGGGTGTTACAGTAATAGTAACGGGTGTTACGTGTGTGAAAAACCACGTATATTTCCCAAGATAATGAGTTTTGGAGATAAAAAATATAACAACATGATTTGTTAACACTTCTATATTCCATAGAAATTTTCGTTACATCAAAAAACTTAAATTAACTTACAAAAAATATAACTTAAGGGGAGCATTTGCGGAGTTACTGTAAAAGCCTTGGGAGGCCCTATCCCAATAAAAAAACCGAAAAAAGAAAAGAAAAAAGAAGAAACTGAAGAAAGAAATAAAATGTCAAAATAACTCTTTCAGTTAATGAAACTTAAGATATTTTACTTTTAAAAAATGTCTGTTAAATTAGCAAAAATAATTTTGACACTGAGGCTCATTTTGTCATGGAATGGCTGACCAGTTCATAAAATTGTAGACCAGAAGAAATTGTGGTTCAGATCCGACGTTAAAATGTGTAGGTCCCATAGTTGTCATTGGCTGTTGGGCTATTAATTAACAGTCGTCTCTAAGGAACATTTCAGCCTTAGTCAGTAAGAAGACTACAAGATCGCGCCACAATCATCTTACACTCATCCTTCACTCATATTCACCTTAAAATACCCCTTATTGGTGGTCGGCGTTTTAATGGTAATTTAATATAAGTGGTATTTTAGGGAAATAAACAAATGAATTTGCAATAAATATGTCTAAAATAAAATTTCAAAATAATTTAATAAGAAATTTAATTTTTCAGGCAAGCTCTTGCCACTACACTGTCTGCGCTGTATGGGAAATTGCTGGTCGTCATGGGGATTGCCTTTCCGATGGCTGAAGTCATATCAACTCACATACCCACCTCAGTTTATGAGGTAAAAGAGTATTCAGAATTATTTTTAGACTATTTTTTTACCAATCTATAAACCAAATGGTTTTGAATGAGAATTAGATTGCTTATCAAAAAACTAAAATTGGTAATGTGGACATTTTTTAAAATACATTTTGAAATTTTAGGTTGAAATAGGAAACGTCCTAACATAAACTAAAGGACCCTTGCTGCCATTACATTTTGGTAGGCCAACAATAAAATAAAATTAAAATTAAATTAATTAAATACCAAGCCTGAGTAAGAAAAGCAGGATATTAATCTTGACAACATAATTCAACAATTAATCTTGACAATATAATTCAACAAACTGAAAAAGAACCATGAAGAGATTTTTTCATCACAAAATATATGTTAACAAAAAAATTAAGTGAATAAAACATTTAGGAAAATCAAGATTATGGTAACTTCATGGGTTAGTGTTTTCAAAGTAGATATCACGGTTCCCTTGACAAAGTATATCATCCTGTTTGTGTCTTAGCCAGGATATAAATAATGGGAAAAAGTCATGTGGTGACAGGTTTACTCTTTACTTAAACATTGTCCAATTTTAATAATTGATAGCAGATGACATAAAAGTGTTAAGAAATGCATGCACAAGGGCTGCCCAGAATTCAGTGGATATTTTCCATGTGACTGAGTTCAAAGTTGGGAGTTCCACTCGTGTGTTCAAAGTAAGCTGAGTCTCACAGG
The DNA here is from genome assembly GCA_035578135.1 of Flexamia atlantica. Lineage (NCBI taxonomy): Eukaryota > Metazoa > Arthropoda > Insecta > Hemiptera > Cicadellidae > Flexamia > Flexamia atlantica. The sequence goes on along the minus strand of JAQJVK010000002.1, from coordinate 45,993,377 downwards.
TGACCAAACAAAAATTTTATTTTTATAGCGTTTCAAAATGGTTGGGCCTATTAAAAATCCCACCAAGTGGGAATGAACTGGAAAGTTTCCTTACTATAAGCTGATGCATGATTGCTAATCAGTGCATATATGTGCACTGTCTTTATTTTAAGGCATAAATTATGAAAATCGAATAGGTACAAGAGCCAAACAAACTCAGACAAAAATACCAAATTTTATAAAATTATATGAGAAAGCATTAAAAATGACTTTAGGCCTACTCTTATTGTGAACATTGTAACGTGCCAAGTCCTAGGCGGGGTATTTTAGCACGTTTGTGCCACGAATTTACTCAGTCGTAATATACTGGAATGTCCAGGGTCGATTTAATTTGAAAAAAACTAAATTTAGAATGGGCTCAGCAAAGAACTAACCTTAGCTTCAGTCTTAACATTCCTTGATTCGATCATCATTGCCCATGTAATTGCCAATCGATAAAATCATTGATAAGTAAGAGGCCGTCAGCGGTGAAATATCGATTTTATTTATTTGGTAACTTAAATAAAAACAAAACGGGAAACTATTCCCTACTAGCTCTTTAATCCTCGATAACTAAATTATAAAAACTTACCCAAAACCCCTATTTCACCAGCTGTTCCTATATAGCCTGAAAATCCTAAGATTTTAATTTAATAAAGTCTCCAACCTTTTTATATGTCTCTCAATAGGCCTAATCAGTCATTAACTGAGCTCTTTCGCCCCAGTCCTACTTCATCTCGATTTCATTTACTTAATTTAAATGCACGGCCTAAAATGCCTGTCAGAAATTCCTATAAAGTTTTCTTTAGTTTCAATTTATTTTATTTTTGTTTCAAGTCCCACAGCTTTTACGCCTGGGGCCTATTAATCCCGGAGCTATTTCACCCGGGCTCTAACTCAATAATTTATTTGAATTTTATTCAAATAGTCCCGCTCTACCTATCGGTTCCTAATAAAAAATGAAACAATCTTTAAATTTCCATTTCCCGGAATTATTACACCCGGGTTCTACACGTACGGAATAACGGGATAACTCCTAAAGTAAAATCCTTTCCTTAAGAAATTATAACTTTGTTATTCTCAGAGTCGTTACACTCGAGTACTATCTGTAAATCTCATAATAAAGTCACTACCTGTTATATGTCCAAGTCGAAGTATACAAAATTTATTTACAAAAGAAAAATATTTACAATAATCTTTCGGTAACCAACCAAATAATTACTATAATAAATCCATGTCTCAGAGCTCTTTCGCCGCTGAGTTACCAAAATGTCATTTATTATTTTTAATTACGCCTATCTCCTATTCCGAAAATAAACTAAATTTTAATCCTTAATATTTCGTAATTAATTGTAATAAACCTTGGGATTGTAATTCTAATGTCGAATATTCTCTAATAACATAAGAATGAACATCAACTCACTTACAATTTCTTTCGATTTGCCTACGGGGCTATTTATTGTACGGCCAGGTCGCTCGCGGGAGGGTAGGTATATTCAGCTCTGCGCCGAATCGTAGACTGATCTGTCTCGGTGGCTCGAGTGAGAGCTCTCGCTGCCCCCACTACCGCTGCGACGCCAGCGCCGTGCGTGGCGAGTCTGGGAACTAGGTGCCCAGCTGATCTGCAGGTCGGCCAACGCGACAAAACGAAATATTCCTACTGTTTAACTCTTTTTCCCAACTCAAATTTGTAAGCCCTTACACTCTCCTCTTACTTCGGAAAGAAAAAAAACAGCAAAAAAAAAAGAAGGTTCTTACCTTATCTTCACTTCTTTTCTTCATCCCCGAAACTGAAAATTTCTCCTGAATATCTTCCCTGTAACTAAAAATTCTTCCTCTACGTTAATTTGATTATATATATACATTTCTAACCTATCAGTCTATTTTCTATCTATATATCTAGCAACTCTTCGCTTTTACACAACAGTTCTCCCTGTTGTTTTAAACTTAAAGTTTCCTTTGAAATAAAATAAACAAACTAAACTCCCTTCATGGGCCAAAATACTTTCTCCATCTAGTACCACCGTCGCCAGTAATCTGGCTTAGGCCTTCTGAACTGCGGCTTCAAAATCTTCTCCCTGTAGAAGGAGCCATCCTCCCTCCACCTTCTGATCTTAAAATATTTGTTAGGGCCCCTTTTCCGAAAATAATGGCCAGGTCGGAGAGGTTCTTCTTTAGGTTGAGGTTCTGTCTCCCTAGGTGGAGAGGGTCGGTAGGTCACCCGTCGAACTATAGTGTGGGGATCGAGCAGGGACCTCGGACTCGGTTCGTCTATGACTGCTCGGTCTTCATCAGCCGCCATGATTTCCAATACTGGGGTTGTTTCTTTTTCCCTTCCCCTAGGAGGTGTGGTCGAAGTCGGGGTTTGCTCTAGCTCTGGCTCTTCCTCGTCGTCCGAAATCACAATAAATTCGGGGGCAGTTTTAAAGGACGGATAATTTCGAAAACTTACTGGGTCTTCCATTTGGTCAAGTATCGTGAGTCTGTTTCCACCCGAAGTGGTCACATGTAGCCTGGCGGGCATAGGTGGTCGGGAGGGCTTCCCCGAGCCGTATCTTCGGGAATGTTCTTCGCCTTTGGAGGGTTCTACTAGGTCAAACTGTTCTTCCATGATTCGACCCTTTCGAATGGCGCTGGCTATCTGCCTTCGCCAGACCGCAACATCTATGTCCATTTCCTCAATAGAATCAGTAGGGTTGTCACACAGTTTGTCCGCCAGAGCGCAAATGAACACTCCGCATGATGTGGCATCACCTTGGCGTGGTGCCCCTTTAGGGGTATCAAACATCTTCCAAGCTGAAATGTCAAAAGCGACACCTTGGATGACAGCTGCCAATCTTAGGAACTTTAATATTTCCTTCATCTCATTTATTCTAGGGAGATGGACCGAATCATACGCTTGTAACATTTTCTTTTTAATATTAACTACAATCAAAGCCCAATGTCCTACGGGGCTCACTCTGGGTAGGTGAATCGGGTATAGCAAAAGATCTTCCTTAAACAAATTTATATCGGTTATCCTGCCTCGGGTGGTCTGGATCCCGCCTCTTTCCCAATCTTTTAGAAATATTGTGTCAAATGCCCAAATATTGGGGAGTTCCTGATAGTACCGGCTTCTACGTTCTATTAGTCTAAAGTACGAGCTAACGATAACTCCATCTACCATTTCATTATTTAATAAACCATGCAACTCTTGGTCAGCAAGTTTTATGATGGGCCGTATTGTAGCCATGCTATGGATGGTTAAATGTGGTGTGATGCAATGCTATGTTTGTGTGCAATGGTGTGCAAGCCAAACAAGGGGTACAAGCCTGTAAAGAAGTAAAATCAGTGTTAGCATGCTAGCAAAAGGTGTTTAGCAAATAAGGGGTGTTAAACAAACATTTAAAACAAGCATGTTAGTACTTTAAGTAATTAGCTACCACTACTCTACGTTATGTAACCAGGTCTAGTCTACCACTTTTATCTCAGTCAGTTTATTTCACCTGACTTCCAACTTACCGATCTGTATGAAAAGGTTTAAGATCCTTAACATGCACTACCTGTTTACCCCTAACTCCGGGAGCCTGTACTTCATACAAATTATACCCGCAGCGTTTTGTAACCGTAAACGGTCCTTCATATTTCGGGGCTAATTTACTCGCTATGGCCTCCGCTTTGGATGACAGAACGTGCGTTCGCTTGAGCACCGCCTGGCCAACATCGTATCGAACATCCCTCCTCCGGAGGTTATAATACTTGGCCTGTGCTCCAAAAGCCGCCTTTAGATTCTTTTGTGTCGATTCGTTAAGTTTCCGGAACCGTTTCATTCGCTCGCTGTGTCTACGGTCGCGATCTGGTTCTCCTTCGCTGGAGGAAACCTCGAACAATGGGCCTCGTAATGCCCTTGGCATTCGGAGCTCTCTGCCAAAACAAAGCATGGCCGGAGTATATTTTGTTGAATCGTGTACCGCTGTATTGATTGCAAAAGCTATCTCCCGTAGTTGCTCGTCCCACGTTTGGTGATTTCCCTTGACGCTTTGGGCGATCAGTGTTTTTATGACTCTGTTCCTGCGCTCAATGGGGTTACCTTGTGGGCTGTAGGGAGCGGTGTTTTGACAATCAATATCCCATTCTTTTGCTAAGTCTTGAAACAACTTAGCCGTGAATTGGGTTCCATTGTCTACGATCAATACTTCGGGGGACCCATACCTTAGTAAGACTAATTCCTTAAATTTCTCAGCTACTTGTGATGCCGTAGCACTTCTCATCGGAGCGAGTTCGGTCCATTTGCTGTACTGGTCCTGAAAAGCAACCAGGAACTTATTTCCCTTTCGGCTTCTGGGAAACGGACCCTGTAGGTCAGCTGATACTGTATGCCAAGGTCCTCCGGGAGGGCGATAATGCATCTTTCCCGCGGGTTTCGCCTGTTCGATTTTAAATTTCTGGCACAACGGACAGTTTCGTACATACGCCCTGACCTCTTTTCTCCAGCCAGGCCAGAAATAATCTGTTCCGACCCTTTGGGCCGTTTTCTTGAAACCAAAGTGTCCGGCGGTTGGTGAGTCGTGTGTCTCACTCAAAACCCTTTTTCGATCGGTAACACGAACGCAAAGTTTCCAATTTTGGCTCACGTCGTCACCTTTTGCTTTCGTTCGGTCTAACTTGTATAATTTACCATTTCGAACCGTATACTTACTATTTGCCATTTGATTACGACTTACTTTTGTAAACAACTTGTCATACCAGCGGTCAGTTTCAATCGGTTCCGGTTCTGGGGAAGGAACTCGTGCGTTCTCCTCACTAACAACTACTGGGCAAACGGTACTATCTTGATTGTCACTCGCTAGCTCCTCGACTGGATAACGCGATAATGCGTCGGCGACTTTATTGGATGAGCCTCTACGAAATTCCACGTCAAACTCGTATTGTTGGAGGTCTAATACCCAACGAGCTAAGCGTCCTGAAGGCTCTTTGAGTCGGAGTAGCCATTTTAACGCGACGTGATCTGTCACTGCTACAAATCTGTAACCCTCCAAATATGGTCGGAATTTTTTTACCGCCCACACGAGAGCGAGACACTCGCGTTCCGTGACTGTATATTTTCTCTCCGCGTTTGAGAGAAGTCGGCTAGCGTATGCGATCACTACCTCCTTATTACCTCGCTTTTGTGTCAGTGAAGCACCGAGGCCTTCATCAGACGCGTCTACTTGTAAGTGAAAAGTTTCATTAAAGTCAGGACACGCTAGAATCGGTGCGGACACGAGTCTACTTTTTAGTTCGTTAAAGGCTTCTTCCTGTTTATCTGTCCAATTCCATGCCGCGCCCTTCTTTAAAAGACTAGTGAGAGGGGCAATTATGCGTGAGAATCTATCTAGCTTTTTCCCGTAAATACGTCTCGACATGTTCCGCTTGTTTAAGCATATCCTCATAAGACGTTATCTCGTGTCGCCTCATTGTTAATTTATAGTCCGGTTTCATATTTGTGAAAATAATGTCTAACTGTTCTGATGATGACATTCCGCCCCGCCTCCTCATCAGCGTGCTAATCGCTATCACGAAATTCCGGAAAGACTCTTGTTGGCCTTGTGTACGGGTCCTTATTTCCCGGTCCAAATCCCTCAAATATCCCTGAGGAAAAAACTGCAATTCGAAACTGCGGCGAAAATCCTCATAAGTATGCCAAGCGTCTTTGTTGTTACGATACCACAAAAGTGCCGTGCCTTGCAACAATTCCGGTAAAACTTTCAGAATGCTATTGTTATCAATTCCGTACGACTCTTTTAACTCGTCTACTCGCTCTAAAAACGAAATCGGGTCTTTGAATCCATCAAACCTAACATTCCACTTTCTTACCAAATTGCATAAAGCTGAAGAATCTTCAAGTTTTACCGAGGGCTGGTTGAATGTACTTGGCGGAAGTACCGACGTAATCGGCCTAGCGTAGTGTGAAGTTACAAAACCCCCGCTACTGTGCTGCGGCAAACTCGGCAACTCATAATTGTCAAACTCATTGTTTGGGTTGCGTGGAAAATAATTCGGCCTACTTACGGATGAGCGCGATTTATTAGCTAGCTCTGCCACCGATCGACAAATATCTTCTAATTTAGCCTCCGGTGGCATTCCTAACAATTGGCTAATTTTACTCAATTCACTCTCACCTGCCTGATAATTTCGGCTTTGTGTATATACGGTTGACTCTGCACTGGTCGTGCTTTGAGAGCGGTACAATAGACTTCCGGCGATAGACATTCCGGGATCGCTAGGCGGCGTTGTTTTGTTTACCTCGCGGGGAATTCCCTCTCTCCAAAATTTTACGAAACGCCTTCTCAAGTCATCCATTAGTCCTGTCGTGTCAAGTCCGTATTTTCCCATTTCAAAAATTAACTCCTCTTTAGATAAAGTTCGAATCCAGCTAGTCCTAGGATCATCCTCTGAGGGAGATTTAGAACTCATTATTTGAGGACTAGTCAGTGGCACAGGCAACGCGGATGCCGATGTAACGGTAGTGACAGTTTCAGCCGAAACGGTTGTTTTCGGCTGTTCAGTTGTTTTTGAAATCGCACCAGTGCTCGTCGTTTTTGTCGTCGCACTAGTTGTTTCTGTTTTGTCACGCCTTTCCCCTGCTTTAGTTCTCGCCGGGGAAAGAATGTAAAACCTGTTCCAAAAAAGTTGGAACCAAACGTGTAGAAACAATCGCCAAAGTCCCATTTTCAAAGACTATTTTCTAAAATTCGGTTAAGTCGTATTAACGTTCGAAAAAACCCTTCGGGCGCCTTAATAAATTCAAAAGTCACTGTCCCTGTTCGGGAACGCCAAATGTAACGTGCCAAGTCCTAGGCGGGGTATTTTAGCACGTTTGTGCCACGAATTTACTCAGTCGTAATATACTGGAATGTCCAGGGTCGATTTAATTTGAAAAAAACTAAATTTAGAATGGGCTCAGCAAAGAACTAACCTTAGCTTCAGTCTTAACATTCCTTGATTCGATCATCATTGCCCATGTAATTGCCAATCGATAAAATCATTGATAAGTAAGAGGCCGTCAGCGGTGAAATATCGATTTTATTTATTTGGTAACTTAAATAAAAACAAAACGGGAAACTATTCCCTACTAGCTCTTTAATCCTCGATAACTAAATTATAAAAACTTACCCAAAACCCCTATTTCACCAGCTGTTCCTATATAGCCTGAAAATCCTAAGATTTTAATTTAATAAAGTCTCCAACCTTTTTATATGTCTCTCAATAGGCCTAATCAGTCATTAACTGAGCTCTTTCGCCCCAGTCCTACTTCATCTCGATTTCATTTACTTAATTTAAATGCACGGCCTAAAATGCCTGTCAGAAATTCCTATAAAGTTTTCTTTAGTTTCAATTTATTTTATTTTTGTTTCAAGTCCCACAGCTTTTACGCCTGGGGCCTATTAATCCCGGAGCTATTTCACCCGGGCTCTAACTCAATAATTTATTTGAATTTTATTCAAATAGTCCCGCTCTACCTATCGGTTCCTAATAAAAAATGAAACAATCTTTAAATTTCCATTTCCCGGAATTATTACACCCGGGTTCTACACGTACGGAATAACGGGATAACTCCTAAAGTAAAATCCTTTCCTTAAGAAATTATAACTTTGTTATTCTCAGAGTCGTTACACTCGAGTACTATCTGTAAATCTCATAATAAAGTCACTACCTGTTATATGTCCAAGTCGAAGTATACAAAATTTATTTACAAAAGAAAAATATTTACAATAATCTTTCGGTAACCAACCAAATAATTACTATAATAAATCCATGTCTCAGAGCTCTTTCGCCGCTGAGTTACCAAAATGTCATTTATTATTTTTAATTACGCCTATCTCCTATTCCGAAAATAAACTAAATTTTAATCCTTAATATTTCGTAATTAATTGTAATAAACCTTGGGATTGTAATTCTAATGTCGAATATTCTCTAATAACATAAGAATGAACATCAACTCACTTACAATTTCTTTCGATTTGCCTACGGGGCTATTTATTGTACGGCCAGGTCGCTCGCGGGAGGGTAGGTATATTCAGCTCTGCGCCGAATCGTAGACTGATCTGTCTCGGTGGCTCGAGTGAGAGCTCTCGCTGCCCCCACTACCGCTGCGACGCCAGCGCCGTGCGTGGCGAGTCTGGGAACTAGGTGCCCAGCTGATCTGCAGGTCGGCCAACGCGACAAAACGAAATATTCCTACTGTTTAACTCTTTTTCCCAACTCAAATTTGTAAGCCCTTACAACATGATTTTTTAAACTTATATACGTCAGAACCACTGAAAGGAACTCTCAATCCAAGGAGCAACATCAAAGTGATTTGATTTATTGTTGATTGCCATTGATTTGTTTCAGGGTTTCTACCTGTACCTTTACTTCGGGAGTATGGCTTTCCTCTTCTACATGTATGCAATGCTGTGCAAAGACCATCCCAACAAGTCTAAAAGTAATAACAACAGCAGTAGTGAGTCCACAAGTGCGTTGACTTAATTTTCACTTTCGATGTTGACTCTGAAAGTTTTGATTCTGTAACATTCTTGCGTGTAAATAACGGCCATCCATTAATTACATCATATGAAATTAGGGTGACATGATGGTTGAATTTTGTACATTGGGGGAAGAGGAACATCTTTGAAATGACATACAACCTATCTAAGGAGGCCTATTGTTTTTTTGTTTTTACTACAGTGGAACCCCACTTTCCGAATTACTGAACGGAAATATTTAGTTACACATGATAAAAGGCAATGAATAGGTGTAATGATGGTCTAAAATTTTATAGAAACAGAGATGAATTTCATAATTTATAAATAAGACTATAATGATTTGTTACAATTTTTGAAAGCCTCAAACGGAGAAACTGACCAAAGCCCAGGGAACTAACTATTACCTTTCATAAGATAAGAAAATGTCAATCATTAAACTAAACAAATAATATAGTAGAACCTACTTAGTAAAAATACTCTCAAGGGGTTTCAGAAACAGTCTTGATATCAAGGGACTCTTCTTATTGAAGGCCTATGTTATCAAGACATTGTTTTATGGCAATTTCTAGGGTATTTGAAAACTGCTCTTGTTGTGAAGGCATTTGTATTTGACCACGAAAAAATACTAGGTATTACTATTTGCAGGTATCCCAAGATCATTTGAAGAATTCAAGTAATAATTCAGTAAATGACTGAATTGGTCACTCACTAGTTTCTGCCGAAATTTTGATTCAGTGAATGACCGGTCTTAAAAAAGTGCTTATTATGCAAAGATTATGTGCAGTAAATTCAAACCAAGTATCAGCTTTTCATTTACAGTTTTAAATCATAGGATTAACACTATAAGAAATATTTAGTGGCAGTATTAAAAATTAACATTGTAACACTATATCAAGACTCTGATGACCATAATCAAAATAATGAATAATAAAAGTATCAAAATATAAATTAATAATTAAAAAATGACTCACACCTAATATCAAAATTAAATGAAGAATATTAGCACCTTTTACATCTGTTTTCATAATTTATTGTCATTTTATATTCTTGTCATGAATTATTTCAACAAACTGGTCATTTACTGAAGATGTTCATTTGCTGTTGCACTCACCTAACTGATTCACTAATATTCGTACGCTTCTTTGAAAATAACTATTACTGGTTCATTTAGAGTGGCTGAGTTAGATTTTAATAATTGTAACCAGTGCCGAGACAACTGACAACTGAGTATAACAATTTGGGATTTGAGATTTGATTCTTTTAATTTTGTATTTGGATTCAAGATTCAAAATCCCTTGATTTGACCATCACTAATTTCAATGTTATATAGCCCGGGTTGTGAGTTGAAAAATCAGTGAACCTGGTTTAAACCTGTATAATTTGAAGTCTTCTTTAAATATAATATTTCTTCTGACCCCTAGCATTTTATGTGAACAATCCCTAAACATTTGAGGATAGTTCAAATATAAACTTGTATATTTTGTATTTCTCATCAAGATTATGAAATATCAATATTAGTCTTTTGTTGCACTAGAAAATATATTTTGTATTTCTCATCAAGATTATGAAATATCAATATTAGTCTTTTGTTGCACTAGAAAATACATCAAATTTGCATTCTGTCATATCAAAGCCATCTATGCAAGACCGCACGCTCCTGAAAAAAAATACTTGAAAAACAGCAATACTAGTTCAAAGGCTATGGCCTTATTAATAGAAATGCATATGGATGACAAAATCCGCTTCAAATACCATATTTTCATAAAAAAAGTTACACATACCAACTGGATGCTGCACCCGATCAACACCAACCTACAAAATAACTTGCAGTCTTTCCCTTTTTGTCTCTGTTTGAAATCTTCAAGGTAATTGCTCCAAACACTTGCTCCACACACTCAATTCCATTATCAACATCTTCTGTAGCTTGCAACTAAAATAATAGAGAGTAAAATTATTCTCTGATCTCACATAAACTTAGTCCGATATTGCATGTTTAAGCGACGTAGTTTTCATTCCAGTTCCATCTGCAGATTTGGTCTTTTGAATTAAATAATGATGTCACTAAACCATGTCTGTAATTACCCTATGTGACCTCTAGTGACTTAGTGTTGTAATTATAGCTTCTGTAATAAGGTATGAACCCTATATTACCATGTACCTCTCTTTTAACTTTTGTCATTTTAAATCAGTAATCTCCATAAAATAAGTGTAAAATATTCAGTATTCAAACCACTGTTTGGTTTCTAATCAAGGCCTTTGATTGTAAGTTTAGGTTATGTTCTTACTAGTTTTCAACCTAATTAACTGAAATAGAATTTTTGGATGTTTCAAAATTTTTTAATGGTTCCTTAAAGTTTGAATAGTTAAAGTTCGACTGTAACTTAAAGCCTAGATAATGACTGTCCCCTGTTGCCACAGAGAGGGGCCGGGACACCAGCAACTCGTCGGAGGAGAGCGACGAGTGTGAGAGCGGCCGAGAGACACGACAGAACTACATGACCGACACGGAGATGTCCACAGTGACCGAGCACTACTACCGCGGCCACCTCACCAACAAGCAGGTGCCCTTCCAGCACTACGGCAGCTTCTACCTGCGCATGGGTGCCGTCGGTAAGTGACGTTGTGTGAGGACTACATGACCGAAACGGAGATGTCACAGTGACCGGGCATTACTACCGCGGCCACCTCACCAACAAGCAGGTGCCCTTCCAGCACTACGGCAGCTTCTACATGCGCATGGGTGCTGTCGGTAAGTGACGTTGTGTGAGAACTACATGACCGACACGGAGATGTCACAGTGACCGAGCACTACTACCGCGGCCACCTCACCAACAAGCAGGTGCCCTTCCAGCAGTACGGCAGCTTCTACCTGCGCATGGGTGCCGTCGGTAAGTGACAGTTGTGTGAGAACTACATGACCGACACGGAGATGTCACAGTGACCGAGCACTACTACCGCGGCCACCTCACCAACAAACAGGTGCCCTTCCAGCACTACTGCAGCTTCTACCTGTGCATGGGCGCTGTCGGTAAGTGACAGTTGTGTGTATTACCATAATTGCAACATAATCAATAGTTAAACAGAATTTACGGTGGTCACTGAAATTGGAGTTGTTTTGAACACCCTGTTGCCTTCAGTCCTGGGTAATAAATCCTCATTTAGTAGTTGTTTGTGAACCCAGTTTCAAGAACGAAATATCGTAAATTATTTTGTGTAGGCTAGCCAGTGTTCTTGAAGTGAAGATATTTCACTAATAAAACAACAAAACCAAAAATAAAATACGTCGTATTTTTCAAAAAAGCTGGATACACATCTGCACAGAGATCAACTTAATACCCTGCCACAAATTGAACACAAAATATCACCGGACAATGGCTACAGAGAAAAGTGTTTTCAAAATAATCTATGCACCACCAAGTAATAAGCAATACATCGGCCACACAAACAGGGACCTCCTACAACGCTTTAAAGAACACAGCACCGGCCACTACAAAAACCTTTATTCAATAACAGCTAAGTATCTAAAACAAAATAGTAATTATTTTACTAATCATAAAATAACCTTTACAGATTCAATGCAAATTCTCAATAAAACAAACTCAAAATCCAAGGCCATAGTACTGGAAAGCTACCAAATTTATAAGCACTTCAAAATCAATATCCCCATAGGGGCTGTCCATAAATTACGTAATGCCCTTAGGGGGGGAGGGGGATGTTCGGCAGCGTTATGGACTGTTACAAGGGAGGGAGGGGGGGGGGGGTTCAACGCAAGGTTATGTATATTAAATCTTAAAAATTAGCACAGTGTTACATAATTTTTGAGGGGGGGTTAGTGCCAGCGTCACAAGTCCATTACAAGGAGGGGAAGGGGTGGTTTGAAAAGGCCGAATTTAGCGTTACGTAATATATGGATGGCCCCATATATTACCAGAATGATAATATATGGGTATCATTCAACCAGAATGATATTTCTTATTTGCTTACGCAATTTTGCGGTCAATCCCCTGGTATCTTACTCTCTATACATTATACAGCCAATATTGAAATAGCTTTTAATAGAATTAGACACAATACCACTCTTAAACAAGGAAGAAGAATACGATACCTCAGTGATTTTTCAAACCATCTATAAAATAGAAAACTCAAAAGGCAGTCAATCTGGCAATGACGATTCAAACTGGTAACAAGGAAAAAGAAATAGCAGAACCTTGGAAATCCACAAGCCGCACGCCCACCATTCATCCCCTGCACTGATACCTCCAGTCGCCAGGTACCCCAGTGAAGCCGCTGGACCATAAGTCTAAGAGTTGACCGCCGCCATACAGTAGTGCTGAAATACTATCGATAGTCCGACTAACGATAGTATTATCGATAGATTTTGTGATTATTAATTTGTGTTTTTTTTTAGTTTAAGGTGATCAAAAAACTGCAATCTCAAATTTGAATTATACCAAATATATTTTAATAACATAAAAATATTATAACTGTTGGATAAAAATAAAAAATTTAGCTTAAAAATGCATAAACAAATTAATAAAATATTAATGTGTAAATACTAAGGTATGGTTGAACTAAAACACTTAACGTACCTCAACGTTAAAATAATAAGAAATATTTGAATAATAAAGAAAGGAAGAATAATAATTTGATAATGTGGTATCGTCTGCAGCGTCCCAACAAGACCGGTAAGATCTAAGGTAGGTTATGGTAGCTAGTGAATTCAAACTGAGATAATAAATAAATGATCACTTCAAAGAAATGTTATGATCATCGTAGAGTTGTATTATGGACATATGTACAATTTAAAATTTTATTAATTTATGTCATTGTTATGGATAAAATGGTATTATTTTGAACAATAATTCAGCTTGCTAAACTATCGATAGTTTAATACCGATAGTATCGCTATCAGAAAACTATCGATTGTAACAAACTATCAATACTATCGATAGTACTATCGATAGTATTTCACTACTACCATACAGTGCCGCCCGCTCCCTCAGGACGCGTGACCCAATACACGTCGCGCCGCCACCGCAATGTGAACTAAAAAAGATGGTGAATGTGTAAATAGGAATTGTAAATAGAACTGTAAATAATGATATGCTATATATAAATTAGGATTAATACCCCAGAAGATACCGCATTAGCTGCGAAATATGTATCAGGAAATATCTTCTCTTCAAGAGCTAACCTGCACAAAGTAATTTACCTCATTTAGTGTTTTTCTGAATTTTTTTCGCAATAGCGGATTAATAATAATGAGACAGGCTATAATATATTATCTAGAATAATCCTGTGAATAATGATCCTTTATTACTGTGGTTCAGCAGGGTCCTTCTGTGTTCACAATCCTGATGGCTAACCAGTAACCACCCAATATAATCGCTGTACATTTTTGCAGCGTTTGGGATCGGCAGTATGATCTACTCGGGGCTGGAGTTCGGCCAGTACTTTGAGTTGGACCAGAGCACTAAGTGCCACAACGTCCTGCTGGCCCTCACGCCCGCCACCAGGATGGCCTTCATCTTCATACAGATGTACTTCATCTTCCTCAACGATGAGGTAACTTTTTCAATACCGTTCTGTATGTATGAGGAAATGTTCTATGTAAATTGTAAAATATAATGTATTATATAGACTTATGCTACTCATTTTATAAAGTGAAATCCATATTTTAAGTAAATTACATCTTTATCTGGGTTAATCATAATGAGCTTAGTAAATAGCTGAAGGCCGTACCAGGATTCTGCATTTCTTCAGCCGTTCATTTTTTTTATTACATAGCATGTATACAACCAGCAGCACTGGTATCATGATGTTTAAACTATCAATAATTCATATTTTATATATTTTTAATCAAACAATCATATAAAATCAACAATACAATTTTGAAAGTGGTCACATCTTCATGATTAAATGTAATTAAAGTCATACCTCTTTACTGTGAATTGATCCTTTGTTACATTGTGGTTAGTGAGGTTTGGCTAATGTTTATCGAGAATTCCTAATTTATGTACCAACTTTTTTTAATTGGCTCTCCTCAACACGAGAGTAACGCCCCGTTTGTACATTACAGCAACAGATGAGGGTGACTCGACATCGGATACTGGCTAGGTTCGGACTGATGCACATGATCGGTACCAATCTCTCCGTGTGGCTCAACGTCCTCGTGCAGGAGACCAAACACGAGATCCTCACCTTCTACAACCCCGAGAACAACACCATCGAGTTCAACCATCGCCAGAAGGCCCACTCCTCCTCCTCCTCACACGAGAATGTACTCGGTGAGTTATTGGTAATGTCAAGGTTAGCAAAAGTCAAAAATTCGATGGGTCCGATTTCTTTAATTTCTTATATAATGTATTTTTTTTATTTAATGGAATTATCTACCCAAAGAAAATTGTTTTTGTTTTGTTGACAAAGTGTAAATGCATGGCCATCTCTAGTAATAAGGCCGTGGCCTTCGACCTGGCTACGCCGCTTCTCAAGGGTTTTTTCATAGTAAAAACCACGTAAAAACCCTTACAGAGGCAGCTGGTCTCATGTAAACAAAAAATACTTCCAAAAGAGAGTTTGGATAAGCTAATCAGCTGAACCCTAAAGTGCGATGTTGCCATTTACTAGCGCCGCGGCCTTGTACTAGAGATGGCTATGGTAAATGTCAGTTCTAAGTCAGATTAACTGTTGAATATAAAACAAGTGAAAAGGCAAAGAACAGATTGGTCTGTTAATACCGAGAAAAAAACTAACTGTAGATCTTGGTGTTTTCATAAGTAACCATTTATTTGCCAAAAAAAAAGAAGAAAATCAGTTTTTCCCTAGATCCAATTAAATCGGAAAACGTTTAGATTGAACAATCTGACATTGATGCAGCATTCAACACGCCGGTGGAGGCGTTGGCGCTGGTCCGGGTGCCTCGCGGGCTCAAGTCTCCGCACCACATCTACGAGTGTCGCCGCACAAACATCATCGGCTCCCTGGTGCAAGACGCCAGCCCCTTCCTCTTTCCCTGCACCATAGAGTACAGCCTCATCTGCGCCGCCATCCTATATGTCATGTGGAAGAATATCAGCAGGTGTGTGTTCTTGACTTTTTTTCAATTTTTCTCAACTTAAATGTATGAATATATGATCACCCAAGTTTCTTGTTTTAATTAACCGTGTAACTTTTTGAAATTATATTGCATTCATAGTTTCCCTTTTTTCCCTTCGATAAAGTTTATAGATTGCCACATAATCTTCATCTCAATTTAAATTTTTAAAGTTTTGATTATTGCTATGATTTTATTTCTTTGTCCTACCAACTAGTTGAGTCCATTGTCTTGTAAAATTTTCATTTTTACCTCACAAAATCTTAGCAATTTTATTAAACAATTCTGCTTATCAGCCAATATTTATTTTTTTGAGAATTATTATTATATAATATTATCTGTACAGTAATGATTCTTTGGTTATGCATTTTAAGGAAAATATTTTAATCCACACTACGATGTAACCACTTGTTTCCACAGTATTATATGGAGGCAGAAAGGGGCTGTAAAGTCAGCTGATCATTTATCGACTGAAAACATCAACAATGGCACAAATAAATCTACTGCATTCAATAGATTTCGACAGTAAATTAGTGCCAATCTTATTGTGTTCTTGTTTTCATTGCAGTTCTATGTAGCCTCAACTTCATCCTGGAGCTTAAAACACGATCTCGAGCCTGCAAAACCTTATTTTTTGGCCTTAGGTACAAAATATATCACTGTATTTAATGGAACCGCACAGCAACCAGCCGAGTTACTCGGTTGGTCAGGCGTATTTCAACCTAATATTTGTGGGTGACCCATAATTTTCCAACTCTAAAAATCAAACTGACCGACAAAATTTACCTTCCAGGCTGCCGCACCAAGTTCCGAAAGACAAAGACATCACGAAGGCGCTGCCTATCCACTTCAAGCGGTCGCCGCACCACTACTCCGTGGACTGCGCGCAGGCCCACAAAGGCCTGTTTGTCGGCATCCTGGTGCTCGTGCTCACCATCATCTCCCTCATCTTGTTCTTCGTGCTCATCTCTCGCCCCGAGCTGGTCAAGTTCGCCGTCATGGAGCTGACCATCTGCGAGCTGTCTCTCTACGGGATGACCACCATCGCCACTCTGGTCGGAATGCTTCAGGTGATTTTTTTTTATCTGTGTTTTGAGTGTTTTTGGGGAAATTCGATTTTTTTTAAATTTCATAAATTCTTTGAATTCTTAATGTGTTACTTTTAGTTAAGTTTGTGTTGTTTTCACTTATAGTCTGAATATTTAAAAGAAGGAAACACTGGAAAAAACGTGCAGCTAAAAAATGAATCATTTCATTGCGTTTTCTAGGAAATGAGCCACCTACCATTTCAGTAAGCCTGCCACAACAATATCTAATTGTTTTCCCCACAGGATGATAAAATTAAAAAAAAGTAAGGAGTGAGCAGGAGAGTAAGGAGTTAGCAGAAATATACCTTAATATAAAACCCAAAAATACCTATGATAAAATGCAGGGCCTTCCATGAGGGCCACGTCACATTGGTCGAGTAGGAGGACGAGTTAGACGGGCTTGTTAGACTCGACCGTCAACTCGACCAGTGTAAACCGACCTTTTTCAAATGGGCAAGTCGAGTAGACAATACTAAACAATAGAAATCAGTTGATCCTATAGCAACTCAGCCGAGTTACTCGACCAATGAGATGTGGCCCTGAAGAACATTTAAATTGTGCCCCAAATTAAAGAATGTCAACTGTATCAAGTTTAGAGAAATCCTATAAAATCTTTTAAAAGTGGAGCTATTTGAAGCTACCTGATGTTTATATTGTTTAAAAGTTATCTATTAGAGGTTATATCACTGTAGATGAAGCCTATTGAAAATCTAAAAGCTAATTTCAAAACCATGTTGCACAGGTGCGCCAGTTGAAGTACGACGGGTGCCGCAACCTGGAGCTGGACAACATCCTGCTGATTGGCGCACAGACGGGGATGTTCATCTACAGCACCTTCACCATCATCGGCGGCCACTTCACGCTGGAGGAGAACACGGCGCTGGTGCTGGCGACGGCCCTCGCCTCCCTGCTGCAGACCCTGTGTCAGACCATGTTCGTGCTGGACGCCTCTCGCAGGTAACTACGGATTTTGAGTCAATTTACTGATAACTAGCCTACAGTGAAAAAGAGTGTTAACGAAAAGATAAACGCTCCAGAACAGGGCCATTGAATTGAATAATCAGTGACCAGTACTCACTGAAATCATTATTAAAATAATAATGATCACTTATCACCACACCTTATTGCCGATCTACTGGAAGCAAACAATCAATCACATTTAACACAAGGCACATGGCACATTAAAACATTACCTCACTTTGTCGTTGACAGTTCAGTTCGCTTTTGACTACTGCGCTTTGGCGGTTTAGGTGGCAGGAATTGGAATTAAGAATTATCTGATGTGGCCAAGGGAGTCAATTTTAATTAACTCCCTGTTAATTTTTTAACTGTTTATTTTTTTCATTTAGCATTAGAGGCTCAGGAAGCTCCGGGATTTGCTGGTTTGTGCCATAAGAACTTATAGAGCTTGGGGCTCATCTTAGAAGAGTCTCTACGTACTACCTAACCTAAAAATATTTCCATTTCTACTATTATCCAAAATAAAAACATTCCTTGGAAATATTGGAAGAATAAAGAAACTTAAATAATTGTGTTATTCATGAAATTGATCGTTTCAAAATATAAATCATCTATATCAATTTTTATTTTCACTTTTTGTATGGGGACTCTGTCCTATAGTACTTATGGATGAACCTGCCTCTGAATCCTGAATTTTATGAGAGGGCGAGAGGTCCAAGAAACTAGGAACTATTATCGAATTATTTTATATTCAGTGAATGTATTTACATGAATAAGGGATTTATATATTACTTAAACATAATTTATTTTACTTAAAAACAGACACACTAGACTTTTGGTTATTAGTTTTTGACCACAGATGTTAAAAAAATGCTATTGGTTGTCATTATTTTATGACAGCCTAACATTTTCCTGACCAAACTGTAAATGGTAAAAAAGTAAAATTGAGACTTCCTCATCGCAGGTCATGTGTGACACCCGAGCAGATCCGCCGCAAGCCCGGCCGAGAGATCGTCACGTTCCTGTTGGTCACCAACCTGGCAATGTGGGCCATCAACACGCTGGAGAAGTCCCGTGCCGAGAGCCACCCGATACAGCTGCACTTCTACGGCCTCTGGGCCTGGACCATCATCACCCACGTGTCCATGCCGCTCGCCATCTTCTACAGGTAACCGACAGCCACCG
This sequence comes from Flexamia atlantica, assembly GCA_035578135.1. Taxonomy (NCBI): domain Eukaryota; kingdom Metazoa; phylum Arthropoda; class Insecta; order Hemiptera; family Cicadellidae; genus Flexamia; species Flexamia atlantica. The sequence goes on along the minus strand of JAQJVK010000002.1, from coordinate 45,974,547 downwards.
TCTACTATGTTGAATTCATCATAAGAAAAATTACAGTTACGGTAGACTCATGTTGGTTCGGTACTTTGGAGTTCAGAGGTGTCGAAGTATCGAAATGTCAAATTATAGGGAGTGTATGGGATTTTACATTAATTGAAGCATTAAAAATAAAGGTTGTACACTTATATATTTTAAATTTATTAAACCTAAACCAGTTCATAAACCTAAACCTTGCCATAGCTATTTTATTAACTTTTATCATAATGTAGGTCCCAATAAATATCACTGGACAAAATATTTGGTGATCTTTAAATGTTTGTCGAGTGTCGGAGAGTGTCGAAGTATTGAGTTTCGAACTGTCAAGAGTCTATAATATGTATGCCTCTAATTTTTTTTAAGTAATTAAAAAGAAAAAAATTCAGAAATCCAGAAGAAATTCAAATCCTGCAGAATCCTATTTTTTACTAATTTTCTTTTAATATGACATTTCAGGCACGAATTATGTAAAAATTGTAGTCTTCACAATTTACAGTACCTACAGTAATGTCTGGTACAATTAAATTACAAAAGGTTTAAATTGACCATATCTGTCAATTGTTCAAAAATTGAAGTTTTTGACTACTGCTGTTTTGTGGTTAAAACACGATTTCAGGTCAGGACGGTGTTGCATTGATTTTTACATCCCTTGAGATGGCCATATTAATGTTGAAAATACAGTTCACACAAAACACATACATGGAAATGAAGAGGTGTTAATATACACGAAACAGCTGTAATCAGCTGTAAGTTTGGGTCACTTAACGAATGCAGGCAGATTAAACTTTTTTCATATACATCAGTGTGTCCAAAAATTTATTTTATATACCAAACCGTTAAATGAGCCAGACTTAACTCAGAGAAAAAGTATTGTCTTCTAAGTATCCTCAACCACCATGACCTAACTTAAACTTCTTTGAAATGCTCCACAGAGTGGAAACAGCTGTAAATAAATTCTTCTGTCACCTGGTGACATCTTTCTTGAAGTCCTTTTTAACCTCAAGGTGACGGGTTTCCCCAGGTTCCACTCCACTGTCTGCCTTTGCGAGATCTGGAAGCGAGCGTACAAGATGAAGCCTGTGTACATGTAGGAGCGGGGGCCCCCAGTTTGGTATGTGACTGGGTAAACTGTGTCATGAACCATGCTGTTGTCTTGCTGATTTTACCCCATAAAGTATGTAGTGTAGGTAATGATAATTTTCGTCACCCTCTTGTAATTATTTCTTGCTCAATTATTCTGTTGTATGATATTATTTAACTTGATGGGTTTTAATTGTAAAACACTACTGGGGAAGTGCAGTGCCGGATTTATAGCGAGGCCCGAAAAGCCAGGGCTTAGGGCCGCGCATTGACAGGGGCTGCACACGGTAGAAAGTAAGGATTTAGAGTGAATTTGAGGTCACCTAAAAAGGCAGCTATAAAAAAGAGGTCACCACTTTTTTGACGAGGCCATTTGGGGGCTGCAAGGAAATCTGGGCTTAGGGCCACGGCGGCAAAAAAAGTAATAACTTGGGAAGTAATAACATTTTTCATTTCTACATTATTAACTGCAGCTATATTGTAAACTCTTATGATACAGAATCTAGTGTGGTAAGCCGTGTTAGTCTCCATAGCCAATTTACAGTTTTGAGATATTTTTTTGTTTACAGTTTATATGGAATTGTATGTTCCTATAGGATCAGTTAAATACTCGAGGTTGTAGGTTCCTGGACTCAGTTATTTGTTTGTTGTTTAATGTTCCTAAATTTTGTTTAATGTTATAGAAGTGTTCATAAAGACTGTCATATAGATGTTGTTATTAGTACATCATAGATCTGCTGGTAGAAACAGATAATTAACTTGTAAAAATGATTGATTTTGCTCATTATGATTGATGTTCTAATTTGCGGGCGCCGGCATTAGATCGAAAGTCATAAGATCGAATGGCACTGGATCGACACTTTTGTCGGTCCAGTGCCGTTCGATCTACTGCCTGTCGGAGCAGTGCCTTTCGATCTAGTGACTGTCGATGCAGTGCCTTTCGAAGATACATCTGTAATAAGTTTGGGAAGTCGTGATTATTTTAAAATTATCGTAAGCAAATTTTCGTCTTTTAAAAGTTTTATCGTCGAACGGCACTGGACCGACAGGCATTGGATCGAACGGCACTGCACCGACAGGCAGTAGATCGAAAGGCACTGCATCGACAGTCACTAGATCGAAAGGCATTGCATCGACAGTCACTAGATCGAAAGGCACTGCTCCGACAGGCAGTAGATCGAACGACACTGGATCGACAGTCACTAGATCGAAAAGCACTGCTCCGACAGTTATACAGTACACCTCGGATTATCTGGACCCCACATTATCCGGATCCTGGATGATCCGGACCGGTCCATCCGAGAAATGAAAAAATAAATATCACGGCAAAAACATGATTTTAGCGAGTTTACGGGTGAAATGCACCTGCTAAAATGAAATGCAAATGCAATACATTACTGTACGCATTTGGAATCACATTAATTGAAGGAGCCGCATTGCCTAAACACTACATTACAGTATTTTCGTGAACGTAGTTTTCTGGATTGCTACTTGGGGCTCTAGCAGTAATCAACAAAGGCGTAGCCTATGGCTATTTTGCGAGTTTTGGCAATTAATTGCTGTCATTTGAGGTGTTATGTTATTTCTTAAGAAGAGTTACTGTAATAAATTTTTAGTTACGTTTCATAGGCTTGATACGCAGTTTGCAGCATCAATTTAACAGAGGCTAAGGTATGCGATCGCTATTTAGGCGATATTGTAATGACCTCGGATTATCCTGATTTTTTGTTATCCGGCTCGGTGTTCCGCCACATTAATCCGGATAATCCGAGGTGTACTGTACTTCTAAATTCAGTGTTCCGTCAATACTGTCCTCACAAGTTTCGCAACGGAGAAAACATCAAATTGAATCGTTAAATTCAAAATACACATGATAAAAAAATGGGAAAAACTATCGAGTTAAATAATAGTTTATTACCTTTGAGATATTCACATTCCAGTGCAAACGTAACATGAACATGTTTACTGCGAGGAAAAATAACGGGGGTATTATTAGACTGGTTTTTTAAGTATTAAAATATTGGTGACATTTTGATCACACTGAATTAGTTTACTCCGAATAAAAAAATAACATCACGAATGGCATTTTTTTGACGTACGTATTCAAACGACACTGGATCGACAGGCATTAGATCGAAAGGCACTGCATCGACAGTCACTAGATCGAACGGCACTGGATCGACAGGCATAAGATCGAAAGGCACTGGACCGACAGGCATTAGATCGAAATGCACTGTTCCGACAGTGTCGGAGCTATGCCTGTCGGTGCAGTGCCTTTCGATCTAATGCCTGTCGGTCCAGTGCCTTTCGATCCAGTGACTGTCGGTGCAGTGCCTTTCGATCTAATGACTTTATTTTGTGTCGGTCCAGCGCCTTTCGATCTTATGACTTTCGATGCAATGACCGGATCTCTCTAATTTGAAATGCAATCGATGAAATTTTGTATCCTTTCAGTAGTTAAATAGCAAATACATATTTACATACAGTCATGAGTTTGAGTCTGAATTGTGATTTGCAAACTTTTGAGTCTGAATCAATTTTAAAACTCCTAAAGTTATTTCAAGGTGTTCTAGGCACAATCTATAGAGTGTCATAACAATATTTAGTGTCTTTGCCCATCATTGCCATTTTAGCGCATAAATAATATCTACTTTTTATAAATGGTATTATTGTAGGTGATTTGTACAAGTCTGCAAACAGAGAATGGTTGTAATTTATATTTATGGGTTTAGAAACATTTTATAACTCTTATATAGCCTATTTTTATCTTGCCAAGTTCCATGATTGCCATAGAGTTAGAGGATTGCTTGTCGATAGGGTTAATATTTTTGCAACACCATCTACATTAACTATTAGTATACCATTTACTGTATACTGTATTCCCTATTGTGTCTAGAGTAGAGTTAAAGAATTGATTGTCTTGAGATCTAATAGCTTATCTGTTATTTACTATTATTTAGAGGTGTGCGGATAGTAGATTTTTGGGTCCGATCGGATTCGGATCGGATAGCTAATGTTCGGATCGGATAACAACAGGTTCGGATCAGATAGTTTTCGGATTCGGATAGTTACAATACCCTATAATTTTCAGCGACCGAAAATGCTATATGAATAAACATAAAAATTTTAAATTTTCACTTACTATTCCTTTATGTAAAGATTGCTTATAAAATACTTAGATTTTAAGGATTTTACTCACACTGTAAGAACATTATTGTTTTAAACTGTAAAAGGTTTTATTTTACTGAGTATTCAATATTTTTCTGTATTTAATAGAGGTATCTCACTGAGACTTCAAATGATTTAAATTGTGTAGAACTATCCTGCCTATGCATTTTGTACTAGGCCTATAGTAAAACATTATTGACTTGACTACAACAAAATTCAGTGTTATCATCAAGATTTAGTGTATTGATTGTACAGACCTTAATGGCCTGTTGGAGAAACAGTAACAAGTAACAATGGTAGGTGCTCATATCAAACATACAGGCACTGTTTTTTTGAAAACAACAAATAATGCAAAACATTGGGATTAAAAAATGAATTAATTAACATTTCATGAAGCTGTTATATCAAATTAATGAATGCAGGCCCACTCACAGTTTACAAGTTCTCATTGTTGTTATATTATTAAATTTTTATCACCATAAATAAATTTAGCAGGTTAATATTTCATTAAGCTATGGTGTTATATGGAGTTGAATAAAACCAAAATTTAAATCAATAGTATATTTCACTACTAGTCACGAAAGTAGCCCATTTCGGGGCAAGATAGTGTTTTACTTGCGAGGCGTAAGCCGAGCATAGCCCCGAAATGGTACTTTTGTGACGAGTTGTGAACAGTACTTTTCATCATGATGCAAATAAGTGACCAAAATTATAAAAAATGATCCAACATTTCATAATTTAGTCATTTTTCTAAAAGTAAGCACAATACGAACTGAACTGTCTATTTTAGTTGATAAAGTCACCTGGTTGAACTGTCAAATTAAGGAATTCATTTGTTTGGGTACGGCAATATTTTGTTTTGGTTTGGAAATGGTTTGTTTGGGTACGGGAATGAAATGTTTGGGTACCGAAAAAGCAGCTGATCATTACTTGTTTTATTTTTGAATGACATGTTTCTTAGGTGAGGATTATTACTTCGTTCCTATTTTTTGGGCTTCACTCACCTTAGTAAGATTTCCTTTGGGGCTTGTCAATTGACGAAAACACACACGAATCACACGTAACACACACGACAAACATACGAACATTTAGAAGCGTCCCAAAGTCTAACCCGACGTTTCGCGTGGCCACGAATAAAAATAACGCCACGCTTTTTCAAGGGTTGAGCCGGTTAAGTTGCTCCCGCACGCGGGCAGAACGGCGAACCACGACTGACGCATCACTTCCTGGAGGGGTAGGAGGGGCAGGGGCGGGGGCGGGGGCGGGAGTCCTGCTTATCTCGGTGGGCAGTTGAATGAATCTAGCCCGATGACGTGAGAGTTCGACTTCTTGACGAACTAGGTTCAAATAAACAGGGCTTATGTCTATTGATGGTCGAGACAAAGGCGCATCGTTTACCGCCATGAACAATGACTCCGCCAAGTTCCGTTTCCTCCAGTTTGTTTCTTTATGTAGTATTTTACATTCCTGCCATTTTATGTCATGATTAGTGTCTACAACGTGCTCACATATTTTTGATCCATACACTTCCCTGTTTTTTACTTTTTTTATATGTTCCAAGATTCGGACCGAAACTGGCCTGGATGTCTGGCCAAAATAACTCCGTTCACAGGAGCACGGGACTTCATATATCACGTTTTTCGTCCTCTGCTGTTCATTATCCGGTTTTACTCTCATTAATCGGCTCCGAATCGTATCGCTACTCTTAAAAACTGTACGGATATTATATTTTGAGTTAATGCGCCTTATTTTTTCGGAAACATTTGGAACAAACGGAATGCAAACAGTTGTGACGGGCGGTTCTTTAATATCTATTACTTTGGCATGGAATGTAAAATACTACATAAAGAAACAAACTGGAGGAAACGGAACTTGGCGGAGTCATTGTTCATGGCGGTAAACGATGCGCCTTTGTCTCGACCATCACTAGACATAAGCCCTGTTTATTTGAACCTAGTTCGTCAAGAAGTCGAACTCTCACGTCATCGGGCTAGATTCATTCAACTGCCCACCGAGATAAGCAGGACTCCCGCCCCCGCCCCCGCCCCTGCCCCTCCTACCCCTCCAGGAAGTGATGCGTCAGTCGTGGTTCGCCGTTCTGCCCGCGTGCGGGAGCAACTTAACCGGCTCAACCCTTGAAAAAGCGTGGCGTTATTTTTATTCGTAGCCACGCGAAACGTCGGGTTAGACTTTGGGACGCTTCTAAATGTTCGTTTGTTTGTCGTGTGTGTTACGTGTGATTCGTGTGTGTTTTCGTCAATTGACAAGCCCCAAAGGAAATCTTACTAAGGTGAGTGAAGCCCAAAAAATAGGAACGAAATTACTTGTTTTGACGTAAGGAAATCGAGAGTTTTCGTAGATCTCAGCTGTACAGTAACGGGCAATTTTCGTATACAGAGTGATGAAAACATAATTAATTCAAAGTTTTTCCAATAAGGATAAGGTAAAACTAGAAGGCTTATTATTGAAACCAGTAAAAAAAGTTACCATAAAACAGGAGAATTCTTATTACCAAACATGTATGAAGATATAATTTACCATGAAGTTAATTTATTCATTAAATGTTGAACTAAGGCCCAAGGCTGAAATAGTAAAAATTGATCATAGGCTAAGTCAGAATATTATCATTTTAAAACTCCTAATTTTACCTAGAAATGAATTCTTTATTAGTGGGGGGATTAAAATATAATCTTCAACACAGAATGAGGCATTATTGATTATAAGTTAAGGGATGTGCTCATAAACAAAGCTGAAAAATACAGAAGTAGGCCTAGCCTGTGTCTAATGAGTCTCGTCGGTGTTGTCAGTACATGTCCTATCAGCCTTGAACACTGGATTTTGTAATAAATTATCAAATAAGTTTAAATTTAAATTTATTTGATTTTTTTCAAAAACAGACACTTTGTCTTACTTGTCGATATTTGAATACTGTATTTTTTTACATAGTCTATACTAGCCAACTATCTATTAAAAACCTAACCTTCACGACAAGACTGCATTTCAAACATTCTGCTGTATCGTCAGTCTTCTTTTAGAAACTCGAGATGACACTTTTCTTATTTTTAGGATCCATAATTTAGTATGACTGAGTTCAAAATTGTTAATGAGAACTATTATACTGTTAAAATTGTTAGGATAAACTTATAAACAAAGATACACGTCATGAGCGACTGTGGCGGTGCGGCGTCTGCATTCAGTGCCTTCACTGCATTGGATCAAAATGCAATGTGGTCGCGATCGTGGTTATCAGTGTTCCCAGGTATACGACAATCATCATACAGTACAACAATAGTTGATATGCGAAACGATCCACAATATTTAACAATATTAATAGGGATTCAACAAAATAGGTTTTCTGACAGACGTAAGTCAATTTTGCCTGTAATATGTTTGTCACAAAGATTTTTTTTTTCAGAAATTCATTCAATACGTTTGCAGTTATTGGGAAAATACGACTATTTTATGTTGACTCAGGGTAATTTTGCGTGCATACGATAGATAGTTGTGTGGTATTTATAAAATCAGGCAAGACTTCTAGTAACGTCGACTTTCGAATGAATATTATCGAGAGAGACTATCACACGGGAATATCGGATCAAAAACAGTTGCCGCTTCAAATGTAAAATGTAATAATAACAACTTTATGTATGTTGGTAATTCTAGGCATTAAATTGCCAAGACGTTGATGAACTAGTAAACATTTTGTACGGACACCGCTCAGTTATTTGATTGGCTAAATTTAATCTATTAAATTATCTGTTTACGCAGACAGTGTTGTTAGTCTGCAACCAATAAATACGATAGCTTCCGACATATCTGATTTCAATCATGCTCCGTATTTAAAAGTATTACGTTGTGAAAGCGACACCGCGACGACGACCGGCCGTCGACGTTACTTTTGACATCCTGATCTCTTTTAATATTTTGACGGTGACATTATTTTGTTTGAGCCGTCTTTCGAACGTTAAAATTCGCGCGTCTACAGGGTTTTACCATGAGATAGACAGTCTATCCGAAAGATTCGGATATCCTGTCAGACTTAGCGGATAGTTACAAAACCCTCAGATCGGATTTGGATATCCGATCCGATCCGAATTTTTGGATATCCGCACACCTCTACATTATTACAAAGTAAAAATAATTTTAGAATCCCATAAAAGTTATCAACATTTTCAAATAATTTCAAACAAATAAGATGTGTGGTTCTGACTTTTTTTCAACAGATTATTAAGCTTAATACAGTTTTGGGTACGCGATAATAAACTTACTTCATGATCCGATTGTTGAATTTAAAGATCGATAATGGCCCCAGTTGTCATTGGGCTATTCAATTCAATTCAATTCAAATTCACTTTATTCATAAAATTTGTACAAATTGTCATTTACAAGTTATACAAATGTAGAATGGCGTCATAATACAGTAGATCTTAATCTACTACAATAAATAATAAAATAACTAAAAATTAACCTCAGTAAACTCATTAAACGAATATAATGTTTTTTCAGTTAAATAACTTTTTAAGTGCCTCCTAAACTTAGCATTGTAACAATTAATTGCTAATAACTGAGACTTGAAACAAAACACATTTTAAAGACATTAATTGTCTTTAAAACATTAGTTTATTTAGGTATGCCAATTTTTTGAATGAATCTAATAAGAGAAATAAACAAAATCTTTGTTTAATAATGTTGGGCTATGTGCAAAGTTTAAAAATAACTTGCTGTATATGTAAATGAAGTTTTTGGTTTATTAGATTATTAATTAGTTATTTCTGAAACAAATCTAACAAAAATATATGATTGGGTCATAAATGATTCACTGATGTTCTAAAACTTATATTTCTATTCTTCTTTGAAAGTAGCTATTACTCGTTTATTTGGAGTGCCTGAGTTAGGGGCCTATATTTGAATAATTGTAACCAGTACCAAGGCAAGCAACTCAAGAGTTTAAAAATTTGGAATTCGAGGATCGAGATTCGATTTTTTTAAAATTTGGACTTGAGATTTGAAATTCCTGGAATTGAATATCACTATCGTGAATTTTCTAAAATGGGCATAACCAAAAAATAACACAAAAAGGCAAAATAGAAATTTTAAATAAAAACTTAGGACATAAGAAAAAATTCAAAACATAAAACTGTAGTCATTTGAACATTTTTCTACTACTTTTTCATACTTATCCATCTTTATTAACAGATTAAATATGAATAATCTGGCAGGTAGATTTGATATATTTCACAGTCTTTAGACGATCAATTCTTTGCTGTAAGTAATCTTTCACATATCTCAGTGTTCATATCATCTGTCTTTATTGTAGTTGTGGACCAATTAATATGAATAATCTGAGTGTACCACATTGTTTAGGGTTGGTTCTAAATTATTGACTTCAAATTAATTTTTATTTTTAAATTTTTTTAAATTTTAAATTAAGTATTATTTAAAATATAAATTACCTTCTTTGCAGGGATTCTATCATGGAAAACTGGTTGTAAATGTAATGTAGGTACCCTATAAAAATCTGGAATTTTCATTTGAGTCAAAGTGTTGAGGTAAATATGTCTACGAGATCTGTAATGTTCCTCTTACACCACCGACCCTTTTCATTCTTATTGCTGGGGTGCTATTAATTTTCAAAATGATTCAGTTTTAAAAACATTTTATAATTTTATGAAACTTGCAGAGAAGGCAATTAACATTTACCATGTTTTGGCTATTTTTGAAAGCCACTGCCTGAGAAATACATTAGATAAGGAGTTCCTACAGTGGCTTATAATTGGTTGTTATAAATTTTGGTTTTACTGCAAATCTTGTTCTGAGATAATCTATCAATATCAGATGTACGGTATACAAAAACACTTTGTTTCTATTAGTCAATTTACAGATTCTGAAAGTCAATTTTAATCATAAAAGAGCCCTTCTACATTATTTTAATATAGATAGCCTACCTAAATGGTACTAAACATTTGATCTTATGAAATAATACATGCTTTATATTGGCATTTAAATAACATTCCACTTGATGACTTGTTGGTAATTTAGTAAAAGAATGAAAGATAATTGTTCCCAAAATTACTGAATAGCTTTCTTTGACAAATTTGTGAATGGAGGACGAAACAGATCAAGCTTTGCAAGTAATTGCCACATTTTTTATAATGGCTTCTGAGTTATTTCATCATTTTCGGGATCATTTGACTTATGTTTTTTTTTATAAGTGAACCGTCATATGCATCCGTCGTTAGTGAAATAGCTTTAACTGTGAGTATTTGTCAATAGTTGTTGTCTTCCGAGGTAAGACTGTCCAGTACAAACCGATAATGGCAGGACCAGTGGGCGTTTTATTCTAGTCCTTTGATTAGATGCAGGAATTTTATTAATGAAACTATCAGTTTTCAAAAGAGATCAATCTATTTGAACATTTATGTTGCATCCTATTTATCCTCTCCAGGGATTTTTTTCATATATAGTTAATGACAACTTTTTTTTAATAATAAGCTAAAGAAAACTATTATTTTTCTGAGTCTCATGAAAAGGTTGTTTGAGTAAATTTGAATAGCTTTTGAATTATTGAGAGGTCTATGACAAATATTATTTTATTATTGGAGTACAAAATTGGAAATACCATGACTTACTTTTACTTCTTTTGGATATGCTATAATTTAGCCTCCTGTTGCATATAATTATTATTACAAAAATAACTTGATTTTGATATTATTTCATTATTATCAATTATATTTTATAATATTTCTGTTTACTATTAAGTTTGCCTTGTGTTTTCTTTCTTAGTTACTGTATGTAATGGACTATTAGTTACTACCCATTTTCTTGGTTAATCGGGAGTAATTAATACATATTATGCCTATGAAACGTAGGTGTTAGTATAATAAGTTATGAATGATATATGCATTTTTTGTATTGTAGATTTTCTACCTTCACTTGTTTTTTGCCAAAGTGGATAGATGTCCTTTCTTTCTACCTCCAGATGACTTTAATGTTTCTCATGATTTACTGTCCAATATTTTAGACTAGTATTGACCTCAAGACGTTTCAGGCTTACCTTTGAAAATGTAGGCATTCCAGAAAGAACACATAATGCACAGTACACACACAAAAGTAGGATATTTCGAAGCCACTGGCTTCTTTGTTAACTTGAAGGAACTCCTTCCGAAATATCCTACTTTTGTGTGTGTACATTATGTGTTCTTTTTGGAATGCCTACATTTTCAAAGGTAAGCCTGCTTATCCTGTCCATAATTTCCTACCTAATTAGGCAAAAAGCCCTTTCCAAAGCAAGACTAATATAGACTGTGTTATATAAATTAGTCTTATTTTGTAAAATAATCTTAAAATTTGTGTACAGTGTAATATTATATTACTAAACCATTTTAATTTTGATTCAAAATTGAAAATTGCATACTGATTTAAATATATCAGTTCCTGTGTGTAAGTAATTTTAATTTTTCCTATTTAAATTTTGTTTGTATTTGTAAGTTGTGCCAACATAGGCTCTTTTTATAAACTAGTGAAATCTGTGACCAGTTGGGAAATGGGTTTGCCGCACTTAAGCATTTCTAATATGCTATAGTTCTGTATATAAGTGGAAGCAATTATCAGTGTTAAAATTCTACTCATTGATCCCTGTACACTACTAAAATAAGTTGTGACAGATAACACAACTAAGTGGCAGTGTTGTTTTAGTTTCAAGCCTGGTTACTAAAACATACATGTTAAGCTTGGTTTCCACAATGACCCGTACAGTGGACAGTAACCCTTTAAACAAAAGTGAACAAACAAATATTCATTTTCTGCCTTACTAACTGGTCATCGTGAAATTCGAGCTTTAATTGCCAGCACCAACCTCTTTATCAGAGTGATAAAAACATCACACTGTTAACCCGGCAGAACTGACTTCGATTTGAAAACGCGATGACTGACTCAGTCTTTTGGACCAGGTTTGATTTAAAAGTTAGAATATTGAAAATTGATGAGTTTATTTGCACAAAAACTCAACTAAAGTCTTTTGCATTAGTTTTGGGACTACTTTATATAGGATATATGTGCATACAAAATATTTATATAATATAAAAAATATATATTTGGAATTGCAGTAGGTACTTCAATAATTATTGTTATTACGTTAAAAAACGTCCGTATGTTGTACAACGATGTGTTTATACTGACAAAAACTCCACAGAAGTATTGTACATTAGTGTTTTGAATATTTTATAAAAAGAAATATGTGCACACAAAATATTTATATGTAACATGAAGCCTTATGTGACTCACAATCAAAAACACCAGACCTCTAAAGAAACTTTCACTGAACTGAGTGTAAGGGTTTGAGAATGACGGGAAGTGAGTCATGATGTTCCAGGAAAGACGTACAAGAGGTATAGAGACGACCAGCCCTGCCGACACCCAAAAAATATAATTTTTATCGAAAAAACTACTAACCTGGTCTTTTAGACAGGTATGTCAGTCCTCGTGGGTTAATTGAGCTTGGTGGGCTAGGCTAGTTTATAGAAGGAGCCTCTCTTCTTGTAGATATTTTAAGTACAGTAGAACGCCGATTATCCGAATCAATTGGGACTGGGGTCGATTCAGAAAATCGAAAATTCGGCTGATCGAACATAGACTGGTATTAAAAAAAACGAACTGTCACACATCGTTTATATGTAAAAGCTAAGTAAAAAAAAAATACATTTTAGACGAGTTCTACAATAACACCACAGAACACCACACACAGCACACACACACTTCCTCACTTCCACTTGAATATCTCGATCAGAGTAAGTTGCCTCGACGTTGAAGTTCGTTTCCGTGCGGCAAGGTCATGCAGGCGCTGGACTGCACGTAAAACAGCAAACAGCGATCCGCACAAGGAAAGAGGGAGGAGCTCACTGACAGTAGTGCACGTGTTTTAAGGTAGAGGTTGTGACCTTGAATGTGCAAAGCACTCTGCACATCAAAACACTCATAAGGGTGGCAACTCATTCACTACACCGCCATTGTAGCGTCTACACCGAAATACAATTTGTAGCAACGGTTAAATTGCCACTCACATTTTCGTATCCTTGCGTCCCCAAAAAATTGTTTTAATTGAAAAATTACTTGGTTTTGATTTTTTATATTACGCTTAGCACCGATTCAGATAATTGGCAATTCGTTCAATCGACTTTCGGTTAATTGGCATTCTACTGTAAAAATTTATTTCTCAAAGAATATTTTGATTGTTAAACCAAATCCCAAAATACCAAAGAAATGTTCCGCATTTAATGTTGATATAGGCTCTGTTGAAATGTCAAGAGACTTTTGTTATGTTTTGAGTGTGTGATGTATATTTGTTGTAGCCACTTGCTGTAATTGGGCACTTCATGAAGTGCCCAGCGCACCTGGACACATAGTGTAACTCGATTATTTCAATCAAAATTACAGCATGTGCCCAACGAAACTGGACACTTCATGAAATGTCCAACGCTCACTGGACACAAGCTGTAACTATCGAGGCATTGGGCAGTCGATTTAAAATCTTTGTTAAAGTAAATCGCAATGTTTACATTAAATCCCAATGTCTGTGATAAAGTAGGCAATTATTTTGTTTGTTATGAAACATTTTAATATTTTTAAAATCTAAAATTTTAATGTTAGTTTAAGTTACAAAACGCCTGTTAAAAATAAATTTTTGTGTATGTTATATTTGGTTAATGGTTTTTTGGCTAATGATTTTTTTGGTTAATGATTTTTTTGGTTCTGCTAAACTAATCAATTAAAAATAACGTAGTAATTTTTTCAGAATAAAATATTAACCACTTAATCTAGAATTAAACACAAATACTTTCAACAGTTTTAAGTTTAAAAAATTGGTTTTTAAAATTGTTGTAAAATTAAACAATAAAGCAGATACTAATGTATTGTACTTGATAGGTAATGCGCTATTTAAAAAAGATAATCAAAAATCGAACGTTTTCTAGTAATTCCTTACTTTTCAAACGTTTAATATTCTCAGGATATCCCTTTAGACACATTATTTATATGGATTTACAAATATTTGACTTAATAATATAAACTTACATTTTAAGCCACTGGTGTCAGCAGAAATAAAATAAAAGATTTAAAGTATGTTACTGAAAAGCTGTTAAGTAAACAGGACACTCCATATACATTTATTATTATTATTATTATTATTATTATTTTATGGCCAGCATTGGACCACTTCAGTCAATATAATGGTCAGGTTTTTCTTAAATTCTGTCTCTCCTTCTTGTCCGCCCAATACTTCTTCATTCTTTCCGACCGTTGTTTTCTTTCTTCTTCCGAAACCACTCTTCCTTGTCTCTGATTGTTTTATTATTCTATAAAAAAGTAAAAAATTTGCAATGAAAAGACTTGATGTAATGATGTTATGTTAATTCACTCATACTGACATAAAAGAAAAATCGTAAACCTAAACTAACGTTATTAATGCTAATAAAATTATAAAAAGAACAAACGAACTATTAAGATTTATATAAATTAATTGTTTTCAATTTTGATACCAAAGAAGAAACTAAAGAATTGTTTTAGTAATTTTTTCAAGACTCTTTTGGCACTTACTGTAAAATTTGTTTTGCCTCGCTATATTTTGATTTATTATAAGTTTTACTAAGGGTGACTAAGTAAAAAGTTAATAAATTAAAACATGAAAAAATAGGTTAATGTTATGTGTGTTTTGTTACATATAAATGTGTTAGGTAAAATGTTTATGTTTTTTTTATTTTTATTAAAAGGATAAAATTTAAATTGACTGAATTGTCTGGTTTATGTTCTTTGAGTTATCTTGGCTACACATCATTTTTAATATTATTATTTAAACAATGAACAACTTTAAAACCGATTGTTGTTTCAATAATAATAATATAATAATTATGTGTAGCCAAAATAATTCAGAAAACATATTTAAGAAACCATCATAAAATACCCCCGTTGCAGCAGACCTGCATACTCAGCGAATTTCAAATGCAAAACAACGTATTTCAAGCGAACATAGCAAGATTTGACATGTTTTGTTAAGCTCCATAAGAATAACATGGGAAATGAGTATGCAGGTTTGCTGCTACAGGTATATTAAAACTTGATGGTTTTAATTCATTCTTTAGTAGACCTGAACTAGAAGAAGCCATTTACCAAGTTTTATCAAGATATGTTGAGAAATAAGCGAGATATAGAATTTTACTTATTTCCCATAAGGTTAACATTGGGACAACGTACTGTGTTTACCACTTTTAATATCTCGGTAACCAATGGGCATAGAGCAGTGATTCAAAATACTAAATTATTTGTTTTTTTGAGCTAAATTCAATGGTGCCCACAAAAATTTGATAAATTTTATTTTTCTATGTAAAAAACTCAAAAAAACCCATTTTTGGGAGGGTTTATCCCCCTTTACCCCCCCTTCCGGTGGTCCGATCGGGCTGGTTCACGAACTCGTCCAATTGATTACCACTTTACATGTCCGTACCAAATTTCATAAAGATCGGACCATTTTTGCGGCCGCTATCGTGCTAACAGACACATAGATATATATATATATAGATATATATATATATATATATATATATATATATAAAAATTCGAACGAATAGTGTTTTTTGCTTCTGGGGGCCCCAAAACGAAAAGTTATAGTGGTCCCGAGCTTAGGTCTTACCATGAGACCTACGGTAATAGCTTCTTCCCTATAGGGGAAATTCGCTAAAACATACAGGCAAGAAGACATACAGGTGAATTATTACAGCTCCTCATGGTTTATTGGTAGACAATCTTATTCTCAATGTTTTCCAAATTTTTTAAATGTTCCTATTTTTATAATTAAAAATAATACATCGGATACTACTAACAGTTACGTAAACAGCAGTTTCACATGTTTACATCAAGCGCCCAGCATCTGAGCTGGACACATAGTGTAAAAGAAATAATTACAGCAAGTGCCAAACAAGCGTTGGGCACTTCATGAAGTGCCCAGTTTTGTTGGTCACATGCTGTAATTTTTTAATGAAACTGTTCAATTACACTATGTGCCTAGGCGAGCTGGGCACTTCATGAAGTGTCCGGTTAGCGCTGGACACTTCATGAAGTGCCCAATTACAGCATCTGGCTATGACATATTCTATTTACTTTTCATCATTATGTTTCAATACCCAGTAGCAATAAATAATGTATAGTTTAATGGTAATTTAAGTCTTATATAGTGTGTGCCATATTTTAATTATACTCATTGAATTTTATATAGTTTTACTCTGAAGTTAAGTTAAAACATAAAATGTTAATAATAGTCAATTTCAAATTATTTCATGTTAGTAAGTTTATTACTGTTAATTCGTGTGTTTGAATGCAACAATCGTTTATTTGTGTTAAATTTCATTTTTAATAGTGAGGCTATAATACTATATCAATTTTGTCCCAGTTAATTACATCAATATCTATTATCATTTGAAACTGTGGATTGATAATCCTTATACTCATCAACAATGTATAAGAGGTAAAAAACAATAGCTTACGTGTTTGTGTTAGATTGCCATTTTTATGTTTGTAAAAACTGTTTTAAAATAAGTAAATTGTTAAAAATTCAAGAAGTTCTTTTAATTATTTGAGATCAAGAAAAACTTATTTTGTACAGTAGAGTCCCGCAAACCCGGACTTCGATAACCCGGAATTCTGGATAACTCGGAAAGCCTGCCAGAGCAATAAAGTGCATTGAGAGTCAAGGCCAGAACACGGTGTGACACATTTAAAACAGTTTTAGTTTTTCTTTAAGTTTTTTTTATAACTAATATAGTTTTTATATTTTTTACTATTCAATAAATAAATGATTTCTTATAGAAATAACAGAAACTATTCTTATTTTTTCTTATTTTTACTCATTTCCCGATAAGTCGGAATTTTCACAAACCCGGACACCGTTCGGTCCACATTAGTCCGGGTTTGTGGGACTCTACTGTATGTAAAATGAACGCATTGACAAAATTAAAACTCATATTGAGTAGTAAACATTGCACTGAATAAATGTATAAAATAAACAAGGAGTAATCTCTATATTGGATTAGGGGTTTATTTAAACTTCATAAACAGTTTTCTTTCAATTGTCGATGGAAGAAGATAAACCATGATTCGATTTAGACTGAAACTTTTTTTAAGTGCTAGTGTCATTTACTGTTAGCTATACAGAACTTGACATCACCTTGATTTAAAATATATACCCTGATTTAAAATGATATATATTAAAGTAGAAAAATTCTGGATATGTTTTGAATTGAGTCAAGCCACTGTGTTGACATGGTGTGCTGTCAACATGGTTACATCAGAAGGCCAAGTGTTCCAGACACAACAAAATGACAAAATGTCGTCTCAAGGCTAAATAACTCATCCAACGTTTGGCAGGCTCCTATTTATTACTAACATTTAGACTGTTTACAATTTTAATAAAATGCGATCATAACATCAATTTTATCTCTCTATTGACTTGTGTAGCTTTTATTTTCATGCCAAATTATTAAAATTGTTCTCAGTTTATTTTGAAGGGTATCTTTGGCCTCTAATCATTTCTTCAGTATCCTAAGGGGTGCTATCTTCAGAGTAAATTTCAAAAATATTATTTTAATTTCATAGTTACCATGTCATGAAATTGCAATGGTTACTTTGTAATATGTGTTTTTAATTTACAGTGTCGTATAACTTGCGCTTGTATTTTAGGTTTTAGTGTCTTTTCTAAAGTAGTAACTGCAGTTTTTTTACTCTATGTTCTGCACTTTGGTTGTGCTATAGTTAAGGTTCAAGATCACCGTGATAAATCCTCCTATTTTTTATAAGTAATTTATAAATTGTATTTTGTAACATTTCACACAAAACTAGTCAAGTACAAATTAGTTTACTTGAAAATTTTTAATAATCAGTCTTGCTTGTCGTCATGTTGCCATCATTGTCCTCGATGACGAGATATTATGTGAGTATTATTAAACTTTATACTTAAATTGTGTGTTTCATTTCATCCTAAAATAATGTATTTGTGTCAAGCTCATACTTTAAGCTATTCATGATGAATTAAACTCGATACACTTAGGTATTTTCGATCCTTGGTACATTGGAATTCATTAGCGATTTTCCCCTGGAGAGGAGCTACTGCCTGGGGTCTTAAGACCTAAAGCTTAGGACCACCATAACTTAGTAGCCCCCAGAAACTACAAATTGTAAGTATACAATAAACGTATATTCCATTAATTCATTTTAATAGACATATGTTTGTCTTTAAACTCGATAACTCTCCAAAACCATCCATGTTCAGGCCCGGAGGGACAGAGGGACATGTCCCCCTGCGCCCTCCCCTTAAAGGTATAACCGGCGCCCTCTTGACAACCATTGATAATTTTTTTTTGTAATAAAAACTCAGAACATCCTGAACATTTTTATTTGCAATGCCAGCATATACAAATATTTTTGTTTAGTAATTTTTATTAAAAAAAAAATTTCCACCCTTGCTAATAAACAACTTTTTTGCTGTCTTGGTTCAGACACTTGTCTGCATCATGGCATTTTTACCCGGTTTTCGGGTATTCTGTTGGCTGCTAGGGGATTTTACGGGTATAAAAAACGGGAAAACTGAGGACAATGGATTCTGTATTTATTGATGAGGATTTTAGTCTTGGGCTGTGGGGATTCAACCAACATCGAAGATGTTAAAAAATGGATAAAGTCGGGGTTTTAGGACCAGTTCCAGAGATATACCGAAATTACGCTATTTTCTTTAATTAAAGTTGAAATTAATGTTTTTGTGGTAAGTTGATATTGTTCTATTGGTGTCAATATGAAGTAGCCTAATAGGCAGTGTTGCCAGAAATTGCTCGGTGTTCGGGTATTTTGCAGGGATTAAGAAAACCCAGGTAAAACCAGGGGTTTTAGACTTGGACAGCAGGGATTAACTTTTCATACTCTGGAGTATGTGCCAGTTTGCTGATACTATTTATTTATCAAGTATAATGACAGGACACTACCCGCTTATTGGGGATTTTAAAGACTTGCGGTGATTTTTTTCGGGTAATTGAATGGTTTTGGTTCTATGGGGATTATTGCCGCCTTGACGGGTGGAAGTGGGGATTTTCATGGAGTTTAAGGGTAGAATAGATCCAGTCTGGCAGTATTGCGCACCACCACTGCACATCCACTGTCTGCAGGGCGCGGGTGCCCGCTTCCAATCACTAAAAATAATGATTTTTTTAGTTTTTACTTCCTTCTCATGAGCTTGTTTAAGCTGTTACTCAATAATTTGCCACTACTGTGATCACCGAAATCTATGATTTATATGTCATTTGTAGCGCGATATCAGGGAGTATTTTTGTACAGTTCTAAATTAGGCTAATACAGATTCAGTAACATTCCAAAAGTAATCTCTTGCCATTTTTTTATGATCTTCATAATGGCAAAACTATAGATAATATTGAATAAATCTTCACTAAAACTTGAGGCGGCTTTATGTTTTGCTTTATTTAACAGAAAAAAATATTTATGGAGGAGTACAGGCAACATATGGATAATCAAAATACGGCATTTTTTATTTATAAACTAGTGGTTGCCGTCTGCTGTGAATACTTAATTCGGATCGTCCATGATTTGATCAAGTCCTGTCATGGTCGCAGTTCTAATGGTTTTTATATATGGATAAATGGATTTAGGCAGTTTTATACAGTAAACTCCCGACTATCCGCGGAATTGGGCGGCGCGACTACCGCGGATAACGAAAATCGTGGATAATCCGCAAGTGTTGAAAATGAGCGAGAATAAAAGAGAAGAACAATTTCAACATTAAAAATCAATTTATTCAATACAGTCAGGGGCGAACCCAGATTTAATTTCGGGGGGGATATCCTTTAACGTCAAAGTAGGCGAGTATCGCGTCACAATAGACGAATATGGACGTCGCGGTAAACGAATATCGTCGTCGTGGTAGACAAATATCATTGTCGCGGTAGACACATATTGTTGTCACGCGTCGCAGTAGACGAAACTCGTCGTCGTGGTAGAAAGAGAACGTTGTCACGGTAGACGAGTATCGTCGACGCGGTTAGAAAAAATATCGTCGTCGGGTTATACGAATATGGACGTCGCGGTAGGCAAAGTTCGTCGATGCGCTAGACGAGTATCGTCGTTGTGGTATCAAACAGTTTCATTTTCTGTTATGAAAAATATATAAGACAATATTCACCTAGCCCTTGATGCGGTAGACGAATATGGTCGACACGGTAGACGAATATCATTGTCGCAATAGATAAATATTATTATCACATCGCAGTTGACAAAAATCGTCGTCGCGTTGCGGTAGACGAAAATCGTCTTCGCGTCGCGGTAGAGGACGAAAGCCTGCACGCGTTTTGTACTAAAAATCTTGCCAGTTCAGTCTAATTTTTTTATAAATACGTATTTTCTAGCTTTTCGAAGCACGCGCGGATAATCGGGAGTTTACTGTATTACGAAGGTTACTTTTAATTTTACCCTGTATGATGGAGACGAGAAGTTCACTGTTAACACTTTGTCCGCGTAGGACGTCTTTAGACGTCTTCGATTCATTGATGAATAGCGGAGGACGTCCTAAGACGTCCTTATGCAAAGTTTATCAAACAGACTTACTGTCATCTCCGTTTTGGTAGTAGGGGATTGAAACTCTGTCAGCCACTACGGGACATACTATAGTTTAACGTCATCACCGTCGCTTGCAGTTTACGCTCTCCAGTTAGTGGCGCTCCTAGCGGCACATGTGGGATTCTTCCCATGTAATCAAAGCAGTTTGGCACGTGCTCCCATCCTATTTTAACGTATTCCTGTGAGGATTTTTGTTAGTTTACGTGTGTTTTGTTTATCCTATAGATATTGCGTAAATAAGATGAGTAAATTTTGAGATTTTGAGTTTTTGTGTGTGCTGTAAACCGTAGGACGTCTAAAGACGTCTTCTTTTTTGTTTTTTTTTCACGATTAAAAAAAACTCACGACTGACTAGAAAAACTGACCAAACCAATATTTGTATAGTATATACACCACGTGAAAAACTTTTTTTATATTTTTAATCCAACCAGTGAGGCTGAAGACGTCTAAAGACGACCAAATCTTTGACGTCATCCTACAAACCGGAAGTGGCCCAAAAAAACATTTACTCGGCATGACTGATTTCCATAACCATAAACTATGTGAATTAACAATAAACCTTTACAGCTTTGTGGCGGTATATTAAAAAAATGTTAGCAGTCAATGTGTTAAACATCGAAATATAATTTTAAAACTGTATTGTAGATCTATGTCAAATACTTGAATTCGCTACCTTAATTTTTTGCAGTGGATTCACTGATAGCGGGTAAATGACTAATAACTTGGCAACTTTTGTTATTTAAGAACATTTTACTAAAAATTCATAGGAAATACAGATTTTCCAGAAAGTGACCAGGGGCCAGCTTTGCTTTGTTCGGATTTATGGAGATAAACAGTATGTTTTTATGGCTCTAGACTGCCTAAAAACGCAAGTTTATATATCTTACTTTTTTTAATTTTCCGGGGGAGGACCACCAGACCCGCCCTGTAGTTGGAACCTCCCACAGAATAATACTTCGGTGTGCCACTGCCTGGCGCCCCCGTCATACCTGTCCCCCGCCCTCTCGACGTACCCAGCACAGGCCTGTCCAATTGATTGAATTTTTATATGATAAAATGAAAAAATAAATAAAAACAATACAGAAAACATTACCTACATTTAAAGTTGTTGTAATGACACAATACCAATTCTACATAGGATCTGTACCATCGCACCAATTAATTGGCACCACACAATTTACTGATAAGTTCAAAGCAGATTTAGAAAATGTGTTGCAAGTCGACTGCTTTTGCAAAGAGAAGTGCGCGGGAAAAGGCGCAGTGTAGTGCTCGACAAAGCTTCTCCTTTAGCCAACTCAATAAGTGAAAACTGTTGCAGTTTATGACTGCTGACAGCGATCATGGGATCCACTAGCTCATCGTTTAAAGACCTTATACTTCTGTAACGATTTCTTTTTTTCCTGAAAGTTATATTGCTTAAGCCCAAAGTCATGGCACAAGTATACTTTCACCGGGACAAGACAGAGTGCAAGTGTGTATGTTGAATGTTCGAGTGCACTCGCCCTGTCCTGGCGAGAGTGATTACTACTTACACCATGAAGTCAACAATTATATCATCTCAAAACGAATGCCGAGCAATTTTGCAGATGACACAATAATATATCTATCTGCCTGAAATATTATAAAGTGGTGGTCTCTGTATAATGTCTGTCAAGTAAGAAATAAATAAGCAAACTAATAACCATAAATAAATTCAACTTAAAATTTTGATGTAAATTTAGTACCAGCTTATGGTGTTCTGTTTAGGGGATTTTAATCTTTTTCTAGGGATGTTTTTTTGCCTTCTTGGGGTGGAAAAGGGATTAGGAGATTATTTGCCTTCTTGGGGTGGAAAAAGGATGAGGAGATTTGGTATCATGGGGTGAAATTTAGATAAACCTTTCCGGAAAATCCTTAGTCCTTTAAAATTATAAATGCCGGCCCAGATCACTGTAAGGGTGTGGGCCCTTAGTGGATCATGTTTGCGGCTTCCCTACTTAGAAAAGTTGACAAGCTTAGAAGGAGGGAGCCGTTCAAGTAATAAATATTATATTTATAATGGTTAGCCAAAACCAACATCTATTTCACAGCCATTTTCCTCAGTTATCTAGAATACACTATTGTCGGATTAAACTGACTATAATTTAGAAAACAGGAGCAAGCATTAGCTGCTCGCGCCAGAAGGGCGCAGCGCTTTTATAACTGGTGAATTTACAT
This sequence comes from Flexamia atlantica, assembly GCA_035578135.1. Classification (NCBI taxonomy): domain Eukaryota; kingdom Metazoa; phylum Arthropoda; class Insecta; order Hemiptera; family Cicadellidae; genus Flexamia; species Flexamia atlantica. The sequence goes on along the minus strand of JAQJVK010000002.1, from coordinate 45,951,429 downwards.
GGTTTGAAAAAAAAGACAAACTGAACAATCCCTACACCCATTAACCCTCCTTCCTGTAAAAATTAACAATTGCAAATTAAAATACTGATTTAAATGAGAACAGGCTGGACTTATGCTACGACGTGAAATCCTGATCTTGACTCTCCAATCTCCTGGCACCGACTCCTCACTCATGACCACGAGACTCCTCAATTACCCCTTTCCCCCTTCTCTCGGCAGGAGTACGGTTTGCTCGCGATCCTTCTAGATATTTCTCTTATGGTTCGAATCAATGAACATGCGGTGACGTGAGCGTCACATTACTGAACATATTTTGGCAAAACTTTATCTAAGGGTTACTACTGAAAATTTCTCTCTGAAAAACCAGTTACAACGCAGCACATTTCATGATGCATCTCTCAAAGCTATGTCAACACACTGATACATTTTTTAATTCAATTAGATTTTATACTTCTGTTTCTTACTGCTGCAAAAGTATGCTGTTGAAATAATTTTTTATTCTCACTCATTCTGGAAAATGTTTGTAATATTACTTTACCATTACCATGTAAGATGCCAACTACCAGTAATGGGGTATTTTAAGGCGAATATGAGTGAAAGATGAGTCTAGGATGATTGTGGGTGATCTTATAATCTTGTTACTTACCAAGACCAAAACATGTCCTTTGGACTGGACTCCCAACAGCTAATTGCAACAGTTTAAAATGGGATCCAAACCACGATTTTGCCAATTAATTACGAACTGGTCTGGCCTTATGGATGAACATAGCATTTACCAGTGCGGACGTTAATTCCCACTAGGGAATACCGCATCCACAAGCCATCTCTTATAACTATCCACAATTAGTGACCTCCAAGTTGGAATGCAGGATACTGTGCTTGAATGTGAACTTGGATTTGAAATAAAATTGCCTGCTTGTTTATATAACAAATCATTTAAACATTTTACTTTGTTATTATATCAATAACTTTAACAATTCAAATATCACACAATGCAATGTTGATCTTTCCATAGGTATAAAAATAGAAACTATGATACAACTAACTCTAATTACATTCCAGATACAAATATAATATAATCAAACAAACTTTTACAAGCGGTGTTGTGATTACATTTTTATAAAAAAAATCATTTACATAATGCCTTCAATAAAACAAAAAGAGAAAGGCAACAACAGTTAGCTCAAAAGTACCGAGACACTACCAAATATTAAAACACACAATATAAAATTTTGAAATATACTTGTACAATAAAAAGAGTAAAAATACCAACAAACGTAATTTGCAAACAATAAAATATAAATGGTTTAATGATAAGAATTCCACATGCCGGACCACTGTTTATATCACTCAGAAAACTCCAGTCAACAACTTTCTCAAAATTTAATTGAAAATCAATTATAACTTTAATAGGGCAAGAGCCAGAGCTTCTAGATGAGTCTGGCTGGGCCTTCCAGACCTTTCTTAATTTATGAAATCTGAAGGTTCTTTCGAGGAATGTACCCAACACAGGTAAGAATTATCAGCAACAATGAAGTTTGGTTACTTTGGCTGGTAGCATAGCCATCTCTAGTAACAAGGCCGCGGCACAAGTAAATGGCAACATCGCATCTTAGGGTTCAGCTGATTTTTAATCCATACTCTCTTATGGCACTATATTTTGTTTACTTTAAATCAGCTGGCTCTGTAAGGGTTTTTACCATGCAAAAAGAAACCCTTGAAAAGCGGCATTGCCAGTTCGAAGGCTGTTGCCTTATATACAGTTACTAGAGATGGCCATACTGGTAGACTTAAATTCATATCATTGAAAAACAATCATGGTCACATCCACTTAAGAAGGGAGTGGCCAGCTGCTTAATTAACATTGAAACTTGCAATGATATGACCCTGTGTAAAAGGAAATGTACCAAAATTCTGTTCAAGTTCAGTTAGAGTTTAAAGTTCTATTAATTCTGTTACAAATTCCTTATTGGCATCACCCTCACGGTGGCTCAGAGCCTTGGGACCGGGATAACATTTTGCTTTGGGGCCCCCAGATATCAAAAACACATCTGTTACAAACACTAGATATGCAGGGTGTCCACAGAAAATGTTTCTGATCTTTGTGATGTGATTGCTTATATTATATAAGAAAAGAGTTTGTGTGAAGATTTGTCCTAAAATACATATTTGCCCAAAAATCCGCCATTTTGTGCTTTTCACAAATAGCCTATTTGTTTCCTCAAAAGTTTCTACAAATTTTTAGAAACTCAGTATCTTAACTTTAACTACTGAAGTTTAGTTTATGAAAAAAATAATCATGGTTGAATAGAAAATTTCCAAGTAGTGGCCAATTAAAGTCTATCAATTAAAATGAAGGAAAAGGTCAATTTTACAACAAATAATATAGAATATAAATAAGTAAATTTAATTTCCAATCTAATGACAGCAAAATCATCAAATTAGGTTCATAAATAAATAACTGAGTTATGATTGAATATAGCACAGAGGCAGCACAATGGCCTTTGCCAACGCATGGCCCAACCAATGGGCTGCTTAATTGCCTTTTTTGCTACCTCATTAGCTGAATTCAATCAGAACTAAATTATTAACCGATTTTCATAATTTTACTACCATTAGATTGGAAGTTACAATAAAAACTGTTCCTTAGTAACTTTGAGGTTGTTGGATTCTTTTAAATTTTTGATAAAACTTACCTTTTTCCATTATTTTTATTTTAAGACTTAAATTTAAATAAACACAATTTCAACCACCATGTTTTACCACATGGTTTTTAATATAAACCATCAGCCTCAGTAACCATGATCAAACTATCAGAGTCATTGATCTTTCTTACCTGTGTTGGGAACATCGCAAAGAGAAACTTCGACTCTTATAAAATTAGGAAATCTAGTGGTTGTGGGCTCTTGGGCTATGACTGTGACTAAAGAAAAATCAAACATGGTCGGTTAACGTTTTCTGCTTAGTGAGAGTAAAACCACTCTAATCCATAATATTCAAATCTTCCACTTCCACTTCTTCTGATGCATAAAGAATATCTTCAATTATACTTAAAGCTTCCTGTTTGAATTTTAGTTTTTGGTGACTAGACATACGTTTGATCTCAGGTAATAAGCTTTTGAAAAATGTGACATCATCATCTTCTTTAGGTTTGCAGGGATCTTCAATTTTCAAAGTCTTTTTCTTTTTAGAGGATCTTGCAAAGGGTTCTTCTACTTTTAAAGTTTTTATCTTCTTTGAGGATCTAGAAAAGGGTTCCTCTACTTTCAAAGTCTTTATCTTCTTAGGGGATCTGGTATTGGTAACATGATTCGCAGGTAACCTCTTGGTTACGGACTTGGATGAGGAAGGTTGTGAGATGAAGTCAGGCGTGACACTCAGCCACTCAGTATCACTCACTTCTTCAACATCTACAATTTCTTCTTTGATAACAATATTCTGATCATTACTGATTTTAGCCTTGAAAACTGAGGCTGGGTCTTTGGGCAGAGCTTCTTTCAAGTATGAAGGTAGACAATTTTTGGACTCACAACTTTTGGATGCCAGAAAAGCCCTGAAACCCAAAAATAAAAGATTAACTCAACAATGATTGCAGCAGTGGGGTTTGTGACAATCAGCAGTTTCAATGGCGAGAAGCTACATAATTAAAATAATTAAAAAATGCAGAAATGAAATCACAACTCCTCTGACAGCTATAATAAACAAATCACTTACTCAAGGAATTTTTCCCAGCAAATTAAAACTTGCAAAAGTTTACCCCAAATACAAAAGTGGATCAAAAAAGGAAGCTACCAGCTATCGGCTCATAATCTCTTACTAGTCAAACCTTGTCAAAAATCCTAGAGCGGGTAGTATTAATGAGGCTCCTGAACCATCTCAGTCAGCACCAACTACTAACTCCTAGACAACATGGATTTATCAATACCCCCGTTGCAGCAGACCTGCATACTCAGCGAATTTCAAATGCAAAACAACATATTTCAATCCAACTTAGCGAGATTTGACATGTTTTGTAACCTCCATAAGAATAACATGGGGAATGAGTATGCAGGTTTGCTGCAACAGGTATGTTAAAACTGGTTGGTTTTGATTCATTAATTAGTAGATCTTAACTTGAAGAAGCCATATACCAAGTTTTGTCAAGAAATGTAAAAAAATAAGTAAGATATAGAATTTTTTATTTCCCATAAGGATAACATGGGGAATGATTACGCAGGTTTGCTGCCACAAAAATTGAAATTTCGGGGATTTTAGACTAAAATACATTAGATCTCATCTAGATGAAGCCACAAACCAAGTTTTATCCAGATACGTTGAGAAATAAGCGAGATATAGAATTTTACTTGTTCCCCATTAGGTTAACATTGGGACAACATACTGTGTTTACCACTTTCAATATCTCGGTAACCAATGGACATAGAGCAATGATTCAAAACACTGAATTGTTTGTTTTTTAAGCTGAATTCAATGGTGCCAACAAAGATTCGATAAATTTTATTTTTCTACGTGAAAAACTCAAAAAACCCATTTTTGGGGGGGTTTATCCCCCTTTACCCCCCCTTCCAGTGGTCCGATTGGGCTGGTTCACGATCTCGTCCAATCGATTACCACTTTACATGTCTGTTCCAAATTTCATTAAGATCGGACCATATTTACGGCCGCTATCGTGCTGACAGACATATATATATATATATATATATATAAATTCGAAACGAATGGTGTTTTTTGCTTCTGGGGGCCCTAAAACGAAAAGTTATCATAGTCTCGGGCTTAGGTCTCACCATGAGACCTACGGTAATAGCTTCTTCCCTATAGGGGAAATTCACTGAAAGATGGTGACCTAGCAGTAACAAAGAATTTGTTACTTTATTCTACATACCTATTGATTTTGAAAATTATTTTGAGTCCTCTAACACAATCACAAAAAACATACTGCCGATTTACCGGAGGATTAATTGGGTGGCGGATTAACCAAGCTGGCTAACAGGATTACCGTAAATATATTTTTTTACTAATCACTGTTTAAACATTAATACCAATTAAATACGTCTTCAAAAGCATCATGAAATATTTTATATGAATAAAAAAAATTTTATAATAAATACAAAGCGTTGCAATACAAGGGTTTGTTTCCTAGTTGCGACGAGGTTTTCCTGTTGACAACTCACTGAACTCTGTCAACTCAGGCTCAGGAATTGACAAAATGTCCCTGGCCTCTTATTTTGTAGATACTGTTTTTGTAGTATCTTATTACGTGTTGTAATATTTTTTCAAGTAAGATTCAACACAAGTGCAGTGTGAAGGAGGAGGGGTGGAGTAGGAATGACCTTGAAACTCTACACTTCTGTACATAAGCCAGTAGAACTTAATTTGATTGAATTGAATTTATTGCACCAAAGTGATATAGTGACAATTTGAAAAGAATAAATTAATATTTTATTAATTAACAACAGTTTTATTTTCTTTCTAAAATTAATTGTTTGGAAAGACTTAAGTCTAGAAAATACTGGTATGAAAAAGTGGAACTCTGAACAGACAAAGCCAGAGACAGAGAGTGGCAAAACTGTATCTGTCACGGGTCACAGGTCTGACCCTGAGCTTTGCGATTTATTTAAGATAAAGAAAAGATAAGAATCCCTATTGCATCATGCCAAAATCCGGAATATTCATCGTACTACTACCAATGGCGTCTCTTATGTTTTGTTTAATTTATGCACATTCAATGAGAAGCGAATGAAAACTGTGCCCAATCAAGATAAACCATGAATAAACAATAGATCTTAATGCAGTATTTCACAATTCTTCTAGCAGCTAAATATAGCTGGAACTCTCCAGTTTCCGTCTTGTTTGTATTTTTTTCACCAGTCAACATCCTTCTCTACTATCAAGTTGATGAAATATTGCTCGTTTATTTTTTGTGGAAAGGATTGATCTACCATGTTCCAAAATAGAACGCAATCATGTTATTTTTGATAAAATTAAATTCCTCCACCATACCCCAGTAGTGTTTTTATTCGATTTATTGAATGCTTTTTATTTTGTGGTTTAGGGTTATCCGTGACGCTTCAACCAGTCAATCGGGAGTCGACTGTACCTTTCTTTTCTATTACGCCAACGTATGATTAGAATATGTGATTTTAGATGCAATTTTAAAAGGCTAAACATGGCATCATTAAAAATATTTTATTTTTATCATGGTACTTGAAAATTTCATTTTAAGAATAAATAATTCAACCCCCTTAAAAAGGTAACAACTAGGGAAACTATGTGCCAATATATTTAATTACGAAGAACAACTTGAGGACAACTAAAACAGAAGAACCTGGTTGAATCAAAAACTTCTACAATTCAAAATCTTCTTTAATTTGAATATTTCATCCAGTCATTTGATAGGCCTATATTAACGATGCAAAAAAAATGTATAATTTGAATAATAACTTGGACATTCAAATTATGAGATACTGGCTTTTTTCACACTGGAAATTTCCAAGGAAAAAGTCCAATAGGTATGAACGTATTTTCATAAGTCATACCAACAGATTCCACACCCACTCAATATTAACACGCCAATAGTAACCTTAACGTAATTCACGGATGATCAAATTTTGTCTGCATGCATTTCCAAATTCATTGCACTTTACACTTATCAGACTAAATAATTCCACAATCAACATTAACTACTGAAGCTTACTATCAAACTACAGTAGCGAATAACATTATTTCACTACGTCTACTGTAGGCACTCAGATAATCAAATCAAATCAAATTATCTTTATTATCAATGCTCACTGACAGTGGCATAACCAAGGGGGGGGAGGTAGTTAGGGAAAAAACCCTAAAAAAAACTACCTTGAAAAACTGGAAGACAGGTTTTTGTGTGGACACAATAGTGACAAAATTAGTGACGCCAACTAAAAAGCGGCGCAAGCACACGACATGTTAAGGCGCGTATTGCACCCAAAACTCCGGTAATGGCGGGCAGACATACTTCAGTCCAGGCCTGCTAGATCCAAATTTTGTGGCTGCCAAAGCTCCTTTATCGTCTTATTTATATTAGCCGTTTTGTAGCCGAGAGTCTCTCGGTTGCATTGTGGCTAACAAATCCCTGTTTGCCAAAATCAATTGGAGGGTGTCTGCAGTGTGATGACTGTCACATTCTAATCAATTGTGACTACTTTAACTAATCAAATCCCCTCCCTCTACATAATCATGTTGTAATATTAATAAATAATTGATTTACTAATGGGTTTCGGCCAGTAAATTAATTCAGTAAATAACTAAATTAACAGTCAATTCCATTCCCTCATAAGCTCCTCGCAACGAAATATTCCAGTGACACCAAGTGACCCGAAATACCAAAAATTCTAGCTTGACCCCAAATGAGCTGCAAGAATCAGCAACGCGTGCCAGGCAGACGACGGTCGCTGGCAGTGTTTCAGCTTTAATTATGCATGAAGTTATCGTTGGGGTGCAGCACCGTACAGAGGGTGTAGCCTCTAAGCGGGCGTTCCGTAGCCTCTGCCACAGCCTTTCCTACGGGGACTCAGCACGCTGAGCGAGCAGTCCCCGGGCAGACGCAGCCAAGTAGTCACGCGTGCGCGGCGCCGCTGCCGGTCTCTCTGCCGCGGTCATGGGCCTCAGCCATGCTACGCAAGAATTAAATAGTAATTAGTTTGGCCCTCTTTTTCTATTGATTTTCTATTGTGATTTAAATTTGAACTTGAATTGTAAAATAGTTAAATTACGAAATTGATTTGGTAGTTTGAAACTAAAATAAATAAAATTAATTCGAACCCACGTGACTAACTGCGTTTAATTGCTCCCAACAAGTTTAAAGTTCCACGCTGCTAGGAGGCCAACTGCTACAGCAGGTCGTCAGAAATTCGGGAAAAGTAGGGAAAAAGTAATTAATTTAAACCTTTGGTCACGAAAGTAAATACTGGTGATAAAGCGAAACGAAATAACCGTCTTCATCGTTGTTATCCTCATCGCGACCGGCAAATCTCTTGATCAAGTCCTTTTGTGCAAGGCCGTAGCCATTGGGGGGGTCAGGGTGTCAAAACCCCCCTGAAAATGTTGAAATCGCCTTTAAATTAAAGGTTAGGAAGTTATTTCTTTCAATTCTTGTAACTGCGGAGCCCAAACCCCCCCCAAAAAATTTTCCTGGCTTCGGTTTTGCGTTTGTGTTCGGGAAATCTCCCGCTATTTTCGAGATCGTCATCTCTATTGTGTTTGCCTTTTATACAGACCGTGCATGGCTGGCTAATCCCTCAGTCAGATTGTGTCTGGAAAACCGTTTGCTCTTTTCGTGGCAATTACATCTTTTGGTCACATCGCAGCTGTCAAACCGCGGTCGTTAACACCGCGGCTGTTAAATCTCTCCGTTGCATTGAGGCCGTAAAATAATATTCCATTTCACAAAGATCGTGTTCAAATTTTCATTTTACGAGACAACATGTGCATTACAACTCTCTTACAACCGACCTTAAATCGACTTACTTTTTCTGCTAGATGATTCTAAAAGTTTTTTTTATTAATTTTTTAGTATTTTTACGATTCAAATTGAAGTTCTACTAGACGTAGGTTGAGCAGTACAGTAGATAGAAACTAAAAAAAATACGTAACCGTACTGTCAATAAGTATTTTAAAAAATTAAGACTTTAATCTACTCATATATTTTGATGTTTTATCCTTAGTTTCTCTATATATTTTGTATTAGAGGACTTTATAATCCAATAAAATTAATGCGGTAAATTTCAATGTGTATTCTTTACATTTCTCTTGTTTCAGCGCACACTGTTACGAACCTGTATATATCGAAATTCTTGTTATATCTTTCCCCTTCAGGTTCGATATATCGAGGTTCCACTGTATTTATTTTGGCACGCACAATTGGTCTAAAAATAGTGTGAAAGTTGAAGAATGGACCCTAGGGACAAGTAACAGTCATGAGATATGTGACTTTGAAAATAAGGAAAAAAAGACCTAGAACCCATTAACAACCAAATAAATGTTTGTAAAATGTTTCCCCTGTCCCAAAAAAATATTACAACACGTAATAAGATACTACAAAAACAGTATCTACAAAATAAGAGGCCAGGGACATTAAAGAGCACGATAAAAAATTTTCACTCAAAGGTAAATGCCATACAAAATATGAGAATGTATGTATGCAAAATAAATGGTTCTAAAAGTTGTTGATTTGCAATAATATGACATTTTATTCAGAGCATAAATTCTGGAATTTGTTGTAGGCCTGTTCAAAATTCTATTTAACTTATGTGTTCATCCCAACTGAGATGCTAGACGTTGTCTGTCTAATTTTAAGGCCAGGAATTGTATGTATTTTTTTGTTCAATCATCTCAGAATTAAGGATTATTTGTAATTTATTTTTGTTTTTATTTTGACAAGTGCTAAACTGCATGCTTGTTTGTTTTTGTTTTTTGAGTATTCAATTGCAATTTTTTTTTATTTTCATAAATTCTTCAATTTCTTGGAGGAGTAAACTTCAACTTGTTCAAATGTTTTAGCTAATTTTTAGATTTGTCATCTGCATAAAGACAAGTTGGAGTTTGGTTTGAAGAGAAGTTGTTTATTTATACCCTTTAGATAACAAACGTTAATACCATTCTCAATGTTTGTGTAGATAAAGAATACTTGTCTATTGTCTATTGTCTACTTGTCTATAGATGAAAAGCAGAGGACCTAAAATGGACCCTTGAGGCACTCCAAAGATGTTTAGCAATAAATTAGATGAAACTTTATGCATCCAGTTACAGTCTTTAAAATGAGTTATTCACCAAATTGGTTAGGTACCAGATTGGTATTGTGAATTTTTGTCACATGATTTTCAATCCTTTTCATCTGCAGTTAAGGTCTAAGAAATAAACGATGTCATGAAGACTTGACTAGACCTGAGACTGGTGACTAGACCTGTGACTTGAGACTAATGTGAAGGAGTTATTGCTGGCACAACCTCATTGCATGAGTTTTATGAAATACCTAGAGGTATTGTAAGTAGCTTTTTCACATGAGTGATGCTTGCAGTTTGCATTTTCTTTTTTTTTTGTTTGTAGTTAGTTGCATGGTTTGTTTTTTGCATGGTGTGCCTACTAGTTATTTGCAGCCTATGCATGTATTTATATTTAACTTGCTTGTATTTTAAAATCAATCAATTTTATGTAATTTTTCTAATTACATTCAACCAGCCGCACGGCTGCTTAAACATGGTTTGCCTAGCATAGCATACATGTATTTTTTTTTCTCTAGATGAGTACTTTTGCATTGTTTGAAATTTTGGACATGTAATTTGTGTATTTTGATTTGACTGTTCTTGAGAGTTGTTTTTAGCATGGTTCCTGAATAACTTTAATTGTATTGACGATGCCCATTGCTTTGTAAGTTTAAAGGAAAATAAACTTTCTCATTCTCATTCTCATTGCCAAAGCTTCTACAAAAGTATTAATTATATTTTGCGCATATTCCTGTTTTTGTTCCTTTCTTGCTATCTGAGTCATTGTCAGTCAGTCGTTGAAGTACATTGAATTAGTTACTTACCTTATTCTGTCTGAAACATGTGGTAACAAGAAATCCAGGAACTCAGCCAAATAATACGGTTTTCTCTTAGTGTTGAGGGCGGTGTACTTCAAGTGGCGAATGTAGCAAGATTTTATGCTGTGCCAACGATCTCGACATAAGCTGTCTGAAATAGGAAAAAACATAATTAATGATAAAGACCAATTTGATTTTAATTGTTTTATTGGTCAAGTACGACCCATTAATTGATTGAAAGTACACGGTGTGCCTTGTATTACCCCAGCCGTGGCACAGACCCAGCAAGAACATATGTCCTTTGCCCTTACCTACCATGTTAACTAATCACCCAATACCCACACAAAGCAAGGTAGCGCGGGCAACTGCCCTTCTCACCACAGCCACAACCCTTCCTTGCACCTCCTAGCGTACAGGGTATTTTATTTTGTAATTTGCTTGTTAAGCCTAATTGTTCATTGTTGTGATTGTACTAGAGATGCAATATTAAATCCAATGTTAAATTAATGGAAGTACCTTCAAATATAGACCTACCAAACAACATTTAAGGGTTAAATACGGTTTAGTAGGCCTGTGTTACTTTAAACCCATTGACTCCTTAGTTTTTTTTATTTCTCAAGTTTTAGTTGAAATGTTCTTATTTTGTCTGTTTTTGCTCTAATTTTTTGATTATGACCTTTTTGATTGTCCATATGTATTGACCAAGCTGAATTAAATAATAATAATACCCCCGTTGCAGCAGACCTGCATACTCAGCGAATTTCAAATGCAAAACAACATATTTAAATCCAACACAGCGAGATTTGACATGTTTTGGTAAGCCCCATAAGAATAACATGGGGAATGAGTATGCAGGTTTGCTGCTACAAGTATATAAAAACTGGGTAGTTTTAATTCAATATTTAGTAGATCTGAACTAGAAGAAGCCATTTACCAAGTTTTATCAAGATATGTTGAGTAATAAGCAAGATATAGAATTATACTTATTTCCCATAAGGTTAACATTGGGACAACGTACTGTGTTTACCACTTTCAATATCTCGGAAACCAATGGACATAGAGCAGTGATTCAAGATACTAAATTGTTTGTTTTTTGAGCTGAATTCATTGGTGCCAACAAAAATTCGGTAAATTTTATTTTTCTATGTATAAAATTCAAAAAACTCATTTTTGGGGGTGTTTTTCCCCCTTTACCCCCCCTTCCGGTGGTCCGATCGGGCTGGTTCACGAACTCGTCCAATTGATTACCACTTTACATGTCCGTTCCAAATTTCATAAAGATCGGACCATTTTTGCGGCCGCTATCGTGCTAACAGACACATATATATATATAGATATATAGATATATATATATATCTAAAAATTCGAACGAATAGTGTTTTTTGCTTCTGGGGGCCCCAAAACGAAAAGTTATAGTGGTCCCGAGCTTAAGTCTTACCATGAGACCTACGGTAATAGCTTCTTCCCTATAGGGGAAATTCGCTAAAAATAAAAAAAGTGTCCTCCTCCTCTATACAAGGGTAAAAAGAAGCAAAACAGGTGTTCACTGCAATCCCTATCAAGCGTACAAATGCCGTCAACTTCCACCCAAGCCGGTCACCGTTTATTTTAGGTGGGCCCTCCCACCAACTACAACACACATTTGCAAGCCTAATAGGGATTTCGCATGAGCGGGATTCGAACCCACGACGCTCCGAAGGTCTTCAATGCTAACTCGTCAGTCAACGCCTCAGACCCCTTGGCCACGTACGACTAGTCGGATGGACGTTTGTTTGACTCATAAAGCCTACGGCTCTAGCGAAGCCTGGTGGCGATTCATTGAATTGCTTGAGCAACCGGTCTGGTGGCAAATCATTGAACTAGGTGAGTATAACTCTCTTAAGCACCACCAGAGGCTGCTGACGAATCGGCGTGCCCGTGGGATCTATCAGGTTAATCACTTTTTAGATTTGTAATTTTTTCGGTAATTGTTCACTTTACGGTACTCAATATGAAATTTAAATATTATTTTTCAAAACTGTAGGAAATAATGCCTTGATTCTGGAAATGATAGTTTTTTCCACGGACAACGTTGGAAAATGCCAATTAATCAGGAAAACAATTTTTGTCGCTCAGAAGTAGGTCATGTGGATAGCTGAACAAGAATATGCAAGAATTTTCAAGATCAGATGCGTAATAACGAAATTATGGCCAGTGAAGCACCGGAAAAGTCATAGATAAGCACAAAATGGGTAAGTTTGTGGTGAGTTAAGCTAAACCATGGGATATAAGCTTATGTTTGGTTTGGTTAGGTTATGTTAGACTATGTTAGGTTTGGTTAGGTTAGATTAGGTTTGGTAGTGGTATGGTATTGTTGAATTGAAATTATAATGTCATGTTTTTACTTTACAAACCTCATCCTTACCTAATGTAACCTAGCCTAATACAACCTAAACTACCATAACCAATCTCTGTCTAACTTATTCCAGCCAAATCCATCTTCATAACCTTAACTTTCCTAAGCAAAAGTAAGTTTTAAAAATGTTTATGTTTTTTGGCTTTAAATCAGTTATCGTTTGTTAGATCATGAAAATGTTAACCTTAATGTTGGTAATCATGAAAATTATTACCAGTAGGGACTACTTAATGTTGTTCAATGTGTAATTTCGGTTAATTTGAGTACAACCCACATTACACTTTTTTAGCTTTTCCTAAACTTTTTCGGCCGAATTTTCGTTAATATTCTTTTTTGCAGAGATATAGCGTGAAAAATATAGAATATCTTGAAAATTCTTGCATAGGCTTGTTCAGCTCATTCTACCTAATATTTAGAGTACCCACAGGACCTATTTCTTTAAAAAAAAAGTTATTTTGTTTTTTCCGATATATTGGCAAAATTTTCTACATTTCAAAAAAAATTCTATTTTGGATGGAGGAATGTAAACAATTACCATTTATTCAATAAAAACTAGGCTATGTATTTTTAATCCTTGGTCAATCCTTTAATAAATAAAATGAATTTCTGGTACTTTGGTATTACATGGAGGCCAACCTTATACAACGCACGGCAGTTAATATGAGAAAAAATAGTTTTCACGCTATATCTCTGCAAAAAAGGAGTGAAAATTGCAAAGATAGTATAACAATGTAACTATTATTATAAAACACATTGTAATGCTCACGGAGGTTTCTTCAAGGTATCGATCGAAAACGCTCACGGAGGAATACTCCGGAAACTCAGGACATCGCTCACCAAACTGACCTGAGTCGGTAAAATTGGAGGGCAGGGCGGTCAAATGCTTTAGGAGGGAGGGGCAACAGCTACACAAAAGGACAGCGCTGCCAACCCCAAGATAAATATTTCCCACTACAACAAAAATTAACCCGGAGGATTCCTCCGCTTAGCGTCCCCTCGAGGGTTAATGTATCTATAATATATATTTGATACTTCAAACTATACTATATTTAAACTAGTGCCGTTCAATATTTAATTTATGACAACACTGCTATAGCGCTAGACTCTGCTATCTGTGCATGGTGCTGCTACCTATCTGATTCTTAAAGAACCTTGTCTGGATGATGCACCCTCACTACAAAATGTTTTGATCTTTCTACAACAGACATTAAAAAGTCAAAGAAATGTTCTACGAGCCCAATACTGCATGAGATGCATATTGCTTGAATAATACAAGCTATGAACGTAATCATTTAATCGAATGAAACTTATTTGGAAATAACTTAAATAATAGGCCTAAATACAAGCTTTGAACGTCATCATTTAATCAAATATTTGGAAATAAATAATAAAACGGTACTTTGATATTATACGGAGGCCACCCTCATACAGTGCGCTGCGGCGGTAAAGTTAAGTTAGGTTATCATAAAGCACGTTAGGGCCTCTTCTTTTCCTTATCTATATCAATAATTTGGGAAGGGTAAATTTGGACAACGGTAACTTATTTTTATACGCCGATGACTCTGCTTTGCTTTTTGAGGGTGACAGCTGGGAGGAAGTGTACCGTGTGGCGGAGCGAGGCCTTCGCACCGTCAAGCAGTGGTTCGATCAAAGTCGGCTCTCTGTAAACATTTCTAAAACTAAATATATGGCTGTTTCCTTGAGGGCCGACCACGATCCGATGAACCTGCATCTACGTTTGCACACGTGTGCGGGTGTGAACTTGAATGACTGTGAGTTGTGTGAGTGTATCGAGAGAGTGATGGAATATAAATATTTGGGTGTTTTTTTTGATAACCGTCTGAAATGGAATAGTCACATTATGTATCTTAGGAACAAGTTGCGTAAGTTCTGTTTTATTTTTTCACGTATAAATAAATTACTTCCTCCAGATTTATTAAAAACTGTTTATTATGCATATGTCCAATCGTTGTTGCAGTATGGAATTTTAGCATGGGGCGGTTGTTTCCAAACTGTTTTATCACCTCTTGAAACTGTTCAAAAATCCATAATAAAAGTTGCACTCCAAAAAAATCGTCGCTACCCATCTGAGATTTTGTTTGATGATTTTAAAGTATTGAATATTTCTCAGTTGTTTATAAAAACCTTAATTCTGTATATTTTCAAAAATAAAGAAAGCATTTTTCAACATATTACGCATTCATACTCAACTAGATCATCGGTTAATTTTGGAATTGTTACTCCTAGGTTAACAAAAACAATAAATACCACGTCGCCTTTTTATCTTGCAAATATTGTTTATCCACAACTTCCAACTATTATTAAATCGCCGCCTATTTGCAGTCTGCGTACTTACAAAAAAATTATTGACAAATGGTTGTTGGAATTAGGTCGACTTAGAATTCGAGATTACATCACTTCCCGATACGTTTGAATTCCTTGACAATGTCAAGGAAGTACATTACTTGAGCGTTGTGAGTGGGGGTGGGGAGGGGAGTGAGTGAGTGTGTGGCTGTGTGCGTGCGCGTGAGAGAGGGAGAGAGAGAGAGAGGGAGAGAGAGAGAGAGAGAGAGAGAGAGAGAGAGTGTGTGTGTGTGTGTGTGTATGACGGTTGATTCCTTGTGCGACTGATCTGCATGTGTGAGCGACTGGGCCAAGTTTCAGTTGATCTATCAAGCATAAATTTTCAGGGACATAGAATTTAATTTTATAATTAACAAATTTTTATCATATGCATGCATCTACTTCTCTACTTTTTTTCTTATTTTCTTTAGTTTTTATTGTATTTAAAATAGTTTATTTAGAACTGAATCATGGACTGTTCGACTCGTCCCCAACCACAGGCGAAAGCCCATTTGGGGACTAATTTCCAATTGTATTTTCGTATTATTATTATTAATGTATATTATTTTCTATTTGGAAATAAACTATTCATTCATTCATTCATTCAAAGGACTTTCCTGATTTCGTTACGATTCGAATGATATCAAATGAGTCATACTTTCACCCGCCAAAACCCGTTGTCAGGTGATGCGTGCGCTCCGGCCAACGACCAGACTGGGCCTACTTGGAGGGGATTTGGCAGGCGAAAGTATGACTTATCTGGCATTGTTTGATTCGTAACATAACGAGGAAAGTCCTATTAACATTTATGATAACCTAACCTAACATAACCGCCGCAGCGAGTTGTATAAGGGTGGTGATCGGGTGTGGACGATAGCAGCGGTGATGACGTGAACACTCAATCCTCGCTGACATCGCTGCCTTCTGGGAGGCAGAACACAAATACCATTCATAAAAAAAAAGTCAAATTTGGACAAAAAGTCGATTAAAGTACGTTCTTTCCAATTATGTGGTTATTTTTGGTGTCCAGCAAAAAAATCTCTCTAAAAAACAGTGGCCTTCGTATAATACCAAAGTATCAATAAAACAATGTCGTAATAGGGGTAACAGCAAAACTTTATATACTCGGAGCAAGCAACATTGGCTCAGGTTCAGATGTCGATGGAACACCTTCATTTGTATTTTAACCATTTGGTATGTCACTATCATTAGGTTCTGCCTAAGACTTAAAAGTTTTTGGTCGCAAGCTCAACATTTGAAAAAAAAGTAGGTTACCTATCACTCTCTTTGCTGATTTGTAGTCAACTGTCAACATTGGATGATTTCATGCGGAATGAGTTTTAAAATTTCTCAAAGTCATTTTGCCTGAGCACACCGAACAAATTACATGTTCCCCAGATTAGGTCATTATCAATCTTAACTTAACTTAACAAATATTTTTCATGAAGTAAATTAAACAAAGTGAAGTCCAGAAGCAACCGCTAGCCTAAACGTCAGGATCGCATCACTGATAACTGATGACAGATGACAAGTTAGGTAAACAGACAACACTGAACGATATGCAGTGGTTATTCGCGTATTGCATATGCATTCTCATCAGTCAATCACCGATAATCAATATATTTGCATATTGTTTTTAGTTTTTGAAGCATTGCATCATTGAATCTTATGGTGGGAATTAATCATCAAACAAGGACTAATATGACTTGCCCAAAAATTTGGTGAACTATTTGATGCATGAGGCCTTATAAGAGCGACGTAGAAATAAGTTATACCAAGCGCAACAGTGCACGTTAGAGTTGGCCATGATGTGCCCTTGCTCGAGGACAGTGAACTCGCATTATTATAAGTCTCAGATATATCTGTTAAACAGTTTAAATATTGCATCGATTTTGTAGTTTGGTAACTTATTTCTATGAAATGCCTAGTCTCTCACAATCGATGCAATGAATGTAGACTTGGGTTTTATGTTCTGTTTATAATGAACGGTGTATAGCGATCTTCAGTTTAAGTTATTGTAATTTGAAGTTTTAAGATCTTTTCTGCAGAAAATTTTGTCATTACCAATTTAGGCCCTATTTAAAATTTTTCTACAAAAATATTTTAACAATAGTAATTACTACATTAATTATTTAAAAAATGGCCATCAGTCTGGCAGATCTTAGAGAGCCCCCTTAGCCATCTGTCTGCGAAAGGCGCCTGGATAGCCTAATTCACATCTTAACACCATTAATCACTGACCATTAATATGAAGTAAGATTAGATGATGGCGACTTTTAAGTAACTTAGTCCTTGTTTTTAAGCTTCCCTCTTTTACTTTTCCTTAAGTGAATTGCAAACACTATGTCTCTGCCAAGTCTGTGCCTAGCCCAGCCTCGTCCCCACCTTGCATCTGTTCTGTGTGAATTGGGCCTAATCGATAGTGCTACATTAAATCTGACGATACCAGTCATCGCGAGCCCCCTGTTAAAGTGTTTTGGTGAACCCTCTTTTGAAATATGGCCAAAACTTTTTAAAACCAGACTATTCATTTGTTATTTTCTTGCAACCCCAGTTATACCGAACAAGAAAGCAACATGTCACATTAAGACTCCTTTTTATATTAAAATCAAAATAAATAAGGTACCGTAGCCTGATCTGTAAAGAGGTAGATAAACAATAGGAAGGCATTACATAGTATTATTACTGGCAGCTGGCAGCTGGAAGGTCAAGAGTCAAGTGTTCAGAATACCTATTTTTTTCAATTAATCAATTAAAACAACAGAATGATAATTACTCTTCTTCAATTTGATCGCCCAAGCTATGAATCTATTTCTGTCAATTAAAAACCCTAAAACTGGGTAACTAACAATTCGGTCTCACTGAAATGTTTGGTCGTCACTAAAGAATTAACTTATGGGCGTGGGCCAGCATACCTTTTTCGCCAACTGCAAGTGCAACTTTGTCCCAAGCAGCGTCTTGTTCCTCTTTAGAATAGTGATTTTTGTTATCATAAATAGCTGGATATTTTTCAATGCATTGCACTAATCGAATCATAGACACTTTGTCATATTTGATAACGAACATATTTGTTTTGACTTAACCTACTTGCACAAATTGCTTGATCAAACTTGATAAAACGAGAAGGTTTGCTTGTTGCAACGTGACGTGATGTGTCGTAGCACAAAAAGATTTTAGCTTGACTACTTGATTTGTTCACCACCACCATCATGCTAAACCAGTGAATATGTAGCTCGGTGTATGACACTATATATTTTAGAAATGCTTAGACTACAATTATTTATAAAAAACTTAATTATAAAAGTTTAATTATAAAACTTTTTAATTCAATGTTAGTTACTCTTGTGTCGAAATATTAAATGTAGAACTCAATCAAATTATTTTTGTCTTTTTTCTGGGGTAATACGTTCACATTTGAATACCGAAAGTAAAATGAATTAAATCTTAAATCCGACGATTTAGATACCAATGTGATATTCTATGGTTGTGAACATCTCTTTGATGCCTCACTTTTATTTCAAGCATTCTATTCCAAAACTCCCTCAGTGCCATTCAAGTCAGAAAGACATAATCTCTAGCCTCTATGGTCAGTGGTCTATGTTCAATTTTCAATTATTAACTTTTGTGTGTGTTTGTGTTCTGGCATTCTCTCAGTGTGAAATTGTCAAAATAACCTGCGAAAATAGGTGAAATGAAACAGCTAACCTACTTAAGTATTATCAATAATTAGATAAACTGAAATGGTAAGTTTGAACGATTATAGGTTTTGAAATCCCTTGCTTGGTAAATATTTCCATTTAATGCAATCTTAACCAGGCCTAGATAGTTATTGTGTGCTAGGCCGGATGATCAAGTACTGTAAATTCCCTATTATCGGGCGCTTAGGGACTGAAACCTGTCCGGGTAACTTTTCGGTTAAACCTTTGTTCTCAAAACCTCGTTAAATTATAACTGCTAGCAAGCATACTGTATTGGGAGATAGACCTAATAACTGTGAATACAAAACACCAAATAATATGTTTAGAATTTGTAGGCTATCTTTCACAAACAACCGTTGTGACAGTTGCACCTCGAGATATTATTTCTCAAATCTTTCCTGCGAGAATCGTCAATACAGTACAGTCCATTTCCTGTGGATCAAGTTCGTTCAAACCGATGTGGTGATAATAATCGTACAGTTTAAAACGATAGTCATCCCAAGGAGTGTAGTCCTGTTGAAATGATTG
This sequence comes from Flexamia atlantica, assembly GCA_035578135.1. Taxonomy (NCBI): domain Eukaryota; kingdom Metazoa; phylum Arthropoda; class Insecta; order Hemiptera; family Cicadellidae; genus Flexamia; species Flexamia atlantica. Next base: position 45,931,913 of record JAQJVK010000002.1, on the reverse strand, counting down.
CTGGTCCCACCCCAATTAATACAAATAGATGACTCGAAGAAATTTAAAGTAGAACTCAAGAAACATCTTTTAAACCAGTGCCTATACCAGCTACCCTATTACTTGACTTAGCCTAACCTAACCCTAACCTGACCCTTACTCGAGTGTGTGACAACCTTCAAGAAGAAGTGCTGCCTAGTCTTTTAAGTAGTCGTGACAGGTCTCACGCCAGAAGAATGGTCAATCGAGACGACGTGGGATGTATGTATGTATGTATGTATGTATGGTCAAAAGGTGCCCAGTGTTGCCAACCCCCCCAGGAAGGTTGGCAACACTGGTTGCACAAGCCTGTTCATTCTGTAGTGCTCTCTCCAGTTTTAACTAATTTTTATTACTTTTTCCAAATTTAACAGTTTTTAAAGTGCACAATTTCACTCTTTAACTAGTTCTGTTCAATCTGATCAATAAATTTCTACCGCCGACATACTTTCAAGACAGAAAACTGATGAAACATCTCTGCCCCACGACTGCACCAACAGGAAAGCGTCTACTTCCGACAAACCACGTTCCTTCTCAAAACCAATTTCCAATTCTTTTACCATATACCATATCTAATTATCCTTCCTACAGCATTTCTCCAATTTCCAGCATCAGGTAACAAATTTTCCCTCAAATTTTCCATCTTACTGTTATAGAGAGCACGCATGATTTTCACAACCTAGATGTTAGCCTATTTGCCAATTTGACAAAAAAAGTTTCCAATCTTTTGCATGACAAGTAACCTTGTTTATTCCACTGTTTTTAGGCCCAAAAACATGCAATTATTTCAATAAAAATCGCATCAACACACAGTAGGCTCAAGATAGGCTTAACACATAACCTAGGCAAAGGTTTTCAAACAGGCAGCCAACCCACACATTACATGGCCTAGGTTGTGACACGACAACATAAACACAAAAACACACAAAAAAAAGAAAAATATATAAAAAAAAAGAAAAACACAAAAAACTCAAAAATAGGAAACACTACAGCAACTCACAAGAATCAATCAAACACACACACATTCACACACAATGACTGCGACAAACTGTGGAACTTGTGACCAGCCTATCATCGACAAGCAAGTTGATAGCATAGCCTGTGACATATGTCAAAAATGGGTACATGCCAAAAAAGAATGTAGCAACACAAAGAAAAGTATTTTCAACATACTGTCGAAAAACGACACTTGGCTTTGCCCTAACGGCATACAGCTTTGCAAAACCAACTTCTCACGCTTGTCGATGCTCAAAAAGGAACTTGAAAACAGTTCAATGCTCGCTCAAAATCTCTTGGATGAGAACAAAACTCTCAAACAAAAACTCAATGAAAAGGAGATCAAAATCATTGAGCTCCAGGAAAGAAACAATCGGGGGGAGGGACCCTGGCAAAAGGAAAAAAAGTCTAAAAGGGGATGGGAACGTACACTTAACTCGACACTCAACTCGACTCTTGAAACTTCAAATAGGTTTGGGCTTTTGGCAGACTCTAGTGTGGATGAAGTCGTTGACCGAAGTCCTATAGAGACTAAACGCCAAAATGCGCGTAAGCCGGAAAATCCAGTTTATCGTGCGAGGCCCAAAATTTTGGTGGTTGGGGACAGCCACGCGAGGGGTTGTAAGGAAAGGCTAGGTAAAACTCTCCGAGGGAAGTGGAGTGTCCAGGCACGTTTTTCACCTGGAGCACCTATGGGTAAGTCTATTGAAAACGCAGATCAAAATTTAAGGGAACTTAAGGGAAAAGGGGTTGCGGTTTTGATTGGGGGTGTAAATGATGTTTCAAGTAAGGGGATTTTAGACACTCTTGAAAAAACGAGCCATTTTGAGGGGTGGGATAGTAGGAAAATTGTCTGGGTGGAGGCTCCCTTCAGGTTCGATAAACCTAATCCAGATGAAAACAAAAAGATTGAAAAGTTCAACCAAGAGATAAAGAAAAAATGCAGCGAAAACAAATGGACCTATTTGAGCTTAAACTGCATGCTTGGACGCAACCACTACACTCCACATGGGCTGCACCTAAACCAAAGCGGTAAAGACATCTTGTGTGACATCATTAGCAATTATATCCACTATGCAGAATTTTCTGAGCTGAACAATAATAGAACTGTAAGTGAAAACCAATCAAAAAACACCCCAGGGAAATCAAAGCACAGCGAAACTTAGTAAACAGGCCTACTTTAAAATCGCCTTCTCTCAAAATAGTCCACCAAAATGTCCGTAGCCTATTCGGCAAAACTGAAATTATTGAAGTTTTCCTTGATGACGAATCACCTGATTTATTTATTGTTACTGAACATGGCATGAGCTCTTCTACAATCACGGAGATTAAAATACAGAATTATGAACTTATTCACTCCTACTGCAGGACAAATTCTAGGATGGGTGGTGTCGCCATTTTCAAAAAATCATCCATAGTTTTCGATTCAATAAAAATAGAAGAAGTTGGAGACAAACTATCTCTGGAAACTATTTTTGAATGCCCTGTAATTAAAATCAAACTGCAGAATCAATCCATAATTGTCTCTGGAATTTATCGCACTCCTTGCGACAGTAACTTAGAAGATTTTTTCAGAAACTTGAACAAAATGTTGGAAATTTTAAATGCCCAAAAAAATTCCATCGTAATAGCTGGGGATTATAACATTGATATATTGAAGAAAAATAACATCACAAAAAAATTCCAAAACATCCTCAGAAGCCATGGCCTCAGTACTGTTATTGAAGTTCCTACCAGAGTCACTGAAGAATCTCAAACCTGTATTGACAATTTCATAACAAACCTTCCCATTTTTAAACCAGCGGCTATTCAAACACACATATCAGATCATCATGCCATCAGAACTTCCATTCCCATAAAAAAAGACCTAAGAACAAATAGTAAGTGGATGGAACAACGTAAAGTAAACGCAAATACATTAGAGGAACTGAAACTTAGGCTAAAAACTGAAACTTGGGATGAAATATTATGCCTCACCGATACTAACCAGATATACAATAGTTTCATCTCTACTTTTCAACATCATTTAAACGTGGCTTGTCCAGTCATCAATAAAAAAATTCAATCAACAAACAACATACCCTGGAAAAATGTAACAACAGAAAATGCTAAGAAAGAAATGTTTGACTTTTATAACAGATGGAAGATCACCCAATTAGCCAATGACAAAGCCTTGTACATACAATCAAAAAATAACTTTAGAAGATTATTAACGCTAGCAAAGGCCGAATGGGCGAACGATCAAATTTTCCAATCCAAGAATAAATCCAAAGCAACCTGGGACATTGTAAACAGGCTACACAGCAAAAAACCCTCCGGCATTGAGAATATTACACTGAATTGGGAAGGTAAAGAGGTAAAAAACCCGAAAAAAGTTTGTTCAATACTTAATGATTACTTTGCTAATGTTGCAGATAGCATCAAATCCACTTTACCTATAAGGAACAATAATCACCACACAACTCAAGATGTAAACCCGCTTAACCAATTTTCCAGCTTCAAATTAATAAATGAAAAACAACTGTTGGACACACTGTCTACCCTGCCCTCCAAGACGTCCTCTGGATATGACAACATCAGCATGGAAATGCTAAAGCTCTGCCGGCATGAAATTGTAAAGCCGCTCCTACACTTGGTAAATTCATCGCTAACAGAGGGAGCCTTCCCGGACGCGGGGAAAATATCAGTAATTAGGCCAATTCACAAAAAATTGGAAAAAAATCTTGCACATAATTATCGTCCAATTTCACTATTGCCGTCAGTGGCCAAGCTGTTAGAAAAAGTCGCCTGTAATCAAATCATTGATTACTTGGAACGACACAATCTCCTTTGCCCAAGGCAATTTGGGTTTCGATCAAACAGGTCCACCAAATTGGCATTAACCGAATTTGTGAATCAGTGTATCGACTCGCTTGAGGCTGGAGAGACGGTAATTGGATGCTTTGCCGATCTCTCCAAGGCCTTTGACTGTGTCGATCACCAACTCCTGGCAGAGAAACTGGCCTCCCTAGAAGTCCGAGACGCTGCTAGCAAATGGTTGATCTCATACATGACAGACAGACTACAGATGACACAAGTCAACCATGAATCAAAATTTAAAATTCAAACTTTCAAATCAGAACCAAAACCGATCCATAGCGGGGTTCCGCAAGGATCGATTCTTGGACCAATCCTATTCCTCGTCTATATTAACGACATTGAAAACTCAATCCCAAAGGAAAACTTGTTCATCTATGCAGATGATACAACTCTTTTCACCAAAAATAAAAAAATCGACCAGCTCGAGATTGACACTTTCACTAAGGTCAACGAGCTTTCCCAATTTTTTTCAGACAACAGACTGGGAATCAACACAACCAAAACAAATTACATGTGCATCCAAACAATTCAAAAAAAGCAAAAATTAAAGGCAACGCCTCAAGTTTTTATAGATGAGGATCAGCTTGAGGAGGTTGACTCGGTTAGCTTCCTTGGGGTGAAATTGGATGAGGGGCTAAATTGGGGAAGTCAAATTGACGCTCTTGAAAAAAAGATGGCTCAGGGTGTTTTTATGTTAAGGCGGTTCAATGGGCTTAGTAACATTCCACTTCTCAAGACAGTTTACCATAGTCACATCCAATCTCACATAGCCTACTCTATCTTGCTGTGGGGGGCAAGAAAATGCCACCTTCAAAAAATCTTTGTTTGGCAAAAAAAGGCCATTCGTGCCATATTGAGATTGCCTCCCGATGCCAGCTGTAGAGAGGCTTTTATCGAACTCAGTATTCTCACTGTTCCATCTCTTTACATCCAAGAAGCAGTCATATACACAAAAAAACAAAACCTTCACACAGTCACTCCTTGCCATAACTACAACACCAGATACAATAACCAGTTCTCACAGCAACACAGATTAACACTTTTTGAAACCAAACCAAACTACAGTGGAATAAAACTATTTCAGTCTTTACCACAGCACATCAGAAACATTTCACAGCTTTCCAAATTTAAACAAGTTTTGAAAACATATTTGATAAATGCATGCTTCTATAAATTAGATGATTTCCTCACAATAACTTAACCTAGCCTAGCCTGGCCTAACCTAACCTAACCCTCGATTACTGGCCTAACCCAACCTACCCTAAAGTGGACCCGTCGCAGATGGCGGGACACTATTGACGCCTCCAGCACCTTCTTTACAAGGACGTGGAGAAGAGGATATGTATGTATGTATGTATGATAAGAGGGAGTTTCCTACTGTTAACGTTATTGAACCTAGGGTAGGTTGGAAGCTAAGCATTTTTTATACTTGTCTGGAAAGAAATTTTTTCAAAACTTCTTAGAAAATAGTTCTATACATTTTTTTTGTCAAAAATGGCCAGAAAATCTGAAAACCAGAAAAAAAATTATTTTCTTAAAAACTGGTCAATTATGTGGGTAAGCTTAAGACTTACTCAGATTAAACTGGGCAGCGAGCTGAGCAAGAATTTTCAAGATCTGATGGATACTAACGGAGCTAGGCCCCCACAGAGAGTAGCTGGATAAAAAAACTGCCCGAAATCCCTATCATGTGGCTAGGCCTACTCAAATTAGGCCTATAACAGAAATTGCAAGCTGAATCCTAGGCCTCAGTAAGAATTTTTACGATCTATTATCATACAGTAAATCCCCTCTTAACTGACCTCGTTTCAACCGACGATCGGATTATCCGCCCTCGCTGGTCAAATATTAAAGATTGTGTGAATCGGCCCTGTTTTGAGAACAGTTCGGTTTAACCGCCCTTTTCTAGGAATTGTGGCATTCCCGTTCTCATACCCAGCAATGGGAACGTTACGTCCAATATTTAGTTTTTTGACATGTTTTGTTTTGACCGTGCTTTGGGGTTATTTGTGACATTTCTACAGTTATTATTTTGGAAAATAGGTTGATAATTATAGTTTATTTTCTAAATAATCCAAGAACTGCTTTCTAATGATGTTAGTATAATCCTAAATCAACAGAGCTTTGATTTTTGGGTATTTAAAGGATTACTCGTTTTAACCGATCTTTTAACTTATGCGACCTGGGACCGGTCCCGTAAGGGTCGGTTAAGAGGGAGTCTACTGTATAGGCTAGTAACAGAGATACTAGAGCAAAAACACATCGGAATGTTATAAAACTACTTTTGGTTTGACTAGTTTAGATGATATTTATACAGGCTAGGTTTGATTGGAATAGGTTAGATTAAGAATGATTCGGGCAATCTATGATAATTTGGGTTATGTTTTAATGGTTATTTTTGCTTAGGTTCAAAGGTTAGGCTTATATGGTAAGCTTTATGGCATGTTACGTTACTGTACATTACATTAGGATTGGTTTATCCCTAATAATTTAGTTATGGATAAGGTTCATGGGGTAATAATATGCCTCTAAGGATTCAACCAAACATTAAGTGTTTTAAAGCCATATATTACTTAACTTACCTAAAGTAACCTAACTTCATCAAACAAGCTACCAACTTTACAAAATCTATCTCAGCCTAACCTTTACCACAAAAATCTGAAAATACCAAAACCTTACCGTAAACGAGCTATCAAGTCATCGAGGTTTTCCATGTTTACCAACTCTTTACAGCTGTAATTCCAGTTATATCCATCCATTGGATCTTAGAAATTCTTATATAGGCCGATTCTAGTTTAGCTTGCTTTCCAAGTTTATGCATATTTACACTCCCCCTTCAGATTCAGCCAGTGGCTGAGTCCAGTTGGAGATTACTTTTCTTAGGCCTGTGGCATTGAGTTCTCCATTGAAGGGATTGAACTTGTCCGGTTGCCTGATGTGGTCAGGTCAGCATGCTGTTGAGCAGGCCCGGTGACAGGATTTTCGGGCCCCTGTGCAATTGAGGAGCTCGGGCCCCTGATGATCTTTTTTTTACTTATATTGTATCATTACGGGCCCCCTTTTTTAATAATCTTGTGTGATTCCGGGCCCCCTGTGAATCCGCGCCCCTATTCATTTGCCCCCCCTGCCCCCCCTTGTCGCCGGCCCTGCTGATGAGGGAGGGTAGTTGGACAGGTTTTTGGAATAATTATGTTGGTTGGTTGGATCGTTGTGGCCTGAGTGTCAAAGCGCCGTCAGCTTCAGTAATCCCCATAGCTGCTCACGCTCATTGCTGGTCTCATAGGCCTACTGTTGGGGAAAAATACAGACACTGTGTTCGAAATGTGATTTATGAACTCATCTGATTGAGCAAAAACAGTACATTTGATGGAGGTAATTATAAGTCCAAGGATTATATCAAAACAATATAATGATTATATTGTTTATCTATTCAAATATCCTAGTTGTTAGTTGTTGCCACCCACTGGCAACTCTGGTATACAATTAATTGAGAAAGAAAGTAGATTTTCAGTTTAATTTGCCTCGATGAGTAGCCTAAAAAGCAGAGGAAGGCGAGGCTTGGGCCACCTGATCAAGAGGGAGGGTGAAGATCACATGTGGATAATTTCTATGGAATAGGTAATTGCTGTGCCTCAGGAGCGAATATAATGCAATTTTTATGAACTAAGCTAAAAATATTTCTTATTTATAAAACTTTTCAGAATTAAATTTCAAAAAAATATTGATTAAGGCATAGGCTTAACTAGAGTATATAGATAGTCTAGTCAGGAAGTTGATTTGAAAAGAACTCAGAAGTACTTTTCATTATTAGGCTATTCAAATCACTGATTGGCCTGTAATATGAAAACCGTAATAAATTAAATAATCTTTTTCCAGTTGAAATAAATGATCAAATGTTCTGCCATGGATCCAAGCAAAGTTACAAGTAAAACCAGCAGCTTGAAAGCTCTTTTGTTGCGAGCCTGGAGAGAACGGTGGTCGGATTTACAGTGGGGAATTCATATTAAGACTGTAAGTATTAGCTACATAGTTTGTTTTATGTCTTCATGATTGAAGAAGAAACAAATCCAAGCAACATGCTTTTCCTAAGAGATCTAGAATCTGTAAGATGGTGGTAGCCTATCAATCTTATAAAATCATTTATTTATTTTTTAAGCCCTTGGCTTGATATTACAACTGATTCCAGAGCTGCAATTGAAATTCCCATCTAAATTTAAATTGGGTGGTGCCAAAACAACATAAAATATTTAGCCTTCCTTTAACCTTTCTTGTCAATCTATACTTTGGATCCAGTGTTGTAAAATAAAGCATGGTTTACAAAGGCATTTCATTATTAAGTAAACTATATAAGATTGGTTGATGGAGTTCTAAGAGTTTGTTGGGAATAAACATATGGATTTTAGTACCTATTTTTTACATGATGGTGTATACCTATAATGTACAGATCCTACCTCGAGGGGTGAGCGGAGATGTTTACAATCTTGCCGACTGCATCCTCCAGCAGGCTTTGGTTGGACCAGGCCCCAACCACCTGGTGCTTTCCTATCTTAAACATTCCCTCAGCTCTCAGGTAATTAAGTCTGTATGCCTTTATTTGGAATACATTTTCCTAATGATCACATAAAATATTCACATGATAATGATTGTAAAAAAAACTTGGTGGTGATATTATTTACAGTAGACTCCCTCTTATCCGGACTCCTCGGGATCGAGGCCAGTCCGGATAACGGGTTTTCCAGTTAAACCGACTTCTTAGATTATTAAAAATTAGATATTTTACGTTAATTTGTCTCATATATTTCCCAAGGAAATCGTCAAAATCGATCCTTAATCACTCAAAAACTAATTTATTTACTTAAATTGCAGAAAACATGGTATTTAGACACGTCAATACTAGACTCAAATATTTTTTCAATAGAATCGTCAAAACAATAACATCCATTTCCTGCTGATCACATCCGGTTAAACTGATGTAATGATAAAAATTGCCCGGTTAAAAAAAAATGTTAGTTCCATCGAGAGTTAAAATCCCTGTTAACCTCAAGAAAATTTTCATTAATCTTTTTTTCACTAAAAAATGACACTCTTTTCCTTTGGTCCAATTTGAGATAAAGATTTCACAATATCAAAACTTAAAGAGGAAGACATCAGATCCTCAACTACATGTCAGAATCAATGAAGCTCTGAAGAGGGATCACAACCAATCCTTGTATTTCTCGGTTTTCAATAATTGTTTTGCTTTTAACCATATAAAGGTTGTTTCGAGATTGTTGTTTTTTGGTTTTCATTTCCTTTTGACATGAAACACTTTGAAATTTCGGCCATCGTGTGGGAGGAACAAGTCGTTCAAAAATCTTAAGGAAGTGGGACGTTTTTATCCTTTACCAGTCCCACGAAACGTCGCCTTGGTTGTCATCCGGACAAATATTGTGATTTGCGTAAATTATAGACTGTAAATATTGTGTTTAAATGTGTGTTTTGAACATTGACGATTCTCTGAAAAAAGCAAAACGGTGAGATAATCTCACGAAATGTAATCTAGTAACGAGGCCTAAAAACAGAATCATTTCTTGCTTAGAGCACTCTCCTCCCCTAAAAAAAAATTCACGGATAAGTGTTGTGGAAAGTAGTTGTACCTTAAAAGGCTACTTTTGTGGGCCAAAAGCCAAACATAGGTAAGGTTGCGAATCTCCAACTTCAGACATTTTTTTTTTTTAAGAGGGCCATGGCTTCACTTGACCATGGTGTTGCAACGCAGCAGAATTAGCTTATTGTGTGCCCTCCGCCCTTTCGGGTTGCCAGGCCTTCACTCTCCATCAAATCCCGAGGTTCTTAATGAATCTTGAGATCTTCTTGACGAAGGTACCTCATGTCACAGTGCTCTGTATGATACAATTGCTTAGAGCTGCAGCTGGGAGTTGAACCCGGGCCGGCTGAGTGAGAACTCAGAACGCTACCAACTAAGCTACGGCGCTGCTACTTCAGACATTAATATTTTCAGTTTGCTTACACAAATACACACAAAGTAAAATTATCCAAGGCGATATTTTGTTTCCAGCTGGTGTCCTATGCAGCAGTTCTCCAAAGAATAAGCAAATATGATGGGTTACATAAACCTCATTGTATTATAAGTCTTCTTGAGTTCCTCGAAAATATTCTGGTGAGTCTGAATTCTAGTAGTCTTAATTTTACAAGAAATATGTAGAGAACTTTTTTAAAATACCTGTTAAAACATACAATAAATAAATAAGTAAAACTGGGAGTGTAGTTTCGCTCTTGATACATATTTAACACTTTGTTACTCAATTTAAGATTAAATGATTATAAAAGACTATAACACTACAGTAATTAATTTTAGTCTAATTACTCACGTTACAGCTATTTTAATCTGGTGTAAAGAACTTTAAAATATCATCTCTTCCACCGAGGAACAGTAGCTTCAAGCTTATTCCAATCAAGGCATTTATTTGTCAAATATTTTCTCAATAATATATACTTCTTATGTGTTAGTGTTAAAATATTTCTAAGCTATTTTCATTTACTCATTTATTTTGTATTTACATAAGTGTTTAAATTAAGGCTTAATTTTGAAGTAAATTATATATATTGTTTGATTCCATAGCCTGGAATCACATGTAGGTTTAAGCCAGAAGAAGAGATGATCGCTGGGTCAGTGTTGTCTCTGGCCCACTGGCTCCTGCAGTGCTACCACCACCACAGCCACGGACACAGTGGTAGCGCCAACACGGCAGACAACACCGAACTGCTGACCAAGCCTGCCAACCTGCTGGATCATATGCTCAGGAAGGACTTCACCACTGCCATGCTTTATTTGGCTAAACATGAACAGAAAGACCTATACTTGCAGGTATAGTTAGTTTCCTCCTCTCATTTATAACAGCTAGTTGATGTAAGTTTTGAGAAACAATGTGTGTGTCAGTTTTCTGAAGGAATTTTTTGAAATATTGTGTGTCAGTTTCCTGAAACATTTCCTTTGATTTTTAAGGACCTGATTTTTGTCTCAGGTGGTGAACAAATGCCAAGTGCTGGAGGCAACAGTCAGTCAGAACCCAGGACTTGCAGGAGCTCTCACCATCAAACATGTCTTGCTGTAAGTGCATTATCACCTTTTTCCAAGCAGTGGTGATTAGATCTGTGGGTAATGCACTCATTTTGCATCAAATTTAAGGGTAAAGGTCATGTCACAATGCCGTGGCCATCTGGTCCATCTAGTCTGCGGATGGATGTTCAAAACAAGTCGTTAACCATGTTATCAAATGAACATCAGACCTACGTAACTGATGTGGCCGTCATGTCTTTCGATGTCTGCTTGGAGTCGCGGGTGGAGCGACAATTGCCAAACGTCGGCGGATGGATGGTGGCTCGCTTTTGCGCATATACCACCTCCCCAGGTACTGAGCTTGCTCCTTCCTAGAGATTTGTGGTAGACCTACAGACCTACTGGCACCTGGTACCTGCGCACGCACATCTGGCAATGTGACAGAATTTGAGACCGTCACAGTGGACGTGGATGGATAGATGGACACGACACCACGGCAGTAGACATGGCTTTAATCGTCTGTTCTATTGTAGTTTATAAAAGACAACTTTCTTCTATACTTAGTTTGTTTTCATCTTATTTTTCCTTAATTCTTAATTCATACTTATCAATTATGAATATATGAATAGTTAAGAGTATCGTATAAAAGACAACATTCTTCTATCTTATTTTTCCTCAATTCTAATGGCTAAATATACTTTTCAAATGTAACTTATAGATATGTATTTGAAAGTATATTTTAATACGTTGTATTATCTAATGACAATTTAAGATTTGTCATTAAATAATTAAATCTATCAATAAATTAAGATTTGTCATTAAATAATGCATATTAAAATATACTTTCAAATCCCTATAACTTGCCAAAGAAGATTCAAGATCTTTACCACTATCTTGTTTACTCTATGGATTGATCGATTCTCTCCAATGACTTTTAGCCTTAGTTGGTGGTAATGTCATTATCAGTTTTTTTGATACCAGAGCTTAACAGCTAGTGTTTTCCTCAAAGTTACACGCACCTTTAACTCCTGCTCAGAATCAACACGCAATCAGGAGTTAACTTTGTGGAAAACACTAGCGGTTAAGCTCGGATATCAAAGAAACTGTTATTGACATTACCACCAACTAAGGCTAAAAATCATCGGAGATAATCGATCAATCCCTAGAGTAAACAAGTTAGTGGTAATTTTGTTTTTTTTCACCAGGAAGCTTTGCAGCCTGGAGCTTTTGGGAACGGGGATGGAGGTGGACAAGGGAGTGGAGCCGCTCACCTACTGTCTGCAGTCAGTCCCAGTGTCAGCTGTATGTACTGTGATGTTGCCAGGAAGCTGTGCAGCCTGGAGCTGTCGGGAACGGGGATGGAGGTGGACAAGGGAGTGGAGCCGCTCACCTACTGTCTGCAGTCAGTCCCAGTGTCAGCTGTATGTACTATGATGTTGCCAGGAAGCTGTGCAGCCTGGAGCTGTCGGGAACGGGGATGGAGGTGGACAAGGGAGTGGAGCCGCTCACCTACTGCCTGCAGTCAGTGCTGGCTGTCCAGGTGCTGCTTAGTCCCAGCTGCGACTCTCAGGTGCTGGTCAACCAGCTGCTCATGATACAGCGCATCAAGGTACCTATCGTCTAGACACATAGACTAGATGTTACAGAACTCTTGTCTAGCTGTAGTAGGACTCCGGATTATCCCATCTCCAATCATATGAATTGCCAATCATCAAAATAGGTACTAAAGCAATATAAAATGCTGTGGAATTATTATAAAAATTCAGAAATACAACTTAATTTTCTTTACTAACATTTAAGCATCACATAACTTCTGGAGTCATCATTTAATTTGTTTAAACTGATAGGTTTCCGGTTTTCATTCGAGGCCCTACTCACCAACCAGTTATTTTTTCTTACATAATTTGCGTTACACTTGGATCACTTCATTTTTAATTCACTACTTTTTTTGGAAGGCATCAATACATTGTCAATGAAATTTTTTAATTTGATTAGCATGGAACTGCTTTTTGCTTCTGCTTTTTTAAACTATCAAGATTTAGTTATCCACAACTGTTTATATTTCAATATTTGGCTGTTCTGTAATGCATGCATTGAAACTTTGAGCATAGCCTTAGGTAATTTCAAAGATGTGATGGCCAGGTACATGATCCACTTTTGTGCCAAATTACAGCCAAGTCATTTCAGGAGTTTTTCTATGAACAGCAGACATGAGAAATCTATTTTTATAAATAAAAAATTACTGACTTTTAGTTGACTACTTGGTGTTTGTGTGGCAGGGGTACAGCAACGTGCGGCTGTACAGCGAGCTGATCCGGGCGTGTTTCATCATCCTGTACGACGTGCTGGACACCAGCAAGGAGTCGCAGTGGGGCGCCTTCACCTTCCTCAAGGTGCCACACATCCTCCACCAGCTGCACAACTCCAACCTGCCACGCGGTAACTCATTACATCATCCACTTTCTGTTCAAGAGATGCTAAACACTTTAAAAGAAAATTTATCCAAATTCATAACAGTTTGTAGACAGCCCTTGCAAGAGCAACTTAAATCATCATACATGTCACCTCTTGAACTTAATTCTCTGACACTAACTGTTAGGCTAGCAGGTGTATTCAGGTGTATTCACTGTATCAGAATATAAGAACATTTTCTAATAAGTAATTTTTTTGTATGAGACTTATTTTATCCAGAGATTACCCAAGCAGTATTACAATGCTATGCATTGTGCAGGATCTATTATAGTTTTGTAATTTTTATCTAAATTAAGCAGGTAGTCATAATTTTGTATCACTTTGGTAATTAAATAAGTAAACGTAAGTTTAGCAAGACGTATTTTGTTGTAAATTCAAAAATGTTATTTAAGGTAAATCATCTTACTTATTTGTTTAACAAACATTTTTTGGTTGGACACCATGGATGCTGCTCCTGCAACAACCTCAAGTGTGTTGTATACCAAGTGTACTGACCGTGCGGTGGTGGCGTTGCAGGTGAGAAGCAGGATGAGTTCAGCCAGGATGTGGTGGACAGTCTAGACCAGGTGCTGCAGTTCACCCCCCTGCTGGACACCATGGACGCTCGCTGCTCCTGCAACAACCCGAGTGTGTTGTACACCAAGAGTACTGACTGTGCGGTGGTGGCATTGCAGGTGTGAAGCAGGATGAGTTCAGTCAGGATGTGCTACTCCTGCAACAACCCGAGTGTGTTGTATACCAAGTGTACTGACCGTGCGGTGGTAGCGTTGCAGGTGTGAAGCAGGATGAGTTCAGCCAGGATGTGGTGGACAGTCTGGACCTGGTGCTGCAGTTCACCCCCCTGCTGGACACCATGGACGCTCGCTGCTCCTGCATCAACCCGAGTGTGTTGTATACCAAGTGTACTGACCATGCAGTGGTGGCGTTGCAGGTGTGAAGCAGGATAAGTTCAGCCAGGATGTGGTGGACAGTCTGGACCTGGTGCTGCAGTTCACCCCCCTGCTGGTCACCATGGACGCTCGCTACTCCTGCAACAACCCAAGTGTGTTGTATACCAAGTGTACTGACCGTGTGGTGGTGGCGTTGCCGGTGTGAAGCGGGATGAGTTCAGCCAGGATGTGGTGGACAGTTTGGACCTGGTGCTGCAGTTCACCCCCTGCTGGTCACCATTGACGCTCGCTGCTCCTGCAACAACCTGAGTGTGTTGCATACCGAGTGTACTGACCGTGCGGTGGTGGCGTTGTAGGTGTGAAGCAGGATAAGTTCAGCCAGGATGTGGTGGACAGTCTGGACCTGGTGCTGCAATTCACCCCCCTGCTGGTCACCATGGACGCTCGCTGCTCCTGCAACAACCCGAGTGTGTTGTATACCAAGTGTACTGACCGTGCGATGGTAGCGTTGCAGGTGTGAAGCAGGATGAGTTCAGCCAGGATGTGGTGGACAGTCTGGACCTGGTGCTGCAGTTCACCCCCCTGCTGGACACCATGGACGCTCGCTGCTCCTGCAACAACCCGAGTGTGTTGTATACCAAGTGTACTGACCGTGCGGTGGTGGTGGAGCAGGTGTGAAGCAGGATGAGTTCAGCCAGGATGTGGCGGACAGTCTGGACCTGGTGCTGCAGTTCACCCCCCTGCTGGACACCATGGACGCTCGCTGCTCCTGCAACAACCTCGAGTGTGTTGTATACCAAGTGTACTGACCGAGCGGGGGTGGCGTTGCAGGTGTGAAGCGGGATGAGTTCAGCCAGGATGTGGTGGACAGTCTGGACCTGGTGCTGCAGTTCACCCCCCTGCTGGACACCATGGACGCTCGCTGCTCCTGCAACAACCCGAGTGTGTTGTATATGAAGTGTACTGACCGTGCGGTGGTGGTGTTGCAGGTGTGAAGCGGGATGAGTTCAGCCAGGATGTGGTGGACAGTCTGGACCTGGTGCTGCAGTTCACCCCCCTGCTGGACACCATGGACGCTCGCTGCTCCTGCAACAACCTGAGTGTGTTGTATACCAAGTGTACTGACTGTGCGTGCGGTGGTGGTGCAGGTGTGAAGCAGGATGAGTTCAGCCAGGATGTGGTGGACAGTCTGGACCTGGTGCTGCAGTTCACCCCCCTGCTGGTCACCATGGACGCTCGCTGCTCCTGCAACAACCCGAGTGTGTTGTATACCAAGTGTACTGACCGTGCGGTGGTAGCGTTGCAGGTGTGAAGCAGGATGAGTTCAGCCAGGATGTGGTGGACAGTCTGGACCTGGTGCTGCAGTTCACCCCCCTGCTGGACACCATGGACGCTCGCTGCTCCTGCAACAACCCGAGTGTGTTGTATATGAAGTGTACTGACCGTGCGGTGGTGGTGGTGCAGGTGTGAAGCAGGATGAGTTCAGCCAGGATGTGGTGGACAGTCTGGACCTGGTGCTGCAGTTCACCCCCCTGCTGGACACCATGGACGCTCGCTGCTCCTGCAACAACCCGAGTGTGTTGTATACCAAGTGTACTGACCGTGCGGTGGTGGTGGAGCAGGTGTGAAGCAGGATGAGTTCAGCCAGGATGTGGTGGACAGTCTGGACCTGGTGCTGCAGTTCACCCCCCTGCTGGTCACCATGGACGCTCGCTGCTCCTGCAACAACCCGAGTGTGTTGTATACCAAGTGTACTGACCGTGCGGTGGTGGTGGTGCAGGTGTGAAGCAGGATGAGTTCAGCCAGGATGTGGTGGACAGTCTGGACCTGGTGCTGCAGTTCACCCCCCTGCTGGACACCATGGACGCTCGCTGCTCCTGCAACAACCCGAGTGTGTTGTATACCAAGTGTACTGAGCGTGCGGTGGTGGTGGTGGTGCAGGTGTGAAGTAGGATGAGTTCAGCCAGGATGTGGTGGACAGTCTGGACCTGGTGCTGCAGTTCACCCCCCTGCTGGACACCATGGACGCTCGCTGCTCCTGCAACAACCCGAGTGTGTTGTATACCAAGTGTACTGACCGTGCGGTGGTGGTGGTGCAGGTGTGAAGCAGGATGAGTTCAGCCAGGATGTGGTGGACAGTCTGGACCTGGTGCTGCAGTTCACCCCCCTGCTGGTCACCATGGACGCTCGCTGCTCCTGCAACAACCCGAGTGTGTTGTATACCAAGTGTACTGACCGTGCGGTGGTGGTGGTGCAGGTGTGAAGCAGGATGAGTTCAGCCAGGATGTGGTGGACAGTCTGGACCTGGTGCTGCAGTTCACCCCCCTGCTGGACACCATGGATGCTCGCTGCTCCTGCAACAACCCGAGTGTGTTGTATACCAAGTGTACTGACCGTGCGGTGGTGGTGGTGCAGGTGTGAAGCAGGATGAGTTCAGCCAGGATGTGGTGGACAGTCTGGACCTGGTGCTGCAGTTCACCCCCCTGCTGGTCACCATGGACGCTCGCTGCTCCTGCAACAACCCGAGTGTGTTGTATACCAAGTGTACTGACCGTGCGGTGGTGGTGGTGCAGGTGTGAAGCAGGATGAGTTCAGCCAGGATGTGGTGGACAGTCTGGACCTGGTGCTGCAGTTCACCCCCCTGCTGGACACCATGGATGCTCGCTGCTCCTGCAACAACCCGAGTGTGTTGTATACCAAGTGTACTGACCGTGCGGTGGTGGTGGTGCAGGTGTGAAGCAGGATGAGTTCAGCCAGGATGTGGTGGACAGTCTGGACCTGGTGCTGCAGTTCACCCCCCTGCTGGACACCATGGACGCTCGCTGCTCCTGCAACAACCCGAGTGTGTTGTATACCAAGTGTACTGACCGTGCGGTGGTGGTGGTGCAGGTGTGAAGCAGGATGAGTTCAGCCAGGATGTGGTGGACAGTCTGGACCTGGTGCTGCAGTTCACCCCCCTGCTGGTCACCATGGACGCTCGCTGCTCCTGCAACAACCCGAGTGTGTTGTATACCAAGTGTACTGACCGTGCGGTGGTGGTGGTGCAGGTGTGAAGCAGGATGAGTTCAGCCAGGATGTGGTGGACAGTCTGGACCTGGTGCTGCAGTTCACCCCCCTGCTGGACACCATGGATGCTCGCTGCTCCTGCAACAACCCGAGTGTGTTGTATACCAAGTGTACTGACCGTGCGGTGGTGGTGGTGCAGGTGTGAAGCAGGATGAGTTCAGCCAGGATGTGGTGGACAGTCTGGACCTGGTGCTGCAGTTCACCCCCCTGCTGGACACCATGGACGCTCGCTGCTCCTGCAACAACCTCGAGTGTTTCCTCGGCGAACTCGCCAAACTCAACCTGGTCTCTGACGAACACGTCCTGCTCTACACTGCCAAAAGGTGAGTTCAACTTGCCACAAGTCCAGACAGATACACGTGAGTCTTTGGACTCACGGCTCAAATTTACAAAATTCTTTATTGTTGTAAAATCTGTGCAGAGGATTCAGTTAAGTACATTTGCGGACAATGGAGTGTTCTTCTCAATGCTGTTTTTATCTTCTCAAGAGGGAAGACAGCTGGTGTAAAAGAGAACTAGCTTAATTTCATTACCGCCGGCTTTCTGGCTGGATATTTTTACCAGGTTGACATAATATAAAAAATTATATAGCAGTTCAATTTATCGAGGGCTAAGGCAAGCCAATTCCAATTGCAATTCTAGATAATACCAAAAGATGTTTATCCAAAAGATAAAGCTAGGCCATGTTTATCGACTGGATGTTTTCATCAGTACTTTGCAGTCAATGGCACTAAATGTGAAATCTTCTCTTAAAATGAAAAAATATGGCGTCTTGTGGTTGGCTTAGTGGTTAACGTCTTGTACAAGTGGTTGGCTTAGTGGTTAACGTCTTGTACAAAACCTCTGGTTTGATTCTCAAGATGTACTGAGTGTGAGTGTGTGTGTGGCAGGGAGGCGGCCATTGCCAAGCTGCACAAGATGGAGGCCGTGTCGTCCGGCATGCCCATCACCAAGGTGATCATCCGAGCCGAGCCCACGCTGGCTCGAGTGCTGCAGTCCCTGGACGCCGAGTTCCCCAAGGTATAATACGTCATAATCTTTTTGGTTGGGCAAAAGCTTTGTCTATTTTTGTCACATCAAGCCTTCTGCCTTTAAACACTGAACACAATCCTTTTTAAGAAATATATTTTTAACTGAAATTCAAGCAGAAAAGAACTAATTTTTATCTTTTTCTTCTTTATATAAAAAAACCTTAACTGCCCATCGTCATGGGCCAATAAGCCTGTGTGGCGATTTAAATACAGCGAGATAATGTAGCGGTAATAGTCACATAGGCCAGCAAGAGGTGACCGCTTGTGTTGGATCAGGAGTCGCCCGCCGCTGGGATCGAACCAGCGACGTTTGAAACTCAAGGCAAGCGCTTTACCTCTGAGCTACCGCCTCTAGTTTGTTCAAGTTTATAACTGTGGTGAAAATTATTTTAGCGAATTTCCCCTATAGGGAAGAAGCTATTACCGTAGGTCTCATGGTAAGACCTAAGCCCGAGACCATGATAACTTTTCGTTTTAGGGCCACCAGAAGCAAAAAACACCATTCGTTCAAATTTTTATATATCTATCTACCTATCTATCTATATGTATATGTGTCTGTCAGTACGATAGCGGCCGTAAATATGATCCGATATTAATGAAATTTGGAACAGACATGTAAAGTGGTAATCGAATAGACGAGTTCGTGAACCAGCCCGATTTAATTACATATAAAAATAAAATTTATCGAATCTTTGTTGGCACCATTGAATTCAGCTCAAAAAAAACAAACAATTTAGTGTTTTGAATCTTTGCTCTATGTCCATTGGTTACCGAGATATTGAAAGTGGTAAACACAGTACGTTGTCCCAATGTTAACCTTATGGGGAATAAGTAAAATTCTATATCTCGCTTATTTCTCAACATATGTGGATAAAACTTGGTTTGTGGCTTCATCTAGATGAGATCTAATGTATTTTAGTCTAAAATCCCCGAAATTTCAATTTTTAGTGGCAGCAAACCTGCATAATCATTCCCTGTGTTATCCTTATGGGAAATAAAAAAATTCTATATCTTACTTATTTTTTAACATTTCTTGACAAAACTTGGTATATGGCTTCTTCTAGTTAAGATCTACTAAATAATGAATTAAAACCAACCAGTTTTAACATACCTGTTGCAGCAAACCTGCATAATCATTCCCCATGTTATTCTAATGAAGATTACAAAACATGTAAAATCTTGCTAAGTTGGATTGAAATACCATTTGTTGTGTTGCATCTGAAATTCGCTGAGTATGCAGGTCTGCTGCAACGGGGGTATTTACTTTATTTAGTTATCAATACTTCACCCTTCTCACTTTTTCCAGCCAATTCTTCCAGCAGTAATAGTCACAACGATATAATAGGCAGCGCATAGGATATAGGAAATAATAGGCGCATTCCATGATTTATACTATTCTTCCCACTATTTTCTCAAAAATTAGTTATTTCCTTCTTGGAAACCAACTAACTAGTAATGAATATTAGTTTGCTGAAAAAGGACACTCTGAAACACTTGATACTTAGGGCAAAAATTTTACTCAACAAAGAAGTTTGAACTATTATTATTCTTTGTTAAAACGTGTAGGTGGTTGAAAAAGGTTTTTTTAAATTTAGCTTTGTGTATTTATTTTTGTCACATTTAACTGCAACCTTGCAGATGAGAACAGAAGCAAGTTACAGCTTAGAAATAGCCAGGAAAGTAGGAAAGTATGTTATTCAACCGCCCTATTTTTATTTAACAAAGAATAGTCCAGACTTGAACTTGACTCGCAGGAGTCGCTGCTGGGCATGCTGTGCACGGTGTTCACCGGGAAGAGTTTTGAGCTGATCCTCGCGGTGGCGACAGTGGAAGGCAAGCTGTGCACTCTGGTGTCCAAGCTGATCAACCTCAACGAGTGCTGCAAGCAGGGCATTGACGAGGGCAACAAGACGCTGGCCATGTTGTTCGACATCACCTTCCTCATGCTGTGCTACATCACGCAGACCTTCGGCTCCGAGGTTGTCAACAGCTTTATTATTTTGGCTCAAGTAGATTTGTTCAAGTCTACTTACAAGGAGTATATTTTCTTTAGCACACTTAGAGTATTTTGGTTCAACTATTAAAAGTGACAGTCTGTTTAGGCTGGCCATCACACGAAGATTTCTTACCCATGATGTATGTGTTAAATGTGTAGGTCAAAAATTATCAATTAAACGTGCAATTCAATGTCTTAAATTTTTTCTATTTATAATCTTTATTTGATTATTATTTCCTTTAATAGGACAAGAGGGAATTTGTGATGAAGATGGGAACATAGACAACCTATCTTACCGTTCGGTTGAAATATTTTTCATTACGTTGAAATATGCCTGTGATGACATACGATCTCTTCTGATAACTAGTTTTGGGCTTGTGGTCATGTCACTTACTGTTGTTTTAAAACCCACTCATGCGGATGTTTACTTGGACAGAATCTCTGTTTATTGATGACCTTATTTGGACAGAATCTCTGTTTATTGATGACCTTATAAGTTATTAATGCAGGTCATTTTTGCAGGTGGTTCTAAGTGATGAAGGCAAAGGAGACTCTTTCATGAAGCAGTGGGTGAGAGAATGTCTAGTAGAGAGAGGCAAGCCCAAGTCCCCAGACAAGATGCTGCAACACTGCGACCCTAACATTGTTGAAGCACTATTGACTCAGTTTACTTCTACTGACTCTGACTTTAAACTTAAGTAAGTCACAAAGTCAGATTTCGAAAAAAATTTGATTTCAAACAAAGGCACTATCAGGAATGTGCATTTTGAATTGCACAAAAAGTGGCTATGCCCACAGCCAAGGGTTATGTCTAAACAGTGTGTTATTCCTCTTATTCCCCTTTCAAATTCTGGATAGCCAAAAAGAGGCAAATCTAAGCCATAAGAGTTTAAATAACATCTCTAGTACCATATCACTGTGTTAAACCTTATGCGGTCATGGTTGCATATGTAAACTAGAATGGATGAGATTTTGGTTTGGTGGCAGGTGGTCTGCTGCCTACCTTTTTAGCAGACCACTTGTGTGTGCCCTGCAAATCCTATTATTTTCTAATATTTCATGATTTTTACTAAAATAGTCATAACTTAAGTTCTGCTGGTTGTGTTTTATCCAAACTTTCACAAGTTCTTCAATATTACCTAAGGGACATTTTAACATAATAAAAAAAAATATATTTGCCCATCCGTCTGTCTGTCTGTCTCATTTAAAAAAAATAAAATTTTACCAATTACTTGTCATTTATAATTTTTGTTACGATATATTATTTTTATTTTTATGCAGTATATCATTTTAGAATGTTATTATTATGTTCATGATATATTGGAGGTAATTAAAAAATATATATCTAAAAATATTACCATCAAAATCATTGCCCAAAGTCATTGTCGTCCTGTTGCCAGTCTACACTTTCACAAAACAAGACATAGCCTAACCCAAGTTCTGCTGTCTACATTTTACCAGAAGGTTTCACCTATTGTTGATTGGTATCTTAGTAAAAAATAAATATAATAAATAAATCTTAGGTAAAAATCTGAAAAAGCATATTTATTCTCAGAACAACCCGTTCATGAATATTACCTAAATTACAGGCCTATAATGTCGTCGTCAATCGGTATTTCATTGTCAACTTCCACCACAAAATCATCATCTTCGGGGTCCACTTCATCGATATTTTCATCAACCGGCACATCATCATCATCATATTCACTATTATCTAAACTATCATCACTCAGTAGATTACCGTCAAAATCAATAATTCGATCGATCTCACTGTCCCGCAAACGCCCGGTAGCCATTTTGAACTTTGTTTACAACGCAACAGGTGCAGCCGAAATTTACGAATTATTCTCACAAAAAAACATATTGCCAACCTGAAAAACTAAATATCCCTGCTCCTTTACTATTCAATGAATCAAAAACTTAGTTTAGTCCGTATCGTGCTGCTATCTGTTGAGAAAACGGCAAACTAACACGACGCGAGATGGACTCGTCAAAGTAGGCGAATGGGTTAACTTAGTTAGTGAAAAAGAACAGTTTCTTAATTTGCCAAGATCAATAAAGCTCAACAGTTAGTTATCACTGACTACCATGCAGTAGTCCAAGCGTGGAGTGCAAGTGCAAGTGGAGTGCATTCCCTTGGAATTCATTTAACTAGGCTAAGTAATGACTTACCTACGGAAATCAGGGCCGCCGAGAGGCCATGTCAGCCAAGTCTGAAACTTGGGGCCCGGGCTCCGAAGGGGCCCGGGATAAGCGGATATTTTTTTAGGTTGAGGAAATTTTGGTATCAGCTTCTTGGAAATAAAATTAGGCATACATGTTAAAAAAATAAACTGTTTAGCTTTATCACGCAAATTACTTTGATGATACAGTATTTATTTAGTTAAGGCAAAAACGATTGTTTTGCCTGTCTGCACTATTGTATTTGCTACTGACTGTACAGTTCGCGCATTATATCTCCGGCTATGACAGAGTCAGCTGGTTGCAAGGCGCGGGGGGGAGAGGGGGTACTTTTCTGAAAACATTGTTCAACAGTCCCGCTGTATATCAAACGCTGTGTTTACCAAAATCATATGTTTAAAATATCATATGATACGGTTAATAGCGTACTAGTCATAGCCGGAGATATAATGCGCGAACTGTACACTACGGTGCTGGCGGTGGCGGCCAGTGAGTAGTAAGTGTATGTAATTAGTTAGGACCAAATTTGAATCTCCAGGAGTAATTTTAATTTTATTTTATATTTTAGGTATTTTATAACAATTGACGTTTGCTACACAATTTATAACAATTGTATTCCTGCAATAAATCATACTCTATTCTATTCCATTCTATCGCAAGTGACTCAGACCTCCCTCTCCATCCATCTGCATTGAAATATATTAACAACTTATACGTTATGATGAAATCATCCGCGATGGTAAACAACAAGAGTACAACATGTTGCAGCTAACGTAGATGGCCAGAAAAAACAATCGTGCAAAATTGATCGTGAAAAAAAGGAAGAGTAACTTTGTGAGTGTAACGAACGTGAAAATTATGGGAAGGAGTAGAAAATCCAATGGTGCGGGATCACTGATAATTTTTAATTTTTAATCAAAGTAGACTGTTTTCTAAGTCCGACCGACCATTCAGCCTCATTTGGTTCGGATTTTTTGAGTTCCTAGATGTATGATGTTCCACCTCTAGACTGCCTAAAAACACGAGTTTAGAGACCTAATTTTCAAAAATTATCCGGGGGAGGGCCTCCGGACCCCCCTTTCACTGGTGGGTATTCTGCACCCCAGACCCCCCGGAGGGCCCGTGTGGTGTGCAGACTTGGGGCCCGACAGGGCTCTCGGCGGCCCTGACGGAAATATCCTCATGTGATGAGCAGAAGGTTACAATGACAACATCACATGTTTTGTATTACAGCTGCATGACGTGGAACTAGGTGTTTTTCAATGTGTGTTGTGTGTTGCAGCGGCATGACGTGGCACCAGGTGTGTTTCAATGTTCACACAGTTCACAGTTCACAAAATCTTTATTTACTGAAAAAATTACATGCAAATACAATTTACATGTGCTAAGCATAGCACGTGCGGAAAAATTTCACAATTTAAATATCTTCAATGCTTTACTACTTATATCACTGTCAGTAGGCAGCAGTTCATTTTACTCATACATTGTTAGAATTAACTGGGTAGATGAAGACTCTTTAACAAGTTCAAAACAAAACAAGTGTGAAAGTTAACATGCAACAACAACAACAACATATAATATTACTAAACACATTCTGATTTCATGCTAGTTCCTTAACATAGTCAGGCAAACGTGTGTAATGTGTGTTGCAGCGGTATGACGTGGCACCAAGTGTGTTTCAATGTGTAATGTGTGTTACAGCGGCATGACGTGGCACCAGGTGTGTTTCAATGTGTAATGTGTGTTACAGCGGCATGACGTGGCACCAGGTGTTTCAATGTGTAATGTGTGTTACAGCGGCATGACGTGGCACCAAGTGTGTTTCAATGTGTAATGTGTGTTACAACGGCATGACGTGGCACCAGGTGTGTTTCAATGTGTAATTTGTGTTACAGCGGCATGACGTGGCACCAAGTGTGTTTCAATGTGTAATGTGTGTTACAGCGGCATGACGTGGCACCAGGTGTGTTTCAATGTGTAATGTGTGTTACAGCGGCATGACGTGGCACCAAGTGTGTTTCAATGTGTAATGTGTGTTACAGCGGCATGACATGGCACCAGGTGTGTTTCAATGTGTAATGTGTGTTACAGTGGCATGACGAGGCAGCAGGTGTTTTTCAATGTGTAATGTGTGTTACAGCGGCATGACGTGGCACCAGGTGTGTTTCAATGTGTGTTGTGTGTTACAGCGGCATGACGTGGCACCAAGTGTGTTTCAATGTGCAATGTGTGTTACAGGGGCATGACGTGGCACCAGGTGTGTTTCAATGTGTAATGTGTGTTACAGCGGCATGACGTGGCACCAGGTGTGTTTCAATGTGTAATGTGTGTTACAGCGGCATGACGTGGCACCAAGTGTGTTTCAATGTGTAATGTGTGTTACAGTGGCATGACGTGGCACCAGGTGTGTTTCAATGTGTAATTTGTGTTACAGCGGCATGACGTGGCACCAAGTGTGTTTCAATGTGTAATGTGTGTTACAGCGGCATGACATGGCACCAGGTGTGTTTCAATGTGTAATGTGTGTTACAGTGGCATGACGAGGCAGCAGGTGTTTTTCAATGTGTGTTGTGTGTTATAGCGGCATGACGTGGCACCAGGTGTGTTTCAACATGCCAGGAGCCATCAGGGAGGTGCTGGTGGCCTGGGAGCAGGAGGCTCTGTCCGTCACCGATGTCAAGCGGATACTGGACGCCATGCAGGCTCCCATGTGCTGCTTGCCTGTGTGCGCCGCTACTTGGCTGTGCAGCTACATGCAGGTTGGACCTGAGCTTCAGTATTGTTTCTTGTTTTTATTGTAATCTCATACATATGACTTAGCATCTTAACAAATTTCTGGAAGGGTTGAAAAATGCTCTTATTGATTAGACTGTGATATGACACGTTTACGTTTATTTTTCAAGTTAAGGGGTAAGATATGGACCAAGCTGATAACAATGTAAGGGGCTAAACATTTTGATTCATAAATTTGACAAAATCATTTTACTAACTTAAGATATTTATTCTTTGTTTCAGGTGTCTCCTCAAGATGCTCTTCTAAAGCCAATCAACATGGTGCAACAGTTCCTTAAAGTTCTGACAAATGAGGAGCATGGCAAACAAAATAACTACAATGAGAGGTACATGTTTAACTTCAAGTTTCATTATTCTGTTTATTGTTGCTGTTATAGCACCCTGGTATAACAGCACTATGTTTTAGTTGCAGTCAATCACATATCACTACCAGTCATAGTTCAGAACAATACTTTAGGCCTACTTGAAGTATTACACATTATGTACTGTTGATGTACTTCGATAACCTGGTTCATTTTATAGGGCAGCTTTGATGGTTCAAATCATCCGTAAGATGCAGTTTGACGTCCACACACCCACTTTGTCCAAGATCAAAGCGATGGGTCTCTCCCATAGGTAAGTTCAAATCAAATCAAATACTTTTATTTCAGAAAATAAGTCCGTTACAAACAACTAACATGGGAGCATTAATAACATAGAAATACTTTTACAAAATTAAGTAATTAAAATAAACTAATTTTTAGGTTTCAGTTCTTTTATTACTGAAAAAATTATTGAATATAAGATCTTGTGAAGAGATCCAACAAATGTAATCTATAAACATTTTAGTGTTCTTGTTTCAAGCTGAATGATAAACCTCTGTAGTTTCACATGACATAACATATTTAGAATACTGGCTG
Organism: Flexamia atlantica; assembly: GCA_035578135.1. Taxonomy (NCBI): domain Eukaryota; kingdom Metazoa; phylum Arthropoda; class Insecta; order Hemiptera; family Cicadellidae; genus Flexamia; species Flexamia atlantica. The sequence goes on along the minus strand of JAQJVK010000002.1, from coordinate 45,905,652 downwards.
TCCTTGGGACCACCATATATTGCACTTTCTTTGCGACCTTATCAAGCATCGTGATTCTTACTCTTAGTAAAGTCTCTGCAATCTAGAACACTAGACTTAGTTCAAGACCTTGGTTGGCCAGATCTTGGTTGGCAGGACTTGAAAGTTCAAACAGTGATGTTCTACTTTAACCTTTGACATAACTCCATTGCAGAATTTCTGTCTCCTACAGTAAATATGGTTGTGAACACTAGGGTAGGTTGTGTCATAAATTACCGCAGAAGATTTTGTTCAGTTGTGAAACGTTTTCTTCAGTATACCTGCCTCCAACCTATGTATTTCCTGCTCTGACAACAGCTCAGTTCACATGGGAATGTTTGGCTAATGATTGCAGCATTGTGCCGAGTGTATTTTCGATGATCACAGAAGATAATGTTTGTTCAATTGTAAAACTTTATCTTCAGTTTAGTTGTCTTGTGCTCTTTTGATTCTCTGACCGATCTACATATTTCACACGACTGATTGCAGTATCGTGTCAAAGCAGCCGGTGTCGGAGCAGCTGGAGGCGGTGTGGGGGGCGGTGCTGCGGCAGGGCTGGGTCGACCTGGAGGCCACCCACACACTTGAGAGCCTCTACAACACTGGCGGCCCCAACTGGTTCGTCACCAATCTCGTCAAGGTCTGTCATTGTCGATTATTGGTAAAGATAGTTCCTCTCAGGGTCGTCCCTAGAGTTGACGGCGCCCGGGGCTAACGTGGTCGCGGCGCCCCCCCCCCCCCCCCCTCAGTATTAGTCGCAAATGTCAGCTTTTTGCGCTGCCATCAATACTTACACAGCTTTTGAGTATAATTACATATAATAAAGGGTAATTCCAGGACTGGGCAAAATTAAGAACATTAAACGGTTCTGAGTGTATATCAAAAGAAAATAAATAAATTGATTACAATTAGGTATTCACTCTAACTACATCACCGTGATTAACTCTCACTGTAACAACAGTTACTAGCACTAACAAAAGTAACAACTGACTACATCACCCTCTACCACTTTAATCCCAAATCCCGACTTTCAAGTCTTGACAAGTTTGACAGCGACAGACGATTGGATGCGCACGCAACTTGCATAGTACCAACTCTACTCTCTTATTATTTCAAACTTCATACTGCAGTACTTTTACATTAATTATACCTATAGTGTTATAAATCATTGTTAGCTAAAACCTCAATTTTCAGATTTGTATTCCTATTTATTAACGTCATACTTTCAAAATTAATGCAAACATACAAGATCGCAAAAAACTTTGCGGCGGCCCGGGGTAGCTTGCCCCGGTTGCCCCCCCCTTCGGACGGCCCTGTTCCTCGTATGACTGTTTTCACGGCTTGACTTGGTCTTTCAGTCAAAACGTAACTCATGAGTTTCTAATTAAAGAACCAGCCTCAACAATTCTGAGGGTCTTCCTGACTGGTGGATAACCTCTTAGGAAATGTAAACTTTTGTCAGAAAGCCGGGGGCCATTGAAAGCTCAACTATTGTTATGAGGGATTCTCTCATATTTATATTGATATTGATTTCATGGATATTTATTTGTTTTTCAAACATAATATATATTTATAGGCCTACTAAAAGCAAATTGACAATTACCAGAAATGTAGCATTGACAAATTGTCATAGTCAAAAATGTAGTATGGGTCAAAATCTGAAAAGGGTACAATCACTGTCCCTTCATAAAAAAATAATGTAGCCTACTGTAATTATTGCTAAAAATGTTTTATTTTGGAAGTTTAGGACTTAATCTTATTGTTTATACTGTTTAAATCATGAATTAAGAAGAGGCTGGGGCAAAATACAGAGAAAATAAGGGCAAAAATAGTGAAAATAGTGAAAATAGTGACGTTCACGTGTCCCCCCCCAGTTTTACCGCTAAAGAGACATTTTAAACAAGTTCACCAATCAAATAAGAGAATTTAAAACCCACGTTTATATTGTCGGATACAGGGAGATCATCAAATAGCGCTTATTACGGATGAAACTATATTATTAAGACGCCGAGCTCGGTTCAAAGTCGTGTCCCCACCTTAAGCAGTAGCGTCGGTAACGTAGTCTGTTTCTCATCGTACAGCGACACTAGCGCTAGTAGCAGCCGACAACGAGTTTAATTCAGGAGTATCATGGCGGCGAGCAATGACGGATGTCGGAGTTCGTCGTGTGAAATGAATTTGGACGTGGAGAAAAATAGTTTTGTTCATTAAAATTGCTTTGTATAATTTTTGGATGTAGCATCGGTACATGATTTATTCTTAATCAAAAGTAAATCGCTATCCATCGTAATAGTTTAATTCGTGCGTAATACGGCCTGGTTTCAAATGCCGATTCGTCACTAGCGATAGCGTTCGCCATTTTGAGGTTAGCAGACACAACAAGCGAAATTGAAGCGCCGGTCTGGGAAGCGTCTGTCACGAATTATGGTTAATTTAACGTGAGATCCACTACATTTTGTGACTGGTATTTCAATTTGACTGATATACCTTATATTCTTAATGGTGATGTATTTTTTTTTTATTACGGCCGATTTTAATACTTAATAGAGTAAAATAAATTAGTAAACAATGTGTTAATTATGAAAATAATGATGTAGGGTTGCCACCAACAGGAAAAATCGAATTATGTGGGCATTTGTAGTTCCAGAAGCATTTTTTTTACAACTATTATACATTCTTTTATTTAATTAAGTCCATAGCTTTTTTGACGTTTGTCACCTAACCTTTGTTTAAAATGTTTGATACATAAAAAATGTAACATGTCCAACATTGAAAGAAAAATTTTTTTAAATGCTTCTAAACATTTTTCAATTAAGTTACTTAATTAATTAAAATACAGTATGTCTTAATAATATTTTTTGAAATTTAACTTGTGAGTAGCATTTTTAAATTATGATAAATAATGTTTTAATGAAAAGATTTTTAATTCCGTTTGGTCATCTGTTTTTGCTGCAGTTTAAAAAGCAAGTTAATAAATTTTGAAAAATATAATGTTTTTAATGTGTTTGAACTCTAAGAATGGCTAAACGGGTTTTCTTTCTTTTTTAATTTTATTTTTATGCTCTAAACTATAACTTATTCAGGCCTAAGCCTATTTTTAGAAATTTGTAATGAAGCCTTCATTTAATCGTTGAAACGTTTTAGTACACAACCACATTAAACATACCGTGACAATTTAAATGTAATTTTGAAGAATTTCAAAATAAAAGTAATAACAATGAATGATTTTGGAAATAGAACATCCTATACATCATAAGTCATTAAAAATATTTTGTATTATGCACTTAATGATTCAGTTAAGGTTATTTTAACACTATTGTATTGTCTTGTAATTACTGAAAAAGGCCTATATCACGTTAAGTGCCACGCCGTTTTTTAGCCACATTACCGCAGTGCCAAACAGAAATGTAGTTCTTTTTTTACCATATGATGTTTTTTATACTTGTTCATCGTAGTTATAAGGTTTTCATAAAAAAAATTACGATTTTGGCCAAAAATAAAATTTGGACCAATCGGGGCGGCAGTGAAATTTTTTAGCAAAATATTGCTTGAAAAAATCAGTGCCGCCCCGATCGGACCCCGGGTAATCTTTCGGTATTTCAGGGTATTTTGCCCCGCGAAGTTGGCAGTAACTTAGTTTCCCGCCAAACTTGGTTACAACAAAGGTTTTGTACACATCCCCGGGCTTTACACGTCTTCCCCCTCCCCTACCACCCCTCATCCCCCGCCTTGACTTCGTGACCTTCACTCAGTTCCAGTATTCCATGACATACGTTTGTTTACTTGTGAGTGTCACAGTGAGTTTATAGTTTAGTTTATAGTTGTCACTATAAACTAAACTATAATAAACTAAACTATAAATTTGTCTAAAATAAAAATAAAACGTTTTTCTCAATCACACCCAAAAATAACAATTACGATGGAATTTAAGTTTTTTTATAAAATATTTATGAATTAATTTTCAGGTAAAATAACACTTACTGACGTAGTTTTAGTGAATTACTAATATTAGTTGTGCATTCGCAGTATATTTTTAAGTTACAGCAAATGAAATGTACAACACTTACGTGAAGTGAAACCACGCCGCTCCAGTCGGGGCGGCGTTTTTAGAGCAAATTTGTAAGTATATTAGGAAGGCTGTGGGAGCAATACGAGGCTACGGCAACGCCATCTGTGAGGCACGGGATCTACTTTGCCGATTTAGTTCATAAGATTGCCGCTAGAGGTCCACCAGTGAACTCTAGTGGCAATTTGGTGAAAGACTGCACAACCCAGGGCGCCGCCCCGGGTTGGAGCGGCGCGTCACTCCGCCCGACCTACCTATGCCGCTCCGATCGGGGCGGCGTGGCACTTAACGTGATATTAGAAATCAAATTCTTCCTATTTCAGACTATGAAAGGAACAGATGAAGATTTCATATTTAAAAAAAATTAAAAAACAAACATGTAACGGAAGTCATATGTTATAGTAATATGTTATGTTATAGTACTATAGTCATATGTCATATAGTAACTGAGGTCACACGTTGTAGCAGAATGTAACATTTAAAATTTTTTATTTAATAATATGTATGGTCGAAATATATATAAATGGTTATATTTTTTCAATTAAGTACAGTTTCAAATTGGTACACAATAATTTTAATGACAATGAAATGGAGTAAACACATTGTGAGGTTAAAAAACCTGACCAAAACTTGTATTTGTAGATGAATTTGTAGGCTTTTCTAAGCTATTATTAAGATATAGGTCAATCAAAAGTAAGAGGGCTGTAATATATTTAAAAACAGAATATGTGAGCAACAAAACATATGAAATACAATGGGTTTTCCCTTTTATTTCATTATGTAATATTGATTTATCTGGGGTGTGACCTCTATCTATTACAAAAAATGGGAGTTTCCGATATAAAACTGCCTCACATACGTGCCTGACATACGTGGGTAATGGTGCTTTCTTTATATTTTCTGATATTCTATAGGGTTCAAAGTATTAAAAAATGTAACTGTCATTTAGATACCAAGTGATAACTTTTTGGTTTTTTCCTACTTTGCAATTGTACCCTTTTCAGATTTTGACCCGTATAACAACCAAGTCAAAAGAGCTCAATGAATGAAAGGTGCAAAATAATTTATACTAAGTAACAACATACAATTACTGCAGTGAGCTCACGAGAGTGGGACTAAGAATAGAAGGCACTATGCAGCATCCATTCCTTTCATTACGGGGTTGCTTTGCAAGTTGCATCGTTTTGGTCCCACAAATGTGAGTTATCAATTAACCCACTATAATTAAAACCGTATTTTCACAATTGAAAATGTACAGTTTTAAAATGTTTGTTTTCCATTTCTTAATATTGTCTACTGTCTCCTGTTGTAGGAGATGATGAAAATGAGATACAAGGATGAGTTGGATCGAGCCGTTGACCTGCTTTTAGGCATTTTCCATCTGGACATAGAAAGTTGTACATTGTGTCTGCTGCAGCAAGTTCTGCCACAATATCTACACAACAGGCCTCAGTACGTACCACCATTCTATACGAAGCATTTATAACTTTTAGATATGGACTGGTTTCTGTTCTTGACATAGAAAGTTGTACATTGTGTCTGCTGCAGCAAGTTCTGCCACAATATCTACACAACAGGCCTCAGTACGTACCACCATTCTATTCGAAGCATTTATAACTTTTAGATATGGACTGGTTTCTGTTGTCTCCAATTAATAAACAAACTGTAGAAGTAAAATTGTTAATTTGATGTTTATCAATGTTCAGAGTGTTAGTTTCAAAATACAAATTTTTCATTTTACTATATTTTTAAATATCAAATCACTTTGAACAGTCCAGGACTCAAACGACTCTCTCACTAAGAATCACCGAGAATTTTCGGTTGGAAATTAAATTCACCCTCCGAACTCCAAGTGTCACTAGATGTTTGGTTTGTATTGCTGCACCTGCACCAAAATGATAGGAATATGTGGCAGATCAGTTTGCCTATTACTGGGAGCACGAAATAAGGCGGACGACAAAAACTGTAAACTTATCAAATCGTGTGCTAAACCTCAGCAGAAATGACTAAATGAAATTTTTTGTTGAACCCTAAAAACTTTTTATTCTTCAGGGCTAAATTTACGTGTAAATGTTTGATTACTTTAACATATGTCCTATAGTTGATTGACTACCCAAACAAATCATAAACAATAATTTCTGCAGCAGCGCACTCAACTCACTCACTCGATGGAGCCCTAATGTGGCGCTCCCGATAATAACAGCTGTTGTGTGGCAGGAGTGAGGAGCTGGTGGAGCCACAGTCGTCATCGCTGGCCAAACTCTGCGCCTACTGCATCTTCGCCACGTCCATCTTCAGCGGCTCCGACACCTCCCACTCCCGCAAGCGATCCCGCTCCCACATGGAGACCGAGGTACAAGAATGTGGATGAAGGAATATAAGCCTTAAATCACTATTTAGGGTTTAAGAGCCCTCATTATGCTTTTGTTATTTTTAGCACTTGACATCAGGTAGTTGAAAGAACTTAAAAGAATAAATCCTTCAAAAGGAAACCAAGACTGGCAATTATTACTGCTATTACTTTGTAAAATATATTATACACTGTTTAGTTACAGCTAGGATTCCTTTTCCTTTGTCTATCGTAGGCCTGTACAAACAAAGTTTTGTGAGGAATTTTCAGAGGCAGACAATTGCTACAGGCCCTCAGCTTGGTACGGATTTAGTTAATGTGAGGTCTGGTGCAGGCCTACCATCAGACATATGAATGAAAATGTATCAAAATAAGACAAATATAGAGTATTTTGATTGATACACGTTTTTTAAAGACTAAGTTTTTTATGTTCTTCTATTGTTTCTTTTAATTTTGGTCTCTTCATTTAAATACTCTGATACAGTATTTAATAATCCACATACATATACTCAGCTCAAAATGTGGCCCCCTTCCTTTTGGGGCCTGGGCAATCTGCCCCCTCTGCCCCCCTCCCCAATGTCGGCGGACCTGTGTCAATCATGTAAACATTTTCATTATTAATATATTTTATTTTTTATTCATGATTTGTCTCTGAGTTGAAAATCAACTTCAACAAACAAAATAGGTTACGAACTTCATAACATCCATCAAAAAATAACTATACGATTGATTATAAGTTTTGGGACTTTTGTCCCATTTTCAATTCATTATCAAACACAACCTTAGTCGATTTGTTAAAATTTCACATGTGTACACATAATTGTGACGTGTACAAAACATTAAAATATCTACAAAAAGTAGTGTGGCCAGCCAAGGACATCTCCAGAACTGAGGCATTTTCATAAATGTATCAATGTTTTGTGTCCAAGTCCTTGCCCTTGTGTATGTGTAAAATTTTAACAACTTGACAAAGATATGTGTGAATTTATTTTATTTGAAAAGGAATTGAAAATAGGACATAAGACTCAAAACTAGTAATCGTACAGTTATTTTTGGATTGACAACATAAGGTTAGTCAACCTATTTTGTTTAAATAAAAATGTTTTCTTTAAACATAAGTTTGGTAAGCGGCAATATTCGGTTTGAAAGGTACAGTGCAACCATTGTCTGTTGTGTAGGACCTGGACGAGCTGTGTCCGGCCAGTAAGATCCTCAGACTCGACTCCTCGCTGGTGTTCCTCAGCTGCGGGACCAGCGAGAGCTCCTCCCCTCCGCTGCAGGTGACTAGTTCTACTAAAACACTTTTCACTTGTATTTTCAAATACTTGTTGTGTACCTTTCTTCTGATGTTTTGCACTAAGTTGAGAATCTCATGTATTAATTTCAAGTCTTCCTCAGTATTGATCTAGCCAACATTGAATTACAAGTCGAGCACACCAATCACTTTACTAATATGCCATTTTATTAACACACATTGTTATTGACAGGAGCCTCTAGCTTCAGCATTGCGGGAGGTGTTCAAAGCATTGTCCGTCATCGCAGAACGCACAGCTCATGTGTCGCAGCAAACACACTTTGTGTTCCGATTCCTCGAGTACGTAGTTCGCTGTGGCAAAGACAGAGCACGAGCCGTCCTACAGGGAATGCCCAACATGTTGGTATGTATTATACCACTGATCCTTTGTAAAATATGTTTGTTTATATATGAAATAAAATTTTAGCATGAAAATATTTGATCAAAAATAATTTTTTTTATAAAGAGAACATAATAAAAATTAATTTGTAGTGTTAATTCAACTCCTAGGTATACAGGGTGTCACAAAAATGCGTAGCGTGCTATGCAGAACCAGATTCTACATACAAAAATAAGTCGAAAATTAAGAGTAACATTTTTTCGATTTCACCTTAGTTTAGCCGTAATCCGCCATTTTGTATTTTTTTTGAAAATAATTAATAATTCATCAACCCATGGAGATATTTTCATTAAACTTGGTATAAACCTCAAGTCTTTTAACATTAACATTTTACAAAAATATTTTTTATCAAACTTATCAAATTTCAAAATGGCGGCCATTTAAAAAATTTAAAACCCTGAGAAGCTCGAGGTGCTCCTCAAATGTAGAGGATACTATCATCAAGTCGTCGAGGTAAGCGAAAGCTTTCGGCTCCAACTCAGGCCCAATGACACGGTCAAGCAGACGCTGGAAGGTCGCCGAGTGCAAGCCAAACGGCATGACCTTGAACTGGAAGAGGCCCATGCCGGGGACCGTAAAGGCCGTGATTGGGCGACTCTCCTTAGCCAGAGGTACTTGCCAATAACCTTGCTTGAGGTCCAAGGTACTGATGTACTTGGCTTGCCTGAGTTTCTCAAGGATGGCATTGATCCTGGGGAGAGGATATGCATCCTTGATCGACGAGTCATTCACCCTGCGCATGTCGATGCAGAAGCGATACTTGCCGGTCGATTTCTTGATGAGTACGATGGGAGAGCTCCAAGGGCTCTCCGATGGTTCTATCACACCATCCCGAAGCATCGTAGCTACCTCCTCGTTGATGATCGCTTGCATCGCAGGGTTACGGGGATAATGCCGCTGTTTGATTGGGACTGCGTTTTCGAATCACATGTTCGACCAACGCAGTCCGCCCGACAACAGCGTCAAACAGAGGAAGCTCCTCCTGAAGGAAAGACTGGAGGCGGCAATCCTCCTCGCTGGTCAGGGGCTTCAAGGTGCCAGAAGCACAGGCCACTGGCCCCACGCAATCTGCCTCGACATCACGATTGATGTTTATTTGTATGAGGTTATGGTCAGTGATACACCTCATACCCAAAACAACATCCGTGCTCAGGTTCGGGACATAGTATACTCCCAGTATACAGTCCTCACCCAAGATGGCAGCTGGTAGGAAGTACCTCGCTCGGACTCGACAGCGAGTACCATCCACCATTTTCAGCTCCGCATTCGCCTCCTCGGGTTTGACACCACATTCGCGGAGATACCGTTCAACCTCGTCCCCAATGAGGTTTACAACAGCCCCAGTGTCCAACAGGGCTCTGGAGTTCCGATCGAGCAGCCTCACGTCGATGAAAGGACGTATGTCGGAGACTCCACGCTGCTCGGTCGTACCAAAGTCGAAAGTGACTATCGTTTTGAGCCACTTCGACCACTCCTCGGAGGTTGTTCGGCGTTGGGGCGCTGTGGGCTCAGGGGACCTCCGGACTCCTGAGTCCGCTCGGCGTTTCCCGACCGACAATCACAACGAGAGGTTGAGACACCTGCTCGTTTGCACCGGGCACACCACTTGCCCTTCGGTTGTGGGCACTGGCGGAAGCCATGTCCTTCGGCTTGGCAGTTCCAGCATTTCCACTGCCGTGACCGCTCGTTTCGAGCCCCAGGGGAAGTGGTTGGAGACGCCCTGCGTGGACTTGGAGATCGGTCGCGCCTCTGTCACTGATCAGACCAGCCGACGCGTTTATCCTTGCCTCGCGGGTTCGCCACCCGGCCTGGGCTCACAACGCTATTTTGAGGCAGCTGGTTCACAGGCTGCGGTTGCAGCTGCCCCATGAGAGGCAACACATCATTCACCGCAGCGACGTCCAGGGAATTTTCACCCTTCCGCCGACCAGAGTAAGCGGTCTCGGGCACCAGCGCCTGAGAACCTGGAGGAGGGGGACGGAAAGTCTTCCGCTCGCGCACGGCTTCTTCAAACTCCTCAGCTCGTGCGAGGAGCTCAGCCAAGGATGAGAAGTCCCGACGCCGAATCATAAATTTATATTCAGGGTTCATGTTTTTGTACACCAGGTCCAGCTTCTGCTGGTTACTAAACTCCCCACTCCTACGTATCAGGGTTGTAAGCGAGGTCACGAAGTCTCGGCATGCCTCGGCCTCACCCTGCGTCCGTTTGCGGATTTCTTCGTCCAGGTTACGACGATATCCCGGAGGAAAGAACTGGACCTCAAACATACGCTGGAATTCGGAGAACGAGGTCCACAAGTCCTTGTTGTTCCGATACCAGAGCAGGGCCTGGCCATGGAGGAGCTGAGGCATTGCCTTCAATACATCCTCCGAGGTCAGGGAATACGCCTCCCGGAGTTCCTCCAGTCGCTCCAGAAAAGAGACGGCATCCCGTTTTCCGTCAAACCGCAGATTCCACTTCCTGACCTTGTCGCAGAGAACAGAAGACGTTTTAGCAACGTCAGAAGCTCGGCGGTCCAGCTCTGGGTCAGCATGACCAGGTTCGCGGTAATCCGCTGGTCTATACGGGTCGGATATCCGGGACTGAGGGACGTATCCGGAGTTTATGGCCTGAGTGGCCCGTTCCACTCCAACCATGTACGGGTTGCGCTGCATAACCGGCTCTGAGTGGGCGCGGTGCTGGTTTTCTTCCAACTGCCCTAAGGCCTGCACCAGCGTGGATAATGTCCGACGGACATAACCAGAGTCCGCATTCGGTGACAGTCCCAAAATCTTCCGGACGTCATCAGGCTCACCCGCATACGGGTTAACAGCCAAGTAGTCGGGACGTTGAGGTGGCTGCTGGGCCGATGCCGCCCTCTGGGAATCCCGATGGGTCAAGTCCAGGCCAGCCATAGTAAGGGGTACACCAACTGATGTCGACCGAAAATAGTTTCCATCAGTTGGAACTGGCCACTGGCCGAGTGCACCAGCATGCGCACCAGAAGTCCAGACAGACCCTGGTTGGTAAGCAGTAGCCGCTGAGTAGACCACTGGAGATGGGGGGTCAATGGTTACCCTCGGCACTTGGCATGTCACCGCGAATGGTTGCCAGTCACCAAGAGCGGTTGAAGGCCTCGGACCCATTTGACTGTAAGTCAAAGTTGCCGGAAGACGCGGTCCATATCCACCCGCGTACACCGTATCCAACGGTTGCCATGGCGGGGGGACCCTCTGGGACCGTGTAGGCCGAGCATCAAATTCCGCTTCCTCGGGTAGAGTCACCACCGATTGTCTCAACTGCGACATGTCAGTTACAGGCACGCTCCTCCAATAATCCCTGAAGCGCTTACGAAGCTCCGACACAGAGCCCTCCACAGATAAACCATGGCGAGTCATCTCCGTCTCAAGCTCAGTTCGCGGCAACTCGTGTATCCATCCAACACGAGGATCATCTACCGGAGACTTGGGCGCTATCACCGCTGTTGTGGTCACAGCAGTTGTGAACGCCACCGATGAGGTGGTTGAAGTGGGCGCGCCTGAGCATGTCACCACTAGGTCCATGACCTGTGTGGTTGCTATCGACTGTTGCAGCGTAGACGCCACAGTCGTGACCGGCGGGTCGTTCGGCATATCGGTTGAATTCAAAATAATTCAAATAATTCACCAAAACCAATATTTGAACTAACCCAATAAATTCAGAATAAATTCAGACTAGGCCTATAAGTTTTATTTATTTTTTCTTGTACTAAATAAAACCACAGGGTTATCAATGAAAACTCAAAAAGGCCACACCAGTATTATAACAGTTGAAATATTCAATGAGCAGGTATACGATAACACCGTTATAAAAATCGGTTACCGTACCTGTCACCGAGCTCTCAATCTAACACACACTACTGTTATGATACGACTAGATATCAATCACTAGTCCCTGCCTTCGGGCGCCATGTTTGTGACGGATATTTCCTGGTAAGAGAAAAGATGATCGGTTACACTAGTACACCGAACCTCAGGAAATCACGTCACGGGTTGTCAGAGGCCTTGGAATCGCTCAGCTCGGTCGCTAGGATAATTCCAGGGGTCGAGGATCGAAATCACAGTAGTTATCAGATATTCAGATATGAGAGCTCAATTATGTTCAACCTAGATGACATTCAACTTAGGACAGACTAAATCTGGAAACACCTTCTAAGTAAAATGCCCTCTGCTGTTTTCCCTAGCTCTGTGAGATGTTCAGAGTTAACACTAGTTACCCATAGTTAATGTTTACCCTAATCAAGAAACAACATTAAACTATTTCACTAGCGACCAGTAATTACAGGAGCAGGACAGACCTTACACTCCTGTTGCACAGCAGGTTTGAACAAGACTAAGCCTGTTACAACAGCAGGAAAATCTAGGAATTAAACCCGTAAAATCACCAATTACTCCAACTTGGTTACACAGAATTTGGAGAATAGCCTATCCCAAAAGGAAAACTAAATTATAATCGGCACCAAGATAATTAATTTAACTAGTCTTGGTTACAGCCAAGAGACGAGCAGGATAGGTCTCGGAACCCTATCCTGCGACACGATCAACTTTCAGAAAAGTTTACAGATCGTCTTATTAACTTAAATTCAGGAATGACGCTGACGTACCTTTAATACAAAATGTATTGGAAGACGTCGAATGCTACGGCACTTAGCGCAGTGTCCCGGGGAAGAATTCGCACAAGAACAGAACTCGAATTACGGACCGGTCACTTCCGAAGCGCTGCCACAAGTCTCGATCGAGGGGTTATCAGCACACCATGTGCTCACCCCTTCCGGTGATGACTCACCAGCCTTTTTTGCAGTTGATAAAGCGGCTGGTTACAAGCTAAAAAAAGCTATTTCCGGGGCCACTATTTTTCGGTCTCTGCCAGAAAAACAGCTTATTGGCGCGCTCGGCGAAAAGAAGAAGCAGCGCAGGCTCTGTCACCTGTCACCGTCTGCTCAACTCACAGAGTCGTGACGACGTCTTTTAGGTTATGTTGTTCACAACAACAACAACCGTAGTTCCGTTCGCAAATATTACGTTTCCCAAGGAAAAGATCTAATTACGTGTCCAATTAAGTGTTTATATTAGATTATAGTCGCCGTTATACGCCTCAACACTTTGCTTTCCACATCAAAACCGGCGATCGGAGTTGGCAGTTATGGGACCGACTAGGTTAGCCTTCCGATGGTGATAATTAGGGTTATAACCATCCACCCCAACACCGTGAGTTACTTAATCACTCAAAGGGTTTAAGTTAGGGAAATAGCAGTGTTTATACTGATTGCCAACACTCCCTCCATAGGCTGGACATAGGCTAGGTAGGCCTAGGCCTACTGGTCGCACGACTAGGCCTAATGAGCCAATTCTTACCCCTGTGCAAATTAGGCTCATTACATGTAGTTAGCACAATAAGTATTAATTTTTAAAACTTTAATACCCAATACCAATATCTGACACAGACTTAAAGAAATTTCTCATATATTTCCTCCACTTGACGATTTTTAAAATTGATGACACTTGTCATAATGAAAATGTGTCAAGGCTGTTCTGAGTAAATAAACGTAAAAAATGAAACCTTTATTCCCATAACAAATCCATTTTTATAAGCAAGTAACTACAGCCAGCAAGCGAACTGTTTTGTCACTTGGCGATGAATAATATTTTATTTGAAATCCCATAACTACTAGAATAATGTTTTAACATATTTCAGTTGGGTACGGAACTAAAAATGAAACCCTTTATATATATACTGTTAGGGTCAATTTTATTAACTTTATAAGCTGATTTTACTTTCAGCTTTTTCACCGATGTTTTGTTGGTCATTATTTTGAATTGTAAATTATACCTTGTCTGACAAAAGAATTTAGGACAAAGCCTTTTGTATTGACCTGCTGATTGTAGTAGATTTAATAAAAATAATTTTGATTAGATAAACTTCATAATTATTACACTGAGTAATGAAAAATCATCACCTTTGTCAAAGTAATAAAGGTAACAGCTGATTTAAGTTCTCTAAATCGACGGTAAAATCGGCCTTTTCGAGTACCTTGAAATGTAGAACTGAAAAAAGCAGGTGGTGGTTTTTTTGGTTCTCTAACCTCAAGGATTAAATAATTAATACTTCATCGTCGTGGAGGTACAATTGTTTTTCCAAGCTCGGCTGCACCTTACTTGTTAAATACAATTGCGTACGGTACCCAAAACCCATACTTTTGTTTCTAGTAATGAAAACTACCGTTTTATTCCCGTGTAAATATGTATTACTTTTAAAATATTATAAAACCACGTCCACATGTTGGTTTAGTGCCCTTGCCGCTGTACTCGATCAAGCGACTCGAGTCTTAGTTAACTATTAATGGTTATATAAGCGACTCGGACGACCAATTCTTATAACAACATGTGAATATTCTTAACTAATGAATAATAACCATCGCTTACATGTAAGCCCGCCCTGACAAAACAAGAGACAAATGACTTGTATCGCAATAGCGGAGATACCCTTATTCATCGACAATCTGTGGAGGCTCCTCATATTAGTATCTAGAGGCTGCATTTTAATCAGTTTGAATGCAGCAATTCAAACAGGCATGAACTAAATCCTTGCTAAGAAAACAGTTAAGCCTACAATTAATGGCATGCAATTGTATTTCTTTTTAACTTGTAACATCATTTTAGGTGTTTTTACCACCGTCATTAATTAAAACTCAATTAATCAAAGCTATAGGAAAATTGAGAAAACTTCAATGACTAAAACATGAATTTCTTCGTTGTCTGAGAATTTAACGATTTTCATTATTTTAAAAGAAATTAATTTTTGTTCATATTTCCCGTGCATTTTACGTTGCCGATTTTTACTTGCGTAACATTTAAAAAAAGAGAAAAAGTACAAACAAAGTCCCTGTTACATTAATTCTGAATAAGGTAAAGATGATGTTTGTAATTATTTACTACAAATTACTTACTAAATAATTTTACACCGGTGATTGCTGAAGACAGCGATGAAGATTAAGAAGTAATTAAATAAAGAAAGAAATGTTTTTAGAGAACTGAATGTAATAACCTGTAAGTAAAAGTGTTGTCGTTTGATATTTATCTATTTTATTTTTACCCTAAAATAATATTTTGTATCGTTATCAAGCACCAGATAAGACGCCAATCAGCAGTATGAGGTGTTTTTAGGAAGCAGCATGGTTGCATTTATTAACCAACTGACAAAAAGGAGACATACAATTTAACAATTAAGATCTGTTAGAATACAAAGGGACAAATATTTAGGTATTTTGTAACATATTAATTCAACAGCTTTAAGTAGCATTGCCTGCATTTCAAACAGATTCATGTAAAAGGGTAGGCCTACAATACCTGCAACATATTTATACACAAAATCAAATGAATATAATTATGAAAGGAAATCAGATTAAGACTTAAGTTTAAAAAAAATTAAACTTATTATTTTTATACGTTACTACATAGATAACTCTATAGGTCGTAATACATAAAAAAAGCTAATAGAAAATTGGCAAAATGTGCCTAAAACTTTTTTTATTTTTTTACTTGTTTCACTTAAAAAAATTAAAAATCATGGTAGTAAATAAATTATTTTTATTTTAGCAGCTTACCAAAAATTTTAGCAACAGTAGGTATTTTCCCAGGAATGTATATTTTTTCCCGTGCTGTGAGAGTTATAAGTTAGGGCGTCATGTAAGACTATTGGCAATACATATTTAATTAATTTACATCCTATGTTGTATTATCACTTTTGTTCAATACGAATAAAGGGCTTGCCTTTAGATTATGACACTAAGACGTAGTTCGGTAACTATTCTCTCAATGAGCACTGACTTTTTAATAGTTACAAGACCACTCCAAATTGTAAGAGGCTTGAAAATTCAAGCCTCTTACAATTTAAAATAAAAAAATACATAAATGTATTTTGTTACATGTTTGTTAAATATTTTAGTTGCTCTATCTATTTATTTTAAATACATTAATTTGAGGCGAGGCTTTGTCTTAATTAATAATTTAAGAATTTGTTTGCTAAGTGAGCAGGTCTGCTGCACAGATTGTGATTAGAATTAGATAAGATTAGATTAGATTGTGATAAGTTACAAGGCGACCTGTAAGACTATTGGCAATACACATTTAATTAATTTACATCCTATGTTGTATTACAGACGCGACTCTCTGAACTTATTATTTTAAACATTTTTTTTGTATATTTAGGTCACTAAAGAAGTAAACTACTGCGTAAGAAATACAGATGTAAGAAAAAATGAGAAAAAGCGGCCAAAAACAAGCAAAATATCAGATTTTATTTTTTTGTAATGTGTTCTACCAATTTTAAAAATCTGAAAATTGTCATAGTCATAGAAAAACGGTTTCAGCACCATATTTATTTTTTTCAAGGAATCCATATTTTTTGTTATGTTTTTATGAATTTTTTAAAATAAGAAACGTTTCTCAAAATTACAGTTTTTTCCTAAAAATTCTTTTGCTCACATAATGTTGTAGGGCTTAAAATTACCTTTCTTTAAAAAAAAGAAAACAATTTTTCGTCAACTAATAAGGAAGTTATGAAGAAAACAAGTATATTTACGTTTTATTTAATTTTGAGGGTACTTTTGCACATTTTGACCTAAAAACTGGGGGATCTTTATTTTTTGGGATGAGAAACATCCTGAAATTTTTTCACTATGAAATTCCTCTGGGGCCATTTTGACTATCTTATCCGGCTATGCCCTTTCAGCACAGTTCAATTGAAATTTTTTAAATTTAACCTAAAATCAAACATTACTTAACTTCACTTGTTTAACTAACAAATCTATATATAAAGACTCTGGACAATTTGCAATGTCGATGTCCAGGTGCCGTGTCTGGTGCGGGCGCTGCCGGATCTGTTCACCACAGACCTGCTCCTGCGACTCTACGACATGAGCACCAAGACCGGCCGCCTCGCCACCGCGCGCGACCTGTGTCTGCTGCGCAACATGACCATGAAAAGCCCTGCGTAACTCGTATAACTTGTGTCCCTGACAAACAGTATTTGTATTATATTTGTGTCATAGTGGTATGTGTATGTTTAGAACCGTATGATTTTTCCAATTTCGTACATATATATTTGATAGTTTCTTCGTATTCTTAACATATTTTTATTTTCAATTTATTATTTATGTAGATACTTAAATTTACTGAATGCAAATTTATTTTAAAAAATAAATTACTATCGCAACAAGTTTTTTTTACTGTCTAAATTTTTGCAGCTTGTGTGGCCACTAATAATATGTTATGCTTCAGTAGTTACTGTTTAAGATTAGTAAGCTATATCTATATACATAAATTACTAAGAGATTTAGGTTAAAAACCAAACCTTTGGTTTTCCTCCTCTAATGAGTTAATCTATCATTATCTCGTGCAAATCCTTTGAGGATTTTTATTTATCAGTGTCATCATTCATTCAGTGTTACATCAAGTCTGACCAGATCAACAAACTTTGTCTCTACAGCCCACAATAAGCAATGCTATTTTTATTGTCCTTGAGCAATAAAGTTGTTTATTTATTTATTTTCGTTATACTGCTTCAAAAACAGATGTTTTTAATGCATGTTTTCCGGACCTAAATACACTCTTTTTATTCCTAGGAATTAAAAGCTGATGTACTCGATACCAGCTGACTCTTTATAGTCCTAGGACTATAAAAGTCAAAAAGTGCCGAGTACGTCGTAATAATCGAACAATATTCATTCGATTACAAATAATCGAAACATTCATCGTTATTATCGAAACATTCATTGTTGTCAGTTTAATCAATTTGTGAAACTCGCTCATTTCACCAATCGATTATTACATGCGTTCGATACGTCGATAGTTGTTCATTGTTGTCAGTCTACCCTAACACAAATGAAACAGACAATCAGCTGATTGTTTCAAATAGCAAGAACAAGACGGTGGCATCTTTAAAGGTAAACAAGCTGTAACATTTTGGTTTTCTTAAGTAGTTTACGTATTGTATTGAGCAATATAACGAAAAATATAGTTCATCACACGGACCTAAAGCTGCTTTTCGTTACTCGGTCATTTTTCAACCTCGGCTTACAGCCTCGGTTGTAAAACTTGACCTTGTACGAAAAGCGTCACTTTAGGTCCTTGTAATGAAATATACTATTACTGTCCATAGGTTTTCCTATAATGTAGAGGAAAATCTGTGCAGTGCTTTATCCAAGTGCTAATCTGGTGCAAGGAAGGAGAAATGTCACACAAATACACCAATCCCAAAATGTATTATATTTATTGCGACCTTACTATTATGCGGCCGAAGAAGGCCTTTTTTCATAAACTTTGTATTCATATGAAATTCCATTTTCCTCTTGTGTTTCTGAAGGCACATTTTCATCCCTAAAAACATTTTTTCAATAAGCACTTTAATATAAAAAAGTAGAAAATAAAAATAAAACATAGGCTAAATAAAATAAGAGTTTGGTTTTAAACAAAGAAGAATTTTTGTTTCAGAAATGTGATTAAAATATATTTTGCCTGAAATAAAAATCCATAATCGTACTTTTCAAAAATTGATCTTAGGCCAACTTGACATTCAACAAATGTACCACTAAATTAAAAGTTATGATTTAATTTGGAACTTTTTTAAATTTTAACTAAAATGAAGAGGTAGGCCTGCACAGCCTAATGTTTTTCAACTGATTAACAACTACTATCAGTTGATTAGTTGCTCTTTATCTTTACCTCCTCGAAAGATAAAGAGTGGCAGATCTTATAACTCACCCAGGGCTGTTATTAAAAACTGAAAAGAACCATATATTATAGATATTACTGTTTAATTATTTGGACTTTTCCATTCACTTCTAGTGTTTAAAGCTACAAAGTAATTCCTGTAATCCAGCTACTTGGAGGTCACGAATTGTGGATAGTTATGGGCGATAGCTCCTGGACGCAGTGTTCCTTAGTGGGGATTAACGTCCGCACTATTGAATGCTACGTTCATAGGACCGTCCTCATAATTAGACCAGTTCGTAAAACTGTTAACCGAGGAAATTGTGGTTCTCGGATTCCACGTTAAAATGTATGTGCCTTAGTTGCCATTGGCTGTTGGGCTATTAATTAACAGTCCTGTCTAAGGAACATGTCGGCCTTTATCAGTAACAAGACTACAAGATCGCGCCACAATCATTCTTCACTCATCTGTCATTCATACTTGGCTTAAAATACCTACCTGGGTAGGTCGCCATTTCAAGAAAAAGTATAAAAGTAAAAAGTATACACTAAATTTTTAAAGGTAAGGAAACTTCTACTATTATCAAGAGACCCCACTAATGGGGAGGAGGAGGACCCCATGATAACGCGAGGAGTTTCCTTACCCAACGAAATGTAGTGAACTTTTAAACACTAGAAACAAATGGAAAAGTCCAAAGAATCAAACAGTTATATCAAATCCTTCTTTATTATGAATTTTAAAAATGAAAATTGTTAAATTACCTAAATTTATACAATTTAAGATGAGTTTGTTAGTAAAGCACCACTGTCATGAAACTTGCTTGCAACTAAAGGAATTGCTGTATATTTAATAGGCTAATTATTTCTTTTCAGTGTTAATTCTTAAGTGTAATTTAACTACAACTTACTTTACTTCAACAAACTCGTCGGGAATTTTTGGGAAGAATGTATCACATTCGAAGTCTTTCTTTATCCAAGTGACGTACAATCTGTTGCATGAACTGCTTTGTAATGCCTCCTAGAAATCAAAAAACTTTCAGTCAAATTGATACATTATTTAACATATTTGCTGTGTACAAAGCCATGTGGCGCTCCGCCAGGCTTGGAGTAACACCATATAGTGGTGTCTGTGCCAATTTCTTTCATTTGCTGTGATGCACCAGACCTGAGTAATTGGGAAATATTTTGTCCCTATTTTGAATACCTGTCAAACTTGTGCCCGTTTTAAGTTGGTACTAAATTTATCTCGCTATACCCGCAAAAAGAGGCTTCTGAATGCTTATTGATAATTTTTTTCATCCAATTGGCAAAACTGATAGTCCTTATTGTCTGACTGTTGCTGCCATCAACTGGTGGCCAGTGGGACTGTGTCGAACTTTGTTCCGTAGCAGCACAAAGCTGTACAATGTCGCTTTAATGCATGAGGCCGAAATTTCAATTATTTGCTGCACATTGCCGAGCTTTTGAATCCGCTGCAGCAAACTTAATTTACTTTTTAAATTGACAGATCTACCTTAGAAGTATCTTCATAATTTGCAATGTTGATGAATAAAAACCTCAACATATCACATATAACCCCCTAAAAATGATTTTACAATACTTCAATTGGGGCCTACCCAGGTAGGTATTTTACATCAAGTATGGTACTTCAGTATCTAAAAACATGAATGAAAAGTAGGATGATTGTGGCGCAATCTTGTAGTCTTACTGACTAGGTCGACTTGTTCCTTAGAGGGGACTGTTAACTAATAGCCGACAGCCAATGGCAACTAGGAGACCTACAGTGTAACATGGGATCTCAACTACAATTTTGAATTTTTCAAACTTCACTTACAAACTGGTCAAAATATGAAAATGGTCTTAAGTGTGAATGTCCAAACACCAAACTTATAAATTGCCACAGACTGTAAATTGGTTTTATATTAAACTTGAAGTGTCAACTAACTTAACAGCTTTTAGACATCTTGATCTATAGTTTTATTTTCTTCAGAGTTTTGGAAGACTCTGTAAGATTTATCACAAAAAATCTAAATAAAAAACCTGTAGATAATCAAAGGACTTTTCTACTCTAAAAATTAATATGGAGTACAAATAAACAGAATTACTCCACAAAAACAAATAGTTGACTAAACAAACATTGTTTGGTTGAAATTAGGGATGATGTGCATTACATTTTACAGCGCAAAGTTCTGAAATATTTTTAATGAACTGAAATCGTTGAGGGAGGTCAAGAGGACATTTTTCTTTCAAATGATGATTTTTGGAAGACTGGTTGAGACTATAAATAAATTCAATGAACATTATTCATCATAGTTTTAATTACTCTAAGCACAATCTGATGGTGGTTTTCGAAAACGCTTGAAAGTAAATTGTTTATTTGTCTGCCTTTGCAAGCAAAACTATTTTAAATACAGTAAAAACACTTTGTCGCACCTCATGAAACATACACATTTTAACAACATTCAAACTATTCATGAAACTTAATTGTTGGAAATCAATAATAACCCAACATATCTTGGATAAGCATTTTCATTGTGCTAGTTACCTGATAGACAGAACTACCACCAATCACCCACACTTTTTCAACAGAGTCGGCTAGTGGAAGCTTGTCTAGTAGTTGCAGTGCCTCAGGAAAAGATCGGCAAACAATGACACCAGGAGGTAAATCACCACCTCTGTAAATTATATTTCAAACTATTGTTATTCTTGTTCTTCTTCTTCATTCGGGTCCCTAATATATGAGGAAAAATAAGTAACTCTACTCCTGCTACTGATGGTCTAGGAATTTTAGGCATAAAAAAGCCAATCGACCTAACAAATCTAAGTTGACACTTTGCACAGATGTAAAGTAAACCTTCCTAATTAAAATCCCAAAACTCCCTAGAAATCTCTGCTGTGCTCTAGCCGCCATCTTGAAAAAAACCATTTCCGGTCTGTGATTCTCCACACATTTTTTCAATCAACACAAAAACCATAAGAGACACAAAAAAAGTGTAAGGGGCGGTTTTCTAAAAGATAAAATTTCCATTAAAAAGAGTAAGATTGTGTATAATAATTTTTGTAAATAGGGACTTTTACAGGGTGTCTACCAAATTTCTTGTATGAAATTCCCGACTTTTTCCCGACTTTCCCCAACTATATAAAAAAATTCCCGACCTTAAGAAACATGACTATTGCCTCCTATAACGAATACTTGAGTACAATATTTTTCAACAACTATATTTTGACGGCTGCAATGCAAGCAAAAGATCGCCAAAAGATGAGCAAGATGACCGTGATAAGTCCAAAAGATTTGCCAACCGCAATGCGACCGAGATTTCCAGCTTCAGAAAGAACGAACGATTTTCCGGCCGCGTTTGACCAAGAGATTCTCCGGCCCCTGGCTGTGGTATAAACGACCGAGATTTGACGATGCGACAAAGAGATTTGCCGGCCGCAATACGACCGTATCATGTTACGGCTGTGAAACGAGTAAGCAGCACAATACTATCAAGAAACAATCGGCCACCTGATAACCGAAAAAAAAGCGAAAGATTTCTGGCCACAATAAGACCAAAAGATTTGCCAGCTGTGTTATAAATTACAATATATCTGGCCTCGAAAAATGTAGCGATTTTCTTTTCGCAATACGACCGAGAGATATGACGGCCGCTAAAAGAGCAAGGAACTCGTCTGCCGCGAATCGGCCGAAAAATGTTTCATTCCTAAAACGAGTGAGCGATTTTCCGGCCACAATATGAGTAAGGAACTCATCGGCCGCAATGAGACCAAGAGATTTGCCGGCCGCAAAACAAGCGAAAGATTTCCGATCGCAAAAAGACCGACAATCTTTCCGGCCACAGTATAAATTATAGATATTCCGTCCGCGAAAAGATCGAGCGATTTTCTTATCGCAATACGACCGAGAGAAGTGACGGCCGCGAAAAGAGCAAACAATTTGTCTACCACGAGACGACCGAAAAATGTTTTGATTCCAAAAGGAGTGAGCGATTTTCTGGCCGCAATACGACCGAGAGGTCTAACGCTCGCGAAAAGACAAATGAGATCATCGGCCGAGATGCGACCAAGAGATTTGCCGGCCGCAAAACAAGCGAAAGATTTCCGATCGCAACAAGTCCGAAAATCTTGCCGTTCACGGTATAAGTGACAGATATTCCGTCCGCGAAAATATCAAGCTATTTTTTATCGCAATACGACTGAGAGATGTGATGGCCACGAAAAGATTAAAAAATTTGTCTACCACGATTATTATGTCCTCGCTGGATACGACCGAACAATTTTTTGGTCCCAAAATGAGTGACTGATTTTCTGGCCCAATACGAGGTCTAACGCTCGCGAAAAGAGGGATGAAATCATCGGCCGAGATGCGACCAAGAGATTTGCCGGCCGCAAAATAAGCGAAAGATTTCCGGCCGCAATAAAAGCGAAAAATGTGATGGCCGCAAAAAGAGCGACAGATTTGACGGCCCCAATGTGACCGAGAGGTTTGCTGGCCCCGAAACGACTGCGGGATTTGCTGGCCGGATCATAGATTTTCTGGCCTTCATGTGGCCAATATATGTGATAGCCTCGAAAAGAGCGCACGAGTTTAAGGTAGCAATACTAACGAGAGATGTGTCGGCCGCGTAAAGAGCGAGAGACTTGTCGGCCGCGTAAAGAGCGAGAGACTTGTCGGCCGCGTAAAGAGCGAGAGACTTGTCGGCCGCGTAAACAGCGAGACTTGTCGGTCGCAAAACGAGCGAGCGATTTTACAGCTGTATTAGGACCGAGAAACTTGCGGCAGCGGTAAAAACGATAGATTTTCTGGTCGTGATATAGCTAAAAATTTGTCTGCCGCGATTCGTTCGAGAGATTTTCCGGCCGAGACAATGACAATAATGAAGAAAACCACTATTTCCTTTTGTTTTATAGCCAAATTCAAATTTCCCGACCAAATGTTGAAATTCATTACTTTTTCCTGACTATTCCCGACCTTACAAAATCCCCGACATTTTCCCGAATTCCCGACTGGTAGACAACCTGTTTTAGCAGTCTGCGGGAAAACAACACAATAAACGTTAAACCGTTAAATCAGCTGATTTTTTTGCATTTAGTACAATGTTAAAAAAATACCGTTTAGTATTTATCGTATTGTTTACTGTGGATGGCAAAAACTCTCTAATAACTACTGATGTTAATAATTTTCTAAAATGTTATAATTTTGATACCCTGCTATAAGGAGTACATCTAAAATTTGAAGTAAAAAACATTGCCAAGCGGGTGAAGCCCTTCGATCTTAATTATAATAAATTATATTCATAGAATCCTGATAAAAATTCCAGTTACTTCACATCAGCTATCAAAATTGGTTCGCAATAAATTCATGGATGAACTCACAAAAAGGTACTCCTTAAGGAAAATTTAAAGTTATCACTTTTAGAGAGCTTACCACCGCTTTATTATGAACCGATTTTGATGATCGAGTGTCAAATAACTGGAATTTTCATCAGATTTCTACGAGTATAATTAATTTTGCCCCCTTAGCAATGGTTTTACATCAAATTTTACATGTATTCCTTATGGCAGGGGTATTAGAATTAGTACATCCTAGAAAATTAATACTATTAGCAGTTATTTTTAAATTGATTGTACGTAATTAAACTAATTTTACGGGAAATTTTATTCTCTACAAAAACCCTGACCTTTTTTCTTGTATCTCTTGTGGTTTTCGAGTTGACTGAAAAAATGTGTAGAGAAACACAGACCGGAAATGAAGGTTTTTTCAAGATGGCGGCTGGAGCACAGCAGGGATTTCCAGGGAGTTTTGATTTAAATAAGGGAGGTTTACTTAACATCTATGCAAAGTTTCAACTTGGTCAGGATTTGTTAGGTTGATTTAACTGAAATTCCTAGACTAGGCTATGTATCATGTGAGGGAGGAAGGACAAGACCAATGTTGAATGTAGTGAATTCAAATCAACAATGGATGAGAGGGATGGTAGGGATATGTTGTAAAATACGTATGAAACTTGTTATTTCAAAGCATTTGGGGGTAAAAAGGAGCACTGGGGATTGTGAAAACACACGGGGTTGACCTTTCTTTCTGCAACTTTCTTCTAGCCTACCACACCCTATCCCAGTTGGTCCCTCGCTACTACAATACGTGTTATTTTTTTAACTCCACCTTGGGGTGATGTTAGTACCAATCACCTGTATGTTTTGGTTTGTTGTCCCTGAACCTGCCATTTGGGGTTATTTTTTATTAATGAATTCTTAGAGATTTTGGTTATGCGGGGCTTAAGGACGTGTGTTCGTGTATTACTTTAACGTCAGGGTCTAGTTTTGATTTGGTTTGAAAATAAATTGCTTGAGGGAGGTTTTTTTCTAATCTTGAGGGTGCATATTTTTTGTCAATGAAATTCATTTTGGAGCAATTCTTTTTAAGCTTTTCTCTGTCCCATGTTAACAGTGTATTAAGGCCACTGAACACTTTGGGTGCGGCAACGAAATGAGTAGGCCTAAAAGCTTCCCCAGGGCCTGAAAATTGTTTTTATTACATAAATTCTTCCCTTTTGTATCGAGAAGCCAGGATCATGGTCGCAAATTGAGTTTCCAGGCGTATTTTCCAAAAAAATGGCGTCCAAAATCGTCAGACACCGGTGCCCGGGTCGGCCCGCGGAAAGGAGTCCATAGGCGCTGTGACGTAAATTCCCCACTACTCGTTTCACAAACACAGGTTTTCACACAAAAAACGTTAAATAGCTCTATAACTAATATTTACAATTACATACAGCCCCTTCCTTACTCCCAACCAGGGTCAGTTTCATTCACAGTGCATCATGGAACTGCTCAAAGCAATTACCAATACACAATTATGGTTTGTCCATACCTCACCAAAACTCCACAAAAACTAAAATAATAAATTATAAAACGTCATATAACTCACAAAAACACGATTGTAATAAATCAAAACACGCAATAAGTAAGTAATAGATAAAAGAACACGGGATACCAGGTCAGGCCTGTGGGAACGGCGGGCGACGCCCACACAGTATAGGCCAGGTTTTCATAGCAACGCACACGACAACAACTCCTAGCTTCTCCGCAAGGTCGCAGCACTGTGGCTGATTCATTCCACCGACTGTGGGCCGACACACGTGACCGGCCAGCTGGCGCGCACGCATCGCCACCGGTCACTGGTGACCGGGCCGCACCCAAAGTGTTAAAAAAATTATTTATAGCGCTGAAAAAGTAAGGGGCAGCAGATGTGTTTTCAAAACCTGCTGTTCAAATATGAAAAATGTCTCACATTGGTCAGTTAATGACAGAAAAAAGGCCTCGAAAGTTCAAAGACTGCGGTGCTGTTTCACTAATTTGCCAATTTATAATGTAATCATTATATGTCCTCTATGTTCTATCCCTCTCAAGAAAATTTGCAGGTAATGAAATGCTGAAAGCGGTAAACACAGTAAATTACAGTTCATGTGTTTTAGGCCTGGATTGTACGACGATCAGTACAGTGGACAGTAACACCTTGAAACAAAAGGGAAAAAAAGAATTTTTTTCTACTGTCCTAAATTACTGTCTGGTCATCGTGCAAACCAGGCCTTATCTAGAGCTGTGGGAAATGTTTATACCTGAAGCAGTTGGAGGGGAGTGAAAGTCGTAACAGCTGCCCACTAATATCTTTACTATAGGCCTAGGCCTAATTTGTAAACAAACAAAAATGAAGTTTATTGGAATTGATTTTTTCATTTTTTTATAATCCTAGATCATTTAGAATAGGCCCTAAACAATGTTTATCGCTCTGAAGTTAAGCGTCTCCACAGCGACAGAAGTTGAGAGCTTCTAACAAGTTGCCTAAGTAAATGGTTAAATGAATAAAATAATATAGCCTAGGTACTTACAGAGAATTTGACAAAATTATATTTATTCTTCCTTTAAGTGGTCGAAATTTTTCTGGAATCGATTCCCAAGTTTTTCTTCCCATTATCAAAGCGTTTTGTTTTC
Source organism: Flexamia atlantica (assembly GCA_035578135.1). Classification (NCBI taxonomy): domain Eukaryota; kingdom Metazoa; phylum Arthropoda; class Insecta; order Hemiptera; family Cicadellidae; genus Flexamia; species Flexamia atlantica. Next base: position 45,878,807 of record JAQJVK010000002.1, on the reverse strand, counting down.
CAACTTTGGTTACATGAGAGGTCATTTTGGCGAAGTATGCCATTTCTTTCCTGAAATTTTACAAATAAGAGCTAATACAAATGCTTGATTATATAAAGACGCCAACCACCAGTAAAGGGTATTCCAGGCAAATATGAAACAAAGAAACATATTGGCGGAGGATGATTGTGGCCCGATCTTGTAGTCTTGTTACTAAGACTGACATGTTCCTTAGATGGGACTGTTAATTAAAAGCCCAACAGATAATTGAAACTAAGGGACCTACATTTTAACGTGGGATCCAAACCACAATTTGCCTGGTTTACGCTTTACGAAATGGTCTAATTATGAGGAAAGTCCTATGAACATAGTACTCAATAGTGCGGACGTTACTCCCTACTAGGGAACACCGCGACCGCAAGCCATCGCTTATAACTACCCAAAATTCGTATCAGACCAATTATCTGGATGATTGAGACAAAAATTTCATTTATTATTGTTATTAAGATTTAATTAATTGTTACTTACTTCAGTTTCCAAGGAATAGTCCCTTGATAACCAATATTATTGTTATTAAGATTTAATTAATTGTTACTTACTTCAGTTTCCAAGGAATAGTCCCTTGATAACCAATTCCTAGGCTGTTGTTTACAGCAGCAACAATTATGGAATGTTTCATAGCTAAAATTGTATTTAATAATTAATGTTGGTTTGAATGACTTCACTAATAAGAATCACGGACAGAATCCGTGATACGAGTTTTAGTACACAATCTGGCTGGTAAATCAAGAGCTTGCAAAATTGAATTACAATTACATGAATAACCTAAATCGTCTGCTTCTGGAAGTATGTTTTGATAACTAACTGAACTAAACAAACTGTAATAATGGCGGGAACTGCAGCAATGGTTAATAAAGTATATAGCGAAAGCAACAAATTACATCGGAGAGAAAAAATACGATAAAATATACACAATAATTAATAATCAATTAATAAGTGGAGGTGTCTCGACGTCCAATCTTGAATTGCTAGAAAATAGCCATTTTATAACATCCAGGTTTGATATTGTAAATTATTCATAATGCTGCTTCAAAACGTCCAGATTGAAATTTATCGAGAGCTATAACTCAAGGTCTAGGTTTTATCATAGATAAATAAATCCCCCTATACTCCTGGGGTATTTTTTATCTATGGTTTTATTACGTCCAAGTCGCTTGGTTCAAATTATTAAAATAGCTTTCTCAAAACGTCCTGGTTTTCATTTATCAAATAAATTTAGGTGTTTCAAAATGTACAGGTTTCAAAACGAGAATATATGAGAATATAATGGAAGTTGATAAATCGAGTTTTGGTTTGATCCGTATATGTGAAGATCTGTGCCGTGGATGTGAATTTGGAATGTCATCTATATATATATCTATATATATATATATATATATATATATATATATATATATATATATATATAGATGACATATATATATATAAGCCAAAACCCATTAACTGACTGACTATGACCATAGATAAAGGGTTACAAAGGAGATGTCTCACACAGTGCTTTCCGATGTCGATGGAACGACCGTGCTGCGCAGCATCGGATATCAGCAGAACTTCGCTCTGGTGAGTCATTTTTGACGCGGGCCGGTGGCGCTCATGTGGCAGAGCTAGAAAGCTTGGGCAATGTGGCTGAGGTGCACGAGAAATCCATCGGCTACTTCAATAGGAGGAAGAGAGAGGGTACTCGGCGCGAGGGAGAGGCAGGGAGAGGGAAACCATTTCGTCGTGGAACCATAGAGTAATAATGAACTTCGTAAAGAGATGGCACTCCCATGTTAACTCGGTGGTAAGGGAACAGCAGCGCTATCTGAATAAAGTCATAGATAAAGGGATACAAAGGAGATGTCTCACTGGATAGCGGGCAGTGAACACAGTCTGCTAGAACGTTAAGGCCGTTGGCCGACGTAGTTGGCAACGCTCCCGCCGCAGCGCTGTTGAGGCTGTTCCAGTGATTTTTGTACTAGTTGTTTTATCGTAACAGATATGTGAAAACTAGTTACCACCACGCATCTGTTACATTGCTTGAAGTGCGACTTAGATTCCACCGCAACGCCGCCGCGCGGCCGTTTCAACGGAGCTGTTTGAAATCGAAATATAGACTAATTGGGGAAATACAATGTAATTTATTGTTAGAAATTCTTTTTTCCCTTTATAATAAAATGTTGAGAACTTAAAAATGGGACTTGATTATTTTTAATCCTCAGTATGTGGCGAGTAAAATAATTATGTTTCATGGCTGGCTGCATGCCATTTAATGTATTCTTAAAGAAAAACTGTAAAAATAGTGCGCTGTAATAAGTTCAATAAATGGAAAATAAAATAAATGATCTAAAAACAGTTTGATACTTTATTTCTTCCATTACAAAATTTGTAAATTAAAGAACCTCGGATAATTAAACGTATAATTAAACGCCTTGGTGTGTGGTGTGTTGTATTGGGGATGGGGGGGAGAGAGTTTTGTTAAAGTATCCCGTTTTCATTTGGGAATAATCTGGTCACCCTACTCCTAATACCACGTATTCGTAGAAACTCTTGACGCCTAAAACTCTTGAGCCGGCCCCGTTTGTACTCTAGCTTAAACCAGTTACAGTTTAAAATCCATCGATCGGAACATCTTCCAAATGTTGATATGGTCATATCCTGCCTCACGTCGGCTCATTCTTTTTTCAGCACAGAGCCCACTCACATACACCAGCAAGCTCAACAATATTTAAATATGTGGCCACTGCGCACCGATGGCACTAATATTGTTCCTAGTTCAAATTAACTTAAACCCCTTAAGCACATTATAAATTAGGCATCTCTTAATTATTTAATTAGGAAATCATATTTCTTATAAAATCGTAATAATACACTGAAAGGTCAAGGCCACAATTATTGGAAAGGCCCGTGTTGGAAAGGGAGCCTTTATACTTTTGATAAGGGTTGAAAAACAGTAGCAAATTAAAATGTAATTTCTTGGCCATTATTAATGCTACAGTTGGCGCACGGCCATCCCGACCATTTTAAAGAACGTGTACGAGTGAGATGGACAATGAATGTTTAGAGAGAGATAGACGATTCCTAAATAAGAGTATGTCATTAGCTGCAGCAAATTGTTATTTTGTACCCATTTGGTTTTCTATTGGGCGATCATTTTGGGTTTTTCTTGTTCTTGAAGTGGTTTTATTATCCGTTAGATAGCGACTCTTAAACCTCGACCTAGTTGAAGCTGTCATCAATCAAATAAAATAAACAATACTTCTTTACTTTTGGGAAAATTATTTTTAAATTATAACTTATGGAAACACAACTATTTTAAGTTTAAACTCTTCTTTAATAACAAGTACATACAAATTCGGAGAGTACAATGCATATTTCAAATTTTACAGGTGAAATGACGAAGATAAAACTTACGTAAACAAAACCTCAAACCATAACCTTAAATATATTTTGACAACCAAGAATTTTACTTTTGTTTTGAATATTAGTTCACTTATTTACAGCTCGTAGCACTAATGGGGCGGGGCTAGAGTAGGTGAGTGACTTCCCCCCGGGCGGGGCGGAGCGGCCCACAGGCGAGGAGCGGCCCACAGGCGAGGAGCGGCGGCAACGGCACTGAGGCGGCTCCTTTGAGATCGCAGCCAGAACTATGAACGGCAGTAGTTTTGGGTGGCGCGGCGCGGCGGCGCCGGCGGTAACCTTGATGATGGCAGTTTCCCGCCGAAACTCAAGGCCGGGCGGTTTTCCGAATTTATCGGATCTCTTTTGACAGCTAATTATTTGGATCATAATTGTTGACATTCTACGTATTTAAATTCTATCTAGAAATGTAAATCACACTGAATAAAATTCATAGTTTTTTCGATCAGTTCATTTAGGTTTTTATTAAACATTTTGAAATTTTTGTTCTGATACCATTTACAAATTTACTGGATTAGAATAAAAATTATAAAACCGTTTCTACTTAAAATAAAATCTATATACTTAATACAATAAGGGTTTTCTCTGTTACATCCCTTTTTCAGCCGTCATACTTAACCGATTTTTACGATTTATATCTCATTGTAAAGCTTATAATGTACATTAGATACATTTACATTAATTTGAAATGGCGACCTGCAGAGGTGGGTATTTTAAGCCAAGTATGAATGACAGATGAGTGAAGGATGATTGTAAATTTAAACGTTTATTGAGTGACATTTTGGCGCGCGCAATACTTACTTTGCCCGGTATGTTAGGTTTTCTTTTTAGCTAATGATGTGGCATAAACTATTAATAATTTTAATAATATCTGTACATTAATAATATTATTTTCATTCAACCAAAACTATGACTTAATTTTTAGTGAAGATAAAAAATTATTTTTTTAAAGGAAGGCCTAGAGCGGCCGCTATACTCGCTCCACCCTAAGAGGCGGTTCACGGGTTCGGGGTTTCGTGGCCCGCGGTTTTCGTTGATCTCGACCAAATTTAACCGACGGCCAAAAAATGGGTTCACGGGACAGAGCGTTAGCCGAGACCAAGCTTAGCCGAGACCAACGCTGGCCGTCGCTCAACAGCAGGGAATCTCGAGGAATTTCCGTTGGAAGGTTGGCAACAGTCACATGGGCTACCTGCCGGGCCGCTGCATGACTGTTATTGTTAAAGCTTTATGATTTAATATATTTATCAGTAATGTCTTTTAAACAATAAAGTAGGAGGAACAAATGACGATTGTAGGAGTTGGGATGCCCCATGGATGCCCTCATAAGTTTTAAAAAATAATATAAAATGTAAATGTTATTGTTGGAAAGTATACTTATTACTAAAATTAATCTCGTAGGCGTAGATTACTTTTTTTATTGAAAAACAAAATACATATTGAACATTATTAATAAGGAAAACTAGTAAGATTTCATTACAGTAATTCCCGTGAAGAAGAGTGGAATTTCAAAATCAGATGGCGGTAGACACCTTATTGGTGTTAATACTAGTTCGCGCTCTTTTAAATACCTCAGCCTGTAAAAATCTTATTGCACTGGGCTTACTCAGACTGTTCAGCAGGAGAGATCTTAGGTGTAAGAAAACAGGTACAACGTATTGTATATTTATCTACAGTATTTATCTATTAAATCTGCAAATTAAAATATTTTATTCTAAAATCCTATGACATATATTACGTAAATAAATTATCAGATGAAAAGGTCTTAAACAACTTTTAAGTCACAAACATAATAATATTCTGCGGTCTTGACCGCAGTAAAATGAGGACACTTAAATCAATTGACCTAATGTAATTATACAATCAATATTCTTAGACAAACCTAACCTAAGAGTCTAAGAGTTTGTACGAGCCTTTATTTTGCAACTATTCGCCTGAAATAAAGGGGTACAAAAGCGCTAAAATAAATAAAAAATAGTTACCTAGTGAAATTCAATTGCAATTTAAAAATTATACAGGGTGTCCGGAAATTATGGTAAACTATTTTAGTATATGATAGTAGAGGTAAAAATAAAAAAAAAAAGTTCATATAAACATAGGTCCTAAAGTGCTTCGTTTTCCGTCTGTGTGTCTGTTTGTGATTTTAGCGAATTTCCCCTATAGGGAAGAAGCTGTTACCGTAGGTCTCATGGTAAGACCTAAGCCTAAAACCATCATAACTTTTCTTTTTGAGGTCCTCAGATGCCAAAAACACCATTCGTTCACTTTCATAAATATATATATATATATATATATATATATCTATATATCTATATATATACAGCCAGAACCAATTAACCGCTCCTGATATATACGATTCACCCACAGCCAGTTACGTGCTCCTAGCTGAGAGCGCCTAACTGGCTCTGGATGCTTCTTATCGCTACTTGTCTCGGATGCACTATATACACCCACAGCTAGTTAAACGCTCTCACTGCTGCCAACAAAATATTAAAATAGCCCTAGTGGCCTACTCATGAACCTGTGTGTTTTACTCGTTTTACTGAAGATGTTTTGTGATCTTGCTTAGTAGATATATTAGATATAGTGTTAATATGGTAAATTGACTGAACTTTATTTTATTTTTTTAATTTTGGCCAAGGTATGTGAATTAAACACATTCTGAAATACTTTGGGTGAACTTCAGGGAAGGACAGAAACTTCGAGAAATAATTACTGAATAAAAACCCAAGTACAAAGATCCCTTAGTCTTAAAATGTTCAGTTTCCCTGTGAACTCTTTGTTTGTGCGCAATTTACTTTTTTTAGTTAAGTCTTAGGACTTCATAACACTGAAACGAAAAGAGATATCACAACCAAATAATGTGGCATACTGTTGATAGTAGGCCTAAACTACTTTCACTGTATACCAGTGGTGTCATGGTGCCGGAGCACGCCGGGACGCCGTTCCGGCATTTGTAAACGCCTGGCGAACGCCTATTTCAGAGGTTACCGACATTAAGAAATTGACAGCAGGAACCATTTTCAACTTTCAATTTAAATATATCATTGAGAATATTAATTTCCTTGTTTTTTTCAATGTATAAACATTACTTAAGTCGGGATACTTTCCCTCGGAAACGTCTTCAAAATTCATTGATAGAGACATAAAATGACGTGCAGTTGACGTTTCGTCTGCTGTCAGTAGCTACGTAGTCGGCTGCACAGGTAATTTTTTCACTTCGGTACACTGGTTATTTTATCGTCGTCTTGTCTGTTCTGTTGACAGTTTTCAAATGTCTAGTTTGTTTACATTTTTTGTTTTGGCTCTTCACTATCCATTCAGATGAAGGTGAATCCAGGTAATTGCAAGGCTGCATCGCTTTTGCTCCACGGGTTAAGGGTCATTTTGGAAACATCGCTTTTGCTCCACGGGTCAGCAGGTAGATTGCAGAACCGCCCGAAACATCGCTTTTGCTCCACGAGAAAGGGGCCGTGCTCCCTCTCCCCCACATTCTTTCTTTCGTTCACCTCCAGGTTCTTACTTGAAAAATGCCATTTAAACGTAATTCTACAAGTTTATTTTTTTGTCTAATCGAAAATATTGATTTTTGAAAGAATATTAAACTACTTAAATTTTAAGAGTAGGAGTAAGTAAACGATATTGTGTATAAGAAATAACTTACATAATAAAATGTGTTGCTATTTAATACTTATCCACATTTCATATATTTTTTACAATAATTCACTGGAAACAGAGAAGCCTTCTGACAAATGATAGAGATTTTAGGCATGAGCATGGAGCAGAAAACCACTTTTGAGCCGAAAGAGTACATTTTCGACGGGCATTAAACACTACTTAAATAACCTTATTTCACAAAATTCAAGCTTAGAATAGTTAAGTCTTTCTCCCTAGTACAGTACCCAGTCTTCCATCTCGATCTGTTGCTACTCTGTATTATATTAATAAAGCTGTTTTGAGACCAATATTGGTACCTATAAAAAGTAAAGTTGAAATCAATTGAAGGTTCAAGGTTACATTATTTTAAAGCTACATGGTTTATTAAAAAAAGAAGCAATCTGCAAAACTACACAATTCAATAAATCTACAATTAATCTATTGAAGTGACCTAGAATGTCATGTTCGGGCCTAAAAGCTTGATGTTGTGTTAGAAAGCTTCCATGTTTCTAATCGTGATTTATTGTATAAAATAAATGAAAGATGGATAAAACATAGTAATACTATTTAATTTTGTAGGCTATTGCTCTTAAACATTATTGTTTACTTGTCGTTACTGTCAAAATTGAAGTAGTTTAACATTCTTTCAGTTATAAATATTTTGCGTTCAGGCCAAAAAAGCAAAGTCGCATATTATGTTTAAATTGCAGTATTCAAGAAAGAACTTGGAGCTTGTAGGTGAGAGAAAGAGAGAATTTTGGTGAGAGGAAGCGCGCTTTTGCTCTCTCGTGGAGCAAAAGCGATGTTTTGGGAGGCTCCTGCCGACCCGTGGAGCAAAAGCGATGTATCCATAATGACCCTTAACCGTGGAGCAAAAGAGACACACGCAATTGCAAGCGTGTATTGAGGCATTCACCACAACTCGTTCTACGTCGCGCGTCGCTCTGCCGAATGCGGCAAAATGCTCGCTGAACGTTTGGGCAAGTCGGATTCTTCCTGACTGAACTATGCGGTGAACTTGAGCCATTTTAGTAAACATGTCCTGAATTCGTCTGAAGAATTTCACAAAAGCTCTCGGCGGGTCAGTGCGAATTCAGGCGATTGCGAGACCGAACACACGTTCGGCAGGACTTTGTTTAACGTTGCTGTCCCGAGTGGCAAATTTTTCGCCGAAAGCTAGGTCAAGTGAAACTTTCATTAAACCGGCAATAGTGTACTTGATCATCAATCCACACTGCCCTTAAGTGACGAGATCTAAGAACTAAATGCCAAATAAAATGTTTACATAAACAGTGGAGCCCCGCTAACACTAATTGGGACCGGACCCATTTCGGATTAGCGAATATTTCGGATTAAGCGAACTATTATTAAAATAAAGATAATTATTAAATACAACGTGCAATTAAATAAACTAAACGTCGAAACGCCGAATCACACCAATCATCGGTACGATAATTCGAGATTTTTTACCGATCAGCGATTTTTTTACCGATTGTTAAATCGTAGAAATGGTTTTGAGAGAACCGGACAACACCACAGAGGAGAAACATAGATTCTTCTCTGTGACAACACCGCGGCCCAAGACGATAGTGCAGGTGAAGCAGACAACGACAGCGAGCCATCTATATAAAACTACAGTAGTTTTATATCGATGCAGCGAGCAGAGAGTATCCCATTCGGACGCCGCGGCTGCCTTTGATCTAGCGCTACACTACGTAGAACAACAGTCCACCGCGACCCCAGCCGATACCCTGTTCCTGAGACGTTGTCGCTATTACGCATGTGGACGGTTCATTATCGATCGTTTTAAGCTTTTTAACAGCGGGCACAACATGTGAAAAGAATTTTCCTATGCTTTCGCCTGAGGCCAATTTGTATTTGATCGGCAATGACGGATGATTTCTCAAATAATGAGTTTTGAGATTTTTTAAGATTTTTTTTAACAAACCGAGCAAATTACTCGCTCACCGGAAGAAGCCATCACTTTACACAGCAGGCGCGATCATAAAAATGTTTTCCATGTCAAATATAAAAATGTTTTCCATGTCACCGTAAACTGATAAGCCCGAACGTTAGGACAGAACCATAACAAACAAAACAACGTTGACGTCGAGGTTTAGGTTGGATAGTGAGCCGACAGCTGACTGAAGCCGGCAGACGATGCGCAGTAGCTTTTCGCGCATCGGCGCATTCGAGTTCCCATTCGGTCAATGGTTAATATGATCGCATATCGATATTTGTTTTTAAACAATCGAATGGGGTTAGAATACGCCTATTGCTATTCATTGTGTGATTCGGTTATTCTATGGAATACTTAGTTTCTCACAATCGATGCACCGACTATTGACTTGGCTGATTTCGTTTTAAAATGCATGACGTTTCATAGCGTTATAGTTCGCAGAAAGGAGAATTTTTCTGCAGAATATAATGTTGTCGACTTAATACAGAAACTTTTTCTGCAAAAAATAATTTTACTAACTTATTACTTGAGGATTTTCTGCAGCCAGTATTAAAAAACAACCTGTCGGTCAGGCTGAACTTTCTGCAGGCCTTGTGTCTTCTTTCTGCGACAATGTCGCACTGTCGCCCGTAGTTATGCTATGGGGAACCAATGTAGTTTCGTTCAATAACACTGTTCTGTTTTGTTTATTATATTTTCTATCTTTGAAACTTACTGTGATTTTCAGAAATAAGTTACGCTTAATCAATGTTTTTCCTTGTTTTGATTTATTCCTTAATAATGCCTGATTTCGGTTTAGGATTAAGTGGATTTTCGGATTACCGGATTTCGGATTAGCGGGGCTCTACTGTAAATGCAAACCTAAATCCCACCAAAAACATATTAATACGTTTTGAAAAACGAAATAAAAAATATATTACACTACAATAATTATATCCTGTCACAATAATTTAATTTTTAAATGGTGATATAAATTTTGCGTTCTATCTCAATTTTTGTCCAATAACACAGTCAATACAGTCATTAAAATGCTTATTATATGCTGTATATTGACTGATATTGAAAGACACTGTTAGAAGGAGTTTGTACCCTATCAACGTTTGAAATAAAATTAGTTAAATCTTTATTGTTAACAATACACTATATTTAAAAATGTTTTTAATTCATAACACGTAAAAAATCTACTGACATAGACTCCTTTGCTTAATTTTTGCAAAATTTTAACTTAGAATATTTTGAAATGTGTTGTTAAAAGTCGGCATCAATCCCCTTAAAAATGTGGGAATCCCTATACAAAATGTATTCTCTGGGGGGTGGGGGTTTTTGCCCAAGATCTTCGGACATACCGTTCCGGCACTGGAGAATTTACCATGACACTACTGCTGTATACGGTGTTCCGATGTCACCTTTGGGGGATGGCCCGTTGAAAAGTAAAAATAAAATCTTTAATGCAAGCATAAGTTGATGTCTACATAAAAGTCTAGTTGAACTAAAAACAATGCCGCAAACCGGACCTCAAAAGGTTGAATCAGTCGGAAGTAATTGCTGTTCAATTTTTAAAATGTCTAATACATTGTACTAATGAATAACAGAACGTTACAAGTTTAAGGAAATTCTTACTGTACTCCATTCAAAGTAGGTGTAGTCTCCTGGCAATATCTTAATCGTTTATAAAAGGAGTTTATGAATCCAATGGCCGTCCCTCAGAGGTGATATCTGATCACCATGTAGGCAGAAAGGTACATGGTAGGCTTACTATTACCAATAACAGTGTGCAAAATTTGGTCGTGATATCTCTTTTCGTGTCAATGTTAGAAAGTCGTCCGAGGACTTTATTGTCACCCTGTGTATAAAGTCATAGTTTTTTCTAACAATACGAATTATCAACAAACTTTGTTCAGTAGCAAGTATATACATTTAGTATGGGGTATCAAGTTTCTTCTTTGAACGACTAAAAAATTGTGGTCATTGTTATTTTTCAAAGCTTAATATCTTAAAAATCATAAGATTTACGGAAAAAAAGATACAAAAATTCCATCTACTTTACAGTATATTATAATTAGGGGTTTAGCACTAGAAACTGATAAAGTATAATTTTTCTGAATTTGCTACATGTAAAAAGACCAAAATTGAAAAAGATTTTTTTCAACATCATGCTGAAATTTATTGTGAATGACAGATCATCATAAATTAGCTACGGAATTAAAAGTGATCATATCGGAGTTTGCATCCTACGAGCCAAGTCGACCCTTATCTACAGCGACCTTCAGATAATAAAGCCCGCCAATTTTTGGTATGAGCCATCTGTTGAAAACGTGTCTCATTATTGCAGTGTTTCTAAAATTTTTCCCGTGAATATTTACAAAGATTTATAATTTGAACTTTCTCCTATTGTCCCTGCATTATAGTAGGCCATAATATATAGGTTTACATACCTTCAGCCAACAGTTTCATAATGTAGAAATTTCCTACATACAAACAAATTACTCCACCTAACCTAACCTATATATTAAACCTATATATTATAGTCATATCACAGTTTTGGAGGCAAAGAACAATGAATAAGTATTATAGTAGGATATCAGGCGTTTTTAATTTTATTTTTAAATCAGTTTTTAGTGGTAAGGTCTTTGTTACGAACTCGCGTGGCGTGCAGTAGAGCCCAAACACAGTATTATTTTTTCCTAGACTGTGGCCCAAATAAATCTGTCACCAAGCATAAACAAACAAGTCAAGTGGTAGCGATCGTCTTCCCGCGCACATCAGCTTGCCGCCATGTACGATTCATGGCGTGAGGAAAAAAAGGTGTGTGTACAGTCAGCTGGTATAACGTAGTTGGCTCATGCATAGGGTGACCAGATTGTCATCGAATAAAAACGGGACACTTAAACAAAACTCACCCCCCCCCATCCACAATACAACACACCATACACCAAGGTGTTTAATTATATGGGGGTCTCTGTAATTTACAAATTTTGTAGTGGAACAAATTAAGTATCAAACTGTTTTTTAAGCTTTTAGTGCATGAATTTTATTCTCCATATATTGAACTTATTACAGCGCACGATTGTTACAGTTTTCCTTTAAGAATACAATAAATGGCATGCAGCCATGAAAGGTAATTTTTTTAATCGCCACATTAAAAATATAAGTCACATTTTTAAGATCTTAACATTTTATTATAAAAAGAAACAATAGTTTCTAAAAGTTAATTATGTAGGTGGTAATATATATAAAATAGTATGATCAAAAAAGTTTCATGATTATTTTAAACTTTTAAGTTCTTATCGTTAATTGTTATGCTGGGGAAACAGCTATACAACAATTAAAAAATAAGTTCATTAAACGTTCCAAGTTTTGTCATACTTGTCACTTGCTCCAGCTAACTTTAAGAATGTACTTTTTCTCTATTTAGTAGTAGAACTGGCAACAATCCATTTTGAAGTTATATGATACTTGAAGAAGAGCTTCAAGTGTCCCTACTTCCATTCGGTTTCTTTCTTCAGCCCACCGAATGTTCATTAGTGAAAATATTCTTTCTGTATTTTCATTGTGAGCGGGAATCGCGAACAAGTATGTTTTTTATTTATAGCCTACTTTTAAAAAACGGGACATTTTGACGTCCCGACAAAGTTTTTGGGGCAACGAAACGCATTTATTTAAAAATTTTATTAAATTTTATTAAATTTTCTATTTAATTAAATAAATCCAAAATATTTATGTATTTTACGCTGACTAATAGTATAACCTAAAAAAAGTTAACTGTTAATATCTACAGCTAGTATGTTTCCTATAAATTAATCCATAATTAAGGAAGCAAAGAGTTTTGTGTATCCACCACCTATCGAGCTCCGGCAACACCCGTGTCGATAGAAAGACCGACAGTGACCAGTTCAATTGTCTACAGTCTGCACAACAGTCGCGGCCACCCCCGACACGCCTCTCGATCCCTCCTTATCTAACCGACACCCTCTCTACAAAAAACATAGAGTCTTGGCTGAAGGTCATTCATCACTATGGGCTCAAGTCGAACTCGCTGATTGATAGTAGTGTGAAGCGCAAATACAGACCATGATATGTCATATTCAGGGCCGCCACGAGGCGATTGGGGGCCTGAGGGAAAAGATCTGATGGGGGCCCTTGCTTCCATGTCGAATACCAATCACATTTTCAATCATTTACTTTAATGATGAAACATATATTTGTGCTGTGGTGTGAGATAGTAATTTTTAAAATAACTATTGTACTCATTGTGAAATTATTTACATATTTTATTGTTCAACCGCAAAGCCTAAGATAAATAATTTATATGAAAGTTAGTATAAACCCGAATAATATTTATGTACAGAAAGTTTTATTTTAGTTTAACATTAACATAACACCATAATATTTTGTAAAATTCATTGAATTTTGTTAAAATTAATCTCATGTTAACGTGTAATCATATTATTCCAGGAAAAAACATGTAAAAAATTATACCTGACCTAACTTTATAATACAATAAAGAAAATTATGGTAAACACCTCTAAATCATTCCTTTTCTGGCCTTAGCCATTACAAAATCATTGATTACGTCATCACAGTTGATAGATTTAGTGCAATTATGATCAATACTTAATATTATTGATTTAAACGATTTTATCCCATTGCGGAACGTAGCTTAATTTTATTAAGGTTTACAGCTGATGTTTATTTTGTGATCAGTGATTGAAATTTATCTTTGAATTTTAAGATATTAAGCTAAAATTATATAATTTGAAAGTAAGTAGATACTTTAAAAATTCAATTTAAACAACAGTCTTTCAAATCTCTAAATTATATGGGTGATTCCACTTTTATTTAACATTAAATCACAATATACAAAATATCCTAACCTATAAAAGCTCTGAAGTGTAAAACAACATTGACAAAAAAAAAATAATGTCCATTATACAAACAAGATCTCAAAAAGCCAAGACCTCTCGAAAAGAATTGCATGATAAACCTTCAATTACAGCAACATCAATGAATGACCAAAAAATATCTGCCCTAGAAATAAAAATAAAAGCGCTTGAACTTGAAAAACAAATCTTGAAGGATGAGTTAGTAAATTCTACAAAACTAAACAATGAATTGCTGAGCTTTTTAGCAAAATATAATGAAGACATCTCAAACTTGAAAAATAACATGAATATCAAAGACTACTGGTTAGATGATATAAATATACAAAAATACTTTGATTGTATTGAAGACGAAATGTCACCAAATAAAGATATCATTCTAATTGGCCCAGTAATAACTTATATGTTGAAATATGGGAACAGTACAGATAATACTAGGACTCTGAATTCCTTAAATTTTCATGAGGCAAAATATATATTTTTTTGCATAAGCAACTGCTCTATAAACCAAAAACATGATAGCATAAATGGAAGTCACTGGAGTTTGTTACTGTACGTAAGAGAGAGTAACAGTTTCTATCATTTTGATAGCATTGCTGGAATGAACCAACAAGATGCAAAAATAATAGCTAAAAAGATTAAAGATAATGCAAGTTTCTCAGAAGCCAAAGCTCTTCAACAGAAATCAAACTTTGAATGCGGTCTGCATGTCTTAGTTAACGCAAAAACTATCATAAATGGACTTTTATTGAATCAAAATATACAACTTGAAGATATTTTAAACTTTATAAAAAATCCATACATAATTAAAGACACCAACGCATCAAATCAGTGTACTTTGATTAGTAATAAAGACCTAGAAACCCCTCACAGATTAAATGAAATGAATAATTTTATTTCAATAAAACAATCCCAAACGGGAAAACTAAATGTATTAAAACCATATACAAACACCAATCCATTGATTTGTAAGAACAGATTTCAGGTTCTCCAAAATAATGAAGAAAAAAATATTAATAATAATGAAAAACCAAAAACATGTAAGACATTAAAATCAGATCCAAAAGGTACAACTAAAAAAGACTATAAAAAGTCAACTTCTACCATCAAGAAAACCTCAACAATAAGGAAAAGAAATAGTTGTGACCTGGGTGAAATCGGAAGAAACATATCAAAAAATAGGTCTACATTTGAAAAAATTACTACTCAAAATGAAAAAAATAAAACAAAAATTGAAATAGTTTCCGATAGCCAAGGAAGAATGATTCAAACGCAGTTATCTAATAAACTACCAAATAAATACAAGATTGTAGGAAATGTTAAACCAAATGGAAGACTCAACCATATTCTTGAACATGCATCATCTACGGCTAAAAATTTAAATGAAAATGACTATATAATTATCATAGGAGGGACAAATGATATTAAGAATAATACAGATGTAAAAAATATTTTAAATCAATTAGATAACTACCTTCAAAGATATTTGCACAATAGAATAATAATAGTTGGAATACCTTTAAGGTATGACGATCGATCATTGAACAAAACTATAATGACGATTAATACATACCTTCAAGAAAATATTAATCGAAATAAAAATGTTAAATTTTGTTCTGCTGACATGGGGCCAGAATATTATACTTTCAAAGGAATACATTTAAATAAAACAGGTAAAATGGTACTTACTAATGCTTTGAAAGAAACAATAAATTCATTCAATAAAAATGAAAACCGATCAGTATTAAATAATAATAATAATTACATACATATAAATGAGGAAAACAACTGGAGTCATATTACAAATAAACAAAATAGTTACTGGTATTCAAAAATATCAGGTAGTAGAATCTACTACAGTAAATATTTTTTAGGACGTCCTATTCTTCCAAAAATAAATCAATAACCAAAGCTCAAAGTACCAAAGTTCAGTCAACTGTAAGTAAGTCTAAAGAAGACAAACAAAGACTAAATAATTTAAAAATTATTCATCAAAATGTGCAAACATTATCCAATAAGATTTCTCCAATTACAGTTTTCCTAGATGAAGAAAATCCTGATATATTTTGTATAAGTGATCACGATTTAAAATATAATGAAATAACAAAGATTAATTTCCAAGGATACTATCTTGGTTCATTTTTTTGTAGAGAGCAATCTTCATTTGGAGGAGTTTGTATTTTCATAAAGGATTGTTATAAATCCAAACAATTAAATTTTCAATCAATTTCTCAAGATAAAAATTTTGAAATTTGTGGTATTCAAATAACTAATGGTAAAACAATGATTAATGTTTTATGCATATATAGATCACCAAAGGGTGACAAAAAAATATTTTTTAAATGTCTTGAATCATCACTTCATCAAACATCAATTTCAAACACACACAAATGCATTGTTTGTGGAGATTTCAATATAGATATATTAAATCTAGAAAGTAAGGCCACCAAAGAACTTCAAATACTATTTCAATCTTATGGCATATATTTAACCATAAATACTCCTACTAGAGTAACAAACACTTCCAAAACCTGTATAGATAACATAGCAACTAACTTTGACAACAGATATATAAAAGACATCAGTGTAATTATATCTGCAATATCAGACCACTATGGTCAATCTATTACTATTACTATAAATAAATATAAAAATAGAAACTCAGCCTACACTTGGGTGAGAAATTTTAACACTTCAAACATAAATAATTTTAAAGAAGACCTTGGCAATGAATTATGGAGTGAAGTTTATGAAGCTGACACGGTGGATGATCAATTCAACAATTTTCATGATAAGTTTCTATGTCACTTTAACAAAAACTTTCCACTATTCAAAAAGAAAATCAATATTAAACGTAAATCACCTTGGCTAACTAAAGGCATACTGAAATCTAGAGATAATCTTAAACGCCTTTATGAGAGAAGAATATCAGAAAAATCAGAGAACTTTGGTATATTTATAAAAAAATATCAAAGCATTTACAATTCAGTATTAAAAATGGCAAAAAAAAATTATTATTCTCAAATGGTAAAAACCAACTTGAACAAATCAAAGAAAATGTGGGATATTATTAAATCTGAAATTGGTGATAAAGCAAGCAACGAATTTGAAGAACTAATCTTAGAAAACGATAAAGTAGTTACTAATTCACAAACAATTGTAAATCATATTAATGAATTCTTCTCTTCTATTATTACAAACATGATAAAAAACTGTAGTGAACCACTAATGGTTCAGGGATGTATAAATAATGTCCAGAATACCATTCATCAGTTTTATTATATTAAAGAAAAAGATATATGCGATATAATATCCCAGCTTAAAAATTCTTCATCGTCTGGACCTGATGATGTTCCCTCATTCATTTTAAAACAGTGTGCTTTCTTCATAGCTTCCCCATTAGCTTTAATAATTAATAATTCATTTAACACTGGTAAATTCCCTGATCGACTAAAAGTATCAAAAATTATACCAATTGTAAAAAATAAAGAAGAAGGATTTAGAATAAACAATTTACGCCCAATAACTTTAACTTCAGTTTTTTCAAAGATATTTGAAAAGATTGTTTACTATCAATTGATTGAATTTATTGAATATTTCTCCATCATCTCCAAAAACCAATTTGGATTTATGAGAAAAAGAAACACTTCTGATGCAATATATAAATTACTTTCAGCTATTATGAACAATATAGATAAGAAGGTCCCTTCATCAGCAGTGTTCCTAGATGTTGCTAAAGCGTTTGACAGTGTTAACCACAAAGGACTGCTAAATAAATTAAATCATTATGGGATGAATGATAAAGCACTTGATTGGATAGCATCATTTATCACAGATAGAAAATTTTATAGTGAAATAAAAAGCAATGATTACCCAATCAGAAACAAATATAAATCACAAGAATCAATTATTAATATAGGAGTTCCACAAGGAACAATACTTGGGCCTCTACTTTTTATCATTTATATTGATCAGTTAATTAATTCTCCCACTGAAGGTGAAATCATATTATTTGCTGATGACACAACATTTTATAATTCAAAACAAGAAGAATCTGATCTAGAAATTTCAAATTATATTCAAATTTCTAATATCCTTGATTGGTTTCAAGATAATAACTTAAATGTAAATAACACTAAAACAAAATTTATGTCATTTAACAAGGGTTCGTCAGAAGACATCCACTTGATGTTAAATGAAACTATTATTTCTCCATGCAGCAATGTGAAATTTCTTGGACTCACTATATCAAATAATTTATCCTGGGACATCCATATAGAACACCTTTGTAAGAAGATAAGCAGTGGGATATTTATGATCAAGACTTTATTAAGATGTTGCTCCGTCAACGTTACTAAATTGGTTTATCATGCCTACGTTGAATCTCAATTTTCATATGGCCTTATGTTCTGGGGTCTCAGTAATAAATCAAAAAAAGTATTTATCCTTCAAAAAAAGGCCTTACGAACTCTTTTTAAGATTCCTAAAATAAATTCATGTCGTCCTCTCTTTAAAAAACATAAAATTTTAACCCTTGCATCAATGTACATTCTACAAAGTGCCTGTTTTGTCCAGAAGAATAAATCACAATTTCCACTACAAATGAACACCCACAACTACAATACAAGAAATAAAAACCAAATCAACATACCAACATGCAAAACATTATTTTATCAAAAAGGACCAGAATACATGTCAATAAAAATCTATAATAATTTACCAGAAAACATCAAGAAAATTAATGACATTTCCAAATTCAAAAGAAGTTTAAAAAAATTACTTGAAGAAAACTGTTATTACAACATTGAAGACTATTTCACACATAATAGTTCATAAAATGGACATTTTATTTAGTTTTTAAGCTTTGTATGTTATCATAACAAACCCAACCATGAAAATGGCAATTGGGCTCAATCAATAAATAAATAAATAAATAAGGCCATCTTACTAAAGACACGTTCCCCAGAGGCAACGGACACTGGCAAAACTATCATGAGTCCTAGGGCAACACAAATTTGGGGAAACCGAGATTCAAGTCTTTTACCAAATATTTTATTAAGGATCTTTAAAGCTGAATTCACACTTCTGTCTATTTTTACCACACCACTATTAACTGTTCTCCAATATCTTTTTAATTCTTTGCTTAATTCAGCCTGGTTTGGTGAATAAGTAGCATGATTCTTTGGAATAGGTTTTTGCAGTGCTGTCTTGATTCACTGTTCACTATTGTTTTACTGTACACCAAACTCAATTCTTTAATCATGCAAAAAACCTTATCATTCACTATGTAAGCTATAAAATGTAAGCAACGCTGCGAGTCAAGAACGTGCGGGGAACACTCGGAATACTGCTGATAAGGACCTAGTCAGTTTTAGTGGAGGCGGTGAAAACAAAACTCAAAATATTATTCCTCCGAATAATCCACTGACTGAAGACTAGCCCGGCAGCGTATTTACAATCCCCCTACGGGTTCAGCGCGCCGAACTCGGAGGGGGATTGTTATGCCCACGCGCGGCGAGCCACAAAAATCCCCATACGGATTCAGCGCTCTGCCGTCCCCCTCCTGCACCCCCGCACACCACCATCACTTGCTCAGGTGCAGGATGTGAATTGAATATATTTCGTTTATTCCTCGTTTGTTTGTACAATAGAGTTGCCAACAAGCCTACTATTAAAACAACTATCATCTGTTTAACTTTGATATTCGTTCTGATATAAAATCCTAATAGTTTTTCTTGTTGTAAAAGCAAATGATAGGCCTACACTCTGTAACTAATTTCATCCAGATTGTAAAGTAGGATTAATTTTGTATACCGATGATGAGTCGATATTGTTTTTTTTAATTTACTGACTCACTTTCTAGTTTTGTAATAAACAATAGTAGAAATAATAAATAAATAATTACTAGAAATGTTAATGTTAACAATTTTTATAGCTTTTTGTCTGCGTTAGCACGATATAGGCGGATATAGCGGTGGCGAAGCGTGCGGTAATCTCTGGATTTTTATTTACGATAGATACTCAGGAAATTCAGATAGATTATTCAGGAAATTGGAAGTTACCGCATATTTATTTTATGTTCTTATCGCATATTTATTCAGAATACAATTCTTAAATTAAACAAAATTATTTGGCAGGTACACCAAATAACCTACTTTGAGGGATCACCCACATTATAGATATATTTGTCAATAAGGAGTTCCAACATAAATCTTCTTGGTTAAATTATCTTAATCGTTATCTTTTTAGTTTCTAGTAGTATTTTGTTTACATCCCTAAAACTATCTTTTTGAGTGAAAAAAGTTAAATTATTGTGCTCAAGCAACACTGCAGACCTCGGACACCTTTTTTTAGGCTGCGTGAAAAATGTATTGTTCATTATTAATCTTTTATATCGGCAATTTTTAGGCAAATAAACTATGTGAAAAATTAATAGATGTGCGGTGCAATACAATTAAAATAGAATAACAACGGCTACAATTTCCATTAGTCTAATGTACCGATGTAGTGATTTATTCATGTCAACTCTAGTAGTAAACTTTCAAAGAGGTAGTAAAACATAATTGTTTTACTGGTAATTCTGGTTAACCAGTAATCCAGTAACTCAGCGTTAAAAAGTAAGTAACGATAATGATGTGTTTAATAACTTTCATTTTTAAATAGCAACAATCACGCTTTTTAGAAATAAACGGCAAATTGGAAAAGATTTATAAAATATAATTTTGAAACTCAGGTAATTCGGTTTTTATAAGCCATTCCTCACTCCTTTAAAGTTAGAGAAATATATTTTTTCAAACGGTAAATTAGTTTAAACTTCACGTTTTAATGCGAAACTACAAGACACCAATTACTTATAAGGCGTTTGTAACGTGTTCCGCCTTCTGGATTTAAAAAAAAGTATATCCCACGACATGTATTAAAACGACCCTCATTTTATTTTATTTTATTTTATTTTAGTACAATAGAATGATCCGCTCCTAAGATATCAGGTTTCAAACTCATCCTCAACATTTTTCCCAGACTGTTGGAGACTACTACTGAAAATACTCTCATTAAAATTGAACAAGGATTCGGGTTTTCATTTAGGAAACTCACAAAAAAACTATATTGATGGAATCGACCTTTGTTTCTTAAAATATACATATTTAAGGAAAATTAGGGAAATCAAAAGAAAAGATGTGCCGTGTGTAGGTAACTCCCACCACGGCCGAATCCTATCGCCAGGCCGCCGCGGCGCCGGCGCCGCAGGGAAATTCCCTGCAAGGTAGGCCTACGTGGCGCGAGGGAGCGATCTCACGCACTTCTGCATCCAAGCCAAGCCCCTCTTTATTTATTTTTAAGTTTAAGTTTTGGTAGGCAATATTGCTAAATATTAGCTATATGTCATTCTTCCGTATACTGTAAGTTAGAAATATGATGTTTATATTTCAATCCAGACTCAAAATAAAAGACCTTTACAAAAATCATAGCAAAACTATTTTTCTAGCAACGGCAAAAATTTGAAACTTGTAAACATGTTGTAAAAACATATTTTCTACAATCTATTAAAGTTTTATAGCGATTGGACTAGTAGTTTATACGGTATAAATTTTCTAAGTGTGCCAATGTATGAAAACCGCTAAAAAACCCGTACTTATTTCATTCAACCTGCCTAAACACTTTCTTAAAACCAAACAAAAATTTTTAAACATACATCGATAAACGCAGAATTAAATTTATGAAATAACGATGCCGTTTGTGTTTTTCTACCTCAACTGGTTACGTTGTAGTTTAAATTCAAACTCGAGTACCTAAACTTTTTGTCCCGAGAGCAGCGCCGAGCGCGAGCGGCTGAATCCGTAGGGGGATTGTACACCTAAAGGGCCGTGTAGACGCTCGGGGCACAACAATCCCCAACTGGACTCAGCCACCGGCTGAGTCCGTAGGGGGATTGTAAATACGCAGCTCGGCAAGATCTGCCCAGTAAATCTTCTTAATTTTTTTTTATATTTGTTTCCTGAATGTGTGTATGCTTTTTCTTCAAAAATAGTTTTAATTGCCCGCTGCAGTGGTATTGTGGTATTTATACCAACATGTATAATTACCGCGGGGCCGGAGCCCCTCAGGGGCCCTGGGAGCCGGGGGCCTGGGGAAAACTGTCCTCGTTGTCCCCCCCCCCTCGTTACGGCCCTGTGTCATGTAATTTCAAAGAAATTACCTGTTTATATTCTGGTATTTGTTTGTTCAATGATTTTTTTTCTAGGCAACACCACTGTACATTTTGTATCCATACATTTGAAAGCCAAATTTTTCGTTGACTAATTAATCACAAATTCTCAAAACCAAGTGAGGCTTGGACTTTGAAACTGGGCACAAACTCTTTATAGGTTCTAGATGAAAGGGTTTTAAGATATTTACTCTTAAGAGGTTAAAAATACTGTACATCATAACAATTTAAATATCCAAAATTCTATTTTTTAACTGTGTATGCCTATAGAATAATTTCAAGGGATAAAAAAAATACAACTCAAATTTATCAAAACTGAAGATTGCCATTGGTTCGGCCAAACAATAATTGAATCATTGAAACAAGAAATAGGACAAACTAATTTAGAAATATGACCATCGCTTTGGCACACGCGAAAGCGTTTCGAAATATAGAACACATTTCCCATGTGAATGAAATAAACGGGAATCGAAAGCGAAACAGTAAGACTCAATCTTTGAGTAATTTTTCCTCTTCACTTAGTTAATTTATGACCGGTTAGCTCCTGCTCTGGTTTAGTAGTTAGCATTGTATAAAGATTCTAGAGGTTGATCCAATAATTCTTTCAGATAAAACCCGAAATTCAGATATTCCATTATTTTATTCCATCCCGCTTTACGCCGTTCTTTCCCTCTTTCCATCCTTCCTCCGTTCATTGCTTCCTTCCGTCTCTACCTCCCGTCCTTCCTCCCTTCTCCCCTCTATTCTCTTTTTCATTCTCTCCCTACCAAGAATGAATATGAGAATATAATATGAGCTCCTCCCTCCTTTCGTATCCTCCCTTCTTTTCTCTCCTTCCTGTTTTAGGAATTGGCTGATCGAGCAACTTGGGCTTGGGAGTAGAATCGGTCACCTGACTCGACCAATGTAAACCGGCCAAGGGCGAGGAAAGAGCCCTACATACGACAATGTAATGTCAAGCATAAACAAGCCAAATCGGCCGACTTCCCGCGCAGAGCAGCTTATTTATTGTTGTCAAGCCACACAACTGTGATATACTCATATCAACCAGCCAGAGCGGCTGGAGACGATGAAGTACGATGGAAATAGGCTCCAACCATGTTTTCAAACTGAAAGGGGTAAAGGATCGATTCAGAATTACATCTGGAATTGGGGAATTGCTTATAAATTTGACTATAGTATACATACAGCTCGTGCCTAATGAGCCATAATGTTAAGGGGTGTATATAGATTTGGAAACGAAACGGAATTATTCCCATCATGATCAACAAGCTTTAAGCCAATTTCGGATAGTTAAATCATTTAAAAAAAATACCATGGCAATGGACATGCAAACAGAATTTCTGTCACTTTCCAAAATTGCAGTGTTTTATTTATATACCAAATAAAAATACATCATAATATATTGAAAAAAATCGCAAAATCGATTTTGGATTGTCTTCGGTGCGTTTTTCTTAGCTAAACAACAAGTAATATTAATCAAAGTTATATACCTGTTGTAAATATGCCTTGAGGTGTCAAAATACGTTTCTTACGCTGTACGCGTTTCCGGTGCGGATCCTTTAGTTCGGCATGCCGCGGTATTATGTTTCGTGTGTGTCGGTATTTTAAGTGTACGTGTGAATGTACTGTGTCTTGTACTTTTATGTGCAATTTTAGCAAAATTGTTTCGACAACCATTGAAAAATGGGGCTACAACTACGCTGCTGAAGATAGACTGTCGTTAGTCCGAAACGCGTACAGCGTAAGAAATGTATTTTTGACACCTCAAGCCATATTTACAAAAGGTAAATAACTTTGATTAATATTATAGGTGTCAAGGCTGTTTTTGAATTAAACGAGTAATATCTCAGCGAAGAAAGCTATAGTAACAGTGAACGTGTTTTTGTTTTGTTTAAACATGTACCTTAAGGTTCATCTTGTAGCTGTATAGTATTTTTTTTTTTTTAAATAATAACCCCTTTTAGATTGAGGTTTATTTGTTGATCGTTCCTATTTTCTCTTACAATTTTAGTTCGCAACATTTAAATACAATATTCTACTCAAATTCATGGACAAGGTGATTATACCGTGTGCCCCGAAAGTGTCAGCCAGTTCAACAACTTTAAAAACAAAACAATATTAAAGAGTTCGGGTCAAATGAAACACTAATTTTGGCGTGTTTGTCATATCTTCCCCTGTACCCAGATGCGTTTTTTGAGGGGGGTTGACCCCGAATTTTTTAATACAAACCGCTATCGATTAAACATTAATATTGGAGGGTTTAATAAAAGTACTACAAATCCAAGTTTATTATCATGCCCCTTACCAAAGTCACAACAGCCCCCAGCCGTTTGTATGGAAAAGTACGCTATAGTCCAGTAAAAATACTGTTTAACCAAGAACAAATTGCAACACGAGCGTTTTTAACGGGATTAAGTTAAAAAATGTGTATAATGACATAATCAAAATCAAAGAAGCGGGCCACGAGAAACCCCTTAAAATTACGTTTCAAAATAGCAGAGTTTTAAACATTGGGATTTATTTTTAAAAAACCACTCGGTAGCATTTTTATCTAAATGTTTCGAAATATTGACTTGAAACTACCTCGATTAATTTTTGGGTAGCTATAGTCCTGAATTTTGAAAGGGTACTATTTTCAGCCGCCATCTTGGATCTGCCATATTGTAATTTGATGGGAAATAAATAGATAATGACTACAATTATTTCAAAAACATAGTATGTAGAACTTTATTTTAACCTAAATAAAGGTTAGTTACAATGATACACAATGTTGTTAGCACAGTCTCCACCTAAATTCTTACTCAGTGATTAGCAATAACATTAAACTGAGGAGTATTTTATGAAGGGTAATTTATTATTGTTTAAAGTGGTGCCTATGATTTTGTTTATGTTGTCTATGAATTCAAGAAAATAACACAATACTGTACTTTTTACCTGTATTCTGGGTTTCTATGCTCCACACTTTTACGACAAAAGGAAATACCACAAAAAATTCAACTTTTTTACGTACCATAGTTTTGTTTACAATTTATTCAACAAGAAAAACAATGAGTACATTTTATAACATGACATAAGTTAAATACCGGCCAGTGTTTGCACTAAAATAAGGAAAATAACGACCAAATATAACTACAACTAGAATCGAGTAGTTAATCCCAGAAATTGGTTAATCTGAAAGCGAAAATTCGAATCCCAACAAATTCACTGCATGGTAATTGCGGTACTCTTTTAATGTTGCTTGATATTATTCCTGAATATCGTTTTCTTTTCTGTGAGCAAAATAGCACCTCGACCAATCTGGAGATATTTTCACTTAACAGTTCATTTTAATCGACATTGATCATGGAAGTCCCTGAATATTTATTATAGGCGTAAATTTATTCAGAACAACTTTTGTTGCGCTAAATGATGTTATTTCGAAAAAAGTTTATTGTATTCCTGGATATGAGTCCAAAAATGTACTGTACTTTCAAAAAACTATCGGCAACCAACGAATACGGTAGTTCTAGTGATGATGGTAGTCTACAACTGGTGTATCTTGAATAGACTACTGGTGCAATACAGTCCAGACAGGGGCTTTATTTTTTAAGTTTAATTAATGTCGTGCAATGTGCTCACACAACACCCATTTTACAACAGATACGATCCTGTAAACGTATTGATTGCTATTTTATACTTGAATGCAGCTCGATGTGAATCAAACTCAAAACTTGTACGTTGTTGACTTCGATTCCATCGATTCCGTTCAATTTCATTTTGCTCTTCGCGATGTCCGTTAGTTTGACACACTCTTACGTACTGTCTTCGTTTTGCAGCATTGCGGGTTCTACGACCTACGTTGGTACGTCTGTGGCATTTTGGAATAAAAAATGAATAAAAACTCGATATAAAATCAAACTTTTAATATAATGCGCAATTGCGCACTAACTTTGATGAATCAACACTTGTCAAAATGTGTCTGAATAAACTTAAATCGCGGTTTAACGCTCCGATCGAATCTTTAGTGCCCTGTACAATGTTTTATGAACTGTCAAACGGGTATACGAGTGAGTGCCTCAGTTCATCCCTAAAAAGTTATATACAAAAGTTTTCGGCTCAGGTTTCACCTTAATCCCTTGTCTTATGCTCATGGATGTTAACATAATGTAGCTTTGGATGTCAACAACGCTTTGTTGTTATTGAATAAGATAGCCATAACGGTTATATATTTTCTGTAAAAAAAATTTAAATAGCGATTCATTAAAAAATAAAACTCGGTAGAAGCCTATCCGTTGACACTGGGCTATTTTATTTGATTATACAGATTAATGACTTTTAATACATTATCATATTGTAAAGATGAACTGAAATAACTTAAATAATTGTCTAATCAATTAAAAAAAAAAAAAAAAAAAACAAATAAACCAGTAACAATATGAGAATTACAGTTCGCGCATTAAAATATCTCCGGCTATGGCTAGTACGCTACTAACCTTATCATGTGATTTTAAACATATGATTTTGGTAAACACAGCGCATGACAAACAGCAGGACTGTAGAATAATGTTATCAGAAAAGTACCCCCTCTCCTCCCCGCGCCTTGCAACCAGCTG
Organism: Flexamia atlantica; assembly: GCA_035578135.1. NCBI lineage: Eukaryota > Metazoa > Arthropoda > Insecta > Hemiptera > Cicadellidae > Flexamia > Flexamia atlantica. The sequence goes on along the minus strand of JAQJVK010000002.1, from coordinate 45,852,071 downwards.
ACTGTCAGCCGGAGATATAATGCGCGAACTGTAAAATTTTACGCTGTTATTAAATTATCCCTTTCTTTAAAAATGCCTGCGTTTCAAACATATTAGAGTAGGATTCACGTAAGTTGGCCAAAATGAAAGTAAACAAACTATTATCTTTTTACGAACTTAACCATAAAATCCAGCTGTGCTGAAAACATTGTCAACGAACATCTGTTTTAGTATAGCACTTGCAGTAATGAGAAAGTTCTGATGCAATATTGCATCTGAAAGTTATCTCCCGCAACTTAAAATATTACTGAGGTGCTTTCCCAAATAAAGTATTTTTTAAAAGGGAGAGGGCGTGTCATGGATGCGGCATGATTAATAGCCTTAGATTTTCTTTTAAAATAATATTTACAAAGAAAAATTGCGAGTTTACGATTAGTCAGTACTACTTGCTGTAAGTCAGCATCTGACAAGAGAGATTGTTTCATATTGCGGTCAAAACTTATTAAAATTGGCCTAGGAAAAATTAACAAGTAGTTAAACTAACTAAACTAACTAACTAAAATACATTTAAATCAAGAAATAGATTCAAATTAAACTTCACAGTTATGTAAAAAGGTTGGATGAAACTGGAAAATTCTAAAAATAGGCGATATTATAAACATTCTATAACCTATACACAACATTGTAAACAAACGCAACTTGACGATTTGACAGTTGGGAGGAAATGTAAACAAACACCATGTGTAACCAATAATGTTTTCAATGTGATTTGTATAAAAATTTTTGATGAGATGATTAGTCTTTGGCCAACTTAGGTGAATCCTACTCTAACTAATTATAGATTGACAGCTGATTAAATAATTTGTTTAAATCTTAGGCCAATAAAATTTGAAACTATCAGCTGTAGTGTAGGCTACTCATTACTTTCACTCCACTCCGACTGCTTCGGATGTAAATAGTTCCCTTATTTGTATAGGAGCTGAGGGGGGTTAAGCTAGATATAATGCGAACATCATGAAAGTGCATGAAAGTGTAGCGCAATTCTATTGTTGGTTATTATAATATGGACCGATGTGATGAAAATTACGTATGTCGCCTGTTTCCCTAGTGGTCGATGACTTGGAGAAAAGGGGGCAAACATGGCGGGGGACGCCATGCGTTAAAACGCAGATATCTCGAAAACGATAAAGAATAGAAAATAGGTAAAAACGTAATTTTAATATATTAAAGAAAGGCAACGAAGATGGGTATTTGGTCTGAGGTCGTATCTCAAATAATAAACGAGTTCAAAAAAAATCATTCAAAAATTAACATTTGGACGGTTTTTCAACGAATGTAGAATTAATTTGTAGATGTCACAAAAGGTGTAACCAAGTATTTTTGTTGGTTTTTTTAATATGGGCTTTGGGATATAAAACACGCATGTCGCCTATTTCCCAGCTATATAGTCAACAATGTACACCAGGGGGGGGGGGCAAGTATGGCGGGAAGCGCTTTGCCTCGAAACGACTTTATCTCGGTAACGGTAAAAAAATAGAAATTCAATTGAAAACGTCATTTTAATCACAAGAATATGGACAACAATAATGGCTATAAAGTCCGAGGTCGTATCTCGAAAAACAAAGTGTTATTAAAAAGTAAACATTGAGCTTTGATTGTATTTAGACAGTTATTTTTAACGAAAGTATAATTAATTTGTTAATGTTACGAAAAACGCTAATTAAATATTTTTATTTATTATTGAAACTCAGACTGTGGACAACATGCATGTCACCTATTTCCTGAGTGGTCGACAACGTCGGGGGAGGAGGGCGAATATGGCGGAAAGCACTATTCGTTGAACCGACTATTTTGGCAAAGGCAGGAGATAAACCGTAGGTAAAAACGTCATAATCACAAAAATACTGCCACTAAAAATCACTATGAACTATACGTAATGTATGTTTAATTATAATACTATCATTGTTAAATGTTATGTTAAAAATCCCTAAAGTTTACGAGGTTTGTACAAAAATTAATACACTGTATATGTTTTCAAACATCTAAAATACATTTCCAAATAAACACCTCTAAGATGAGACGTTTTAAACAAGAATAATATTATAGGAAATAGGTGTGTAGGTTTGCTGCTACATGAATATAAAAGGTGCGTCAATCGTCAAGTCGTCTTTAAAGACGTTCACCACTATGAAGTTTATAAGGAGGCTTAAATAAAAAAATGGCCGCTCACTTCAATGACTCAGTAATACTATAAGCTCGTTTTCCAGTAAATAATGAAAATTTTTTTTGTTCCTATTCTATAAAGTTCACAAAATCGCTTCCCACAGCAGGAGTGTTAGCTACCTTTAAAACCGATTGAAGTCAAATAGAAAAAAGCATCGACATAAAAAATAATTATTGTTGTTTCCATTTTAAGATAGACTGAAGCAATCTCTGGGTGACAGCTGAGTGCTGACAGGCCGGCGGGGTCGTTGGCGGGGGGGGGGGGGGGAGTCACGTGGGCACTACTACCGCCGGCCGCGCCGACGCGACGCCGGCCGTGGCTCTTGTGACAGCAAACCTATGACTTCAACTTTCGGTACAAAATCTTGATTTTTAAATTGAATATCAAAGAGATAAAAATAAGAAGTCATATACTAGCTATCCCATGTCGGTGGGGCTAATATTAAATGAGTTTTAGCTTATATAACAGCCCTTATTTTCACAGGTTTAAATTGATTTTTGAACAAATCTGAGACACAATACTTAGTGTTTTATTTAACTAAATTACGAAATAAATTGTAATAAGACATTTTGGTGATTGCAAGTAAGGCCTGGAGGCTAGTAAAATGCAATAAAACCTAGTTGGAACTGTACTTATTAAGGTAAACTTGATACCGTTCAGGTTAGACACGTACAATAAACGTCAGTATTTTTTACAGCCCCAACTTAAATTATCACTGTGTTGGGGTTGCCTACCTAGTTTACAGCTTATTTTCAAAATATTATGTGCCATAAAATAAAAAATACTTTTAACAGGTAAATTTATTTTGTATATTTGAATGTGAGCTTCAGCAATTATCTCAAAAAGGCTTAATATGATTCAATTTGGATACTAATTTACTTGTGACACATGACATGTACTCTATGTAGGCAGCAATGCATTTTGTATAAATTATTATTGTTGGGAAATCGTTTGAAATTCAAAATAACTGTAAATTTAACTTATGGGTTACCCATTTTGACACTAAAATCGTACATAATTAATTGATTTTCCCCATTGATACATTTAATATTTAAAGACCGTGCTAATTCTACGAAAATAAAAATTAATAAATTTTTTTTAGCTAAAGTCAAGTGGCCGACGATTACCCAGATACTACCGGGTGTGCAAACCGGAAGTGAATAGGTGTGGTCCGTAATGATTCACGCAGTAGTAACAGTGACAACAGTTTTGGCGGGAAGAGAGAAAGGGACGCGGGCGATAGAAAAATTCCCTTTCCTGCAAGCCTGCTTATTTAGTCGGGAGCACATAACTGGAGCAAGCCATGAGGGGTAGAGTGGGCTGTGGTGGGGAAGAGGAGAGGGAGCGGTTAATTTGCTCTGGAAGGTCCAGTTAAGTGTACCTAGAAATGTGCTCTTTGGGAGCCGTTAATTGGTTCTGGATGCTAAAAAGAGCGCTTAACTGGCTCTGGAGAAAGCTATATATATATATATATATATATATATATATATATATATATGTGTCTTTAAGCACGATAACTTGCGCAAAAATGGTCCAATCGGAATGAAATTTGGCATAGACGTGTAAAGTAGTAATTATTCGGACGAGTTCGTAAACCAGCCCGATCGGACCACCGGAAGGGGGGTAAAGGGGGGTAAACCCCCCCAAAAATGGGTTTTTTGAGATTTTTATATAGAAAAATAAAATTTTTCAAATTTTTATTGGCACCATTGAATTCAGCCCAAAAAAACAAACAATTTAGTATTTTGAATCATGGCTCTATGTCCATTGGTTGCCGAGATATTTAAAGTGGTAAACGCAGTACGTTGTCCCAATGTTAACCTTATGGGAAATAAGTTAAATTCTATATCTCGCTTATTTCTCAACATATCTTGAAAAAACTTGGTAAATGGCTTCTTCTAGTTCAGATCTACTAAATAGTGAATTAAAACCACCCAGTTTTAATATACCTGTAGCAGCAAACCTCCATACTCATTCCCCATGTTATTCTTATGGAGCTTACAAAAACATGTCTAATCTCGCTATGTTGGATCGAAATATGTTGTTTTGCACTTGAAATTCGCTGAGTATGCAGGTCTGCTGCAACGGGGGTATTTACATATTTAATTATATCTCGCGCACCTTTCAACGTATAAACTTGAAACCTGGTATATGGATAACCACAATTAAGAACCATTTTTGTGAGAAGTATCAAATTTCTACTTTGTACCATTCTAAAATGGCGACTGTTTTTTGTTTTCAAAGCTAAATATCTTTTAACCACAAATTTTAGAAAAATTATACAAGAGACAAAAAAGCTGCCAAATTTAATCTAGTTAACGCTGATATTAAGATTATGTTGGTCGGACTACTAAAAACGGAGAAATTTCAACTTTTCTGAATAAAAACATGGTTATTTAGAACATACTGTCTGAAATTTGCATGTTTTTATTCGGAAAATTTAAAATTTCCCTGTTATTAGCAGTCCGATCATCATAATCTCAATATCAGCGTTAATTGGATTAAAATGTGCAGCTTTTTTGCCTCTTGTATAATTTTTCTAAAATTTGCGGTTTTAAGATATTTAGGTTTGAAAAAAAAAAACAGTCGCCATTTGGAAATGATCAAAAGTAGAAATTTGATACTCCCCACAAAAATATTTCTTAATAGTGGTTATCCATATACCAAATTTGAAGTTCATACGTTTAATGGTTCGCGAGATATAATTAAATATGTAAAAATCACAAACAGACACACAGACTGAAAACGAAGCACTTTAGGACCTATGTTTATATAAACCTTTTTTCTTATTTTTACCCCTACTATCATATACTAAAATATTTTCCCATAATTTCCGAACACCCTGTATAAATATAATAAACTATTAATATTGTTTTTAATTTGGTAATTTAAAATTTGCCAACTGGAACTTCTAAATTGCGTTGTATTTTAAGACAAAATCTGTCTATCGTGTCTGTATGATATCTGTAAGTACCTGTGAGGTATCTGTTATATCGTATATAAGAAACAGTCTCAGGAGTATGTTACTATTTTAATGTTAAAAACTTGAGGTATGTTAAATTTTACTGTAATTTGTAATTATTCATCACATTTTACGATTTTTAAGCATGTTTTTAGCAGTGGTAAAAAATTAAAAAATCAAATATTATGTTGAGGGTAATGAAATTGTTCGGAATTTAATGCCGAATCCGAATATAACATTCTTTTTACTTACAAAAAAACAATAAACGAGCAATTGAGATAATCCCGACATGATGTCACCTTAACCCTGCCCCCCAGCAGGGTTAAGTTCAAGTCCAAAACCATTGTTCTTTTCGCCCCAGATTAACCTATTTGCGCTAGAGACTAAGTCTCGTGAACCCGACCAGTTTAACGTTTTGGCCCGGGGTTTTCTATAATTGGGCTCGTGAACCCGATTTTTTGCGCTCGGGTTTATCCCTGTCATAATTGGATGAAATTTATCTGCCTGCGCTCGGGCGCGGGTAAACTCGAACCCGTGAACCCGATTTAAGCCGCTGCGCTAAAAACTGGTTATAACTGGATTTTGCGCTCGGACTTAGGAAAACCCGGAGTCCGTGAACCGCCTCTAAAAACGTATTAAGTGGTTGACTTGGGAATACAGACGGTACTTGATAGCTTTTCAATAAGATATAAATTGACTGGATAGCCGAGTGGATAAAGCGCTCACCTCATAACCTGAGGGTCGCCGGTTCGATTCCTGACAGGATCGAAACTGGGTCCAGTTGCCATTTGTCATTGGGCTATGGATGCTAGCCGTTTGATAGTAACAAGACCCGGGTTTGGACGGTTCCCGAACAAAACGTTAAAAAATGCCACTGGCGTAAAAATACACAAAATACAAAAAAATACTTCAAAAATTGTGTGTTAAAAATTGCTTCATTTTATTAAATATATTTATTCTTTAAGCAAAATAAGGCAATTTTGCTGTCCTTTTTAAAAATTTACCGCAATGTATCTTAAGAATGTGTTCAAATAAACGCTTTCGTAATCGCAATAAACACTCTAAACTCTTAATCTTTATATAAAACTAGCTGATCAACACGGTTTCACCCGTGGAAAAACATAAAAACTTCCCCTGTCTTTTTTTAGGATTTAATTTGTCATACTTTTTAAGGTTGCCATGACAACCTTATATCCTTCCCTATAATTTAACATTAAAACTTTGAAGTACCATAGGGCAAAACCCCTTTGGAATTTTGTAAAACCATTTCTTAGTGTGCATCTAGGACCCAAGGGGAGCACATGTGCCAAATTTCAACTCTTTAGGTCTTATAGTTTTGGAGATTTGCTGTCCGATAGAAAACCCCTTCTCCTTTATATATATAGATTAAATTAATTTTTTTTTCTTTTTTTACCTGACACTGCGCAGCGTGTGTTTTAGTTATGTTCTCGTAGGTAGTAACCCTCTTGAGAATTTCACGCCTAAAAGTTATTTTTATTTTTAGGCTTTTGTGGAAGTTCGGGAATCGTTTCTACAAGAAGCTACACTACAGGTCATCATTATTTAAACACATTTTAAACTATTAGCAGCTTATTAAAAAATATATACTTAAATAGGCATAAATTACACTTGTATCGGCACGAATAACAATGGTTTATAGGAGTGTAGGCGCGCGCGAAAAAGCGCGCGCGAGTAGTTCAGTATCAATTTACGAATAATACTATCCCATTCAAAGAAGAATTCCCAATTTTTCCCCTCATTTCTTCAAGTACCATCCCATATTCCATATTTGGGATAAAAATCCCCGAAAAAAAACACGTGAGCAGTCCTCGAATTTCGACGCGCTCGCCCGGGTTTTTAGCGCGCTCCAGTAAACCAGGTCTGTTCAACCTGAGTAAGTGGGAAAACTAGACGCGCTAGAGAAAAGGTTTTAATAAAAAGTGTAAAGTTCACTTCATTAGCTACATCTTTCGTGCAGACGAAACTTACCAAAAAATAATAAAAGTAGTAGCCGACTAACTTTTTCAAATCTCAATAATGAAAATACGTTGTTTTTCGTTGTAAAAATTATCCATAAGTCTTATCTAGAACATAGTTACATTGTTATATTCGTCAATTTATGCAGATTATAAATATATATGGTTCGACCAAAATGTCTCACTTGTGGAAAGATAAACAGTGATAGAAAAGCCGCGCGTATCAGTCAGACAAGTATATAGCGGCCGCCAATAGCTGTGTACCGTCGCCATGTCACTAAGGGGAGTTAAGGCATCATCAGCTTTTGGCCGAGATCAAAGAATTGACGAAATACGTTGTTTTTCGTTGTAAAAATTATCCATAAGTCTTATCTAGAACATAATTACATTGTTATATTCGTCAATTTATGAAGATGCAGATTATAAATATATATGGTTCGACCAAAATGTCTCACTTGTGGAAAGATAAACAGTGATAAAAAAGCCGCGCGTATCAGTCAGACAAGTATATAGCGGCCGCCAATAGCTGTGTACCGTCGCCATGTCACTAAGGGGAGTTAAGGCATCGTCAGCTTTTGGCCGAGATCAAAGAATTGACGCAGCCCTTCTATTCTGTAGTCCTGGGTGAACCCTCCCGCTACCTATAAGATACAATCAAAGAATGCCGCCGCCACAGCCGCGCCGCGCCATTTACCGCTTTCTCTGCTGTTTTGTAACTTTTATCTATGTCCCCGTCATGTCTCCTGGGCAACGTGAAGTTTAAATTTAATATAATTTGATCAGTTATAATCAGTTTATCAAACAACTCTATCAAATCTGATTATATAGAATATGAGATGTAAAGTAGCCTCAATATTTACATTACTTCGCGGCAGAAGATACACGTCATGTACACGCATTCATTATAATTTTCAAAGTGTACGTGTATAAAGTTAAAACCATTCAGAAAATTAAGTATGTTGTGCAGAATTAAATTTAACTAATTTCAAATTGTATTAATAAGAAGTGGCTATGTAAAAAAAATTAGTAAAAAAGATTTCCACTTCTCCCATTGATTAAAATGACAAACTTAGTGATTATGAAACTCAGTGTTACGTATGATTAATATAATTTGATAGAATAATATATATAATGTAAGGTGTATATAATAGAACTATTTAATAAAAATATGAAATAGTGTTCGATAAAAAGGAAAAAATGAACTTCAATCAATTCAATCTCCATATGAGTAAGCGAGTCGGGTAAGGACGGAGCAGTTGCAAGGAACGGTTCCACGACGAAATGGTTTCCCTCTCCCTCGCGCCGAGTACCCTCTCTCTTCCTCCTATTGAAGTAGCCGATGGATTTCTCGTGCACCTCAGCCACATTGCCCAAGCTTTCTAGTTCGGCCACATGAGCGCCACCGGCCCGCGTCAAAAATGACTCACCAGAGCGAAGTTCTGCTGATATCCGATGGAGCGCAGCACGGTCGTTCCATCGACATCGGAAAGCACTGTGTGAGACATCTCCTTTGTATCCCTTTATCTATGATAAAGTGCTACGAACTAAAAAGATCGATGCGATATATCGATGGTCGTCGATGTGACATATCGATCGTCGTCGTCTGCTTTGTTTATATTTTCGTTTTCTTGTTTTGTTTGCTAGACTTTCAATTTTAATGACTTTACCGGTTTGTTTAGATTAAGTGCGTTTGCCGCTAGCGCAAGTTGTTTCGCGAAATACTGTACTGAGTGATTCTTGTTGTGCTTAAAGCGATTGATAGAAAATAAATATGTAGATCTTTACATAAAAGCACTTAATAAAAATTAACTTAGTTAAACTTAGTTTTATTAAGTGCTTTTATGTAAACATCTACGTATTTATTTGCCATCAATAGCTTTAAGCACAACATGGATCACGCAGTACAGTATTTCGCGAAACAACTTACACTAGAACAACTTTCTGCAAACGTACTTTAGGTATGTTTGTGACATACCTACCACACTCAAATTAATTCCAACTCGTTATGGTTGTGTACACGTCGCGTCGTGACAGAAAATCAGGAGAAACGGAACGGGAAGTTAGCAGATCGTTATCGTCGTTCTGATTGGCTGAATCAGTGAAGAAGAAGAAAGTCATGTTTTTACAACGCCATCTGAATAAAGTGCATCGAACTAACCCGCTCCAATAAGCTTACCACTTGGCTCCATTTAAGTGTCAGACCGGTGCAACTGCTCCGTCCTTACCCGACTCGCTTACTCATATGGAGATTGAACTGATTGAAGTTCATTTTTTTTCCTTTTTATCGAACACTATTTCATATTGTTATTAAATAGTTTTATTATATACACCTTACATTATATATATTATTATATCAAATTATATTAATCATACCTAACACTGAGTTTCATAATCACTGAGTTTGTCATTTGAATCAATGGGAGAAGTGGAAATATTTTTTACTAATTTTTTTACATAGCCACTGCCACTTCTTATTAATATGATTTGAAATTAGTTAAATTTAATTCTGCACAACATACTTAATTTTCTGAATGGTTTTAACTTTATACACGTACACTTAGAAAATTATAATGAATGCGTGTACATGACGTGTATCTTCTGCCGTGAAGTAATGTAAATATTGAGGCTATTTTACATCTCATATCTTATATAATCAGATTTGATAGAGTTATTTGATAAACTGATTATAACTGATCAAATTATATTAAATTTAAACTTCACGTTGCCGGGGACATAGACATAGATAACGGGGACATAGATAACGCCGCTTTCGTCTCCCAAAAATTTTGTTTGGTGGCCACAGTTAAACTTGGTAGTAAAAATAACATTAAAGACAACAGAATCAATATTTTAGTTTTTGAATTATAAATTTTTAGCGAATTTCCTTAAAGGAATAAGCTATTACCGTAGGTCTCATGGTAAAACCTAAGCCCGAGACCATGTTAACTTTTCATTTCGGGGCCTCCAGAAGCAAAAAACACTATTCGTTCGAATTTTTATATATATATATATATCTGTTAACACGATAGCGGCCGTAAATATCTTCCGATCTTAATGAAACAAACGTGTAAAGTGGTAATCACTCGGACGAGTTCGTGAACCAGCCCAATCGGACCACCGGAAAGGGGGATAAAGGGGGGTAAACACCCCAAAAATGGGTTTTTTGAGTTTTTTACATAGAAAAAAAATTTTTCTAGCATTATTGAAATCAGCTCAAAAAAACAAACAATTTAGTATTTTGAATCACTGCTCTATGTCTATTGTTTTCCGAGATATTGAAAGTGGTAAACACAGTACGTTGTCCCAATGTTAACCTTATGGGAAATAAAGAAAATTCTATATCTCGCTTATTTCTCAACATATCTTGATAAAACTTGGTATATGGCTTCTTCTAGTTCAGATAAACTAAATATTGAACTAAAACCACCCAGTTTTGATATACCCGTAGCAGCAAACCTGCATACTCATTTCCCATGTTATTCTTATGGAGCTTACAAAAACATGTTGAATCTCGCTATGTTGGATTGAAATATGTTGTTTTTCATTTGAAATTCGCTGAGTATGCAGGTCTGCTGCATCGAGGGTATTATTTTTTGAATTACTAATTTATAAAAAAATTACTGGTGGCCACAGTTAAACTTGGTAATGAAAATACTGTAACATCAAAGAGAATAGAATCAATTAATGTTAAAGATAATATAATCAATTTTGAGTTTGTGAATTTTGAATTATTTATTTATTCATATTAAATAAGGATCAATTCATTTGTTATTGATTTTCATCATTTTTTCCAGTAACCGCCGTACTTCCCACCGGGTTGCCGCAGATTCTGGGACATGGCCTGCAAACCTCTTTTAAGTTGGCAATCAAGATTTTGTTTAAGATGCATTCCCGGTAATTGAAGCATTCCGTATTGCATTTTAGCCAATAGGGATGCATCTTAAAAATTCTTCTTTTGGTTTTTAATAGGACTGCCTGTTTGAAGTTGGGACGATGCATGTTCTTTTTCAACATGGAGTCCAAAACTGAGAGTGCAGCATCCACTACTTCCACCGTCTCATCTTGTGGATACATGAGGTTCGATGTATCACATCGGTATTCTCGATTCCTGATGAGGGACTCTTCGGTGTCGGCAGCCGATGGAGCCATGATTAACTCTTTTCTGCAGTCGTCGCAATCAAACTGCTTCAAGCTGGCCCGAACACCGTAACCGGCAAAGTACCTAGAATGAGAACGTATGATTGAAGTAAAGAAGCTATCAAGGCACAACATCGATGCAAAATTTAATTTCTTAAACGGAAATGTATAATTTTAGTAAAGTTATATAACAAAAATAACTAAGAAAATGCATATTTAACGTATAGAAATGCTATAAAATGACCTTAAGTTCAACGATACTGACTTCATCACTTAATAAAATTTTATATATACAACTTACTATTTTTTTAGTCATTAATAATATTTTTGTAGGTAGTAACAGAATAATTTTTTAATTTGAGGCGGTATTTCCTTGTTTACAATATGAATAAAAATCTTAAAAAATAAATTAATAGCCCAATAACCAATGGGCTAGGTCCAAATACGAACCTTCGCCAAATTTTCTCAGGATATAAAAGTTTCAAAACAGCAGGGAAAACGGTAAATGGCGCGGCTGTGGCGGCGGCATTCTTTGATTGTATCTTATAGGCAGCGGGAGGGTTCACCCAGGACTACAGAATAGAAGGGCTGCGCCAATTCTTTGATCTCAGCCAAAAGCCGACGATGCCTTCTCCCCTTAGTGACATGGCGACGGTACACAGCTATTGGCGGCCGCTGTACTTGTCTGTCTGATACGCGCGGCTTTTCTATCACTGTTTATCTGTCCAGAAGTGAGATATTTGGGTCGAACCATATATATTTATAATCTATTATAAATAGGCCTGCCATATTTTCAAGTGGTCAATCCGGGACAACTAACCAAGGATATTTTGATTAGGATTTTTGCGGACATTTGCCATCACTGATTAGTAAAAAACAAGTTTCACGACGTTTCGGGATCTGGAATCTGATCCCGTCTTCAGGTGGAAGAAAACCTAGAACATAACAAGATTAGTAACACATAGCCAGGAAAACCTGGAGAAAAACACAGCTAAAACAGAGAACTGTAAAAGCAGTCACGAAAACAATAAGCTGAAAAGAAAAAACAATACACAAAATAACACAGGAATCACAAGTATCAAGAATCACCAGGCAGGAGAGAGCACGTCCACACCCAATCAGAGCTGAGCTGAGACTGGTGGGAGGAAAGCAAATGGCGGCGGCAACGGAAATGGCGGCGCCCACAGCCAACCAAATCACGGCGCGCTACCGGTGGCGAAAACCTGAAACAGAGACATGTGATATGCAAATTCCGTGTGTCTGTTTGTGTTTTGTTAGTTAATTTTTAACCTGATTTTGCCCCTTGGCCTTGCTACGGGTTAACATGTTATGAGAATTTTGAACAGAATTGTTAGTAATTACCCTATTTTCTGACACTTTATTTTCCCTGTCTTTCAATTCTTTGTTTAATATTGGTAGCCACTGAGCTCCCTGAGACTCAGGGGGATCAGTTTCGGTGCGAGGCCAGCATCTTACTGAATAAAATTCCTGTCCCAAAGCCCAACCTAAAGAAAGAGGAAATCAAGGCAGTATCTATCCTTGGGAAAGATGATACTATCAAAATATTGCCCGCGGATAAAGGAAACGCTACTGTTGTCTTGGACACAGTAACATATAAAGAGAAAATATTGGAAACTCTCCAAGCTGGTAAATATACTGAACTAAATAAAGATCCTACAGAAAGTTTCGAGCGTAAAGTTGCAAGCACTCTTAGGAAGCATAAACAGTTTTTTTCTGATAAACAAAGAACTCGTTTAACACCGCATCACTCGAAAATCCCACACATGTATGGGTTACCTAAAATTCATAAAACTGATGTACCTCTTAGGCCTATAATTAGCTCTCGCGACTCACCGTGTAGGGAACTGTCTAAAGTCCTCCTGGACATCCTAAAACCATTGGTAGGAAAAACTGACTCGTACATAAAAAATTCTAAAGACTTCGTTGAAAAGTCAAAGGACATAGTGCTGGCTGAGACGGATAAGCTGGTTAGTTTTGATGTTGAAAGTCTGTTCACGAATGTCCCAGTTCCTGAAACCTTAAAAATAATCGAGTCTCGGCTCGAAAAAGATGGAAGTCTAACTGAACGTACTAAACTTCCTGTTAACGTCATTATGGAACTGCTTGAATTATGCACTCAATGTAACTATTTTGAACTAGAGGGTAAATTATACCGTCAAGATGAGGGGATGGCCATGGGGTCGCCATTGTCGCCTATCTTTGCTAATATCTTTATGGAGGAGTTTGAGCAAAAGGCTTTGTCTTTGGCTCAACTCAAACCGAAGATATGGTGGAGGTACGTCGATGACACCTTCGTGGTATTTCCGCATGGAGACGATGAACTAAAAGACTTTTTAGGGCATCTTAACAGTATTTCTCCTTCCATCCGCCTAACAATGGAAGAGGAAGTCCAAAACAAACTAGCATTTTTGGATGTGTGCGTAGAAAAGGATAGGGACACGCTTAGGACAACTGTTTTCAGAAAAAAGACACACACAGGGCAGTACTTAAATTTTCAATCAAACCATCAAAAATCTGTCAAAGAAGGGGTAGCTTACTCACTATTTGACAGAGCAAAGAGCATTTGCTCAAATCAAGATGGATTAAATCAGGAAATCAAAAAAGTAGAGCAAGATTTGGCTAAGAATGGATACCCTCAATCCGTTATAAGAAAGTGCAAAACCCGTAGGGCTAAACAGAATGAGTCAGAAAACACTGATAAATTCGTTCCTATGTCAATCCCTTATGTGCCGGGATTATCGGAGAAAATTAGAAGAGTTGCTAGGAAGTTCAAAGTTAGAACCGCGTTTAGGACACAAAACACTCTTAGGCAATGTCTCGTAAAAACCAAACCAAAAAATGGCACTCAGGGATCAAAAAACTGTGTTTACAGAATAAACTGCAATAGTTGCTCTAGGCCGTATTATGGCGAGACAAAAAGACCTTTAAATGTTAGAATCAAAGAACACAAAGATAACACGAGGAAGGGCTTAGTGGATAAATCAAAAATTGCTCAACACTGCTGGTCTGAAAATCACCAGATGAATTTTGACGAAGCAAAAATAGTACACCGCGAACCTCATTTTTTCAAAAGAAAACTAATTGAAGCTTCATACATAAAACTAGCAGACCAACCAATCAGTCAATCTTCACTTGAAATAAGGCCAGTATGGCTACCAATATTAAACAAAGAATTGAAAGACAGGGAAAATAAAGTGTCAGAAAATAGGGTAATTACTAACAATTCTGTTCAAAATTCTCATAACATGTTAACCCGTAGCAAGGCCAAGGGGCAAAATCAGGTTAAAAATTAACTAACAAAACACAAACAGACACACGGAATTTGCATATCACATGTCTCTGTTTCAGGTTTTCGCCACCGGTGGCGCGCCGTGATTTGGTTGGCTGTGGGCGCCGCCATTTCCGTTGCCGCCGCCATTTGCTTTCCTCCCACCAGTCTCAGCTCAGCTCTGATTGGGTGTGGACGTGCTCTCTCCTGCCTGGTGATTCTTGATACTTGTGATTCCTGTGTTATTTTGTGTATTGTTTTTCTTTTCAGCTTATTGTTTTCGTGACTGCTTTTACAGTTCTCTGTTTTAGCTGTGTTTTTCTCCAGGTTTTCCTGGCTATGTGTTACTAATCTTGTTATGTTCTAGGTTTTCTTCCACCTGAAGACGGGATCAGATTCCAGATCCCGAAACGTCGTGAAACTTGTTTTTTACTAATCAGTGATGGCAAATGTCCGCAAAAATCCTAATCAAAATATAAAATCACCATCACCAACAATGAATTTCAAACAAAGAATTGATTCTCGGTACGGACCCGGAGTAAGTAATCAATTAAGTGAACTTGAACAAATGCACCTAAAGTTGGCTAGGCACACCAACCATTTAACTTTTCTCACTAAGTGCAAACTCGAAAATCTAATACCGCAGAGTTTCAGAATTAAACCTCCTTTTAGTAGTTTTAAAGCCAGCAAAATAATGTCTGCAGCTTCAAAATCTCTCCTAATTGAAAGAATAAACTTTCATCGTACGGAAAAGAGAACCCTCAAAATCAGTATTGAAAACAAGAAATCTGAATTGGCAACTTTAATTGGTTCTGAGTTTCAGAACATTTTTCAAAGCATCCAAAATAGGTTTGACAAAGAATCGGTTGATATTAAATCCAGACAACAATCAAAGCTAGAAAAATTAAGACCTGTCGAAATTAGTAATAACTCTAAAAATGATGAACAGATTAATGATGCAAATAATCAGGTTGTGAATCTTCCTTCGCGAAATTTAAATTCAAATGAAATTTCCGTTTTGTCTAAAGGGCTGAACTTTTCTGTTGTGCCTAAATCAGTGAGGGCGCTTGACTTTGTTACGGGGATTGAGTCCGCTGTGTCTCAGCTCCCTGAGACTCAGGGGGATCAGTTTCGGTGCGAGGCCAGCATCTTACTGAATAAAATTCCTGTCCCAAAGCCCAACCTAAAGAAAGAGGAAATCAAGGCAGTATCTATCCTTGGGAAAGATGATACTATCAAAATATTGCCCGCGGATAAAGGAAACGCTACTGTTGTCTTGGACACAGTAACATATAAAGAGAAAATATTGGAAACTCTCCAAGCTGGTAAATATACTGAACTAAATAAAGATCCTACAGAAAGTTTCGAGCGTAAAGTTGCAAGCACTCTTAGGAAGCATAAACAGTTTTTTTCTGATAAACAAAGAACTCGTTTAACACCGCATCACTCGAAAATCCCACACATGAATGGGTTACCTAAAATTCATAAAACTGATGTACCTCTTAGGCCTATAATTAGCTCTCGCGACTCACCGTGTAGGGAACTGTCTAAAGTCCTCCTGGACATCCTAAAACCATTGGTAGGAAAAACTGACTCGTACATAAAAAATTCTAAAGACTTCGTTGAAAAGTCAAAGGACATAGTGCTGGCTGAGACGGATAAGCTGGTTAGTTTTGATGTTGAAAGTCTGTTCACGAATGTCCCAGTTCCTGAAACCTTAAAAATAATCGAGTCTCGGCTCGAAAAAGATGAAAGTCTAACTGAACGTACTAAACTTCCTGTTAACGTCATTATGGAACTGCTTGAATTATGCACTCAATGTAACTATTTTGAACTAGAGGGTAAATTATACCGTCAAGATGAGGGGATGGCCATGGGGTCGCCATTGTCGCCTATCTTTGCTAATATCTTTATGGAGGAGTTTGAGCAAAAGGCTTTGTCTTTGGCTCAACTCAAACCGAAGATATGGTGGAGGTACGTCGATGACACCTTCGTGGTATTTCCGCATGGAGACGATGAACTAAAAGACTTTTTAGGGCATCTTAACAGTATTTCTCCTTCCATCCGCCTAACAATGGAAGAGGAAGTCCAAAACAAACTAGCATTTTTGGATGTGTGCGTAGAAAAGGATAGGGACACGCTTAGGACAACTGTTTTCAGAAAAAAGACACACACAGGGCAGTACTTAAATTTTCAATCAAACCATCAAAAATCTGTCAAAGAAGGGGTAGCTTACTCACTATTTGACAGAGCAAAGAGCATTTGCTCAAATCAAGATGGATTAAATCAGGAAATCAAAAAAGTAGAGCAAGATTTGGCTAAGAATGGATACCCTCAATCCGTTATAAGAAAGTGCAAAACCCGTAGGGCTAAACAGAATGAGTCAGAAAACACTGATAAATTCGTTCCTATGTCAATCCCTTATGTGCCGGGATTATCGGAGAAAATTAGAAGAGTTGCTAGGAAGTTCAAAGTTAGAACCGCGTTTAGGACACAAAACACTCTTAGGCAATGTCTCGTAAAAACCAAACCAAAAAATGGCACTCAGGGATCAAAAAACTGTGTTTACAGAATAAACTGCAATAGTTGCTCTAGGCCGTATTATGGCGAGACAAAAAGACCTTTAAATGTTAGAATCAAAGAACACAAAGATAACACGAGGAAGGGCTTAGTGGATAAATCAAAAATTGCTCAACACTGCTGGTCTGAAAATCACCAGATGAATTTTGACGAAGCAAAAATAGTACACCGCGAACCTCATTTTTTCAAAAGAAAACTAATTGAAGCTTCATACATAAAACTAGCAGACCAACCAATCAGTCAATCTTCACTTGAAATAAGGCCAGTATGGCTACCAATATTAAACAAAGAATTGAAAGACAGGGAAAATAAAGTGTCAGAAAATAGGGTAATTACTAACAATTCTGTTCAAAATTCTCATAACATGTTAACCCGTAGCAAGGCCAAGGGGCAAAATCAGGTTAAAAATTAACTAACAAAACACAAACAGACACACGGAATTTGCATATCACATGTCTCTGTTTCAGGTTTTCGCCACCGGTAGCGCGCCGTGATTTGGTTGGCTGTGGGCGCCGCCATTTCCGTTGCCGCCGCCATTTGCTTTCCTCCCACCAGTCTCAGCTCAGCTCTGATTGGGTGTGGACGTGCTCTCTCCTGCCTGGTGATTCTTGATACTTGTGATTCCTGTGTTATTTTGTGTATTGTTTTTCTTTTCAGCTTATTGTTTTCGTGACTGCTTTTACAGTTCTCTGTTTTAGCTGTGTTTTTCTCCAGGTTTTCCTGGCTATGTGTTACTAATCTTGTTATGTTCTAGGTTTTCTTCCACCTGAAGACGGGATCAGATTCCAGATCCCGAAACGTCGTGAAACTTGTTTTTTACTAATCAGTGATGGCAAATGTCCGCAAAAATCCTAATCAAAATATAAAATCACCATCACCAACAATGAATTTCAAACAAAGAATTGATTCTCGGTACGGACCCGGAGTAAGTAATCAATTAAGTGAACTTGAACAAATGCACCTAAAGTTGGCTAGGCACACCAACCATTTAACTTTTCTCACTAAGTGCAAACTCGAAAATCTAATACCGCAGAGTTTCAGAATTAAACCTCCTTTTAGTAGTTTTAAAGCCAGCAAAATAATGTCTGCAGCTTCAAAATCTCTCCTAATTGAAAGAATAAACTTTCATCGTACGGAAAAGAGAACCCTCAAAATCAGTATTGAAAACAAGAAATCTGAATTGGCAACTTTAATTGGTTCTGAGTTTCAGAACATTTTTCAAAGCATCCAAAATAGGTTTGACAAAGAATCGGTTGATATTAAATCCAGACAACAATCAAAGCTAGAAAAATTAAGACCTGTCGAAATTAGTAATAACTCTAAAAATGATGAACAGATTAATGATGCAAATAATCAGGTTGTGAATCTTTCTTCGCGAAATTTAAATTCAAATGAAATTTCCGTTTTGTCTAAAGGGCTGAACTTTTCTGTTGTGCCTAAATCAGTGAGGGCGCTTGACTTTGTTACGGGGATTGAGTCCGCTGTGTCTCAGCTCCCTGAGACTCAGGGGGATCAGTTTCGGTGCGAGGCCAGCATCTTACTGAATAAAATTCCTGTCCCAAAGCCCAACCTAAAGAAAGAGGAAATCAAGGCAGTATCTATCCTTGGGAAAGATGATACTATCAAAATATTGCCCGCGGATAAAGGAAACGCTACTGTTGTCTTGGACACAGTAACATATAAAGAGAAAATATTGGAAACTCTCCAAGCTGGTAAATATACTGAACTAAATAAAGATCCTACAGAAAGTTTCGAGCGTAAAGTTGCAAGCACTCTTAGGAAGCATAAACAGTTTTTTTCTGATAAACAAAGAACTCGTTTAACACCGCATCACTCGAAAATCCCACACATGTATGGGTTACCTAAAATTCATAAAACTGATGTACCTCTTAGGCCTATAATTAGCTCTCGCGACTCACCGTGTAGGGAACTGTCTAAAGTCCTCCTGGACATCCTAAAACCATTGGTAGGAAAAACTGACTCGTACATAAAAAATTCTAAAGACTTCGTTGAAAAGTCAAAGGACATAGTGCTGGCTGAGACGGATAAGCTGGTTAGTTTTGATGTTGAAAGTCTGTTCACGAATGTCCCAGTTCCTGAAACCTTAAAAATAATCGAGTCTCGGCTCGAAAAAGATGAAAGTCTAACTGAACGTACTAAACTTCCTGTTAACGTCATTATGGAACTGCTTGAATTATGCACTCAATGTAACTATTTTGAACTAGAGGGTAAATTATACCGTCAAGATGAGGGGATGGCCATGGGGTCGCCATTGTCGCCTATCTTTGCTAATATCTTTATGGAGGAGTTTGAGCAAAAGGCTTTGTCTTTGGCTCAACTCAAACCGAAGATATGGTGGAGGTACGTCGATGACACCTTCGTGGTATTTCCGCATGGAGACGATGAACTAAAAGACTTTTTAGGGCATCTTAACAGTATTTCTCCTTCCATCCGCCTAACAATGGAAGAGGAAGTCCAAAACAAACTAGCATTTTTGGATGTGTGCGTAGAAAAGGATAGGGACACGCTTAGGACAACTGTTTTCAGAAAAAAGACACACACAGGGCAGTACTTAAATTTTCAATCAAACCATCAAAAATCTGTCAAAGAAGGGGTAGCTTACTCACTATTTGACAGAGCAAAGAGCATTTGCTCAAATCAAGATGGATTAAATCAGGAAATCAAAAAAGTAGAGCAAGATTTGGCTAAGAATGGATACCCTCAATCCGTTATAAGAAAGTGCAAAACCCGTAGGGCTAAACAGAATGAGTCAGAAAACACTGATAAATTCGTTCCTATGTCAATCCCTTATGTGCCGGGATTATCGGAGAAAATTAGAAGAGTTGCTAGGAAGTTCAAAGTTAGAACCGCGTTTAGGACACAAAACACTCTTAGGCAATGTCTCGTAAAAACCAAACCAAAAAATGGCACTCAGGGATCAAAAAACTGTGTTTACAGAATAAACTGCAATAGTTGCTCTAGGCCGTATTATGGCGAGACAAAAAGACCTTTAAATGTTAGAATCAAAGAACACAAAGATAACACGAGGAAGGGCTTAGTGGATAAATCAAAAATTGCTCAACACTGCTGGTCTGAAAATCACCAGATGAATTTTGACGAAGCAAAAATAGTACACCGCGAACCTCATTTTTTCAAAAGAAAACTAATTGAAGCTTCATACATAAAACTAGCAGACCAACCAATCAGTCAATCTTCACTTGAAATAAGGCCAGTATGGCTACCAATATTAAACAAAGAATTGAAAGACAGGGAAAATAAAGTGTCAGAAAATAGGGTAATTACTAACAATTCTGTTCAAAATTCTCATAACATGTTAACCCGTAGCAAGGCCAAGGGGCAAAATCAGGTTAAAAATTAACTAACAAAACACAAACAGACACACGGAATTTGCATATCACATGTCTCTGTTTCAGGTTTTCGCCACCGGTAGCGCGCCGTGATTTGGTTGGCTGTGGGCGCCGCCATTTCCGTTGCCGCCGCCATTTGCTTTCCTCCCACCAGTCTCAGCTCAGCTCTGATTGGGTGTGGACGTGCTCTCTCCTGCCTGGTGATTCTTGATACTTGTGATTCCTGTGTTATTTTGTGTATTGTTTTTCTTTTCAGCTTATTGTTTTCGTGACTGCTTTTACAGTTCTCTGTTTTAGCTGTGTTTTTCTCCAGGTTTTCCTGGCTATGTGTTACTAATCTTGTTATGTTCTAGGTTTTCTTCCACCTGAAGACGGGATCAGATTCCAGATCCCGAAACGTCGTGAAACTTGTTTTTTACTAATCAGTGATGGCAAATGTCCGCAAAAATCCTAATCAAAATATAAAATCACCATCACCAACAATGAATTTCAAACAAAGAATTGATTCTCGGTACGGACCCGGAGTAAGTAATCAATTAAGTGAACTTGAACAAATGCACCTAAAGTTGGCTAGGCACACCAACCATTTAACTTTTCTCACTAAGTGCAAACTCGAAAATCTAATACCGCAGAGTTTCAGAATTAAACCTCCTTTTAGTAGTTTTAAAGCCAGCAAAATAATGTCTGCAGCTTCAAAATCTCTCCTAATTGAAAGAATAAACTTTCATCGTACGGAAAAGAGAACCCTCAAAATCAGTATTGAAAACAAGAAATCTGAATTGGCAACTTTAATTGGTTCTGAGTTTCAGAACATTTTTCAAAGCATCCAAAATAGGTTTGACAAAGAATCGGTTGATATTAAATCCAGACAACAATCAAAGCTAGAAAAATTAAGACCTGTCGAAATTAGTAATAACTCTAAAAATGATGAACAGATTAATGATGCAAATAATCAGGTTGTGAATCTTTCTTCGCGAAATTTAAATTCAAATGAAATTTCCGTTTTGTCTAAAGGGCTGAACTTTTCTGTTGTGCCTAAATCAGTGAGGGCGCTTGACTTTGTTACGGGGATTGAGTCCGCTGTGTCTCAGCTCCCTGAGACTCAGGGGGATCAGTTTCGGTGCGAGGCCAGCATCTTACTGAATAAAATTCCTGTCCCAAAGCCCAACCTAAAGAAAGAGGAAATCAAGGCAGTATCTATCCTTGGGAAAGATGATACTATCAAAATATTGCCCGCGGATAAAGGAAACGCTACTGTTGTCTTGGACACAGTAACATATAAAGAGAAAATATTGGAAACTCTCCAAGCTGGTAAATATACTGAACTAAATAAAGATCCTACAGAAAGTTTCGAGCGTAAAGTTGCAAGCACTCTTAGGAAGCATAAACAGTTTTTTCTGATAAACAAAGAACTCGTTTAACACCGCATCACTCGAAAATCCCACACATGTATGGGTTACCTAAAATTCATAAAACTGATGTACCTCTTAGGCCTATAATTAGCTCTCGCGACTCACCGTGTAGGGAACTGTCTAAAGTCCTCCTGGACATCCTAAAACCATTGGTAGGAAAAACTGACTCGTACATAAAAAATTCTAAAGACTTCGTTGAAAAGTCAAAGGACATAGTGCTGGCTGAGACGGATAAGCTGGTTAGTTTTGATGTTGAAAGTCTGTTCACGAATGTCCCAGTTCCTGAAACCTTAAAAATAATCGAGTCTCGGCTCGAAAAAGATGAAAGTCTAACTGAACGTACTAAACTTCCTGTTAACGTCATTATGGAACTGCTTGAATTATGCACTCAATGTAACTATTTTGAACTAGAGGGTAAATTATACCGTCAAGATGAGGGGATGGCCATGGGGTCGCCATTGTCGCCTATCTTTGCTAATATCTTTATGGAGGAGTTTGAGCAAAAGGCTTTGTCTTTGGCTCAACTCAAACCGAAGATATGGTGGAGGTACGTCGATGACACCTTCGTGGTATTTCCGCATGGAGACGATGAACTAAAAGACTTTTTAGGGCAT